>JAVANC010000009.1:45225503-45923003 GCA_033319125.1 Parnassius glacialis
TCGTCGGTGACGTAACTTCGATAGTTATCTTTAACTGCCTTTATTTTTTCCATTAAGTGGGTCTTTGTGTCCGAGGGCACGTATGCGATCTGTTTAGATTCTAGCCATTCCTGCATATTTTGTTTCCGCCAAGACATTGTTGGGGTTTTTTCTAAACGTCTGGAGTGGTAACTAGCGTTATCCATAACTATGACATCGCCGCTTTGCAGTTTTTCTATTACTTTTCTAAACCAGTCCTCGAAATGGAGAGCGTCCATACTCTCATGGTAGTCACCAGTAGATGATGATTCAAATACCCAATCACATCCCTCCAAAAAGCCATTTTCATTGCCAACGTGTACAACTATTAATCGCTTTCCTTTACCCGAAGGGGCTTTCGCGCCAGTAGAGTAGCCTTCTAACCGTGATTGACGAGAAGATTCAATTGTGGTGTCTTCCCATACCTTTCCCATAGTATGACCTGCGTTAATCCATGTTTCGTCAAGGTAAAAAATGTTACGTCCCTCGTTTCTTAATATTTGTATTTCTCTCAAATATCTGGTACGCCACAGAACTATCTCTGGGCGATCTATTAGACCACTTTTTCTGTTTCTCTTTATATATTTGAATTTTAAATGGCGCAACACACGTCGCAGGGAAGTTTTGCTCAAGTTTGGCAACTGGTCATCTTGATTTATACTGAGCAAAATTTTGTCTAAAGTCGGTAATTCTCCTGCAAGAAAGAACTGATGCACTTTCGCTCTTATAGCCGATTTATCAAAATCGTCCAACTTGTCAATTACAGACTTTTTTCTTTTATTAATTATTCCCTTTTCTGGTATTTTATGGGAATCTCTATACACGCTTAATACGCGATATATAGTGCTCTTGCTGACTCCTGAGATCTCCGAAACCTTTTCTACCATATTAACGTTTGAAGGATACACGTCTTCGGGCCAGGTGTTTTTGACATATTTGTATACATTAATGATAATCTCTTGTTCCCCGACCGACAAAGTGGTAGGTTTTCTCTTTTTTACTGGTGACGTTAAAGGTGCTCCAGAAGATGGGCCTGTAAATAAATGACAAAAATATACTACCATAGTACTACATCACATAAATACATATTGTTTTAGAAAATAAATACCACATGGTCACATAAAAAGAGCGCTTTAAGAAATAGAAAGGCTACGTCGTCGCATTTGTACCTATTTGTACGTACCTGCTACGTTTATTATGGGTCGGCGACGTCTCTTTCCACTTGATGTTGAAGGACCGGGTCCTTCACCAAATTCTCCTGAACTCATGTCGATTTAGTAACGACCGTCACAGTAAAACTAATATAACAGATTCAAAAAACAAAAACTTAACGATATAACAAATTTAACAGTAAAAACTCAACTAAAACAATGCAATGAATGCTATGAATTACCCGAGACGTACACACGCAAGCGCTATCCGAACACGAATGAAAACAAAATGGCGGACCGGCCCAAAAAAGGTGACGCATCTCTGGCTGCCATTGTCACGTTTCTTTTAGAACGAACTGACGTAACGCGCGTTTTGTTTATTTTAAAGGGATGAATTTGCAAAAGCTCAATATGGTGATTATATTGCTTCAAATATTTTTTTAATATGAAACTGTTATTAAATGAATTGCTGCGTTACTTACCATAAATTGAAATATAAAATATAACACATTTTTCGCGATGTACCGTAAGATTTTACTATGTTTATAGGAACCACAGACAATATTATTTAAGAAACAAAAAAACAAAACATATGTGCTGACCTAGAAGTGGGAATAATATCAATATTTAAATATTGTTATCACATCTAAATTGAGATTTTGTAAGTTACGCCTTTTGACACTCGGCTCATATCTGAGGTCATTGTCCGTTTTTCTCAATCGATATGGCACATACTATATATATTATCAAGGCAGATTTATTTCTTGTCAATTTTTTAGGCTATTTATTTTGTTTGAAAAATGCATTTATTATTTTCTTTTATTATTGTTTATTTTATTATTTTAACAGACATATATCAACTTGTATTAACTGCTGTGCTATTTAACGTGATAACCTGGGCGCCACCCAGTATAAAAACCCAACCAGATGGAAGCCCTCGGCAGGGGAGACCAAACGGCCGAGGGTTAGGGGGAAAGGGAAAGAAACCGGCGGTCGATGCGGGCGGTATCGAGGAGCACCGCCTTCTGCATTTGAGCTTGGAGCGATCCGTCTCGGAGCCCCAGTCGCCTCAGATGACCCGAGAGGCTGACTGGGATTAACCCGTTCGCAGAAACGACCACAGGAATAATTTCGGCCGGCAGACCACCCCACATGTCGGTCACCTCGTGAGCCAAGTCCAGATATTTTGTCAACTTATCTGTTTCGGCTTTCACGAGGTTCTCGTCATAAGGAATGGTAATGTGGACCAAAAATATCCTTGACTGTGCCCGGTCCATCATATATCATGCCTAAGTGACTCACCGGGATAGCGACAAGCTCGACAGATGTCGACGGTGCCATCCTTTAGGAGGTATCTCCGATAATTGTTGGTCTTAATAATAATTAATAACAGTGGTAGAGCCACGCGGCAGCTTTTGCTGTCGCACGGATGGGCCGGCTCGAACCGGGGTGGTACCACGATCTCACAGAATACCAGCGTGAAGTAGAGGTTTATCTCTGCGTTTCGCTTGGTGAGTGCAGGTGGCCGGAGGCCCTTTTTACTGGAAATGAGGCATTCCATCTTAGTCCTCACGGGTGATAACGCATCTGCATTTTGATTCGCAAACGAGGATAGATGTAGATGTCTATGGGCCGCAGCAACCACTTACCATCAGGTGGACTGTGTGCCCGTTTGTCAATCTTATCCTATAAAAAAAACCTGATACTGTATCGCACAGACAAAACCCTCGGTTTCCCCAAAGAGGTCACCAAAACATAGCCAGTGGAGGGAGGCGACTGTGTCTACGCAAGGCTCATGTAGAGCCTTGTAGAACCTCCCCTGGAGCTCCTTCTCCTTCCATACGGTCTCCCGGTCGGAAATGCTCTGTACTGCCGGGTCTTGCCATTGCTCGTTGGCTAAGGATAGAGGGGTAAGTCCTTTATCACAAGAAACAACGTCCCTATAGAATGGATCATCCGCTCTCGTCAGAAAGTAGTTACGGAGGCTGCACACTTCGCGATTATGCATGGTAAGCGCGCTTAAAAAGCCGCGTCCACCATGTTTTCGCGGCAAGTACAGCCTCATTACCAACGATTTCGGATGATGCATCCTGTGGGACGTCATAACAGTGCGGACTTTTCTATCCAGAGCGTTCAGTTCGGTCTGAGTCTACCTGAGTATGCCAAATGTATACATGAAAACAGGCATGATCCAACCGTTATATGCGTGTGTCTTATTAACGCCCGACAAAAGACTGTTAAGCACTTTTGTCAAGCGTGCATAAAACACACCGCAAACTGACTGTTTCATGTCCGCCTCATTGATACCTATGTTCTGTGACATACCCAGGTATCGGTATGTTTCAGCCTCGGATAGGGTCTTTATGTTGATGGGCATAGATAAGTCTATGCCCTCAGAGTTAGCAACCCAACCCCTTTCAACATGGAGGACCGCACACTTATCCGTCCCCAGCTCCATTCTAACAGAATTGCTAAAATCACAAATGATATTTAGCAATTCCATAAGATGAGAGCGACTAGAGGCGAATAACTTGAGATCATCCGTATAGAAAAGGTGAGCCACTTTTGTCCCTCCTCTCCGAAGCAGAAATCCCCTCCCGGAACCCTCCAGTAAGGTACTAAGAGGGTTCAGAGAGAGGCAGAACTAGATTGGACTCAAACAATCGCCCTGGAAAATACCCCTTTTTATCCTTATGTGGTTCTCCGCAGCCATCATCCGCTCACCTAGATGACAAAGGATCGTACTCCACTGCCCCATACACTGCCCGAGGAAGTCTCGAACTGTACAGTCGACCTTGTACAACTGGAGGACCCTCTTAAGCCATGTATGAGGTACCGAGTCGAATGCCTTTTTGTAGTCAATCCAGGCGGCGGAGAGGTTCCGACGGTTGCGTTTAACCACCTTGCCAATGACCGCGTCAATGAGGAGTGGTTCCTTGGTTCCACGACCACCGCCCCGACATCCATTTTGAGCACGCGACATCACCTGATTTGAGTTCAGGTGACGAGTGATTCTCGCGCTCAAAATGGATGTAAGTGTCCTGTATATGGTAGGTAGACACGTTATGGGGCGGTATTTGCTCGGGTCTGTGGAATCCCAGTCTTTAGGAACCAAATGAGAGATCCCAGTAGTGAAGAGGCTCAGGAGCGACTTTTGGTCGAGAGCCTCTTGAAACTGTCGGGCGAGCACAGCGTGATACACCACGAATCCCTTCAGCCAGTAGTGATGCAGTTCGTCGAGTCCCGGGTTTTTCCAGTTCGGGGCCCTACGGACCGCCTCAGCTACGTTATCCGGCGTTATGATGACGGGGTCCATGGGCGTAACATTCGCACACTGACTCGCCACAACTTCCGTCCAAGGGCCCTCGCTGTAGTTTACGGGCTTTGACCACAGGCCGCGCCAGAATGCGATAATGTCGGCCTGATTCGGTGCTGGGTCCGTTCCAAGTACCATTGGTCGCTACAATGATTCATAGAGCCTCTTCTGATCACTCTGGAAGAGACGATTCTGGTTGAACTGTGTCGACCTCTCGGTATATCGCCGAATCCGCTTCCCCAAAGCAGCGCTTTTCTGCTTCAGGTCGTCTATGCGCTCCGTCAGTTTTTGCGTTATATCCGGCTGGGACAAACTGATGTTTGTCCCAGCAAACGCCATCCTGACGGTGCGCACAATTCTCGGCCTATTATTGCCCGACCTGAAGCTTATCAGCCTGCGAATAAGGGCCCTGGCCTTTGCGATACGGTCCTCAATCCTTCTTCTCCAGGCTGGGATGGCGCTACTTTGTCTAGTAGCGCATCCAGCCGTGGGAAGTTTGGCGCCAATAATACGGCAAACTGCCAGTGCGGCGCCAAAAAGAATTGAGTCCGTATCGCAAAGGTCCCGGCTGGGTTCCAAATAGGTCACCAGCATTGGGTTGAGAGCCCTTACGACAGCCCGATTCCGCTTGCTTAGGGGTATACGGGGAAGTCGCGGTCGATTCTCGAGAGGCGTTCTGCGCGTTTCCCTAATCGCCTCTTCCAATATGCTCCTCATTTGCTCTTCTTCCTGGGCGACTATTCCATCGTCGCCTGAGTCAACCACAAGGAGATCTACGGCGGCATCTACATGTGCCGGTGGCTCTGCAACTCGTAGAGCCGCATCTCCTGTCGTAGTATTTTCATTCGACAAAGGAATAGCCTCACGTCGTAGCCGTTCGAGTTCGGCGTCATCAAATATTTTTGAGCGCATGATGTATCGAACTCGGTCTGCCAGGTTTTGCTCGGTGACGGTTATAGATGGCTCCAGCTCAGCAAGAAGTCGATGCATCCTAGCCCGATACGCAAAACCTCCAATTTCTCCCCCTTTCGCCCTAAAATACGCCCGCAATGCGTTGCTGTTCATCTTCATTGACCAACGCATGCGGCGTACTCCACCAGTGGCGGGTGCCGATTGCTGGGCCCGCGAAGGCCCTGCCAACACCAAGCCAGCTGGTGGGGATGATGGATGCGAGGGGCTGCTGGGTAGTCGTGCAGCTCCTCGCGCTCGGCTGGCGGTTCGCATGCTGTCACGTCCAGCGCCAGCTCCAGACGTGCCCTAGCGACCTCCAGGTAGCGGCCCTTTGCGCAATCTTCTTGGTTCCATCATCCAAAATGCAAAATTCCGCTCAAAAACATAACTGCTCGGGGCAAACTGAGCAATAATACCAAGGCGACCCCTGCCACGCTATCCGTGAATTTCTGCAACATCAGGGGATTTCACTCTAACCTGAACGCCGTCCACTACCATCTCGAGACGGCAAAGCCGGCCTTGCTCTTCCTGACCGAGACGCAGGTTTCCTCTCCGGCTGATATTTCGTATCTCTCCTGCCCGGGGTACAAATTGGAGCACTCCTTTGTGCCTCGGGCTGGAGTTTGCGTGTATGTCAGAGAGGACATCTGTTCTCGACGCCTCGGCAGTCTTGAAGGTTCGGACCTGTCCATCCTTTGGCTTCGCGTAGACAGCGACGAACATCCGCGCGTCTACGGGTGCCTCTATAGGTCCCATAGCGGTAATACCGAAACAGACCGACTCATCGACCACGTCCAAATGGCTACAGATTCCTTGCTACAACAGGTCCCATCCGCAGAGATCGTGATCCTTGGCGATTTTAACGCCCACCATGCCGAATGGCTGGGTTCACGTTTAACCGATCATGCGGGGAGAGCTGTTTATGACTTTGCCTTGGCATATGGTCTGACACAACTGGTTACTTCGCCTACGCGGATTCCAGATGTGGAGGATCATACACCTTCCCTGTTGGACCTTCTGCTGACCTCTCATCCGGACGGATATCAGGTTTCCGTCGATGCCCCTCTCGGCTCTTCGGACCACTGTCTGATCCGGAGTGTGGTGCCACTCACGCTCCCTTCGCGGTTGCGTTCTGCAGATTGCCGCCGTGTTTGGCATTACAGGTCGGCGGATTGGGACGGAATGCGGTCTTTCTTTGCATCCTACCCATGGGGGCGGGTTTGCTTCTCGCCGGATGATCCCAGCGCTGTTGCTGACTCTGTCACTGATGTGGTGCTACAAGGAATGGAACTATTTATTCCATCATCTGTGGTACCCATCGGAGGCAGATCTCAGCCTTGGTTTGGTCGCTCCTGTAAAACTGCATTACGCAGTAAGCAGGAGTGTTATCAAGCCTGGGCTGCGGCTTCGGCGACTCGGGATGTAAACACCAGCATACTTAAAAAGAAGTATAACTTCGCCTCCAGGTCCTTCAAAAGAGTTATTGCCAAGGCATAGTCAGAGCACATATGCAGAATTGGCGAGAAACTAGTTCGCCTTCCTTCGGGAACCCGTGCATTCTGGTCTCTCGCCAAGGCTGTCCAAGGGAATTTCTGTAAGCCATCACTACCATCTTTGCACAGGGAGGACGACTCACTGGTCCATGACGCAAAAGACAAAGCCGACCTTTTAGGCTCCCTTTTTGCGTCCAACTCGACTCTTGATGACGGGGAGAACACACCGCCGAACATCCCGCGGTGTGAGTGCTCCATGCCGGATGTGCTGTTCTCACAGCGCTTGGTTCGCAAAGCACTTCTCTCCCTGGACATCCAGAAGTCGAGTGGGCCTGACGGAATCCCCCCAATTGTGCTGAGGACGTGTGCTCCGGAGTTGGCACCGGTCCTAACGCGTCTTTTCCGGTACTCCTACTCCCAAGGCGTAGTCCCGAATTCATGGAAGACAGCTTTTGTCCACCCGATCCCTAAAAAAGGCGACCACTCAGACCCGTCCAACTATAGGCCTATCGCGATCACCTCCTTGTTCTCCAAATTAATGGAATCCATTGCTAACTGCCAGCTCATCCGGTACCTTGAGGATCACCAGCTGATTAGTGACCGCCAGTACGGTTTTCGTCGGGGTCGATCAGCTGGTGATCTTCTGGTCTACCTGACCCATAGATGGGCGGAGGCAGTAGAGTCCAAGGGGGAGGCGTTGGCCGTTAGTTTGGACATTGCGAAGGCCTTCGATCGCGTTTGGCACAAAGCGCTTCTTTCGAAGCTCCCTTCCTATGGGCTTCCCGAGAAATTGTGCAATTGGATCACCAGCTTCCTTGCAGATCGGAGCATCAAGGTCGTTGTAGACGGTGCATGTTCTGACTGCAAGCCTATTAAGGCTGGTGTTCCACAAGGCTGTGTGCTATCACCAACGCTGTTTCTTCTGCATGTCAATGATATGTTGCTAACTGGTAACATTCATTGCTATGCGGATGACAGCACTGGTGATGCTCTATACACCGGCCGTGCTAATATTTCTCGGGAAAACGTCTCCGAGTACCGGAACAAACTTGTGTCTGAAGTCGAGTCTTTGCTGGACAAAGTCTCGGACTGGGGGCGACTAAATCTAGTCCAGTTTAATCCCCAGAAGACACAAGTTTGCGCGTTTACCGCTAAAAAGAACCCCTTTGTCGTATCTCCTCAGTTTCAAGGCACTCCCCTGGTTGCCTCAGCCAGTATCGGAATCCTTGGCGTCGACATATCGAGTGACGTGCAGTTTCGTGGTCACTTGGAAGAGAAGGCCAAATTGGCCTCCAAAAAGCTTGGCGTGCTCAGCAGAGCGGGACAGTATTTCATGCCGGCACACCGCCTGCAACTTTACAAGGCGCAGGTTAGGCCTCACATGGAATACTGTTCCCATCTCTGGGCAGGGGCTCCCCAGTGCCAGCTCCTTCCACTTGACCGCATCCAGGGCAGAGCGGCTTGAATCGTCAATGACCGAGCCCTTTCCGATCGGCTCGATTCATTGGCACTGCGAAGAGATGTTGCATCTCTTTGCATTTTCTTTCGCATCTACCATGGGTAGTGCTCTGAGGAATTGTTCGGATTAATCCCAGCCGCCAAATTTCACGAACGCACATCGCGGCAGAACTCCAGATACCATCCACACCATCTGGATGATTGGCGGTCCACCACTGTGCGATTTAGAAGATGTTTTCTTCCTCGCACGACTTCCTTGTGGAATCGATTACCATCAGCGATTTTTCCGGACCGATACGACTTAGGGACCTTCAAGAAAAGAGCGTACTCCTTTTTAAAAGGCCGGCAACGCATCTGCAATTCCCTTCCTGGTGTTGCAGTTGTTCATGGGCGGCGGTAGTCACTTACCATCAGGTGAGCCGCATGCTCGTTTGCCCCCTCTCCTATAAAAAAAAAAAAAAAGCCTGTGCTTGCTTGAAAATTTTACGGTCCTCCAATTTTTTCGTTAAACTGAACTGCCTTTTCACACAGAATTGGGCCAGAAATTGGTTCTCCCTGGGATCTTTTTTGAGAAAACCACTTATATACAGCATCATTTAAATTCGTGTTTGAGGCAAGTTTCATCGTTTTACGACTCGTGGATCCGTCAGAAGAATCAAGCTAGGATATAAAGTTACTTATGTTCGTCTTTTGTTTTTTTTATATCTTTAATAGTAGACTTACCAACTTGGTATTCATGGGATAACTTGGTTGCAGATTCGCCTTCCTATAACCCTTTATTAATTTCGTATTTATCTTTCATAGAAAGGACAACACGTTTACGTTTAGACATTTTAAATCGAGATTTTACTTTCA
Organism: Parnassius glacialis; assembly: GCA_033319125.1. Taxonomy (NCBI): domain Eukaryota; kingdom Metazoa; phylum Arthropoda; class Insecta; order Lepidoptera; family Papilionidae; genus Parnassius; species Parnassius glacialis. The sequence goes on from JAVANC010000009.1 coordinate 45,234,746, forward strand.
CGCGGTAAAATTTCGTTTAACGACTAGCGGTTACTTGGAAGTGATATACGAGTACAATTAATAAGTGGCACTTTTATGTAATTTTTTTTTTTTTATAGGATAAGGGTGACAAACGAGCACACAGTCCACCTGATGGTAAGTGGTTGCTGCGACCCATAGACATCTACATCTATCCTCAATTACAAGTCAAAATGTAGATGCGTTGTCACCCGTGAGGACTAAGATGGAATGCCTCATTTCCAGTAAAAAGGGCCTCCGGCCACCTGCACTCACCAAGCGAAACGCAGAGGTAAACCTCTACTTCACGCTGGTTTTCTGTGAGGTCGTGGTACCACCCCGGTTCGAGCCGGCCCATCCGTGTGACAGCAAGAGCTGCCGCCTGGCTCTACCACTGCTTGTTTTATGTAATAGTTTTAAAGTATATATTTGTACTTTTATATATTTATATTTATAAAAATATATATTTATTTGTATATATATATATATATATATATACATATATATTATTAAGAATATATGTATTTATCTTATCTATGTAGTTACTTATATACCATTATATATTTTTATTTTATGGCTTAAATAAAAATAATGTTATTTTATCAGCAAACCACACACGTTTTTTATTGTTTTCTTTCAATGCTGTCCATCCAAAGGTTGTCTGGAAGAGTTCGCTCTTAGCGATAAGACCGCCCATTGTACCACATTTCTTTTTCTCATTTTTTGTTAATATTTTTGTTATTTTTTGGCGTACAATAAAGAGTTATCTATCTATCTATCTATCTATCATGCCTTGTATATTTTGATGCACCAGGTGTAAATAATTTTTATTACTTATTTGTAGGCTGCATTCAAAATTAATTAAACTCTTATTATTGCTAGAGATTGTCTCTATTGTCGCATTTACTAATTTAAGTAAATTAGTTGGAACTGATTCCAAATTATTTGTCAAATAATTATCCTGCTCAATAAAAGCAGTCTTGGTAGCCAAAAACTTGGCTGAGTTAAAAAGTAAACAATATGATAGCACATTTGCTACCAGTCTAAAATTATATTTGGATAGGTAATACCTATCTTTTGTTCAATTTTGTTATAAAATTATTTATATCAACTAAATGAAATTTATCATCATTATTATTACATTTATATGTCAAATTTAAATTATTGTTAAATATTAAATTATTCATTTGTATATTTAAATTATGTCTTAGATTATTTTTCTGTGCCAATCCCTGTATGTAAGGCAGTGTGAACAAGACAATTTTATTAATATTTAAATTTGTGTACATTTAAGTTATTAAGTTGCTCAATATATCTTAATAACTGTTTGTTGTTTACACTGCCTCTTCTACCAACAAAAATTGTTATTGTACTATTTGGGCTAAATTTAGTAACTATAATTTTATTTAAGATTTCACTAAAAGATGCTCCAGGCATGCAGAAATTTGTAATTTTTTGTCCCTTTAAAAAGTAATTTAAAGTTATGCCTAGATTTTTTCCTATGCCATCGCTATATACAATTATATTACACTGTCGTAGAGTTTTCGTGGTGGTATAATATTATCAGCACACACCGACTGTGAGGAAGCTGGTATTGAATGCTGACACTCACATTGATATTTAACTAAGGATTCAAAACGCTCCTCATTATATTTACATGTTTTTACCAGATTATCCATAGACAGTATGTGTTCTTTTATTTCGTTTTGGGCTGATTTATATTTATTGGACACAGTTTGAAGGGAGTTTGTAAGAGATAATATTTCTGATTTAAGGCACTCTACTAATAACTCTCATAACATTTTTTTATGTTATCCACCTCAATTGATTACAAATTAAGTTCATATATCAATGCTTGCTTTTCTTTACAATTTTTGGTATTTAACATAGTTTTTGGTATTAATCTTATTTTTTATTAATTTTTGTACTTTACTTATGTATTTATTAACTTTTATATGCTTCTTCAATTTGGTTTTACTGCAATTAACCCTTACTGTGTTTCTTGAAGTGGAAGAGTCCTCACCAGTCAAATCTACTGTTGCAGATTGCTGTAAAATTCTTGAAGTATTACATTGCACAAGTTCAGAGAACAGACTTTGAGTCTGGGAGGCGTTAAGATTATGTATATAAGTTTTAAATTGTGTTATTTGCTCATTAGCCTCATTCAACTGTAACTTCAATGCAGAAATGAACCTGAGAACTTCCTCATATTCCTTGCTGCATCGGTTAAACTCATTAACTGTTCCCTGTAGCTGATCTCTTTCTTTTTAACACTTGTGTATTCTGTATGTAACTTAACCATATCACATTTCAATTTTGTGTTTTTGGCAATTATGCTAACGATTTCTTATTCATTATCATCCCTTTTCTTAAGCAACAGTTCACACCGCTCCCTAGACGCCTTAAGTTCTTGGAGCGCAAGCTGGAGTTGGTTCTCCACCTGGCGCCGCTTGGCGTTGCGAGTATCCATTTTACTATTTATTATAAATAATAAAAGAAAACAATGATCGTAAACAGAAGGAGCAGGATAAGCTCATGTCGAGTTGTTGTTGTTTTCTTTTCTATTTAAATACACATACATACCCTTCGCCAAATTGTACAGAAGTCCGAGGAGTACACTTTGCCACTACATCTGGCGTATGTGGACTATGAGAAAACCTTTCATTCCTTCGAAATTTGAGCGGTGCTGCAGTCCCTTCAGCGGTGCCGAGTTGAATGTCGGTATATCGAAGTGGTGAAGTATTTGTACAGTAGGGTTACGATGGCTATCCGAGTACAGAACCAGAGCACGAAACCTATCCAACTGCAGAGAGGTGTAAAACAGATTGATGTTATATCCCCGAAACTTTTCAACTAAAACAAAACTAAATTCGTGAGAACAAAACGAATGTCGTGTGTAGGAACCTAAATTCGTAAATTTGCAACCAAGTTCGTGAGAACAAAACTAAATTCGTGAGAACGAAACGAATTTCGTAAGTACAAAACTAATTTCAAAGTAGGAAACGTATTTCTTAAATATGAAACTAAATTTGCAAGAACGAAACTGAATTCGTAAGTAGGAAATTTATTTCGTTAGTTCGAATCTACACTTATAAGTACAAAACTACTTTCGTAAGTACAAAACTGCTTTCTTAAGCACGAAACTAAACTCGTATTTACGAAATTAATTTCGTAAGAACGAAACGAATTTCGTAGGAACGAAACTAAATTCGTTAGAACAAAATAAATTTCGTAAGTACGAAACGAATTTTTTAAATACGAAACTAAATTCGTAAGTATGAAACTTAATTTGTAAGTACGAAACTAAATTCGTGAGTACGAAACCAATTTCGTATCATCATTACAGCCTTTCATAAGTCCACTGCTGAACATAGGCCTCCCCCAAGGAATGCCACAAAGCATGGTCTTGAGCCACCTGCATCCATCGACTTTCTGCATGTCTTACCAGGTCGTCACTCCATCTAGTGGGGGTTCGCCCTACACTGCGCCTACCGGTATGAGGCTGCCACTTGAGAACCTTTCTTCCCCATCGGTTGTCGGTTCTTCGAGCTATATTGCCGGCCCACTGCTACTTCAGCTTACTTACAGCTTACTAATAGCTTACTAACAGCTACTGTTGGGCTATGTCGGTCACTCTGGTTCTACTGCGGATATCCTCATTTCTAAGTTTATCACGCAGAGAAACCCCGAGCATAGCCCTCTCCATAGCTCGCTGAGCGACCTTGAGCTTCCTCATACGGCCAGCAGTGAAGGACCACGTCTCAGATCCGTAAGTCATCACTGGCAACACGCACTGGTTGTATAATTTCGTTTTCTAGTTTCCCGAACGCTGCCCAGCCGAGTTGAATCCGTCGATTGACCTCTCGGTCGAAGTTGGACTTACCTAGTCGGACCATTTGTCCCAGATAAACATACTCGTCAACAACTTCGAGCTTAGTGCTCCCAACAACTACCGGCATAGGTGTGACATAAACGTTTAACATGATTTTTGTTTTGTCCATGTTCATCTTAAGACCTATCCGTTGAGAGACACTGTTGAGGTCATTGAGCATAGTGCTTAGGTCCTCCAGCGATTCTGCCATATGAACTATATCGTCGGCAAATCGAAGCTGAGTGATGTATTCGCCATTGATATTAAATCCGCATTTAATTCTAGTTAATTCCAGTCCAGTAGCTTGAAAACGTCTTCCAATATAACGGTGAAGAGTTTCGGGGATATAATGTCACCTTACACCTCTCTGCAGTTGGATAGGTTTCGTACTCTGATTCTGTACTCGGATAGCCATCGTATCTGTGGTTTGGAAATTCCCGGCAATTTCAAAGTCCCGGGACACGGGACAGCCAATAATCAAAGTCCCGGGAATTCCCGGGACTTCGGAACTTTTTGAAGAATTTCAATTGAGTTAATTTCTGGTGAAACGTATTAAAAAGAGGCAATTTTTGTAAACATCAACATTAATCACAATTAAACAGGAAATTAAATAACTGTAACTTTAATTTCAGTGTTAATAATTACTTTGTTTATTCTTTTAGTCACACTCAGATGCACTTCTAAACAGTTAAATCTTATAGCTATGAAACAACTTAGTTAAAAATCATACTTATTTTTAAAAACTCTACTATTATCTAGTAATTCTAGTATCTAATCATAGTTCATAATCTCATTGTTAATTCTCATAATCACATATTTGTTTTATTTATTGTGTTGCGTACTCAGTAGTTATGTGGTAGACCAAGTAATTATTCACTAAACAAACACATGGCGCTAGGCTTTTTCAATTATTTGAAAATAAAAATGATTATATAACAATTTTGACAATCTTGTCTCGTCTCGAGTATCGACCTGAAAGTCCTGGGACTCGAGACAACTAAAATTACGAAAAGTCCCGGGACTTTGAGACACGAGACGTCCGGGACCCAAACTCTACTTGTGACAGACTGTGTCCAATGACTTTTTAGGTCGATAAATATACCCACGACTATATTTTTACTATCTATGTTTTGTTTAATTTTAGTAATGAGAACAATAGTAGCAGTAGTAGCATTACTTTTTGGTCTGAATCCATATTGCCGATCAATGATATAATTTATAGAACTTAAATATTTTTCTAATCGATTGTTGATAATTCGAGTATTTTCTTCATTATAGGCAATACTGAAATTGGTCGATATTTTCCAGAGTCTCTGGTATTTCCTAATTTATAGCTTGGTGTTACTTTCGCTGTTTTAAGTGTTTCAGGAAAGTTTCCTTCGGCTATTAGTTTATTCAGACACTTAGATGATTTTTTAGATTATATGTTTAATACATTTTATTATTTTTGTATTTATTCCGTCTAGGCCCGTTCTGCAGTTTGGATCAAGGTTGGTTATATTTTTTTATATTACATTAGCAGAATATGGACAAAAAACTAGAGAGCTTCTTAGCGTCTTGGGGAAGAGGTTTTACCCAAATATGTAAAACTGGTAATTGATTTTATTAACTACTGATAACTTAAATATTCTTAACTGTCTTCTTGTTCTTTTATTACGGAATTTAAAAATAGTCCTGAAGACAAGGACTGTTTTTCCCTCCATTTGATGAAAATTGGTTACTGCAGTCCTTGGACATATACAGGCAACTTGAAATAAAGAAGACTACAGATGCGTTGTCACCTCCGATTACTAAGATGGTATGTCTCACAGCCTGTGATTTTATTTTTTTTTTATTTAAAAAAATGGGTTTATATCGGAGCGGAAACACAACTCAGAGCGAAACACAGCATTTGTCAGCCTAATGTCTTTACGATTTTTAATATACTCACTATTATGGTGAAAGTAGTCAAATCGAGGAAAAACGATTGCTATCAAAGAACATCGGTCACGGCCCGTACATGCTGTGACCTGGCTATAAAATGTCGCGAACATGACTATTGTATGGATTAATCCGTTCCCCCTGGGCACAAACTAAATCCTAAATTGTAAATATATTATTTAAAAGCGGAGGATCATAAAACGTTACACTTATGTATTTCGTCACTTTGGAGGTTATGATGTAACTATGACTACAGCCATGACTATAACCTCAGCTAAAGCATTAGATATGAAAACTAGTCAGTAATATATATTAACAAAAAAAGTCAAGTCAATGGCTAAAACCACAAAAATAAATCAATAACATTATTATTATTTTCTTTGCTTTGAATTTTGCTCACGCTTTGACATCTCTCGTGCCATAATATCACAGACTGCATAGAGACACTCATAATACGTTCAGTTCTAAGTATTAGTGCATTCTATGTTTACTGTCAACCTATCATTTGCAACTTATTTCGGAATACTTTCCATATCCCCATCTAAAAATGATATAATTGATAATACACTACAAAACTAAATAATAAATCTGCAATAAAAACTAGTATTTAAGAAAAGTAAATGCATAATGGTAGTGTTATTTTAGTGTTATGATGAAACGTGTATCACAGATAAGAACGGGACGGGTTTATATGCGTTCAAAACCTATAAAAATTAGTAAGGACATAAGGTTTTTCATTACGAAACTAAATGATTTTACCGGCACCAATAAAATAAATTGGACTCCGTTATATAATATACACTTAAGTCATTATTTTTTGACATATCAAACATAGGTTGTCGTTTGATATTTGACCGATGTTTAAAGGAGTAAACATCGTTAGATCTTTTCCGGAATTCACAAAACAATTCTTTAATAAGGGCGACAAACAAGCACACAGCCTATCCGATGGCAAGTGGATGCTACGGCCAATAGACATCTACATATATCCTCAATTAATAATCAAAATGCAGACGTGTTGCCACCTCTGAGGACTAAGGTGGAATGCCCGTCTCCAATAAAGGGGTCTCCGGTTCTCTACACTCATCATACGAAACAGCAGCATTAAGCTGCTATTTTAATCCAGTATACCTGTTACATACTGTTCCAGTATACCGTTAAAGCAAGATTCTTTTTAGGTAGATCAGATCAATTTGTGCTTCAACCATGATTTAGCTGCAGCATAGCTCTATCGTTTATATAATTTATTACAATTTTAAGTGCTGATGCTTGACAGTGAAACATCTCGTGTCAGACCGCCAACACACACTGGGACGGCACATCAGACAAATGGCTTCAAAACCCTCTCAGAAACGAGAGGAATTTGCTCAGGAGTAGAGCGTATATAGTCTGTAAGTTACGTTTTTACTTACAAAAATATGTAAAAATTAAATATCTAATGAAAACTAATACAACTAATCAAACTAATTTATTGAAAATGAAGGAGTATAATACAGATTTTTTCATTGCTAACTTTAACAGATATGCTGGAAAACTTCAGCCAGAAAAAAAAAGTTGGCCGTCATGGGACGTCCGACAGACGTAAAACATCATAGTTAATGGTAGAAGTTATAATTAAATAAAATCCTAAACTTAAAGAAATACTACCGTGTAGTTGCGGTGTTGGAATATCCACTACCCCATGTCGTCTCCTAAAAGGCGACAGAGGGAAACTGAAATAGGACATGGGCAGCAGCATCTCCCTGGTAACAAATCAAAATAATAGAAAACTGTGGTTACCAACTCGCATGCCAAGGGTGGCAACTGTGGTGAAACTCCCTCTGTAAGGAAATCTATGTGGGAGGGTTATGTTTAGCAGGAAACTTTAATTAGTTGTAACGGAATAAATAAATATGGATTAAATTAGAGATTAAATTAAATTAATAAACAATTTTTTTTTTTATTTAATTAGATAAAACAATATTAAAAAGAAATACAAAGTGTTTATACAAGCGGTGAATGCGTCGAGTATAGTATAGTCAAATAGAAAGCCACACGCGTAAATAGCTCACGTAAAGAAGAAACGAAGTGTATAGTATACGTGTACGCACAAGGGAGTCGAGAGCAGTCAGAGCGACTGTAAGGGAGAGATAAGGGAAGTATCAGCCAACCAAACTAATAAAAAACATCATGGGCGTTGGTGGCACCATCAGGGGGCATGACGGCATGAGAGAGCGTCCTACCGTTTGCCGTCACGGCCTACGAGTCAGTTTTACTGCCAAGGCGTGCGGAGGCATGACATAGGTATTTTCCAAACCAATGGTAAATTAAACATGATTTTCAATAAGTATTATTTATAATTTAAATATAATAAAAAAGTTTCTGTTTCTATTTCATAGTCAACTTCTTGTGACTCAACTTTCAACGTGAGTGCGTGTTCACGCACAAATTTTTCTTCTTTCTTTCTTAATCAGCCCGTAAATGTTCACAACTGCACGCACACATACGGACCTAATACCATGTTGTTGTATGCAAATTGTTTTTAATGCGTATTGTGATGGCGCATTATTATTATTATTAATTATAAAAATTATTAATATATAATAATTAAAATCAATATAAAGTAATTTACAAATATCATAGATATAATAATTTAAACCATTAAAATGCATTAAAAAATTGATCATATACATTCATTTCGAACAGTAAGTATAATAATAATAATAATAACCGAGGATTTTGTCTGTGCGATACAGGATCAGGTTATTAAGACCAACAACTATCGGAAATACATCCTAAAAGATGGCGCCGTCGACATTTGTCAAGCTTGTCGCTTGTCGTGAGTCACTTAGGCATGTTATCTCCGGTTGTTCGGCGCTTTCTAACTCTGAGTATTTGCACAGACACAACCTAGTAGCCAGGATTCTACACCAGGAGCTCGCTCTGAAATACGGTCTCGTGGATCGGAAACTGCCTTATTATAAGTACTTGCCGGAAGCCGTGCTCGAAAATGATCGCGCCAGGCTCTACTGGGACCGGGCCATCATCACAGACAGGACCATTCTTGCGAATGAGCCGGATATTGTGCTGATGGACCGGGCACAGTTTTGCCAAGCCATTGCCAAGTCAATTTATTTATTTAAAATATAAAAGATTTTTAGTATTGATTTTAGTAGTGACCACCACTATAAGATGTTGTTAGGTTAGCTAATTACGTAATAATTTAAGACAGATAGACCGTTAAGTAGGGACTAAATAAATTAATCGACTTGGTATTACATGGATCTCACAACTTTTCACGGTAGAACTGAGTTGCGAGACTTGGCTTTTTTTACAAGTTATGTTTTTGATGGCATACTAATTTCTAGTTACAATATAGTAAAGGCTTAATATTGACTTTAAAAACCTTTAAATGTATTAAAACTCTACTTAAAATATTCAAAATGAATTAAATAATACAAATAGAAGACGATTATATTACAATAATATATATAAATAACATTTGAAAATTTGTAATATAATTGAAAAAAGGGGAAAAACATTTAATGAGAGTGTTCTTGTATTACCAGAAGGTGTTTATGTAATGATTGTTTATAGAGGAAGTTGCCGGAGATGCATTCCAAATGTTGTACACATATATTTGGGGTGGTCAGTTGCCTGACTACTATTTTTTTATACGAGACAAAATAGAGCACAAACAAGCATACTACTCAGCTGATGGTAAGTGACTACCGCCGCCCATGACAACTACAACACCAAGGGAATCGCAGATGCATTGCCGGCCTTTTAAAAAAGAATAGGCTCTCTTATTGAAAGTCCCTAAGTCGTATCGGTCCGGAAAAATGCTGGTGGTATTCGATTTCACAAGGAAGTTGTGCCATGAAGAAAACTTGTTCTAAATCGCACAGTAGTAGACCACCTATCACTACGATGGTACGGAAGTTATCTCAAGTTCTATCGCGATGTGCGATGGTGAAATTGAGCGGCTGATATTAGTCCGAACAATTCCCCTGAGCACTCCCCGTGGTAGATACGATAGAATACGCAAAGAGATGTAATATCTCTTCGCAGCGCCAGTGATCAAGCCGATCAGAAAGAGCTCGATTGCCGACGATTCGAACCACTCTGCGCTGGATACGATCAAATGGGAGGAGCTGGCACTGGGGAGACCTGGCCATGGGAACAGTATTTTATGTGCGGCCGAACCTGCGTCTTGTAAAGTTGCAGGCGATGTGCTGGCATGAAATACTGTCCCGCTATGCTGAGCACGCCAAGCTTTTTAGAGCCCAAGTTGGCCTTCCCTTTCTCCAAGTGATCACGTAACTGCAAGTCATTCAATATGTCGACGCCGAGGATTTCGATACTGACTGAGGCAACAAGGAGAGTGCCCTGAAACTGAGGAGGCGATGACAAGGGGGTTCTTTTAAGCGTAAAAAACGTGCAAACTTGTGTCTTCTGGGGATTGAACTGGACTAGATTTAGTCGCCCCCAATCCGAGACTTTATTCAACAAAATCTCGAATTCAGACACAAGTATATTCCGGTACTCGGTACTCATTTGTAATATAATTTATTATTTTTAGTTCATATTAGAAAGACGCTACTGCCCATCTCCATCTGACCCTTCTGACGCCTCTTACTACATTATACACTACTTATTACAAATTTATTAATTTATATTTGAATTACATAAAGCCTACCATTATCCTACTCCTGATACACTACATTTGTCTCATTCTCTCGAAGTTTAGTTTTCTGAAGGTTTCAGTTACTACCGCGTGTGAACCGCAGACATTTTTAGTTTTTCACGCTCGTTAATTATGTTTGGAACAAAACTTTTCTATGGAATTTTCTGAGGATTTTCTGAGGATTTTTCAATTTTCCGTCTGATAAGTGGTAATCCGGGTGGATCTCGGGGTGCTGCTGCTATGTGTTCGGCCTCGCTAATTGTATCGGGTAACCGTGTGTTGAGCGTTTCTGGTGTAGTCAGCATTAATCCACCAGCGATTATGGCTGTCGTACCGAAAAGTACTGACGGTAACCAATCTATGTATATCGCCTGCAAAACAAAATATTCATTATACTGTTTATTTATGATATTTTTTAATTTTACCAATTTTTATAGAATAGGGGTGACGCAAAGTCCCCCTGATGGTAAATAGATGTAGCGCATAGACATCTATCCTCGATTAAGAGTCCAAATGATGCGTTGTCACCCCTGAGGAATAAGGTGAAATGCCTCGTTTTCAATGAAAAGGATCTTCGATTCTCTACATTCACCATACGAAACACAGCAGCATCGAGCTGCTATTTTACGCTGGCATTCTGTCAGAGCATAGTCCTTCCCTGGTCAAGCCGAACCATTTGTGCTACAACCATAATATAGCTGCAGTGTGGCACTAACATATTCAACGTGCTCCTGTACTATTGTTTAAATTGTGTTTTGAAGTGGATTTAGATGTGTTAGAGTAGTGCTATTAGTGGAAACGGTGAATTAGGTGCTCCGAAGGTGATGTGAACCTCAATATAATATGTCTGCTTGGTCGCGTGTGTGATACTATCGCAATCAACCGTCTGCTGGCTCTTGCTGTCGTCAATATCTCCCAAAATCTTCGCACTGTGACACATCAACAGATTGTGATGAATTTAAGAATAATAACTTATTACTTGATATTGGCAAGAGAACATCTTACGAGTCCATTACCAAAGAAAGAAAAAAAAAGAAGCAATAGCTCACCAGTAGTGGCATCTGTGGTGCGATGATGGAACCAATACGGCCAACCATTGAGCAAAAGCCGAGCAGCGAGTGGCGCGCATGAGTCGGGAAAAGTTCTGATGTGTACATATAGATGCCACTGAACGCCTGCGTGATTGCAATCTTGCCTATTAAGAACAGGAGTATTTCCAACCATGGTATCGCTGAAATAATAAAATTAAAATGTATAACGTTCACTAGTCACGGTTGATTAATGAAACGTTAAAAATAATCCGAATGCATAGTTCATTCACTTAAGTAGTAACAACATATGCCCCTATTAACAATTAAGTACATAAAACGACGTCTCACGAAAACGCAGCGCGAGCGCGGGAGCGATCAAATAACACACACAGGCCTCGGAGTTAATCGGCTAGCGGCCTGCTTGTACCGGGAGCCAAGGCGTAGCGGGTAGCGTGATCCCGTGGCGCAGGTGCGGTATCGTACGAGAGGAGATAGCAAGGCATTGGGCGACATAAGTAAGTATCAGCGCACCACAAATGTTTTTATATTACATATGTAGCGTACGTCTAAATAAAATGAAATATTGATCTATAATTTGGGACCCGCATGAAAAGTATTTAAATATTGAAAATCATTCAACAGTCAATTTTTATATTTATACGTCAATTATGTGACTAGTTGTTGTAATAGTTGGTACCCATCAAATGTTATAGGCATGATCAAGTAGCAGCATCTCCCTGATAACTGAAAATAAACTGCGGTTGCCAACCTGCATTCCAAGCGTGGCAACTTGGCAAAATCCCCCCATGAGGCAATCTATGAGAGAGGCCTATGTTCAGCAGTGGACTTTTATAGGCTATAATGGATGGAATGGATGGATGGATGATGGAATTAAGATGAAATTTGAGGATACCGATGCATTTCTGTTCGCTCTTACATAAGGACACAGACAAAGTGGTACTTTTACTGGTTCTTAAAAATTTCATAATATATTTATGCGAAAACTACACGTTGTATACGACGTCACCCATGGTTACGAAGGGACCCTCTATGACTGCAAATTGGGTGCTGTAAATTAATCAAAGCGTTGGGAATATAAAAATAAGATAATTAAACACGATAAAATTCGTAAGAACTAGTTTATTCAATTAAAAGTTCTTTATACTACACAATTACTTACGGGGAATCGAACCTACTGAGGGTGGAAGTCAGAACCGGCACCGTTTATTTGCCGATCTACCGGGTCACATACGTCACAGTGATAAACACCGCGTATAAATTATTTTATCAAAGGTTCGCGCTATTGTACCTATATATGTGTGTGTGCCATTACATGCCTAGGTACCGTCAGAATAACAGTGCTGGGATAATGTTGCTGTTGCTTATGCTTGGTCAGTGACCATTTCCCCGTTCCAGCCAATTTTTATTATATATTTTCTTTGTTGTAAATATATTGTCCTGCATTTTATTATTTTATTATTTATTTATTTATGCTTTATTATACTAATAAAAATAATTACAAAGGGCGGACTTAATGTCTCTCCCAGTCATTCAGTCTATTGCGTTTTTGATAATTCTACTTCGATTTGGAGGGCGAGAGAAGCAATATAATTACATTATGCCGTAGACTTAAAAAGCTGATGCGTTTCAGTAGATCAAGTCCACTGACCGTAATCAGTTGGAATTCCAACTGATCACTATATTTTCATAATATGAGTTTTAAATACAAGTAGCGTATTCGAGTTGTAACCTAATGTCAGTGTAATAGTCTGAAAATAAATACGTCACAGGACTTTTGAATAAATTACAGGTCCTTCTTACGAAAGCACTAAGCTGAAAGTCTTTCGTCAAATTTTTCGGAAAATAAACACAACTGAAACTTGTAATATTTTTTTTTTATAGAATAAGGATGACAAACGAGCACACAGTCCACCTGATGGTAAGTGGTTGCTGCGGCCCATAGACATCTACATCTATCCTCTATTACAAATCAAAATGTTGATGCGTTGTCACCCGTGAGGACTAAGATGAAATGCCTCATTTCCAGTAAAAAGGGCCTCTGGCCACCTGCACTCACCAAGTGAAACGCAGAGGTAAACCTCTACTTCACGCTGGTATTCTGTGAGGTCGTGGTAACACCCCGGTTCGAGCCGGTCCATCCGTGCGACAGCAAAAGCTGCCGCGTGGCTCTACCACTGTTAAACTATTTTTTACATAATAATTAAACTCTCACGTATATGATTAAATGCGATTTTTGTAGTAATAATAATAATGTCCTCCAGACCGAATTTCGGCCACGGCGACCAGTCTCAACGGAGACTAGCCATCGGCGCAAGACAGGATTATAGTGACCAAGTGTATGAGCAAGCACAGTTGCACTCTCTATTCCTTCACTCTCATAGCCCGATGGGACGGTAAACCGACACGACCGTATAGAGATCAGTTGTAGGACCAACGGCTTTACGTGCTTTCCGAGGCACGGGGGTGAAACACCGCTATCTTCCTGACTCCAGGCAGCTACTGAGAATTTCTTGATGGAAAAACTCAATAACTGATTATTTGGCCCGACCCGGGATTCGAACCCGGGACCTCATGATTAGCAGTCGCACCACTACAACCACTAGACCAACGAGGCAGTCGATTTTTTTAGTAGTATAGTATGGTTTACCTTATCAAAGGCTTTACAGAAATCAGTGTAAATGGTGTCATATGCTGCCACTGGTCATCGGGTAGATTATTAGCTCGTACTTTAAAAAAGCTCACCAGCAAACCGATTTTCTCCCATTGTTATTTTCAATTTTAGTGCTCATTTCTTATTTCTATTATTCTATAGATTAGATTTATTGACACACAATGACACAATGAGCAAACATGTTTGACTATAGAAAATTTTAGCATATTCCGTATAAACTTCAATTGATAAGTCTCTAAAAATACTTACATTTCGGTACAAATGTTAGAGAAATGCAAGAAATCCCGCATATGGTGAACGCGACTAGCAGCGTCTTCTTTCTTCCAATACGGTCCAGCACCAGTGCGTTAATGACAACTGCAATCACCTCCACGCTCACCACCAGCATGAAGTTGGTGTATTTATCACCAGCAAGCGACACCGAGTTGATTGCCAGCCCGAAAAAGACGAAAGTGCACGTGATCCACCACCAGGAACATATTGCAAGGCGTTTTATAATGATAGGCGAATGTAGTACTTGAAACCACAAGTCTTTTTCTTCTTCCAAAACCTGCTTCTCAACCGTCGATTTGATTTTCTCTTCCATCTTTAACTGCATCATTGTCTCCTCTGATAGAGTTACATTGTTCATTTTTGCAGCTCTCATAATTATTTCCACTGCTTCTTCTTTCCTATTCTGTGATAGCAGCCAACGGATACTCTCAGGCAGCAGATAAATATAGGAAAGTAAGAGTAAGGATGGCGGGTAGACGACCAGTATGAAGGTACGCCAGTAATAGAAGGTTTTGGCCAACAAAGCAAAACTCAGCCCGCCAAGTACAAATAAAATACCCAAAAATGACGTAGTAAGTACTCGTTTGTCTTGTCCTACAAGCTCGATTGCTGAAAATAAAAAATAAAATAAAGTAAAAAAGAAATAAAAAGAAAAACATTATGAAATCTCCTTCAAGATAAAAGATATCTGAATACTGTGAACGTTAGTTTTTTCTTCTCAGAGTTTAAATGAGAGTGACGAATTTTTTCGCAGACGCGTCGGATACGATTAGAGTAGGTTGTTGAAATTGTATTTATATTATTACATGATTCAAAAGATTTGGAGTATTCCGGATAATCTAATGAATATTTTAACCTTGAAAATTTTTATTGAAACGAAGTTCCTCATCGGACGGTACGAATTTGGTGGATGGGGGCTACGCGAAAAAAGTGTAAGATTTTTCCGTCACGACCCCTTGTGACGTAGTATAGACGGCCTTGGCGACTATAAGACTATAAGGCATGTAAGAAATATTATTTTATTTTAAATGACGCTTCATTTTAATAAACGCTAGTAATTCTATTATTTGTATTTGTTAATCAATAATATCATACGTTTATCAATAATACTATACTTCGAAAGGAACTTCTTTCCAACCGAGTGTTCCACGACACACACGCATGTTTTTTTTTAAATTTGCGATTCGGTTGTGTTCAAAACGGAAGTGTTAACTCTTTTACTTGCATTAAAAGTCACTAGGCAGTTTGCTAAATAAATAACATTGCATACCGTTTGATCTATACAGGGTATTTTTGGAACGCTCCCGAAAACTAAGACAGGCGACAGCACCAAGTATACCTTTGATCATGGGTCACAAATAAATTTGATCCTGATGAAAAAAAAATCATATTTTTACAACGTTTTATTAGATTTATTCACGCGCCATCATGTTAGTACAGCTAAATGAAACGATAATTTCATAAAAAAAATCATGAAAATACTGAAACCTAAAACCAGCAGTGGAATAACTGAATTCATATCAGCTGATTAAAGGTCAATGTACGCGCGAACGCAAATTCGCGCGGTCCGCAACTAGCGGGCTATACCACAATACCTAATAATTTACAACACTTGTGTAAATACCTAACTTATCTACTTAACATACTATTTTGCCACTGTACTTGTCTCCACGTAGCCATTTTAATCCGAATTTACAGGTTAAATAACCCAAATAACTGGTTCGATTTCCCGCTAATAACAAAATACATAAATGAAATGTAACCAAGGTTAAAGTCATGCGTTTTTATTCATCGTGTAGGTATGTTTATTATTCTCATGTATTCAGTTATGTATGTATTCAGATTAGTTCAGTACTAAGTTATTTAAAAGAATTAGTTATGAAACAGCTTACCGCTCTAAATCCTCCGTGGTCTTATGAGATGCGGCTCAAATTGTGCTCCATTCATTTCAAGGCAGATTTGGGCTCGGTGTTGCAACTCCTCATGGAGGCGGGGCATCATCGTGTGATCTTCGACACAGTCCGTACGTAGTTTGTCGAAAACATCCACGATCCTTTTGTAGTTTCGTCAGCACTATCATACTCACGATTAAAAACCCTTTCTTTTACATACCCCACAGAAAGAAGTCTAACGGGGTCAGATCTGGTGCGCGAGGTGGCCAAGCGTGTGGTCCTAGTCCGCCAAATCCAGCGATCATCAAATAGCTCATTGAGGCGCTCACCATTATACTGGAACCATGTGCGGCGATATTCAGCCAACGATAGGTCGTCTAAAATGTCTGTCAACTGTTCTTTTATAAAGTTTAGGTATCGCTGTCCCTTCAGTCGCTGTGGCAGAAACACTGGTCCCAGTATGCGATCCTTAAATAAACCTGCCCATACGTTAATCGACCATCGGGTTTGGTGCCCGGTTTGTCGAACAGCGTGCGGGTTAACCTCTGAATACACGTGTGTATTTCTTCGGTTCCATAGGCCGTTTCTGGTAAATGTCGACTCATCCGTTCAGATAATGTGCTCAATGGAACCAGCCACACGTTGTTGCTGGTATAATAACCAACGGCAGAAAACTCGTCGGCGGTCGTGATTGCCGGGAACTAAAGCTTGCACTTTGTGCAATTTGTATGGGCGCATTCGGTTACGCTTCAACACTTTGTGCACTGCATAGTATGACACACTTGTTCCATCCCGACGTCTTAACAATTTATTTAGCGATACTTCGTGTACCTAGGTTCGGATACATAACATGTTGTCGTATTCACAATCACTATAAACGTACGCGTTAAGCATTATTAAAACAAAAAACGTAACAACAAGTAACAAAATCAACACGGAACTGTTTCAAAAACTACAATTAAACTGAAACCTACTGCGTCACAGCGTGATGCGATGCGGTAGAGTGGAGGGAGGTTACAGTCGCGTTCTAAAGTACTACATGGTATTGGGATATTGTTTTATAATATTATAGTAAGTAATTAATTGTTTTATTGTAGAATCATAATAGGTGCCTTACTTGGAATTAAAAATGGATAATGTTTACTTGAGCATTATTTGTTATTTCTATCGTAAAATATAAAGTAGTTTGTAACAAGAAAACTTAAGGTAAGGGTGGCACGCCGTCCATTATGTCGTCTTGGGTCACATGGAAGCCAGATGTTGAAGGTGTGTTGGTGTTACTGGATGCTACTTCATCATCACTTTCATCTTCGCTTGAGCTTCCGTCATCAGGTCGATCACATGGTAATTTTTTCGGTATTCTTCCTCAACACTTTTAAATTTACTGCACAATTTTCCCCATTCACCTTCTCCTATCATATTTACCTTTTCGTTCACTAGTTTAGTCATAAAACAATAGATATAAATAATTTTTCTTTCCTTCCTTTTTAAAACATCGTCGCGAGTCACAAAGTAAGCTGTGTATGCGACTGTATTTTTGGAGCGAAGAAAGCGCGGGAACCAATAGCATGCAGGCACAGTAATACTGGCGGATTGTTCCCCCGTCGCGCCCCCTTCGTACCAATATGTGATAAATCGCTGTGCCCAAGTTCAAGGCCAGCGTTCTTTTTTCACCGTTCGCGCGTACAATAATCAGGTGATATCAATTCAGTTTTCACTGCTGGTTTTATGTTTCAGTATTTTCATGATTTTTTTTATGAAATTATCGTTTCATTTAGGTGTACTAACATGATGGCGCGTGAATAACGATAATAAAACGTTGTAAAAATATGATTTTTTTTTCATCAGGATCAAATTTATTTGTGACCCATGATCAAAGGTATACTTGGTGCTGTCGCCTGTCTTAGTTTTCGGGAGCGTTCCAAAAATACCCTGTATATATATATATATATATATATACATACATATATATATATATATATATATATATATATATATATATATATATATATATATATATATATATATTTCCAAAAAATGTTTGTTTGCCAACTTGATTTCTTTTTTATCTTTTAATTTAGTTTTTATATAATTCCAAAAAAATAATGCCAGACGTTTTGTCGGTTATAAAGTATTACCAACCCTCTCTAAAAATATTTTTTAATTCTCAAAAATATACTTTTGGCAATCTCATATTTTAATCACGTATTTATTGAGTAATTTTTAATATTACCTGCAAATCGCCTGACAAATTTGACGGTATTTAATAATTCCCAGACGTGAATAAAATTTACAAATGATTACGACATAAAAGTCTTATGCGTAACCTAAGTGCGTAACCATTAGTGCGAGAAAAATAGCTTATCGAAGCATGCCGACAGCGCATGGGTTCAAAAATCATCTATATCTGTACCACATCACTGTGAAAAAAGTTACGGATGTAGAAAACGTGCAACTTGTTATTTTTGCCACCTTCGTCTCTGGGCGGTAAGTACTTTTCGATAACAGTTTCGCTACGCCCCGTTATAATGTATGTAGGTTCCGAAACGTGGATAAGCACAGATATAGAATTTTTAAAACAAAGTGAATAAGTATAATAAGGAAGGAAGGAAGGAGGAAGCTGCTCGCGTCCGTAGGAATTACTTGAATCCTGATTCCCTACACGTATCCCCTGGGTAGTGCTAAACGAGCAGTACTACATACTGGTTGTAGGTTGGTCCTCTACTAGTGAGAGGACCGGCCGAGGGTTAGTTACCACCCACCTGGCAATGACATACCGCCAAATGATGCAAATCGTGTTCCGGTATGATGTTAGGTGAAACCCATTTCTTAGGGAGAATGGATCTGGACAGGTGCGTTACGCATACGGACCGGTTGCAACGCGGCCGTTTCTTAGTGCCAGGTGCCTGGTTATGGAGGTTAGCGGGATCCGAAGCACGGTTGCACCGCTGGCCGACCGTAGATAGTTGGGGGCCCAATTAACGAGCCAGCCACTCATGAAAGGCTGCCCCGCCATCTTACGAAAAATCCTGGGATGGCTCCACCATGCCGGTTGGCGACCGGAGGAGATGGCCTAGTGGCAATTTCCAGGGGGGTTCGGGCGTCCCCGCGATCTCCATGCTAGGTACCATCGATGCTATGACTCTGTTTGCGTCCCTGGGTTATATGTGTGACGCCTCGTCCAACTGCCATTCTCTCAAAATATTCACTCCCACCATTGATGAAAAAAAGATAAAAGGTGAGTAAGTTTGTACAGCGGTTGCACTCCCTCTCCATTAAAGTGCACCTCACAAACATCCGAGGCCTGCACTGTAATCTCAATGCAGTCCATTACCACCTTGAGACTGACAAGCCGCACTTACTCTTCTTGACTGAGACGCAGATCAGATGTCCTCTAGGTGCGGCGTACCTTGGCTACCCTGGGTACACATTGGAGTATAATTTTCATCAGCGCGCCGGAGTCTGTGTTTACGTCCGCAACGACATCTGCTGTAAGCGTCTCCGTCACCTTGAAGACCCCACTTTCTCTACGATCTGGGTAATGATAGACACTGGAATGGATAAAATTATTTTTTCTTGTGTCTACCGATCGCATAGCGGCGACCAGGAGACAACTAGGCTGTTTTAACACCTCAGTGAAGCCTCTGATGTGGCTCTAAATCGGTACCCTAATGCACATTTGGTTTTTCTGGGGGACTTTAATGCCTGTCATCAGGACTGGCTGTTCCCATACCAGAAAACCGACCATGCTGGGAGAGAGCCGTGGAATTTTGCCTTGTCGCTGGGGCTCTCCCAGCTGGTGCAACAAGTGACTAGGGTACCTGATGTGGATAGGCACACAGCCAACTGCCTCGACCTTCTGCTGACGACCGATCCAGACAGGTACCTCACCCTTGGGAACTTCTGACCACTGTCTGGTGAAATCTGTGTCGTTATATTCCCCACCTAACTACGATTTCCACGGAGTGCGACGAATGTGGCGATACAATTCAGCAGATTGGGATGAGATGCGGCATTTCTTTGCATTTTATCCTTGGCGGCAGGTCTGTTTCTCCTCTAGAGACCCATCGAGCTGCGTGGATGCCATAACCAATGTTATACGTCAAGCGATGGAGTATTTCATCCCCTTTGCTGACGTGCCCATTGGTGGTAAAGCTCGCCCTTGGTTTAACGCCGAGTGCGCTCGTGCTGAAAAGCACAAGCATATGGCGTACTTATCCTGGGTCAATGCTCGAGACCGTAAAGCTCCGGATGTTAGCCTTAAGAAAAGAGCCTTTAACTAAGCCGCCAAGTCCTGCAAAAGGCATTACGCCAAGCCAGTTTCGACCGCTTTAAACGCATCGGCACAAAGCTCTCTGTCAAACCATCTGGCAGTAGAGCTTTTTGGTCTCTCGCCAAAGCGGTCGAGACAAACTTCTGTCGGTCTACACTGCCTCCGCTGGTAAAACCAGATGGCTCACTAGCGCATGCGCCTAAGGAGAAAGCAGACTTATTTGCTTCTCTTTTTGCTTGCAATTCGCGTCTGGACAGTAGCAACAGCGTGCCATCTCAATTACCTCACTGCGGTACCTCTATGACTGAGGTCCGTATCACCAACAAGGAGGTTTTTAAAATCTTGCGAAGTCTAGACGTGAACAAAGCTAGTGGACCTGATGGTATACCAGCTATAGTTCTAAAGGTCTGTGCACCTGAGTTGTCTCCTGTGTTGACACGCTTGTTCCGCCTCTCATTCAGGACTGGAATAGTGCCTAAATCTTGGAAGCTGGCCAATGTACAGCCTGTGCCTAAAAAAGGTAGCCGTACCAACCCTGTCAACTATCGGCCAATTTCAATTACCTCCATACTTTGCAAGATTATGGAGCGTATATTGAACGCCCACCTTATGGCATACCTAGAGCAAAATGATCTCCTCAGTGATCGTCAGTACGGGTTTCACCGAAATCGATCAACTGAGGACCTTCTAGCGTATGCCACTCACATATGGGGCGAAGCCCTCGAGAACTGTGGTGAAGCACTTGCTGTTTCCCTCGATGTTTCGAAGACTTTTGACAGGGTTTGGCACGCTAGTCTATTGGGCAAGCTTTCAGCGTACGGCGTATCCCCTGGCCTAATTGTCTGGGTTAAGGACTTTCTGACTGAACGGTCTCTCTGGGTCGTCGATGATGGCTGCTCATCCAATACTGTGGCGACTAACGCCGGTGTTCCTCAGGGGTCCGTTCTCTCCGCAACTCTCTTCCTGCTGCATATAAATGATCTGCTTATTCTCGGTGTCTATGGGTATGCAGACGACAGCACAGTTTTGGAGAGATACCAACCAAGCGCCCGGGCCAGTCGGGATCAAATCCAGTCAGAAAGAGAGGCTATGGTTGAGTGTGTGAGTCTCACACAACAGGCAGTCTCCGAATGGGGCGATGCCAACCTTGTGAGATTTAACGCCTCCAAAACACAAGCGTGTCTTTTTACCGCTAAAAGGAGCCCGCTCACCTTGGCTCCTACTTTCCGGAATGTATCCTTGGAGTACACTGACCGCCTTCAGTTGTTAGGGATTGAATTTTCTTCGAACCTAAACTATGGGCGGTTCATTGAGTCCAGAGCCAAAGCAGCCGCAAGGAAACTTGGTGTCCTTGCAAGGGTGCGGCGGTACTTCACGCCGGGGCAGCTTCTTACCTTATATAAAGCGCAAGTCCGGTCATGCATGGAGTACTGCTGTCACATATGGGCGGGTGCTGCAAAATTCCACCTGGCAGCATTGGACTCAGTGGAGAGACGTGCTAAGAGGCTCATTGGTGACCTTGATTTGGTTGAAACCAATCTTGTCAGCCTTGAGCACAGGCGCAGAGTAGCCAGTCTCTCGGTATTCTATAGGATGCATTTCGGTGAGTGTGCTCAGGAATTACACGCCTTATTTCCTCCCTCTCCTTTCCACCATCGGACAACCAGACGGTCGGCGGGTCTTCATCCCTTTGTTATCGATATTCCACGCATTAGAACCAAACGGTTTGCTTCGTCTTTTGTAATGCGTACAGCAAAGGAGTTGAATAATTTGCCGGCGTCTATCTTTCCGTCCGAATACAATCTAGGCATCTTCAAGGCAAGAGTGAATAGGCTTTTGTTAAGTCAGTGCGCTTCACCATCTTAGGCTACATCACCACTTACCATCAGGTAGGATCGTAAATAAGCGCTGGCTTAGAAGAAAATTACAAAAAATATGAATCAATATCAACAATAATAATATCACGAACACTGCAGTGAACATTGGTTGCAACGCGGATGTCGTGTTGACGTGCAGCGGAGCCGAGTTGCTGTGAGACCAAGGGAGTCATTTGACGGCGGCGTCCACGTGGTTGTGAGGTGGGAGTGCAGCATCTCGGGGCAGGCTCACACGCGTGGGGTGGAGACTGACAGCCTTGATGAACTTCGGGTTGATGAAGATGCCTCAAGCTCGTGGGGCTAAGACCTCGTTGGTGTTTCAGTTGAAGCAGGACACTCGTGGGGTGGATACTTACTGTCGATCTTGCTTCAGAATTTTCCAGGATTCGGATGCCACGCCACCGATATACGAGTAGACCTTCTAACATCCCACTTCTGACACCAAATTTGTTAGGAGGACCGCTCTGATGGTTTTTAAAAAAAAACTTTTACACCCAAGCCCGGAAGTCTTTTGATTTATTTCCCCAATATTAGCTATAAAACACTATAAAAAAGTACCTAATAACAACACTACTCATTTATACTAAATAAAATAATCGAGTCAGCGCATTTACTAAGGTTGGACATAACAGGACGTAATGAGGTCATGGATTCTCTTACGCCACTGCCACGGAAAGAACACTACGGAAACTACACACTTACGGAAAGTTTTTATGACAAAACGTTGACAAACGAGTATACAGTCCATCTGATGGTCAGTGGATGCTGTGGCCCATAGACATCTACATCAATCCTCGACTAAGAATCAAAATACAGATGCATTCTCAATTCTGACGACTAAGAAGGAATGCCCCGTTTTCAGTAAAAAGGATATTCGGTTCTCTACACTTACCGTTCGAAACACAGCAGCACTGAGCTGCTTTTTTACGCTGTTATTTTTTGAAAGCATGGACCTTCCCCGGTCGAGCCGACTCATTCATAATACAAGTGTGTACTATACAAGTGAAAACAGTTCAAATGATCGTTGCGATACGACTTACTCAGGATGTAAGCAGCAGGAAAGGTACTGGCGCCAGCTACGGTCTCCAGGAACTCCACAATGACGTACATTTCGTAAGACACAGAGAATGCTTTCAGGGTACCGATAGCACCAACCAGAGTGCAGCTCAGCACCAGCGCCCTCTTGCGACCCCAACTTTAAAATATTATAACCAACATCAGCATTAAGATCATCACCAATCCACACTACTGAGATACAGTTTGAATGTAGACCCAGTCACGGGTAAGATAAGAGTTGGTGGGCTAGCTAGTACGGGTGTATTATGCAAAGGGATTAAAATATCCTCCAGACCAAGTTTCGAACACAGCGACCAGTCTCAACAGAGACTAGCCATCTGCGCAGGACAGGATTATAGTGCCCGAGTGTATTTTTTTATTGGATCAGGGTGACAAACGAGCTCACAGTCCACCTGATGGTAAGTAGTTACCTGATCCTCAATAACGAATTAAAATTCAGATGCGTTGTCATCCGTGAGGACTACGATGGAATGCCTCTTTTTCAGTTAAAAGGGTCTCCGGTTCTCTACACTCACCATACGAATCACAGCAGTGTTAAGCTGTTATTTTACGCTGGTGTTATGTGAGAGCGTGGTCCCGGTTGAGCCGACTCATTCGTGCAGCAACTACACTACTAATATAGCTGCAGCCTTTCCAGTCTGAAAGGAATAGAGATCCAATATAATTATAGACTGTAAAGTGTTACATCTTGATCCTTAAAGTTGACAACGCATCTGTATCCTTCTCTGCTTGAAGTTTGTTTCAAGTGTCCATGGACTGCATTAGTCACTTATCATCAGTTGGACTATGAGTTCGTTTGTGACTACAATTTTATAAAATAGATTTCATAACATTAATGTATCGTGTCCTGGCGGAGTACCATCCACTACCCCATATCGTCCAGTGGGTATCCTAATAGGTGACAAAGGGAAACAAATCAGTAGATGAGGCCCTTTTTACTGGAAATGAGGCATTCCATCTTAGTCCTCACGGGTGACAACGCATCTGCATTTTGATTCGCAAACGAGGATAGATGTAGATGTCTATGGGCCGCAGCAACCACTTACCATCAGGTGGACTGTGTGCTCGTTTGTCACCCTTATCCTATAAAAAAAAGCAGCAGCGTCTTATTAATGTAACATATAAAAATTAAAAAACTGCTGTTGCCTACCCGCCTGCCAAGCGTGGCAATTACGGCAAATATCCCTCTTATCAGGCAATTTATAAATATAAATAAATAAATAAATTCTTTATTTCAGATAATTAAAATCCATATGTGGGTTAGTAATACAATAATAATAATAAAATAACAATGGCCATCTATTACTGTCCTAATTTTATGGGGAAGCCCATAAAATTAGGACAGTAATAGATGGCCATAGTATGCAAGGGAGAAAAAAATCCTTATTGCAATATAGCAAGATAGAAAAAGGTAGCAAGTGTGAGTCAAGCGCGGAAAATCAGCTCAAACTATACTGGAAGAGATGTCATCCGTTCACGGAGACTCTTGTACAAGTAAAACTATGGTTTACAAGTGGCATACTCTTTTTAAACAAGGCAGAGAGTCACTTGAAGACGACCCATGGCCAGGAAGGCCGATCGAGGTGACCACTTCGGAAATTATTCAATAAGTCGAAAAATTAATATTAGATGATGCCCACCTTAAGAAAAAAACAGCTCGCAAAAATGGTTGGAGTATCAGATACAACCATTTTCAAAATTCTTCATGACCATCTTGGCATGACTAAAGACAGCACAAGATGGGTGCCTAGAATGCTCACGCCGCCTCAAAAGCAACAGCGCGTGGAGTATTCTCGTGCATTTTTGGACTTCTGTATGGCAGACAAAGATGGAGTGTTGGCTCGAATTATTACTGATGACGAAACTTGGGTTCACCATTATGAACCTGAGTCCAAACAAGACTTTATGCAGTGGCACAAAAAAGGCACACCGCCACCCAAGAAATTTAAGGTGGCACAATCGGCAGAGAAAATCATGGCGACAGTCTTTTGGGACTCAGAAGGAATCCTTTTGATTAATTATAAAAATGAAGGTGTCTCCATAACCGGAAATTACTACGCTTCAATCCTAGAACAATTGAAGGAACCTATAAAGGAGAAAAGAAGGGTAAAATTGACCAAAGGATTCTTCTGCACGACAACGCGCCTGTTCACAAGTGTCATGTTGCGAAGGCTGCCCTACAGAAGGTGGGCTTTGAAATGTTGCCACACCCACCTTATAGTCCTGATCTAGCCCTCAGGGATTATTATCTATTTCCAAGCTTAAAAAAAGAACTTCGTGGAAAAAGTTTTAAGTGATGAAGAAGTGAAGGAAGCAGTTTCGGCGTATTTTGTAGACAAAGACAAATCATTGTTTTGAGGGTATACATAAGTTAATTGACAGATCCGAAAAACGTATTAGGGTAGCAGGTGAATATATTTAAAGGGAGAAATAAATTTGGATTTTTATTTCCACTCCTTACCATTCCGCGAACTTAAAAACGCACCCTCGTAAATGATACCACAGTCACTCACGGTAATTTGTTTGAGGACCATATTGAAATGAGATGAAATACATATTTCACATATTTCATAGTTTTGGAAGTTAATTAGATAGAAAAAAAGTAAAGGTTAATGATTCTTTTTGAAAAATTAGTCATATTTATTATTAATTAGATTAAAAATTAATAAACCAAACTACAGATATTCCTGAAAGTAGAACAATGAAAAAGACAATTAAAAAATGTGCAGATAAAAATTAAGAACATAGGTGGGAAGTGACCACCGTCGCTCATGAACATCCAAAATCACCAGGTGGAATTATATTCAAGCACTGGCTTTAAAAAGTAAGAAAAGTTAACCGTGCAGCGCATTCAAGAAAATAAATATATCTAACATTAGATTAAAGTAACTTGGACTGAAAAAGTCTGATTAATTAACTAAAATTTTATGTAAAGGTTTGGTTTATGAAACTCATTTTACGCACCGGTCGGATATATATCCGAAGATTGGCAGTGAGACCAGCATTCCAATGTTATGGATTGTCCCCACCAGAGTTCGCTTCCACTCCTGGCACGCCAAATTGAACTGAAAATAGATAACAACCGATATAATAACGCAACATTACATTAACTCCTACGGTTGTCACCAACTCCACGCAGAGACTACGTACTTCCATTTGAAACGATCCTGTTCCTGACACTCCTCTCTCACTTTTTTCTCATCTATATATATGAATATACATATACATGCTCGTTAATTAAATGTGCTCCTTAATTCGCCATATTTTTATATAAACTGAAGTGACGAATGAATTTTAAACGTGGAAGAGAAATGACCACGCTCTCACAGAATACCAGCGTAAAATAGCAGCTTAATGTGCTGTGTTGTGTGGTGAGTGTAGAGATCCGGAGACCCTTTTTACTGGAAATAAGCCATTCCATCTTAGTCTTTAGGGATGACAACGCATCTGCATTTTGATTCTAATTTGAGGTTAGAAGTAGATATTTATTGACCACAGCATCCATTTAACATATGGGGGACTGTATGTTCGTTTGCCACACTTATTATATAAAAAGTGTCTCCTGCAACCATCTGATCGTGCAGATATCTATCTTTAATACATCGGCCGGCAATTTAGTCGATGAACTTCCGTCTAGGAGTTTAGGGCAGTAATGGCGAACCTATAATCCGCGGGTACGCCCCACGCAGGCTTTTTTATATGACGTTGATTTTTAAACTTATTAAAAGTTATTATTAAAGTTTTTTTTTTATTATTGTCGCGAGATTTACCTGTACACATAAATAAGAATACAAGATGTAACTTGATATTGACATAAGTAGGTAATTCTAAAAAAAATATTGTTTTTTTTATAAAATAGTTAAATGTCGCGACAACTTCTATACATAAAATACTAAATCTGTAGAAAAGTCGTGTCTGTAATTCTAACATACTCTTGAAAAAACAAGCCCATGGGATTAAATAAAAGGTTTTAACAGTGGTAGAGCCACGCGGCAGCTTTTGCTGTTGCACGGATGGGCCGGCTCGAACCGGGGTGGTATCACGACCTCACAGAATACCAGCGTGAAGTAGAGGTTTACCTCTGCGTTTCGCTTGGTGAGTGCAGGTGGCCGGAGGCCCTTTTTATTGGAAATGAGGCATTCCATCTTAGTCCTCTCGGGTGACAACGCATCTACATTTTGATTTGTAATAGAGGATAGATGTAGATGTCTATGGGCCGCAGCAACCACTTACCATCAGGTGGACTGTGTGCTCGTTTGTCACCCTTATCCTATAAAAAAAGAGTACTGAAACCAAATTAGCGGTTTTTAAATTTTTTTTCTGTCTGTCTATCTATCTGTGTATTACAGATTCACGCAAAAACTACTGGACCGATTTAGATTAAATTTTATATGCAGATAGTTAGTAACCCGGGTCACCTAATAAGTTACTTCTTGTCTGATTACGAAACTTAAAAAGAAGTTTAAGTATTTTTTTTTCTTTAGATGTAAATTTTTTATTATATTGTATTCTACGGTTTATTTTATATTTTGCATATTGATAGTCTGTAGGTATTTTATACATCATTGTGCAGTTGAAAGTGAAGTATAGCTTGCATAATATATACATTTAAAAAGCTAAATTATTACGATCTCATTTCGACCACTAAGCGTTCACTAGTCCAAGTAAATTGATGACGCTTAGCGTATTTTCTAAGAATATTATTCTTTCTGAATTGCATAAATGTCAACAAAGTTATTACGATGCACCAATAACTTTGTCGACACCGAATATCGAAAGTGAAAAAGTACATTTCAGGTGTAAGGCAATTTGTGGCCAGATAAATGATCCATCCATCTTTTCATACATTACAGCTTGTAAAAGTCCACTGTTGAACATATGCCTCCCCCATAGATTGCCTCATAGAGAATTAGGCCATAGTTACCACGCTTGGCAGGCGGGTTGGCAACCGCGGCTTATGGTGTGCAACATTACCAATGTGAGCGTATCAAATCTGCTTGCATCAACTCATCTATTCACCATGCTTAATGCAGGTTATTAAAAACTACCAAGTAATGCATGTTAGCTAGTACATTTAAGAGAAGGCCTATGTGAAGCAGTTGCATTTGATAATATTATATGAATTACTTGTGCATTTAAATTAATTAATAAAAAAATTAGTCATAGAGATTAATCCATATTCTATTATTAAAGGAGAAGGAGACGTATCCATACATTCTTGGGCCCAAGTGTTAACAAGATAAAAGTATATTATATGCATAAAATTTGAAAGCGTATATGTAAACAATTTATAGCTGAAAATCTGACAAGATTTGTCAATCTAGAAGCTTAGTTATTGTAGAATAAGTAAAAGTGAGATTATCTATTACCTACACTGTAACAGGTGATTTTTCACTGTTATTACACTGCAACAGGCTATTTTTCACTATAATTACTTAAAGATATAATAGCAGGCTCCGTATAAAATCACCAAAAAAGCTGTGGTTAATAATGAAACGATTAACGAAAGTTAAAACAACAACAACTAATTGAAGTGAATATTAGCGATATCGATCTGAGATCGACTGCTTGAATTTTTGCTTTAACTGTTACTTGTTGAAATTTTGATATTTTGTATTTTTAATTATTATTTTGTAGATATGTACACAATTCTTTTATCTCCCTAGTTAACGCAGAAACATATTCAAAAATAGGATATTAAATGCTCAGTTTAATCGAGAATCGATTATATTGCGGTCGTTTCGGATCGAATCGAAAATCTCTTTTTCTTTTAAATAATAGCAATGTCCTTGAGCAAATGTCCTCAATCTCCTAAAACATACCTAATAAATCGACAATAATGTACACAAATTACGCGTCTATGCTCAAAAACGTATAGACAAATAGTTTATTCATCGTCATATCGTGAAGTAACTCAAGGAGTAACCCAAGCAAGTATTCTTGGTCCATTATTATTCCTTGTTTATATAAACTATTTACCAAATTGTATAAATCAAGATCTATTATACTATATATAGATTATTATATATATTATACAAGCACAAGCAAAAATCAAATAATACCTGACATAAATCAAACACTGGACATAATAATTCAATGTTTATCAAATAATAATTTATTAATTAATCTAATTAAAACAAATCTAATGACATTCAGAAATATGAAAAATACTTTAATAAATCTTAATATATGCTACAACGGACAACAAATTAATGTAGTCGAAAATGCAAAATTTTTAGGCCTTAATCTCGATTCAAACTTAAAATGGAAATCTCAAGTGGAAGATATTTGTACTAAATTCAACCGGTTGTCTTATGCACTGTATAGTATAGACTTAGAACAATTGTGAATCAATCTGCCGTCATCACCACGTACCACGGTTATGTAGAACCAGTGTTAAGTTATGGTGTCATCTTTAGGGGTAACTCTGTAGACAATGAAATGATATTTAGAGCCCAAAAGAGATGTGTAAGGGCCATTGTGAAGTTAAAACAGACGGATAGTTGTAAACTATTTTTTATTAGTCTGAAACTGTTAACACTTCCATGCCTTTATATATATGAGGTAGCCGTTTTTGTTATTACGCTTATTTTTTCATTTGATTGCCTACACAGTAAACGTTATAATCACAAAATATGTCTTCCGTCAAACAAAACAGCCCAATTTAACAACAATATATTTTGTATGGCCCCTCGAATTTATAACCATTTGCCATTACACATTTTGAGATGCTCCAATATAGATTAGCTTAAAATACTATTGAAGCAATTTCTTGTTAATAGGTCATACTACAGTGTGAAAGAATATCTCGAAGGCAAATATGAAATTAAATAATTGACTGTTACATGACTCAGAATAACTAAATTGACTTAACTTATATATTACTTTTAATCTTAATTGACTTATCGCTATTATTTTTGATTTTGTATCATGTGAACACCAATTATAACTAGAGCATGTTTAAGTAATTCCATATAAAAGTAATAAAATGTGATGGATATTGCATGCCAAATGGCGAAATAAAGCTGTGCTAAAGGTTTGTTCTATAAATCATTTATTTATATATTATTAAACTACATAAGCAGCAACTGTATCAACCTATATTCGCAAAAAACGATTTGGATTTGAATTCTTTTCGGCTTAAAGTTTTTGGTTACAACTAATATATCTATATGAACAACGTGTTCACACTTCACACTCAACACTCATAATTGCTTTTTAAATTTACCTTGCTCTGTGAAAGGGACAAACTTGTGTAGCTGAAAGCGAACTACTAATCCTATTGTACATATTTCTAAGGTTTACATATAGCTCGAAGAACTGACAACCGATGGGGAGAAAAGCTTCTGGAGTGGCAGCCTTGTACCGGTAGGAGAAATGTAGGGCGACTGACACTAAATGGAGTGACGACCTGATAAGACATGCAGGAAGTCGATGGATGCAGGTGGCTTAGGATAAGGACCGTGCTTTGTGTCATTCTTTGGGAGAGAGAGGCCTATGTTCAGCAGTGGACTTGTGAAAGGCTGTAATGATGCTGATGATGATACATTTCACATTGTATTATTTTTATTATAAGTAGTAAATTAAATAGTAACTCTTAATACATTTATTATTTTAAAAAAATATTCCAGAGTTTCTTGTCGGTTTGTTTTCTGAGAATATCTCCTTTTTGTGAATCGGTGTACATTATGATATTAATAAAAGTTTATATTGAACTAGCTGTTACCCGCGGCTTCGCCCGCATGGTCACTGGAAAATTAACTATCCATTGCTTTTTGAATTGAAAGACAAGTGAGTTTTATAGATTTGTCAGAGATGCAGCCATTAAAAGGAAACTGAGCAAAATTGATTCGTCAGCCTTTTTAAATGTTTTGAAATGCAGCGTATAGGAAAGCATGAAAATAGCCTGTTTATTCCAAATGGAAATGGGATATTTTTTTAATTAAAAAAAACTGAGCATAATTATCCGTTAGGCACGCAGACTTTTGAAAAGAAACTGAGCTAAATTGATTAGTCAGAGATGCAGTTTTCTGAATTGAAAGGAAACTGAGCCAAATAAAAGATCCGTCAGAGATGCAGCCTTTTGAGTTGAAAGGAAACTGAGCTTAATAGGTCCGTCAGAGGTGCAGTATTTTGAATTGAAAAGAAACTGAGCTAAATAGGAGATTTTGAATTGAAAGGGAAGATCTGTGGGAATTCTGATTAATTTATTGTGGGAATTTTGGAAAAAAAACTAACTGAACACTATTTTAAGACGCTACTGTACACAATGTTATATGTTTTTCCATTCGGGGATAGAATGTGGAGATTCTGGGCATTTGACACCCGCGAACATGCTACATACAGCTGACCATGAGAGAAGCACGGTTTTTATAAGTTGACCCCTGCAACCTGTAACGTTTGCCCTTGCGCTTTATTGTCATTGCAAAACTGAGCTTAATAGGGAACTGGAACCTTTTGAATTGAAAAGGAAGATCTGTGGGAATTATAAGGATCCGTGGTATAATAACATTTTCACCTTTTCCTACGCCTGTCAAAATTGTAGCACCAATTATGTTCCGTCCAAGATGTGTCACACGCAGCTTTGTCCCGTTATATAACCGAGGAGCATCTAAATTTCGCATTAGCATGACTGGGACGCCAAATTTTATTGAAACTTATGTGAGGGCACACCTGACAACTCTAGAGAATTTAGAAACTCTACGGGATATGAAGTGCTTTGTTTTATGTCCATAACTGTCATCATTATTCATCATCATTACAGCCCTTCACAAGTCCACTGCTGAACATAGGCCTCCCCCAAAGAATGCCACAAAGCACGGTCCTGAGCCACCTGCATCCATCGACTTCCTGCATGTCTTACCAGGTCGTCACTCCATCTCGTGGGGGGACGCCCTACACTTCGCCTACCGGTACGAGGCTGCCACTCGAGAACCTTTCTTCCCCATCGGTTGTCGGTTCTTCGAGCTATATGGCCGGCCCACTGCCACTTCAGCTTACTAATCCGTTGGGCTATGTCGGTTACTCTGGTTCTACTGCGGATAACCTCATTCCTAAGTTTATCACGCAGAGAAACTCCGAGCATAGCCCTCTCCATAGCTCGCTGAGCGACCTTGAGCTTCCTCATACGGCCAGCAGTGAAGGACCAAGTCTCAGATCCGTAAGTCATCACTGGCAACACGCACTGGTTGTACAATTTCGTTTTAAGGTTTTGAGGTATGTCTGACGAGAAGATGTGTCGTAGCTTCCCGAACGCTGCCCAGCCGAGTTGAATCCGTCGATTGACCTCTCGGTCGAAGTTGGACTTACCTAGTCGGACTATTTGTCCCAGGTAAACATACTCGTCAACAACTTCGAGCTTAGTGCTCCCAACAACTACCGGCATAGGTGTGACATGGACATTAAACATAATCTTTGTTTTGTCCATGTTCATCTTAAGACCTATCCGTTGGGAGACACTATTGAGGTCATTGAGCATAGTGCTTAGGTCCTCCAGCGATTCTGCCATAAGGACTATATCGTCGGCAAATCGAAGGTGAGTGATGTATTCGCCATTGATGTTAATTCCGTATCCTTTCCAGTCCAGAAGCTTGAAAACGTCTTCCAATGCAGCGGTGAAGAGTTTCGGGGATATAACATCACCCTGTCTTACACCTCTCTGCAATTGGATAGGTTTCGTACTCTGGTTCTGTACTCGGATAGCCATCGTAGCTCTACTGTACAAACACTTCAGCACTTCGATATACCGACAGTCAACTTGGCATCGCTGAAGGGACTGCAGCACCGCCCAAATTTCGACGGAATCAAAGGCTTTCTCATAGTCCACATACGCCAGACACAGTGGTAAATTGTACTCTTCGGACTTCTGTACAATTTGCCGAAGGGTATGTATGTGGTCTATGGTGCTAAAGCCCTTTCGGAAACCGGCTTGTTCGGGAGGCTGGAAGTCGTCAAGTCTGCGCGTGAGACGATTCGTAATGACTCTCGAAAACAGCACGTAGACGCGGCTCAGAAGGGAAATCGGTCTGTAGTTCTTCAAGAGAGCGTTGTCGCCTTTCTTGAAGAACAAGACCACCGCACTTCTGCTCCACGCCTCCGGTGTAATGCCACCATGGAGGACGGAATTAAAGAGCTTCTGAAGGACTTCCAGTACCGGTCTTCCACCCGCTTTCAGAAGCTCCGCTGTAATTCCATCCTCACCTGGGGCCTTGCCGTTTTTAAGGTGTTGGAGAGCCATTCTAATCTCGCTCAGACTGACGTCCGGGATATCTTCGGAATAGTGTCGAATAAGACTCGCTCTTGGATCGTTACTCACACTTGCGTGTGGCTCCAACGATGACGTGTACAGCTGCCCATAGAAGCTCTCAATCTCACTCAAAATCCCAGGTGCCCCGGAAACGATGCTGCCACATTCGGTCTTCAGCTTTGACAGTTGGCTCTTTCTGGCAGACAGATCTCTGGCAAAGACTTTGGAGCCTTGGTTCCGCTCGATCGCTTCTTCAATACGAGCTGTATTGAAGTTGCGCAAGTCCCGCCGCATGCATTTGGAGATCTGTCTGTTCAGTTGCCTGTATGCTGTCAAATCTGTTGAAGAATGTAGCCTCATCTCCCGTCTAACAGCCATGAGATTAAGAGTGTGATCGGAGAGTTTTTGTGTTCTTCTGCGGCGGGTCTTGCAGAACTTAGCTCCGACCGCATGGACAGTTTCCACGAGCTTGTCATTCATATCGTCCACTTCATTGCAGTCTTCTAGGCACTGAAAACGATTTTGTAACTCGAGCTGAAAGGTTTCGGGACTTTGGATTAGAGCACGAGGGGGACGGAGCGTTGACTTCATCAGACGAGACCTCTCCAACTTAACATTTAGGTTCAGTGTGCCTCTAACCATTCGGTGATCGCTGCCGGTTTTCACCCTCGCGATCACTGAGACATCACTGAACAGTTGTCGTCTGGTCGTCATAATGAAGTCAATCTCATTTTTTGTCGAACCGTCGGGGCTCGACCAGGTCCACTTCCTGTGGGGCCGCTTCTGGAAGAAAGAGTTCATCATAAAGAGTCCCTCTTTCTCCATGAAGTCGGCCAGCTGCTGGCCCCTTGGGTTCCGTTGCCCTATTCCAAATTTCCCTACTTTCAGCTCACCGTTCTCTTTTGTGCCTAGTTTTGCATTGAAGTCTCCCATTAACACCGTATATTGGGTTTTGGAGGAATGCATGGCTCTAGAGATATCCTCATACATTTCCTCCACCTCCTCATCGGGGTGTGCCGAGGTTGGTGCGTAAACCTGTATGACCTTCAGCGAATACCGTTTGGTGATTCTGAGTATAAGGTACGCAACCCTCGTCGACACACTCCCGATCTTTACAACGTTGTTAACGAGAGACTTGTGGACGATAAATCCGACACCTCCTTGGGACAGATGGTCGCCCTCCCGGTGATAGAGCAAGTTGCCGGATTCGAGGATTACCGTGTCCTCCCCCTCTCTTCGGACTTCGGATAATCCTATAATATGCCAGCGCAACTTGTCTATCTCTTCTTCCAGCTCCACGATCTTCTCGTCAGTCCTCAGGGTGCGTGCGTTGTACGTTGCCAGGTCGAGTCGTCTAAGGTGGCAACCGAACCTCCACCGGAGATTCTTAGCACCCCCTGTCCATAACTGTGTCTACTGACAAATACTCTGTTATTTCTCCTGCTACTTCGCTTAATATATCTGAATTTATTTTGTTAACGCTCTCATTTTTAGTGCAAGAATCGCACTTTCACATAACCATTTGTCTTCATGCATGTTGTTCGTTAAATCTGAATAAACGCTCGCAATTAATTCGGAATGACTCTGTACTAAATTACAAAAATGTCTCGTCAATTTAACGCAGCCCTCATCATCCGCTTCCAACCGCTCATCGCCAATTTTTAATAGTGTGTCAGCATAGTTTCCAGCATTGATATCATTATACAAATGCACTCTCATATTCGTAGTTAAACTGAATTTTGTCACCTTGTTCCATAAAATAGACGACTTGAGGCATGCTTTAATTTCATCTGCTGGTGTGCTCTTTTGAATGACAGGTAAAGTTTGGCGAAAGTCACCAGCCAGTAAAACCACCATTCCTCCCATTACATCGGTATTGCTGCGCAAATCCTGGAGCGTTAGATTTAGTGCTTCTACAGCTTTTTCATGCGACATTGTACTTTCGTCCTACACTAAAAGTTTGCATTGTCGTAGCATTATACCTCGTGCACTATTTTTGCTAAAGTTGCAGATCGGCGATTCTTCCTGGGCTAGATTAAGAGGGAGTTTTAAAACAGAATGTGCAGTGCGGCCCCCGCTTAGCAGCGTGGCGGCTATACCGGAGGAAGCTACGGCCACAGCACTGTTTCTATCTTTCCGTACTTGCGCTAATAATAAATTTAACAAATATGTGTTCCCAGTTCCTCCAAGGGCATCTAAAAAAAAAAGTGCACCATTTCCAGATTCGATTTGTCTTAATACTTTGTCAAAACTCGTTTTTGTTCGGGAAGCAAGCGGGGTACAAATTCGGCTACTTGCTGCTGCAAAGCTGGTATATCGTAGTTTGTTTCACGTATAATTTCATCACTTAGTTCATTTTTGGTTGTTCACTGAGGGCTTATCATTCCAAAGTCACTTTATTCTTTGCCTACCATTGCCATTACTTTATCTTAAAATTTATCAAGTGCTTCATTATAAATGTGTTCATTGTATGTCATGTTCGCGTGTGTCTGCTGTAACCTTCGCAAAATATCTTCCGCCATGTACTCTTTATATTTGTCCCACAATCCATGTGAATTAGATAGCCCACAAGATGATATGAGAGTTGCATAAAGATCCCTAATTTTGGCTGGTGACTGGCACTGCACAGCTTCCTCCATGGTTTCATCTCAGTGATTATCGTTTTCTAAAAGATGCAGAGCTTCACATGCTTCTCTATATGTGGCGCATTCCTGACCGTTGACAGTTTTAAGGTCTTTATATCCTGTAGGACCCCGAACATGGTGCACCAGCAATCGTAAACAGAAACATTCAAAATTTGTTACATGGACGGTATACATACGACCAAGGGCATCTGATGACTTTACACCGGGCAAATTTGCAACAGGCGCGCCTTGAATACGGCGTTTCCACTCCTTCCTAGATGTGTTCCAAGTATAATAGCGGGGGACTTCAGAATATAACAACGTTTTTCCAAAGGGGTCGGTTTGACAAAGTTGAAAGAAGGCTGTTAGTGTAGTTTTTGGCGGTGATTCAATTCTTTCTTGGAAATTTCTTTCGGTGAAATATACACGCTCTCCATTTTCTAAGTGCACAGCAAGGTGAGTAACTGTTGGGTGCCTTTCGTGTAAAGGGAAGCCAAGGAGACGCCACGCTGCCTCGTTACTGCTGACATAACGCCCTGCTTGAAAGGTCTGTACTTCAGTAACGGGATTTGCCTCACCTTCACTCCTGAGATTAAATATTGCCTGGTCGCTTCCTTTATTTAAGTACTTACAGATATACTTGATTGCGCGGACAGAGCTACATGCTTCTACATTAATGTGGGCATTAAACATTTTACATCGAATGGGCGAATACGGGACAATCCAGCTGTTATCTAAGGTTTCGAACGCTCCAGAGAGAAATTTGATTGTAACTTTCCTGCCACCATCTTCGGGAGCTCTGCGTCTGTATAAAGGGTAGCCATTGTCATTGTGCACTCTTTCTTTTAATAGCTGTTTAGGGAATTTCTTTATACATTTTCCTTCTTTCATACATGGCGATTTTGAATTTCGTGCTCTATGTGGACCGTGAATCATATTTCGGACATTGGTATCATACAATTCTTTATCTTGCTCAGGATCCGGAATCTCGGTGCTTATTATGTCGTCTATTTGGCTGGGCCGCAACTTCTCTTTAAGCCATATTAGACTGTGGGCATGCGGTAATCCTCTTTATTGCCATTCAATTGAATACATGAAGCACTGCACCTCTCCGAAAATTTTCCCTTTGTTAATTACATACATTAATTTTTGTACTTTTAATCTAAATAATCTAGCAACTAAATCGTGTCTGTCAGTACTTTTTTGGCCCGGCATTAGCTCCTCGATTATTTCTTTCCATGTGAGATTGCAAGTAAAAGTAACAAAAAGATCAGGTCTTTCGTATGTTCATACATAGGCGATGCGTCTTGTGTGTTCTCATGTATGTAGCGGGGACTGTTAATGAATGATGAGGGCAGAATTACCATTTTACCTAAATCTCTGGGGTTTATATTGGCGTCGCTAGAAACTGCATCTTGTAAATGTATATAATTCTCAACGCGCAGCTTTTTTTGGTTTAAAGATATATAACGGAGACTTTCACTTTCTACCTTCACATACAACATACACATAAAAATTTATGAAATAATTGTCTACACCGGGCTAAGAGGTTAAAATCATTTTCTCGCAACATCATATGATACGCATAAACATCCATACATGATACTTTTTTGTTCGGAGTAGGCTCCTTTGTGACCGGGTTAATGAGTGGAATTTGAAAATGATAACCCTCTTATCCTTTGCAATAAAGCAGTGGGTATTGCAGAGCGTCATAAAACGTGTGTGTATCGGCTACTCGTTGCAACGTATCATCACGTGCTCGCAAGACAATGTCTCGTGAAGAAAATTGATCACCACAAATTACGGCTGCTATTTCGTTTATCAAAGGTGCATTGTAGCGCCTTTCTTGCTCTCCTCGAGTTGTCCGATCTGCGTGAATGACGACTTCAGGTAGGTTTTCTAAAGCAGTTTTAAATGTATTGACTAAAATGTTACGTTCATGCAAGAATCTTTGAATTTTGAACACTGTATCTCTCTCAACTCCCTGGATAAATTGACAGCGACGGTCTACCTCAATTTCTCCGTCACCCATAAAATATACGTGTAAAAATTTATGCTGTTCGTTTTCAGCTGGAAAAAGTGAACCTATTCTATGATAAATTTGCCCTTGCATCGTAAATGTAGGCGAAAATCCCGGCATTATTATTTCCTGGTCAACTCCGAAGGACGTCATTTGAAAGCATGAGTTATATTTCCGGATCCTGTTTAAAAAGCGCCGTGACTCATTAGCATCATATAAAAAAGTTTTCAAAGGTTCTTCTGATTCCCCAAGTAACGGAAGAGACACTTTGCCATTGGAACAGCACATGCCTGCGGTCTCATCTTTCCATTTTAAAGCGCTGCAAAATCGACACGCCTTGTCCATCAGTCCGATAACAACTAACCTGTGATTTTTTAATTAATCAACGGATCAAAATTGAATGCTGCGTTATTAAAAACCGACCAATTGTTTCTTTGAAAATTTTGTCGACGTTCAGCTTGGAGCTGTGCATTTGCATCTCTTTGCGCCTGCATCTGTTCTGGTGTTTCAGATGCCCTTATAGTAGTTTGACGCTCCGTCTGTTCAAGACGCCTTTCCTGACTTTGAGTAGGTGTTTCGGAAGCTCTTAAAGCAGCCTGACGCTCTGTCTGTTCAAGACGCCTTTGCTGACGTTGAAAAGGTGTCTCGGATGCTTTAAAAGCAGCTTGATGCTCTGCTTGTTCTTGCCTTCGCAGTTCAGCATTTTCTAAAGATTCAGGCGATCGAGCTCATGTTTTCGCTTGTCTTAGAGAAGATACCCTTGAAAGGCTGGACTTACGTTTTAAATTCGAATTTACACGTTCCAGGGAGAAAGCCGATCTGTTGAGCTCTCTTTTTGCGTCCAATTCGACTCTAGATGACGGGAGGAACACACCGCCGACCATCCCGCGATGTGAGTGCTCCATGCCGGATGTGCAATTTACACAGCGCTCGGTCCGCAAAACACTCTTCTCCCTGGACGGCAGCAAGTCGAGTGGGCCCGATGGAGTCCCTCCCATTGTGCTGAAGACGTGTGCTCCGGAGTTGGCACCGGTTTTAACGCGTCTTTTCCGGTACTCCTCCTCCCAAAGCGTAGTCCCGAATACATGGAAGACAGCTTTGGTGCACCCGATCCCTAAAAAAGGCGACCGCTCAGACCCGTCCAACTACAGGCCTATCGCCATCACCTTGTTCTCCAAAATAATGGAAGCCATTATAAACTGCCAGCTCATGAGGTACCTTGAGGATCACCAGCTGATTAGTGACCGCCAGTACGGTTTTCGTCGGGGTCGATCAGCTGGTGATCTTCTAGTTTACTTAACTCATATATGGGCGGAGGCAGTAGAGTCTAAGGGGGAGGCATTAGCCGTTAGTTTGGACGTAGCGAAGGCCTTTGATCGGGTCTGGCACAAAGCGCTTCTTTCGAAGCTTCCTTCCTATGGGCTTCCCGAGAAATTGTGCAATTGGATCACCAGTTTCCTTGCTGATCGGAGCATCAAGGTCGTAGTAGACGGTGAATGCTCTCATTTCAAGCGTATCAACGCTGGTGTTCCACAAGGCTGCGTGCTATCACCAACGCTGTTTCTCCTGCATATCAATGATATGTTGCTAACTGGTAGCATTCATTGCTATGCGGACGACAGCACTGGTGATGCCTTATATACCGGCCGTGCCAATATTTCTCGGGAAAACGTCGCCGAGTACCGGGACAAACTTGTGTCTGAAGTCGAGTCTTTGCTTAACAAAGTCTCGGATTGGGGGCAACTAAATCTAGTCCAGTTCAATCCCCAGAAGACACAAGTTTGCGCGTTTACCGCTAAAAAGAACCCCTTTGTCGTATCTCCTCAGTTTCAAGGCACTCCCCTTACTGCCTCAGCCAGTATCGGAATCCTTGGCGTTGACATATCGAATAGTGTGCAGTTTCGTGGTCACATGGAAAGGAAGGCCAAATTGGCCTCTAAAAACAAGCTTTTTAGAGGCCAATTTGGCCGTGCTGCTCGTGCGTGCTCAGCAGAGTGAGACAGTATTTCATGCGGGCACATCGCTTGCAACTTTACAAAGCGCAAGTTCGGCCCCACATGGAATACTGTTATCATCTCTGGGCCGGGGCACCTCAGTGCCAGCTCCTTCCACTTGACCGCATCCAGCGCAGAGCGGTTCGAATCGTCGACGACCGAGTTCTTTCTGATCGGCTCGATACACTGGCACTGCGTAGAGATGTTGCATCTCTTTGTGTATTTTATCGCATTTATCACGGGGAGTGCTCTGAGGAATTGTTCGGACTAATTCCAGCCGCTCAATTTCACCATCGCACATCGCGACAAAACTCGCGTTACCATCCATACCATCTGGATGATTGGCGGTCCACCACTGTGCGATTTAGAAGAAGTTTTCTCCCTCGCACGACTTCCTTGTGGAATCAATTACCACCAGCGAATTTTCCGGACCGATACGACTTAGGAACCTTCAAGAAAAGAGCTTACACCTTTCTAAAAGGTCGGCAACGCATCTGCGATTCCCCTGGTGTTGCGGTTGTTCATGGGCGGCGGTAGTCACTTACCATCAGGTGAGCCGCATGCTCGTTTTCCCCCTATTCTATAAAAAAAAATATTTTTTTTAAAAGCAAATCCAAAATATCTAAAAGGAATAAATATTCCTTTTAAATATTTTTTAAAAATCAAAACAACAAAACCAATTCAAGACACAACACCAATCTGAAAACGATAGCCAAAAAAAATCGAATCAACTTAAACCAAATAACAAAATAAATCGCAGAAAACCGAAATCGAAAGCAGTAGTCAATATAAATATAACAAACGAAAAAAGAAGTAAGTGTATAGGTACCGTATACACTATCTATACTATTAATATTCCTTTGAAATATTGTTAAACAACCTAAAACAACGAAAACCAATTGACGATTCTAAATAAACAAAATCCAAAATCAAAGCCAGAGTCTAAATATGTATAAAGGAATACCAACCAAATCAACAAAACCGATCCAAGAAAATACACAAATCCGAAAATGAAAGCCAATATAAATCCATTCAACCTTAACCAAATCACAAAGCAAATAACAAACAACAGAAATCGCAGGTGGTAGTCGAATAAGCTACGAAATAAAAACCATTTAAGCGTATAGGTACTGTCGGTACCGTATGCACTATAAGTTGACGCGCGGCTCAACGGCGGGAGTTAAGTACATGTCAGGAAACATTTCGTTACCGCGTTTTAAAAACCTAGTAACGACATCTAGCGGAATCAATTTAAACTATGTATACGTTAGTTAATAAGAACTCTGAAAAAATATTTTTCTTATAATTTTGCACAATTTTTCTTATTGTAATACCGATTCATTCATAACCACATATAAGAACTGTATTCATTTCCGTTCAATAAATATTACTAAGGCTTATTAATAAGGCTTACTAAGAACTGTTTCTACCACAGTTAAGTAATAGTTGAGGGTGAAAGCGTGACAGGTGGTGATAGTATTTCTGATCCATTCTTATAATCACGCCTGTAATCCTTGCGGGGTAGGCAGAGCATCAACGGATTACTTAATATCGTCTGCGAGGTTATCGCCTATTCTGTGAATTACAATGCACCAAAACGTTTGAAGAAAATCAGCTGGTGAATTTTATGTTTTTTATCGCTCTCTTCCCGGTCCTGCGTGGAAAAATACAGATTCATACATTTTTTATCTTAATTTTGGTAAAAAGACATAATAATCAAGATATTCTGACCTTCTGTGTTCGTCCATCGTACCGTCGTCCGTCTTGTAGGATCACGGTGGCGCCACCTAACTGAATTTAACTTTGCAACATATTCGATTTTCCCACGGGAATGATATGTTTTTCCGCGGAAAAAAGTAGCCTATGTCACTCTACAGCCACAGAACTATCCCCATACCAAAATTCATGCCATGCCGACGCTCTGTTGCGACGTGAAAGAAGGACAAACTTTTGTAACATATTCTATTTTCCCACGGGAATGAGATGTTTTTCCGCAGAAAAAAGTAACCTATGTCACTCTACAGCCACCGAACTATCCCCATATAAAAAATCATGCCATGCCGACGCTCTGTTGCGACGTGAAAGAAGGACAAACAAACAAACAAACACACTTTCGCATTTATAATATTAGTATGGATTAGTATGGATTAAAAGTTTTTATTTTGACTTTGAAAAGGTTTTGATATATGTATATCAGTGAAACACATAATATGTACATTGAGATAGTTGATGTTTTAAAAATCTGAATCTGTGAATCTGAAACTGATTAATGTCGATAACTGTACTGACCTACAATGAATCTAATGTCCGGATATAAAGTTGAAGTATATTTTTAAGTTGTTTTAGATTCCCGAAATGCTTTGCAGGAGTTGCAAAGCGATGTCTATCGCTTTATAATAAATCAAAAAGCGACTTCTCATAATGAAAAAGCACATTTTTCTTTATTTATAATGAATACAATTCACTTTATTACAAAATTGAAGTGACCAACAATACCGTATGTATGGCAACACACTACGTGGCTCTACGTCGTAGAGCCACGCTGCAGCTATATTAACAGTATAGTTGTAGCATGAATGAGTCGGCTCGACCGGGGAAGGACCACGCTCTCACAGAATACCAGCGTAAAATAGCAGTTTAACACTGCTGTGTTTCGTATGGTGAGTGTAAAGAACCGGAGACCCTTTTTACTGAAGGAGAGGCATTCTATTTTAGTCTTCACGGGTGACAACGCATATGCATTTTGAGTCGCAAACGAGCATAAATGTAGATGTCTATGGACCACAGCAACCACTTACCCTATCCTATAAAAAAACACAGATCTGGAACTAACTTCAAATAACGATGAGGACTAAGATAAAGACTGCCTCGTAGGCCTAGTGGTCGTAAACGCGGTTACTAATCAAGAGGTCCTGGGTTCTAATCCCGGATCGGACCAAAATCAGTTATTGGGTTTTACTGTCATCAAATTCTTAGTAACAGCCTGGAGTCAAGAATTGTGCCGCAGAAAGTCGAGGTCGCGTCGGATAACCGTCCCATCAGACTATGAGAGTGAGGGAATAGAGAGTGCACTTGTGCTTGCGCATAGCTCTGGTACTATAATCCGGTCTCACGCAAATGGCTAGTCTGGGTTGAGATTGGCCGCCATGACAAATGTCACCCCCTATGAGGCAATCTAAGGGGGAGGCCTATGTTCAGCAGTGGTATTTGATAGGTTGTAACGTTAACG
Organism: Parnassius glacialis; assembly: GCA_033319125.1. Lineage (NCBI taxonomy): Eukaryota > Metazoa > Arthropoda > Insecta > Lepidoptera > Papilionidae > Parnassius > Parnassius glacialis. The sequence goes on from JAVANC010000009.1 coordinate 45,278,428, forward strand.
GTACATAACAAAGACACAGAAATATTTTTATGTTACCTCGGCAACAATGGTGTCATTAGATGCGTAGAGCCAATGATTACAGGCGCGCAGCTCTTCTGTAAATGCACCATATTGGCACGGAAGCTGATCTTCCAGGGGCGCGTGACTGTAGCACCGTTTCTCCTGTCCCCCAGTGGGCAGAGCGCTTGCCAGCCACGGGGGATTGTATTCCGTGCTGTTAGCAGCCTCGCACTCCGGCACCACGCATCTGTAAAACGGTTTTTTTTTTCACTAATACGTATAAAACAGCGAAGTAACGTGCTGTCTGCAGCTATATTATGGTTATAGCACGAATGAGTCGACTCGACCGGGGTATAACCACGCTCTCACATCATACCAACTAGAGTAAAATAGCAACTGAATGTTGCTGTGTTTCGTATAATATAACTCACTCGATTTCGGTTTTATCTTCTATTACAAGAAGGCCCGTTTTACTGGAAATGAGGCATTCCATCTTAGTCCTCAGGGGTGACAACGCATCTGCATTTTGATTCGCAAACGAGGATAGATGTAGATGTCTATGGGCCGCAGCAACCACTTACCATCAGGTGGACTGTGTGCTCATTTGTCACCCTTATCCTATAAAAAAAAATTTTAGAAAACGAATAATTTGAAGATTATTAAATTATTTAAATAAAAACAACGTCTTATCAAATCCTCAGTTCGGCTTTAGATAGAGTCGGCCTATAAAACGCAATAACAGCCATTACCTCATCTCGCGGATTAATTGGATCATGAAAATAGTGTCTTGTAGTCTTCTTGGACCTAAAAAGCATACGACATGGTCTCTATCCCCACACTTTTGAGTAAACTGGATCTAATTGATATCAGATGCATGCCTTTAGAATTATTTAAAAACTATCTGTCGAACTCAAAGATCGAGTTACAGAATTAAAATAGGCAGTGGCGGATTTACCAGCAGGCTGAGCAGGCTGGAGACTAGGGCGGCAGATTTTAGGGGTTGGTAAATAAGAGTCCAATTTTTTGTGTGTTGTGTTTACTGAAATTAAAAAGATATATATTTAATTACCTAAATGTTATTAGGTCCACAAACAATTCAACATGTAATATGTTTCGCCACTTATATACATGTTTCTACATTTTGCGTATTCGCGTTTGATTGTGTCGCGGGAACGAGTGACATGACCGTTCGCTAAGTTTGTCGGACCGAAATGCCGAGTTGACTGTATGAGCGCGGAGCTACCAAGAGAAAATATAATATTTTTTATTTAAGTTCTTTAATAAAAAAAAATTGTTAGAATGAGTGATGGGATAAAGCGACAGTAGAGCTGAGGATAAAAAGAAGGCCAAAATTAAAAAAGATGAACAACGACAGATTATTCGTAAAGCGATAAAAATCGACAGCTTTTTTAAAATTGGAAATAGAAGTAGTGTTGAAAGACCAGGAATTTCAACAACATGCACTGCCACAATACAATCAGGAAAAGATGAAACAGAATTGTGGCCCAACAACAACAGTCATCTGTTGAACAATCTACTCTAAAAAACTGATATTTATGTTTTTGACGAAGAGGCGGTAGAGGGATCATCAATAAGTATAACAATTGAAGATGGGTCTCAGAATCAGACGTTAAGTAATAACCGAGTTCAAATAGCAGTAAACCTGAACAAAGATCGAGCTTTATGGAAAATTAACGATACCGTATAGGAGATTATAGCAAGGTACAGCTTCAATCAAAGCAACTTTTTTTAATTCTTTAAAAGTGAATATATGCTGATCAGCGTCGTTTCTTGCCAGTGAGTTTTTTCCAAATGTAATTGGAAAATTATGATGTATATGATCGAAGTTGGCTGGTTCATTCTGTAGTAAAATTTCTATATATTACGAGCCCTGTATTCGGTCTGTCGGAGAATAAGACTTAGTTTGAGAAATTGAAGAGTGTCTTGTAAAACGCAGAATATCGAGTAGCTCAGGATGAAAACTCTGCATGTCATAGATCTAGTATCCTCGGTTTGAACGTTAGTAGTGAGATTGATGGTCGACACAATAAATTTACTGCATGTCCAGATTGATGAAGAAATTACTTTTTGGAGAAACGTTTTGAAGAAGATTGTTGCCGTAGTGAAACGAGAGAGGTCTCGCTTTCAAATGAAGAAATGAAGAAATCTATGATTTACATAACGAAAATTATTGTATAATTTTGGAACTGTTAGCTGAATTCGATCCTTTTTAGGTAGTCATATTGGATGATTTAGGAATCAAGAATCTGGAAATACTAATTACTTATCAAATGCCATTTGCGATGAGTTTACTCTCTTGATAGCTCATATAGTCTTAAAACAGATTGGAGACAAGATAAGAATGGTGAACTATAAAAATAGTTGACCCTGAGCAAGAAAAATCTTATCATCGATTCTACACCAGATATATCATATATGGACCAACTTACCCTGTCATCAGATACGTTTTGGAAACGGACAACCCGAAAAAAGCTTAAGAAATGTTTCTGCCATTATTTGGGAACTCAAAACACTGGTCGTAAATATAGACAATCATATGAAGACTGTCGTGGAAAATTATGTGGTAATGTCGCGAACATGTCTAGTGTGTACAATAGCTTACTACTGGCTAAAATTCAAAGCCAAGCACCTTTTGCTTTTTTCGTTCCTTGCTCTGCTGCTGAACTTTGCACAGAAGCTTGTTGCTTCTTCATGTTTCTTCAAAAAATCTACGTATTTATTGTAAGTTCAACACAACGCTGGCAATAAATATTGATTGAAATAGGGAAGTGGAAAACGCTAAAGAGAATAAATCTGACCCGTTGGTCAGCTAGAGAGGACGCATGTAGAAGTTTATGAGATTTTTGGCATGAAGTCCCTAAAAATTAAAAAAAAATCAAGAATGATTGTACCAAAAAAGCCTGTAATGCAAAACTAAGCGTCGGGAATACTTTTGAGGTTAGAAAAACTGAAAACATTGGTAATGACATGTTTCTTTTTGGAAAGAATAAACAAAGTGAATGTATAAATTCAAGCTTCTACCTAAGTTTGATCAATCTCCTTCCAAGCTTTTCGTATCTGAACGAGAAAATTTTAAGTATATAGAAAATCTCAGAATTTAGCGTACTGCTTCGAGGCAGTATACAATAAACGGTTAAGACAACCATAAAGAAAAAAAAAATAATGACATACCCGATAAAGAAATGAAAATAGCTATGAGTGATACTTTCATAGTTAACACATTTCTCGTCCTCATTCATAGACTCGTATCCGATTTAAAAAAAACACCAGGTTTAATGAAAAGTTTTCATTTATAACCAAAATGAGTGGATTGTCATCATCAACCCTTACGGGAAAAGCATTTTTCTTGAAATATATGTATTAGAGATTGACTAATTTCAAGAATGCCACCATTCATTAATTTACAATGCCACCTTTCTTCTGAAAAAAATTCAAGGAAATCATATTCTGGATTACTGGGAAGTATATCTTCGTTCCTGTGATACAATTTGGAAAACGTTTATCCAAAATTTATATAGCAGTTCGAATGGGTCTATCTCTACACCAGCGAAAGATTTTTCCGGATAAGTAGGCTTTTCTTGCTTAAAACGGGTGAAAAATTATCTAAGGTTTACCTTAATCCAATAAAAAATAAACGCCTTAGAGTCAGAACTAGTAATTTTAACACAAAATGAGAATCAAATGCGTTCACGCCTGCATTAGTACTTAAAATATGGAGATTTTATAACAGTGACAATTACAATTAAGACTTCGTTATGGAAAAAAAGGAATGAATATGTTCTGTTCACATATATAAGCGATCCGCCCTGAATGCGTCTGACAAGATCTATTAATGTAGTGTTATTTAGATTTAATATTTTAAGCAACTGCTAACTGCTCTTCAGATTTATATTCTTTTATAATTTGATGGGATCTATATTACGAATTCTATCAAGTAGAGAAACCTCGGCCATAGTCCGCTCTACAGCTCTCTGAGTAACTCCAGCAGTAGAAAACCGCGTTTCGGATCCACATGTCAGTGCATGTTACTGGCAATGTATTAATAAATAAAAAAAATTGTCCTTCGTTTTCTGTCTTTGAAATTATTAATGTAATAAACTAATTTCTAAATTATAATATATCACCTGTATGGTACATCAGCAGCCAAGAACACGTAGCTCATCCCGTACACACAATAAAGGAACAATGGCACTGACAGAAGGAAATATATGAACAGGTGGAACTTGCGGTACTGGCCCAGCTCGTACATCAGTTGATCGATGTCCAGAGCTTTTCCGCTGGCGTTGGTCTCCTTCTCAGCCATTGTCAGAATTTAGCAAACACCACTTAGTAATAATTCTCACCACATTTTCTCAACACGTTCTCACCTCGTCTTTTTTATAAAGGATATCTCAAAAATTAATGTCACTCAAAGTTAAAATAATTTTAACAGTTAAAAATTGACTTGTCCGTATTCAGTGACTTTCCTTTGCCTCTGTTTATTTTTATTAAACGAAAGAATATCTATATCAAAATTGTATTCAATGGCAAACAATTACAAAGCGGTAAACACGCCTATGTTATTAAAAAACATTATTTTGTTTGTCATTTTATTAACCGGAGTTAGTGTTCATCGTAAGTGTATACGATAAAATGCATTTCGTAGTACATTCGCAAACTGAAAATACACGACATGTGTGAAGTCTACGTACGCGGGCGCAACTAATGTGAAATGTGATTCTATGTAGTCGCAGGTCACAAAACATGGCGTTGGTAAAACATTGATAGATCTATACAGTCAAAAATACGTATAGCATGCGAGAACCGAGTTCGGTCCCCGCCGGCATCAATTCTACGTGCTAATTTACTCTAAGTGGATTATCCTTAAGGGGACCACAAGAGCTAAGTGACCTCGAATGACGCACGCAAACATTTACACAATTTCGTAGAGCATCAGGCCTCGGCCGGCACCATCAGTACACAGACATTTACGCACACATGCGTACGTATTATGTTGAGAAATAAGAATATGTGATCTAAAAAAAATCTATTCTATAAATATATTATATTATCGGACTAAAAAATTTAAAGACTATTACCTTTTACCTTTAACCTTTTAACCGTGATCTTTTTCGCACGTTCGCGTCGTAGGTGATCCACTTTTCATAACAAGTCATCAATTTTTTCAAAAATGGTTCGGTTTCATTACGTTTCAATAGGGAATCGCAAATGAGTACATGATTCTTTAGATTTCTTTCAAAGAGCTCGTATGGTACTCAAATATCGAGCTTTTTTGTATAGCCAGACTTCTTCAAATGGGTCAAAACTCAATCCTCAATTCTTCGACTATATGTTAACTACTAATATTTCGTATTATGTGCCGTATAAGTAGTTAAGATATAGCCGAGGAATTGAGGAATGACCACAAAACAGTTTTGACCCATTTGAAAAAGTCTGGCTTTACAAAAAAGCTCGATATTTGGGTACAACACGAGCTCACTGCAAGAAAACTAATGAACCGTATACTCATACGCGATTCCCAATTATGTGTCTGAAAGCGAGGAGGACGAACAAATCGGTAAAGGCGAGGAGTCGGATCAAGGTTCTGCTGACTAACAAAGCGATAACGACGAGAAGTTAGACTAGAATTCTGTTAATGAAAGAAACTTTGATGAGAATCCCGAAAGTGACTTTGACATGAGCGATTGTAGTATTTTCAATCGCCATCAAGTTGAAGTAGCAGAGAATAAGACAGAAAGCAACGCGCAAAGGTGTGAAAGTCAAAATGAAAATACTGTTATGAGCTACCAGAAGATATATCAACAAGACAAAGAAGATCTAAGAATGAGTCAAGAAATAAATGAGGTTTTAATTTCCACAAATTCAGAAGCCTTCTCAAGATAAAAAGAAAGAAGAAAAAAGAGTTACAAACCGATGTTAAAAAAGAAAACTAACCCCATAGAAATGAACAGATATAATCAATCCATGTCGGGTGTTGATCGCTCTAATCAAATGATAATTTATCACCGAGAAAATCTATAAGGTGGTATAAAAATGTCTTATTCCACATTATAGATACCACGTTTTGGAACGTTTTTTATATTAATAAAATATTTGTGAAAAGGACAAGAAATATGAGTATGTGACATACAGAGAAGAAATAATCAGGAAATTCATCGACCTGAAGGAAGAAAAACGAAAAGGATCTAATTTGAATTAAAAACAAGAACTTCGCCTTCAGATCCTTCAAAGAGTTATTGCCAAGGTAAAGTCAGAGCACATAGGCAGAATTGGCCAAAAACTAGTTCACCTTCCTTCGGAAACATGTGCATTCTGGTCTCTCGCCAAGGCTGTCCAAGGGAATTTCTGTAAGCCATTACTACCATCTCTGCACAGGGAGGACGACTTACTGGCCCAAGCCACAAAAGACAAAGCCGATCTTTTAGGCTCCCTTTTTGCGTCCAACTCGACTCTTGATGACGGGGAGAAAACACCGCCGACCATCCTTCGGTGTGAGTGCTCCATGCCGGATGTCCTGTTCTCACAGCGCTCGGTTTGCAAAGCACTTATCTCGCTGGACACCCACAAGTCGAATGGGCCTGACGGAACCCCTCCAGTTGTGCTAAGGACGTGTGCTCCGGAGTTGGCACCGGTCCTAACGCGTCTTTTCCGGTACTCCTACTCCCAAGGTGTAGTCCCGAATTCATGGAAGACAGCTTTTGTCCACCCGATCCCTAAAAAAAGCGACCGCTCAGACCCGTCCAACTATAGGCCTATCGCTATCACCTCCAGGTTCTCCAAAATAATGGAATCCATTATTAGCTGCCAGCTCATGTGGTACCTTGAGGATTACCTGCTGATTAGTGACCGTCAATACGGTTTTCGTTGGGGTCGATCAGCTGGTGATCTTCTGGTCTACCTGACCCAAAGATGGGCGGAGGCAGTAGAGTCCAAGGGGGAGGCGTTGGCCATTGGTTTGGACATTGCGAATGCCTTCGATCGCGTTTGGCACAAAGCGCTTCTTTCGAAGCTCCCTTCCTATGGGCTTCCCGAGAAATTGTGCAATTGGATCACCAGCTTCCTTGCAGATCAGATCATCAAGGTCGTTGTAGACGCTGCATCCTCCGACTACAAGCCTATTAACGCTGGTGTTCCACAAGGCTGTGTGCTATCACCAACGCTGTTTCTTCTGCATATCAATGATACGTTGCTGGTAACATTCATTGCTATGCGGATGACAGCACTGATGATGCTCTATACACCAACCGTGCCAATATTTCTCGGGAAAACGTCGCCGAGTACCGGAACAAACTTGTGTCTGAAGTCGAGTCTTTGCTGAACAAAGTCTAGGATTGGGGGCAACTAAATCTAGTCCAGTTTAATCCTCAAAAGACACAAGTTTGCTCGTTTACCGCTAAAAAGAACCCCTTTGTCGTATCTCCTTAGTTTCAAGGCACTACCCTTGCTGCCTCGGCTAGTATCGCAATCATTGGCGTCGACATATCGAATAGTGTGCAGTTTCGTGGTCACTTGGAAGAGAAGGCCAAATTGGCCTCTAAAAATCTTGGCGTGCTCAGCAGAGCGAGACAGTATTTCATGCCGGCACATCGGCTGCAACTTTACAAGGCGCAGGTTCGGCCTCACATTGAATACTGTTCCCATTTCTGGCAGGGGCTCCCCAGGCCAGCTCCTTCCACTTGACCGCATCCAGTGCAGAGCGGCTCAAATCATCGACGACCGAGTCCTTTCCAATCGGCTCGATTCATTGGCACTGCGAAGAGATGTTGCATCCCTTTGCATTTTCTTTCGCATTTACCACGGGGAGTGCTCTGAGGAATTGTTCGGATTAATCCCAGCCGCCAAATTTCACGAACGCACATCGCGGCAGAACTCCCGATAGCATCCAAACGATCTGGATGATTGGCGGTCCACCACTATGCGATTTAGAAGATGTTTTCTTCCTCGTACGACTTCTTTGTGGAATCGATTACCATCAGCGATTTTTCCGGACCGATACGACTTAGGGACCTTCAAGAAAAGAGCGTACTCCTTTTTTAAAGGCCGGCAATGCATCTGCAATTTACCTGGTTCCCCTGGTGTTGCAGTTGTTCATGGGCGGTGGTAGTCACCCACCATCAGGTGAGCCGCATGCTCGTTTGCCCCTCTTTTATAAAAAAAAAACAAGAATGACAGCAGGCGGCATATGCTTCAAACTAAATCAGAACCTCGTGAAAATAGCTTTTCTCAGCCAGCTTCAAACTTAGAAGATAATAATTATCTGTTAATCTAGAGAAAAAACTTATCTGATCATTATTTTGTTTTGTTCATTAATAACCCAGTTAAAGTTAAGAAAACCTTTTTGTATAAAGATAATACTGTTATGTTGCTTCCTAAGTTTGCAATAGATATATGATTATCCATAGGTTTGTTTTATTCAATCAAACACTTTTTATTTTGTTTCACAAGTTTTAATTATTAACATGATAACGCCTATTACGTAAACCGTACTCGGACCTAAACTGACTTACTACCATATTTACACTTATTTATAACATAATCTTGATAACAACGTTGAAGTACGCCTTTTCGCGGTGCGTACAGAGGCCTACTGCCATGTGAACCCCATTATTTTAATTACGACGTGACAGCACGACTATTTCGTGCCATGTATAGAAGCATACTGTCTCACCACAATTGTACAAATGGAACCGGATGTATGTAGGCATGGTGTTAATTCGTATGAGATGTTTTAGTGTCAAATTGCAATCTTGATTCAGCGTCCCGTGTCCGTGAAAGTGTTAATACGGTATTTGTGACAAATAAAAAAAACCCTAAAAGTTTACGCTGTTGGCCTTGCGGCTTTTACAGCTTCATCGAAATAGGCTTATAAGTGAGGACTTACGAGCTATTGAGTGCAGGAGGTGCAGGTGAGGAATCTGCAGGCGGCAAGGCAGGGCCAAGCGCTGCTTCGCCGACTGCAGACGACTGCAGTAACTAACCATCAGTTCTAACTAATGGGGTAATAGAAGCAACATTTTTTGATTTCTGGTGGTTGGCAGCCAGAAGGCAGTGTACGAGGGCGAGATATTGTAGTGTTATGCAACTTACATTTCATTGTACACTAATTCTCCATTCTGCTTTGATATTCTGCATTCATGTTTTGCATCACTTTATACTATTTTTTTCATTCTGTTTTTGATTCTCTGCATTTATATTTTACATCACCTTTATTTATATAGGATCCTGTAACGTTTTTACACAATAACATATCATTTTACTGCGTATTTTCACACTATTTAGTACTTTTAAACTAGCTGTCAACGAAGTCTTACCTTTTTTTTGGTCTTTTATTGAATTCTCTGTAACTCTACAATTTCAGGCTTAGTGTACGTTGTCGTGCATTAGTTTTTCCTATGTGATTTTTATCTCGTTTCTTACTTAAATGTAATAGTTTCTTAATAACAGTCCTAAAAAAAAAGGTAAGACTTTGTTGACAGCTAGTTTAAAAGTACTAAATAGTGTGAAAATACGCAGTAAAATGATATGTTATTGTGTAAAAACGTTACAGGATCCTATATAAATAAAGGTGATGCAAAATATTAATGCAGAGAATCAAAAACAGAATGAAAAAAAATAGTATAAAGTGATGCAAAACATGAATGCAGAATATCAAAGCAGAATGGAGAATTAGTGTACAATGAAATGAAACTTGCATAACACTACAATATCTTCTGTCAGTTTGTCCCATTATGTTTCCTTCATGGACTATGCGCTGCGCTGGGCTATGCGCTTCTTTACCCCTCTACAGATACGGCGCAGGTTGGACCTATTTTTGACGGTTCTATAACGGTCATGGGCTCATCACTTTTCTCTCTCAGTAATCGCCGTACATCCACGGGGAGTTCAAAACGTCCTAACCTGCCTCGAAGATTCTACGGCGATCACCTTTATATGAAAGGTCATATGAGAGATGGCTTCTAAAGCCATCTCTTTAGTGTCAATAACGTCTGGTACTTGATCGTTATTGACACTAATAGAGTCGAGGTTAGCCTCGAATCTATGCCAGCCCGTTACAGTTTTGGGTATGTTAACCTCACTGCTGGACTAACCTAAAGTCATGAGAACCGGGCGATGGTCTGATCTCAACTCATGCACCACTTCTATAGAGTTACCTTAAGGTTACGTTCCTGAAGAGTGCTAAGTCGATTTTGGACGAGCTAAGAGACGGATCCAGTGAGTATCTAGTGTCCTCTGGAGGAGCTATTGTGTTGAAATTTAGACTATCACTGAGAGCTAATAGGTCATGATCATTAGTAGTGTTTTAGTATTATGTCAGACGATGCTTGCAATAAAAATCGACAGCTATGATACCCGAGTTACCAAGAATAAACAGTGCTTTAAAATCGCCCTTTAGTACTTTTTTTTTGGAGAGAGATACACAGAGGCTACTGTGATCGGTTGATGACCGGTCATGTCTACTCTCTAAATTAGTTAATTGAGGTGTATCAATGGGGACGACGTGTAAGCTGTGCTCCTTTGCGATCGTTTCAGGCTGATCTACAGTTACCTATTTTGGGATATCTAATGCTAGGCTTGAGAAAAGTCTCTTGCACAAGCAATATGTCAATCTGATGATCGGTGAATAAGGTTCGGACTTCGTCAATTTGATCTTTAAGGCCGCACGCAATAAAAAGGCGACAGCTTTCTATTTTTTTTATAGGATAAGGTGACAAACGAGCACACAGTCTATCTGATAGTAAGTCGTTGCTGTGACCCATAGATATCTACATCTATCCTCAATAAAGAATCAAAACGCCTCTTTTCCAGTGAAAAGGATCTCCGGTTCTCTACACTCATCATAGGAAACACAGGAGTGTTAAGCTGCTATTATACGCTGGTATTCTGTGTGAGCGTGGTCCTTCCCCGGTCGAGCCGATCAATTCGTGCTACAACTATACTACCAATATAGTTGCAGCATGGCTCTACCATGTATAAAGACCGCGTTTGACGATTCTTTAATAATATTTACATTACTTTATATTAATTAGATGCTTTTTGAATAAAACTACTTTTACGGATTCTATCACGTTTAATTAACTTATTTTATTAAATTCCCAAAGTTTCTTTCTTGCTTTCTGTGTAATAACATCAAATTCCTCTAGTGGTTTTTTGCAATCATTGTTTCCAATAAACATTTCTAATTACTTTTGGCCACAAACTACAGTATCCTGTCATTTAATGCAACCACACCCAGGACAGTAATTACTTATTGCTTTTAAATTTGACTTGTTCCGATCTCGAGTAAGACATGTGAAAGAAGCCTAAATAGAGGTCATTACGGCAATCATTTCTATATTTATTTTAAAAAAATATACAAAGAATAATATAATACAGATATTTTAAAAGAGAGACATACTAAGAATTTACTGCTCACATACGCCATAAGCGATATTTAATGTATTTACTCCACTACATAGGTGTCCAAGCTTTGCTCGACACTAGGAAAAAATATCAGGAAAGACACATAACTACATAGACTTAGAAACTAAAACATCACCTTCCATTTCGTTAAATCATCACGCTTGGCAGGTGGACTATAATCGCAGCGCCAGACGTCTTGTACTTTTGAAGCTGCTGTTACTTGTACTTTACTATATATTAAGAACACCTGTACGCGTGGTAGAGTGACGCAGCCTCTAATAGCTGCAGCACGAATGAGCTGGCACGATCGAACAGAACCACGCTCAAAGATAATAGTAACATAATGCTGTTGTGTTTCGTTTGGTAAGTAACGAGAACCAGGGAACCTTTTACTGGTAACGAGGCATATCATAAAAATTGTTCATTTCAGCTGCGTATTTGTTCTTAATAGAGGATAGATGTAGAATGCTACATAATGCGGTCACAAAAACATTTCTTACTCATCGGTTGCCGGTTCTTCGAGGTATCACTACGCCATTGCCACTTCAGCTTACTGATTCGTTGGACTGTGTCGATTTCTTCTGTTTTACTGCAAAGCACTACTCAATTCAATTTTTATGAAGCAGAGCAACTCCGAGCATTATGAGCGTAATGATAAAAATAAAGATAGGTGATATACAATATTTTTTTGTTTGATATTAAATATATGGTAAGCAAATTGGAGTTTATAATAGCAGTTTTAGAAATTATTAAAGAAAAAAGGAGTGGCAGCAGTGTCATTAAATTTACTAATGAAAAAACTACGTTTAGATTTTGAAAGTACAGCAAGCTTTGCACTTAATATAATCACATTGTAATGATTGTAACGGAGATTAGTCTAGGAAGTGTATGACTGTGTGGCCGGTGGAAGGAAAAGGGGAGATCTCCCGCCGGGCAAGGTGTTTTGCCCGGGGAGCGGCCAACGCTCCGTGTGGTATTTCGGAGCTATTCTATATATACTGCTTTAACTTCGGAACTTTGTTAGCGCGATTTAGGCTTCGATGTGTTTCGCTTGTGGCGCAACGACAGCGCCGCCACATCACTCCCCTGCTCAGACCGGAGGTCCGCACCGGCAATCGGACTGCACGTCCGATTGCCGGTGCGTCCTTAATGCCAGTGGGAAATAAGTGCTGTGTGCGTAAGAGCATGTGACGCCGGTGCGCACGATATGCCGGTGTGTAATGCATGCCGTACTACGCAATTGCAAGTGATGCCGGTGAGAACGATGAGCCGGAGCAAGTGCCAGGGATTGCCTTGTAGTCTGCGGTGAGTGGAGAAGAAGGCAAGTTATCTGCGAGAGTGCTGTAAAGCAGAGGCGAGCAGTAAGGCTCAGAGCCGTGCCGAACACTGTAGTGCAGAGAGTAGCTTGAAGGAACAGGAAGCATTATTATTCCAGTGCTGCGATGAACCTTTGTAAAGCTAGATAGCTTGAAGAATGTGAAAACTGCAGACAATATCTGCTCGGGAGCGAATGAATGGGGTACTTGAGGACCGATGACGAAGGTTTTTGAAGTAGTATTTTCCGAAGATTATTGGTTGCGTTTTCAGATCACGCCGGTTGGTCACCACTATGGCGGGTGGAAGAAAAAGGGGAGTTCTCTCGCCGGGCAAAGTGTTCTGCCCGGGGAGCGGCCAACGCTCCGAGTTGTAGCTCGGAGCTGTTCTATATATACTGCTTAAACTTCGAGACTTTGTTAACGCGATTTAGGCTTCGATGTTTCGCTTGTGGCGCCACGACAGTACTGCCACAACTGTGCGTAAAAAGTGTGCAAGTTCACTCCCTATTCCCTCTAGTCCGCTGGGGCAGCAGTACGATACGACCGGTGAGAGATCAGTCGCAGTACCGACGGCATTACGCACTTTATGAAGAATGGAGGATAAACACCGCCAATCTCCTTGATTCCGGGCTACTACTGAGATTTCTTGAGCAAAACACACAACAAATTATTTGCTCAAACTAGGATTTGAACCCGTTTATTTTAGCTTTCAGTAGTCACGCCTACGACCATTGAACCAACGAAGTAGTTGTTTAGACCGAGTTAGCAGCCAGTTACTTAAAAGTTTACCTGTAAGGCACTTCCGCGGCGAGAAAATATAGGTTGTATGCAACAAGCCAACTTGGAAAGTGGCCAGCGCGACCATTGCATACATCTTCAGATGGAATATACCTATTTGTCCCAGCTGCTTCAATACAAAGTTCGCTTACACTGAGCACTTGGTGTTTGTCTTGTTCTTAGCCTGTAGTGTTATGCTACTTACATATCATTTTATTAATTTTTCCATTCTGTTTTTGATTTTCTGCATCACTTTTCACGCTATTAGTTATACTACTAACATATCATTTGACACTATTTTTCCATTCTGTTTTTGATTTTCTGCATTTATATTTTACATCACCTTTATTTCCATAGGATCCTGTAACGTTTTTACACAATAAAAAATCATTTTTACTTCGTATTTTCACACTATCTAGCACTTTTAAAATCGCTGTCAATGGAGTCTTACCTTTTTCGGTCTTTTATTGAATTCTCTGTAACTCTACAATTTCAGGCTTCGTGCGCGCTGCCGCGCATTAGTTTTTCCTATATGAATAATGTCTCATTTCTTACTTAAATGTAATGGTTTTCCAATTATATACCTAAAACCAAATATTTATATTTCTGACAACCATTATTTATATAGTTGTTATGGTAACTTTTATTCAAATTCGTCACTGGTGTGATGTTCTAAAAGTAATATTTCCACATAAATACTCCTTCGCTCTAGGTCATTTACAATAAATTTCCTTTTAATTTAAATAATTTCTCGTTCTCTCTAAAAAGGTATAAAAGCCGAACAATTGGAGAATACGAAAAAGTCTCGCTTCAGTTCTCAAAGGAGTTCTCTACTAAAGGCCTTATCCCGGGGCCGCATTGCCCCGGGATCCTGCAAGCCTCCATCTACACGTGAAGTCGTCGGCGAAGTCTACTTCAAGCGCGGGGCCACACTACTCCGGGCGCTACGACTGCTTGCTCCAGGCGCTGAGTGCACTTACTGCCGCGCTACCTTCGGGCGCTACGACTGCTTGCTCCAGGCGCCGAGTGCACCTACTGCCTGCGCTACCTTTAGGCGCTGCGACTGCTTGCTCCAAGTGCTGAGCGCACCTACCCCAGGCGCTACGTGCGCCGGCTCCGGACGCTGCGTGTGCCCAGTCCAGGCGTTGCGTGCCGTCGCCGCTAAGAAACCTCAAGCTCCGCGTGTGCCTACTTCTCCAAAAGCAGCGTGTCACTTCAACCTTTAGGCTCCACTATAATACTATATTCTCCTATTCTCCTATCTTTATTTTTTTTAAATCTAATTGTAATCTCACTTCATCCATCATCATCATATTTCATTTTTTTTATAAAATTGCAAATACCTTTCTAAAACTTTAAATATATTATTTTATTGGTCTACTTTTGTTGTTTTGTTGTTCTTAGGTTAGGTTCTTTTTCTTTTTAATTGTCGCTTCACGACAAGCCTCACTTGTCATTTTGATTTTTAAACATTTTGAAGTCAAACTTGTGTGTGACTCCAACGATGATAGGTACAGCTGCCCATAGAACCTTTCAATCTCACTCAAAATCTCAGGTGTCCAGGAAACGATGCTGGCACATTTGTTCTTCAACTTTGACAGTTGGCTCTTTCTGTCGGACAGCTCGACCGCTTCTTCAATACCAGCTGTATTAAAGTTGCGTAAGTCCCGCTGCATACATTTGGAGATCTGTCTGTTCTGTTGCCGGTATGCTATCAAATCTGCTAAAGCCTTCAGCTTCATTTCCCTTCTAAAAGCCATGAGATTGAGAGTAAGATTTTTGGGTTGTTCTGCGGCGGGTCTTGCAAAACTTAGCTCCGACCGCATGGATAGTTTCCACTAGCTTGTCAGTCATATCGTCCACTGCATTGCAGTCTTCTAGGTACTGAAAACGATTTTATAACTCGAGCTGCAAGTTTTCGGGACTTAGAAATAGAGAACGAGGGTGACGGAGCGTTGACTTCATTAGACGTGACCTCTCCAACTTAACGTTAAAGTGCAAAGTGCCTCTCACCATTCGGTGATCACTTTCACCCTCGCGATTACTGAGACATCACTAAACAGTTGCCGTCTAGTCGTCATAATGAAGTCAATTTAATTTTTTGTCAAACCATCCAAATTTCCCTACCTTCAGCTCACCGTTCTTTCTTGTGCCTAGTTTTGCGTTAAAGTCTCCCATCAACACCGTATAGTGGGTTTTGGGGAAATGCATGGCTCTAGATATATACTCAAACATTTCCTCCATCTCCTCATCGGGATGTGCTGAGGTTGGTGCGTAAGCCTGTATGACCTTCAGCGAATACCGTTTGACGGTTCTGAGTATAAGGTTTGCACCCTCATCGACATATTCCCAATATTTACAACGTCGTGGACAAAAGGCTCGTAGACGATAAATCCGACACCTCCTTGGGACAGATTGTCGCCCTCCTGGTGATAGAACAAGTTGCTGGATTCGAGTATTATCGTGTCTTCCCCGTCTCTCCGGACCTCAGATGATCTTATAATATTCCAGCGCAACTTGTCTATCTCTTCTTCCAGGTCCAGTATCTTCCCGTCAGTCCTCAGGGTGCGTGCGTTGTATGTTGCCAGGTCGAGTCGTCTTAGGTGGAAACCGAACCTTTTACGACACCCACGGGAAGATGTGGGGTAGTGGATATTCTGTTTGTTTCCTGATTTAATGAAACATAGTAAAGTCATACCTATATTTAAATCTGGTAGTACATTAGATCTCGCCAATTTTAGACCAATTTCTGTACTACCAACATTAAGTAAAATTTTAAAAAAATTATTTAAGATCAGATGTTAAGTTTCTTTAATATTAATAAATTGCTACATAAAAATCAATTCGGTTTTACAAGGGGTCGCTCGACAACTGACGCTGGAGTTGAGCTTATTAAACATATATTTTGTGCATGGGAGAATTCAGAGGATGCTTTTGGGTATATTTTGTGACCTTTCCAAGGCCTTGGACTGTGTTCACCATGAGACATTAATCAGGTTTTTTCGAACCAGTGGTAAAGTAAAAAATGACTTTCAATAAGAATTACACATGTAATGCATATTGAATAAAAATTATTCTATTCTATTCTATTCTAGGAAGCTATAGTACTATGGTGTCAAGAATACAGCGCTTAAACTTATTATTTCATATTTAAGTAATAGAAAGCAGAAGGTTATTATCAATGGTAAAAGTTCTTCCGGGTCACCTGTACTAATGGGTGTTCCTCAGGGCTCGATTCTCGGCCCATTCCTGTTTCTGGTGTATATTAATTATGAATGTAGGGGATAGTCATGATATAGTATTATTTGCTGATGATACTTCCCTGATTTTTAAACTTAAACGTCAATCATTTAAATGTGACGAAGTGAATAATGCTATATCAAAATTAGTGCATTAGTTTAACGTTAATAATCTGCATTTGAACGGAAATAAAAAGTAATTTTGTTAAATTTACAACAACGAATGTTAAAAATTTGAATACCAATGTGTTTTTAAATGGGGAGGAATTGAGCCACTTTTTGAATTGTATCCACTGTTTTTCTTGTCATCACTTTTGACGCAAAGCTTCAGTGGGGCCCCCATATATCCAAATTAGCAAGCAGACTAAGTTCTGCAGCCTATGCTGTAAAAAAGATTAGAGGTCTCACAAGTGTCGAGAGAGCTAGTTTAGTTTATTTTAGTTATTTCCATAGCATAATGTCTTATGGGATTTTGCTATGGGGAAATGCGACTGATTCAGAAACTATTTTTGTTTTACAGAAGAGGTCCATTAGAGCTATTTACAATCTAGAACCGAGAGAGTCTCTCAGAGATAAATTTAAAGAAATTAATATATTAACTTTGGCCTCTCAGTATATTTACGAAAATTTAATGTATGTTCACACCAACAAAGAAAGTTTTAGTAAAAAAAGTGATATACATTCTGTAAACACTAGGAACAAACACAAGCTAGTGATGCCAGTTTTTCGACGCCACAGAGACAGTAATTCATTCATGGGGCAATGTATACGCTATTACAACAAGGTCCCGGAAAGTGTACAGGTTCTCTCTATTACCAAGTTTAAATGTTTTATTAAGCTGAAACTGTATAAAAAGGGTTATTATTGTATAAATGAATACATGGTTGATAATAACCCCTGGGAATGAGGTGGTCACTTCCAAGCAATTTTGTAAATAGTTCGTAATCATTTATATAGTAAAATTTGTTTATAAAAAAAAGTCCCACTGGGTTTCTTGCTGGTTCTTCCCAGGACAGAGGGTTTTTTTCAAACCAGTGGTAAAGTAAAAAATGACTCAATAAGAATTACACATGTAATGTATATTGAATAAAAATTATTCTATTCTATTCTATTCTATTCTTAACCGCCACTACACGGCATATATATATATATATATATATATATATATATATATATATATATATAAATATATAAGAAGAAAATATACGATATATAAGATACCGATTAAACTAAAACTGAGATAACTACTATAATAATAACTTATTTTTTCAGGCAGGTCATTCCAGGCAGGTCACTTCAGCGTGATAGCGCAATGCTGCAGTTATATTATGGATTTGGCACGAGACGATTAAAACTGGGCACAAAAGAGAACGGTGAGCTGAAAGTAGGGAAATTTGGAATAGGGCAACGGAACCCAAGGGGCCAGCAGCTGGCCGACTTCATGGAGAAAGAGGGACTCTTTATGATGAACTCTTTCTTCAGAAGCGGCCCCAGAGGAAGTGGACCTGGTCGAGCCCCGACGGTTCCACAAAAATTGAGATTGACTTCATTATGACGACTAGATGACAATTGTTCAGTGATGTCTCCGTAATCGCGAGGGTGAAAACTAGTAGCGATCACCGAATGGTTAGAGGCACACTGAACCTAAACGTCAAGTTGGAGAGGTCTCGTCTAATGAAGTCAACGCTCCGTCCCCCTCGTGCTCTGTTCCAAAGTCCCGAAACCTTTCAGCTCGAGTTACAAAACCGTTTTCAGTGCCTAGAAGACTGCAATGAAGTGGACGATATGAATGACAAGCTCGTGGAAACTGTCCATGCAGTCGGAGCTAAGTTCTGCAAGACCCACCGCAGAAGAACACAAAAACTCTCCGATCACACTCTCAATCTCATGGCTGTTAGACGGGAGATGAAGCTACATTCTTCAACAGATTTGACAGCATACAGGCAACTAAACAGACAGATCTTCAAATGCATGCGGCGGGACTTACGCAACTTCAATACAGCTCGTATTGAAGAAGCGATTGAGCGGAACCAAGGCTCCAAAGTCTTTGCCAGAGATCTGTCTGCCAGAAAGAGCCAACTGTCAAAGCTGAAGACCGAGTGTGGCAGCATCGTTTCTGGGGCACCTGAGATTTTAAGTGAGATTAAGAGGTACTATGGGCAGCTGTACACGTCATCATTGGAGCCACACGTATGTGTGAGTGACGATCCAAGAGCGAGTCTTATCCGACACTATTCCGAAGTTATCCCGGACGTCAGTCTGAGCGAGATTAGAATGGCTCTCCAGCACCTTAAAAACGGCAAGGCCCCAGGCGAGGATGGAATTACAGCGGAGCTTCTGAAAGCGGGTGGAAGACCGGTACTTGAAGTCCTTCAGAAGCTCTTTAATTCCGTCCTCCATGGTGGCGTTACACTGGAGGCGTGGAGCAAAAGTGCGGTGGTCATGTTCTTCAAGAAAGGTGACAACACTCTCTTGAAGAACTACAGACCGATTTGCCTTCTGAGCCGCGTCTACGTGCTGTTTTCGGGAGTCATTACATTACAAGCCGGTTTCCGAAAGGGCTTTAGCACCATAGACCACACACATACCCTTCGGCAAATTGTGCAGAAGTCCGAGGAGTACAATTTGCCACTATGTCTGGCGTATGTGGACTATGAGAAAGCCTTTGATTCTGTTGAAATTTGGGCGGTGCTGCAGTCCTTTCAGCGGTGCCAAGTTGACTGTCGGTATATTGAAGTGCTGAAGTGTTTTTACAGTAGAGCTACGATGGTTATCCGAGTACAGAACCAGAGTACGAAATCTATCCAATTGCAGAGAGGTGTAAAACGGGGTGATGTTATATCCCCGAAACTCTTCACCGCTGCATTGGAAGACGTTTCCAAGCTTCTGGACTGGAAAGGATACGGTATTAACATCAATGGCGAGAACATCACTCACATTCGATTTGCCGACGATATAGTCCTTATAGCAGAATCGCTGGTGGATCTAACCACCATGCTCAATGACCTCAATAGTGTCTCCCAACGAATAGATCTTAGGATGAATATGGACAAAACAAAGATCATGTTTAATGTCCATGTTACACCTATGCCGGTACTTGTTGGGAACACTAAGCTCGAAGTTGTTGACGAGTATGTTTACCTGGGACAAATAGTCCGACTAGGTAAGTCCAACTTCGACCGAGAGGTCAATCGACAGATTCAACTCGGTTGGGCAGCGTTCGGGAAATTACGGCACATCTTCTGGTCAGGTATACCTCAAAACCTTAAAACGAAATTGTACAACCAGTGCGTGTTGCCAGTGATGACTTACGGATCTGAGACGTGGTCCTTCACTGCTGGCCGTATGAGGAAGCTCAAGGTCGCTCAGCGAGCTATGGAGAGGTCTATGCTCAGGTTTCTCTGCGTGATAAATTTCGAAATGAGTATATCCGCAGTAGAACCAGAGTAACCGACATAGCCCAACGGATTAGTAAGCTGAAGTGGCAGTGGGCCGGCCATATAGCTCTAAGAACCGACAACCGATGGGGAAGAAAGGTTCTTGAGTGGCAGCCTCGTACCGGTAGGCGAAGTGTAGGGCGACCCCCCACGAGATGGAGTGACGAACTGGTAAGACATGCAGGAAGTCGATGGATGCAGGTGGCTCAGGACTGTGTTTTGTGGCATTCCTTGGCCTATGTTCAGCAGTTGACTTATGAAAGGCTGTAATGATGATGATGATATATATATATATATATATATATATATATATATATATATATATATATATATATATATATATATGTGTGTGTGTGTGTGTGTGCGTTTATATGTTTATATTTATATATATTTATTTTCTTTGTAACCGCCTTCGTATTTTTATCATTGTCTTGAGGTTGACAGCCAGAGAATGCTTTTAACATTAAGTCTGCCTTTTGATACTGTACTTATGTGACGTTCAATAAAGTTTAAATAAAAATAGAGTGAGTTTCTTAAAGTAGAGAAGATTTGATATTATCACCACGCGTTAGCGTTCCTTGCGATGCTTCCTTCGTTCTTCTGGCCAAAGGTCGCTTCAGAAATGCGGGAGTCAGTATGTTTACTTCGAAAATTGTCTTTAGCTCGTTCGCTAAGCAAACTAATCGGTGAGAACAGAGCCGAAACCCAAAAGAGAGCTGAAACTCTAAAATTTGAACCCAGTATTTTTAAAAAGTGTCATGTGGTGGCGTCGTAAGACAAACTATCACCCATTTTGTCCCGTGGGTGTCGTAAGAGACTGCTATGGGATGTGACAGAAAGATCTTATAGCATCCAATATATGGCGGTATATCTATCTGATTTACGCCTAGTAAAATATCTCGACTAGCTATGGGGAACAGCGATAACGGTGCGAGACGCCTCGTACTGTGAACAGGAGAAGTCGATGTCCAGCGGTGGTCTTCACGTGAAAATAAAGAAAGAGAAGTAGATAGATCATCTGCCATCAGTTCTTCCATCTGCAGTACCGCTTGTATATGAGTTTGTACTTTTTAATTAAAAAAATATTCAATGTTTTTATTGCTGGCAACTAATACGTGTTGAAATTGATAACAATTGCAAATGACTTCAAAAAGAAAACTTGAATGGTATAATGAAAATATAATATATTATTTACAATAATTCAACTTTTTTCTTATAATATAAAAATATTTACACTGATTACAATTATATTTCTTTCTCAAAAAACGATTTCCGTAATGCATTATATGCTCGAACATTTGACTTTACACAAAAAAGAGATCCCGTTGGTTAACAATGTCTTTTTTAATTCATATTTAGCTACAAAGAAGCATATCAGTAAATAATTTAAAATTAAAAATTTTGTACAGCCGACTTCAATATAGGTTATTTGAGAATAACTCAATAACCATTGGTCTGACCTTGATCAAATTCATATGGGACCACACGAGAACTATCAGCTTTCATATAAAAAAAGAATCATTGAAATCGGTTCGCCCAGTACAAAGTTATGAGGTAACACACATAAAAAAAAAAAAAACATACACTCGAATAGAGTACCGTCTCCTTTTTGGAAGTCGGCAGAAAAGTATTTCAGAGTGATTGCAAAACATGCATAATGTTGTTCTACTGCGTCAAATTCTTTTTTTTTTCTTAATAAAACGTAAGAACATCTTGTAACCTAAACTTAAAATAACATCATCTTATTATCGATACAGATTCATTTACACAGTACAATGAAACCTCGGTCCTCCCAGTGACCGAAAGTATTCGAAACGTCTGGTATATAAAATAAGTTGACTAAATGCGACAAAATCCATAAATATTGGTGTTACAGTTGTTCATGAGCGACGGTCTCACTTACCATCAGGTGAGCCGCATGCTCGTTAGCCCCTTCTTCTATAAAAAAAGAATACGGTTCAACAGATTACTCGGTGAGGGTTTTTAGTAGGTGTGAGTCGGACGCGATATCTGATGCGTCTACTTGAAGGCAGCTGTAAGGTAAGCAGTCAGGGCAGCAGGTGGTGGTGGCGCAGGTCGCGGAAGCGGTCGGGCAGGCGGCGGCCGAGTGTGTCGGGCACCAGCCGCGTCAGCGCCGCGCTCGCCAGCGGCAGCGCGCCCAGCAGTGTCGCCGGCACCCACGACCCGTACACAGCCTGCCCCAACATCGCTCACATTAGCTCTTTAACTCTTTGGCCCGTACTGCTCAGTGGAACTAACTCTACCGTATGGTAAAAGTATTTTTATATAGAATAACGGTGATAAACGAGCACACAGGTTACCTAATGGTGAGTGGATGTTGCGGTCCATACACATCTACATCTATCCTCGATTGCGAGTAAAAATGCAGATGCGTTGTCACCTAAGTCTAAGACTTCGTTTGTCACCAATATTGCGCGGAACCCTAAATCGTTTTTTAAATTAAATTATCCCTAATCACTCATAACATTAGTTATCTGCCAGTGAAAGTCCCTAATCTAGCTGGGCACGAGAAATCACCTTGTGGCCGTTAATACTTAATTGCGCGGAAGAATATATTACAATGTATCTTAAGTTAGAGGAATTCAATTTACACATTCACTAATCGGCGTTAATTCTAAATATTGTGGTGAATAATTTTGTAGATGTTACTGTATGTCTGTGATAGTGTATAGCCGAAAAACACTAACGATTATAAATTTTAAAACTAATTATATTAATAATGCGGTAAGAGCACAACACGGTGCAACAGCGGGCGCGGATTAGCGAAAGCTTGTATTGAAATAATGACCCTTCCTTTTGAAGGTGAAGTGACAATTTTTATTCACGCTGCCGCCATCTATAGTAAATACTGGGAGATAATTTCGAGCGCATGTTCGGCGTGACTAGTCCCGTCAAAATCGGTCCAGCCATTTTGGAGATTAATGGGAGTAAGCAGACAGATAGACAGACAGACAAACATTTTAAAAATTGTTTTTGTTATAAGTACCGTATATATTTTCATATGCATTTAGTAAAAATCTGTTATGTTATAATTATAAACAGACACATTAATTTTATTTATTTGTAAAGGTTCAACTAAAAAACAACCAGCGCCAACTACTATCCCATCTGATGGTAAGTGGTGATACAGCCGAAGATGGTGAAACGTACTGACTTAGCAAAAGCCTTTTACTCTTGTCTTGAAGATACCGACGTTGTTATAGGAGAGGAAAACAGATGCTGCAACTTATTCCACTCCTTATTCCATTCCACAACTTATTCCAGCAAACATTTTGTTTCACGCATGACAAACGATGTAGCAAACCGTTTGTTCCGAGTGTGTGGTAAGTAACACTTACATTAGCTCAATACCTTTTTATGCCATAATAATGTCCTTCGGATCGAACTTCAGTCACGACGGCCAGTCCTAACAGAGACTAACAGAGCCATCTGCGCAGGACAAGATTATAGTGCCAGAGTTTATGTGCAAGCGCAGGTATATACTCGGGCGTGTCTGGCAGGCGGTCATGTCACACGACCGGGGAGAGATCACTGCAAAGATGGTGACGGTGCCGAAGCGGCTTACTCCTCCACTATAAACAGGCTTTCTCGTACCAAAGCAAGGAAGTATTGCTCACCAGCAGCGGCACCTAGATGGCGCCGAGGAATCTAACATCTCCACTCTGTGTATGGACCGCCTCCTACGTCTCCTACAGAAGTAAAGGACTGGTATTGCTCACTAGCAATGGCGTGAGTGGTGCGATGATGGCTCCGAGGTGGCTAACTCCACTCTAAACGGCCTGTTTCGTACAAAAACAAGGGTGTGTTACTGACCAGCAGCTGCGCGATTAGTGCGAGAATAGCGTCGAGGTGACTAACTACACCCTGTGGACAGGCTATCAACTACAAAAGCAAGTGTGTGGTGCTTACCAGCTGCGGATTGAGTGGTGCAAGGATGGCGCCAAGGCAGCTAGCTTCTCCACTCTCTACTACAATGTGTATGGACTATCACTGATAGAGGTAAAAACGTGGTCGTACTCACCAGTCGCGGCGTGAGTGTGATTCTGAAGAAGCTAACGTCTCCACTCCTTACTTCACCCTGTAAACAGATTGCGTCTTACAGAAGCAAGGGTATGATGCTCACCAACAGCGGTGAGAGTGGCGCGAGGATGGCGCCAAGGCGGCCGCAGGTGGAGCAGGCGGCCAGCAGGCGCTGGCGCGCGCACGTGGGGAACAGCTCCGCGGTGTACACGTACAACGCGTTCAGCGACATCGTGGCGCCCACTTTACCCGTCAGGAACAGCGCCGTGCCCCCCACGCCATTTGCTGCAAGGTTACGTTATTTATTTTTATTCGCTTTGAGGTCACTATCTTAGCTATGCTAGTAGTGCTCCTTGAGTATCAGCCTTTTAGTATATAATATTGTTGACGTAATATTATTGCAGATTGATTTCTACACCGCGAAATATAGCGTAAAAGTCTAGTCCAAAGATGGAGACGGATTTCCCCAATTTTATACTAAGTTAAAATTTTTATCTTTCCCCGTAAATTCCAAACCCTAGGTAGTCCCTTTTGACCCATCGGTAACCCATATAAGGCGATCACAGGCGACCTGTCCATTTAAGCAGTGTTCTGGGGTATAGCTCAATAAGACATTGCTTCTTGCTAAATTTCATGATTCTAGGCTAACATGCCTTCGATTGTGTTCACCATGAAACATTAATCAGGAAAATACAACACTAGGGTGTAAAAAATAATGCTCTTAAATTATTTGTTTCATTTTTAAGTAACAAAACGCAATAAGTTGTCATTAATAGTATGAGCTCTTCCGGGTCGATAGTACAAATGGGCATGCCTCAAGGCTCAATCCTCGACCCCTTTCTGTTTCTTGTATATATTAATGATTTACCTTACATAGCAGGGGATAACTATAATATAGTAACACAGTAAGTAGACACTTCATTAATTTTCAAATTAAAACGACAATTATTAAAATATGACAAAGTAAATAATACTATATCTAAGTTATTAAATTGGTTTAATTTAAACGGCACTAAAACGAAATGTATGAAATTCATGACTCCAAATGTCAAACAAATAAATACTAATGTAATTTTAAATGGGGAGGAATTGAGTCTTGTAGATACCACCATTTTTCTTTGAATAACACTAGACGCGGAGCTTCAATAGAGCCCCCATATATCAAAATTAGCAAGCAGACTTAGTTCTGCAGTATATGCTGTAAAAAAGATTAACATCTTACCAGTGTGGAAACAGTTAGACTAGTTTACTATAGCCATTTCCATAGCATAATGTCGTATGGTATTTTGCTATGGGGACACGCAGCTGACACTGAAATTATATTTGTTTTACAGAAGAGGGCTATAAGAGCAATCTAAGATTTAAAACCTAAAGAGTCGCTCCGACAAAAATTTAAGGAAATTAAAATACTAACTTTGGCCTCTCAATACATTTATAAAAATTTAATGTACGTACACAAAAATAAAATTAGTTATATCTACAAAAATAAGTAATTTTCATTCTGTAAATACTAGGAACAGACACAAGCTCCACCGAGTCAGTAATTCATTCTTGGGGTGATGTATACGCTTTTACAACAAAATCTCAGAAAATATACAAAATTTAACCTGCTCAAAGTTCAAAAACTTTGTTAAATAAAGTTTGTATAAAAAGGGTTATTACCTATATAATATTAAGAATAAGGATAAGATATGATAATAACCCCTGGGAATAAGGTGATCGCTTCCAAGCTATTTCTAATTTGTTTTGTGTGGTTAATTATGATTACATGATTGTAAGCTGTTATTTAAAAAAAAGTCTCGTTGGGTTTCTTGCTGGTTCTTCCCAGGACAGAAGTTTTTTTCGAACCAGTGGTAATTAAACAAAAAAGTGACTTTCAATAACTATCATTTATAATCTATATTGAATAAAAAAGTTTCTGTTCTGTTCTGTTCATGAGATAGGTACTCTATAAGTTTTGATTGGTGAGCTTGCGAGTATAAAAATATGTGACATAAATGACCGTATCTTTTGATTGCGTCGACCCTAGAACTTCAAGGGTCCTTCAAGGAACTGTAGACCTTAATAATGTTCTTAATCTCAACTTGATACTTCTACTCTTTTCTGAGAAAAAGAGTTTTGACAAAAAGATGTTCAGGCGGAAAACAAAGTGATCATAATACGTTCCGTTTTGACGTGAATACATCTTAAAATTTGCTTCTATAGCGAGAGACAATTCAAAAAACTGATGATAACAAAATAGGGGGATAAAGTTGGGAGTTGCAGCTACATATTTATCATCGACAATATTAATTTACACCACTCAATAGCTAAAGGATGAAAAAATTCGTTGTGTTATATTAGGACTGTGATGCATCGAGCGCGGCAGTGGGTGGAGTGCCGCCATTTTTAGGTCATTTCACTGCACGTATTTACGTAAAACACACGGTCGTGTAAGCGACACGGCCACATCCCGATTTTTTTTCTTTGAAGTAAGCAACGCCAATAAAGAGTGTCTCACGGTCGGGCAGCAGTGGGGTGGTGATGAGAGCGGCGGCGGTGAGCAGCAGCGCGGCGGTCAGCAGCGGACGGCGGCCGGCGCGGTCCAGCAGCAGCGTGTTGAGCAGCAGCGCCGGCACCTCGGCGGCACTCAGCAGTGCGTAATTGACATGTGCACTGCCCGATAGCGAGTGCGCGTGCACTGCCAGCCCGTAGAACACGAACACCGCTGACGCCCACCAAACGAAGCATGTTAGCAGTCGCCGCCGCAGCTCGCCGTACCTGATCACAACGAATAAGGGTGTCAAACTAGCATACAATCCACCTGATGGGTGGATGATGTGCCCCATAGACATCTACATCTCTCATCGATTAAGAATCAAAATGCAGATGTTTTGTCACCCCTAAGGACAGAGATGGAATGCCTCGTTCCCAGTAAAATGGGTTACCGGTTCTCTACACTTACCATACGAAACACAGAAGCATTAAGCTGCTATTTTCATAAGCTGGTATTCTGTGAGAGCGTGGTCCTTCCCCGGTGGAGGCGATCCATTCATCTTTACTAATCCATCATCTTTATGTCATACCTGAGTCGCTTCTTAGCACATGGGACGAAATGGGGTCATGGATTCTCTATTATTCACATGCAGTGAGCATAAAATATGCAACTCAGGAAGGCAGTGATCCGACTCAAATAAATTAATAGAAGTAATTCGATGTGTCGAGGTTTTTTCTGTATCATAGAGACAGTGAACGTATACAAATTTGACAAGGGCAAACATCTTGACCCGGAACAATTATTGATAGGCCATATAATTTACTTTTTCCGCGTGTCATTCGAACTCATTACTGACTACAGCACCACGGAGCCGTCGAACCTCTAAGTTTTTATTACAGACAGACCCTTCAATTTTATTTATATTTATTATAGATAATATATGAAGATAAATTAAAATAAACTTACTTCATAAAAGCTCTAAATACGCTTTCTTCTTCCTCTTCGTCATCTACTTCACTCTTGTCCAGCACGGGCTCGGACTTTGATGCGAGCGCCTTGTCAATCGCGTCCTCCGGCAAAGCAACCCTGTTGTATCGCGCTGCTTGTTTTATCACTTTCGCGGCTTGAGTCAACTTGCCGTTTGCTACCAGCCATCTCACGCTCTCTGGTAGAAGCCAGGGATACAGCAAGAGTAGGACGGAGGGTGGGTAGGCCACCCGCGCCCAAAGCCTCCAATAACCAGTCAGATAGTCAAGAAGTGCCAAAGTTGCAGCACCGGCAGATAGAGGTATGCCGAGAAGCAAACTTGCTAGGATACGTTGTTCTACTCCTAGCCACTCGATCACTGTAATTATATGTTTATTTATTTTATTAGGATCACCAACACAGATAACAATAGTATTAGATGTAATATGTATGTACATGATATTTGAAGACACATAATAATTGTACTTCTTTTTAAAGGTAATCACAACATGCATTAATTTTGTTCGATAACACTAAGTGCAAAAAAAAGAAAAATTTTAAATAATTAGGGTTGTTAAATTTAAAAAATAGAATAAGTTTATAAAAAAAATACATTGACCAACATTCTATCATTTTATTATAATAAAAAAAATATAACAAATATGTGTATAATAATTAATTGATTTGATCAGGCGTTGCTTTGTCAAAATTATTATAAATTAAAAAGGTTAAAGACAATTTTTCTAAGGTCTATGTGAGAATGGGAAGAAAGAAGGTATTCTTCTTTAACAGTGGTAGAGCCACGCGGTAGAATTGCTGTCGCACGGATGGGCCGGCTCAAACCAGGGTGGTACCACGACCTCACAGAATACCAGTGTGAAGTAGAGGTTTACCTCTGCGTTTAGCTTGGTGAGTGCAGGTGGCCGGAGGCCCTTTTTACTGGAAATGAGGCATTCCATCTTAGTCCTCACGGGTGACAACGCATCTGCATCTTGATTCGCAAACGAGGATAGATGTAGATGTCTATGGGCCGCAACAACCACTTACCATCAGGTGGACTGTGTGCTCGTTTGTCACTCTTATCCTATAAAAAAAATTTTTCAAATTGGGTTATACACATCATTTTATTTTTAACCAACTTCAAAAAAGGAGGAGGTGCTCAATTCTATTGCAATTTTTATTTGTATTGCCTCAGAACTTTTTTCTAGGTGAACTGATTTTGATGATTCTACTTTTATTTGAAAGCTGGTGCTTTTCATAGGATCATCATATAAATTTATCAAGATCTGACCAGTAGTTTTATAGTTATTAGTTATTAATAATGCGTATTTAATTGTCTTCGACTACATTGGTGATATTCACATTATATTTATATTTTTTTTATAAAAATAGGGTAACAAACGAGCACACAGTCCACCCGATGGTGAGTGGTTGCTGTGGTCCATAAACATCTACATCTATCCTCGATTGCGAATCAAAATGCAGAAGTGTCGTCACCCGTGAGGACTAAGATGGAATGCCTCGTTTCCAGTAAAAAGGGTCTCCGGTTCTCTACACTCACCATACGAAACACAGCAGCATTAAACTGCTATTTTACGCTGGTATTCTGTGAGAGCGTGGTGCTTCCCTGGTCGAGCCGACCCATTCGTGCTACAACTATATTATAAATATAGCTGCAGCGTGGCTCTACCACGTATAAAATAAATATATTAAAAGTTTATTAAAGTTGGTTGTACGTTTTATTTTATTTTGCGGCTTGTTTAGGCAGAGCTTTGCAAAATAATTTTAACATCTAATTACTGTTGTATACCAACGCCTTTCTTTTCATTTAATTACAGCGTGTTTTCCGAGTGAGTAAGTAGTTTTTTGTGAAGTTCAGTGCAATTTATCATCTAGGTATACATCACCTTTCATCTCAGTCATCAGAGGTAGCAACGCTTCTGCTCATTGATTATTTGTCGATGATATAGGTGATTATGGGTCATAGCACTCAGTATAAGGTAAACTCTGTGCTCGGCGCTCAGTGGCACACAAACGTCTATAAGAAAATAGGTATTTCCTATTGATTGCATTATTGTGTTTAAACTATTTAGACTAAGTAAATTTGTATTACCCGAATTCAAAGAAATTCAGAAGACTAAATATGAAATAAATTTTCATTGAATAAAAGAGTAAATAAAAAGTTGGTGTATTTTATTGGTTAGGTTTGCTGACATATCACTCCCTATCTTTCCTTTTCCGGCACATGGCCCACTCTGGCATAGATCTTCTTTCGTGTTAGCTAATTCACAATTGTAGAAACCATTTACTCATGGTTCCTTCGATCCGCACTGAACCACTGACCCACTAAATATATCTAAACTTACTGAGGACAAACGCTGCGGGGTAGACACTCGCACCTAACACAGTCTCGAAGAACTCGCCCAGTACATACGCAGTATAGGAGCCAGCGAAGGACTTGACCAAACCCAGCAGGCCAGCACCGCATCCGCTCACCACCAGCGCCGCGCGGCGGCCCCATCTGCAACCATACATGTTATTGGCCCCGCTAAAACATCCTTTTCGTAACAGTGTCTTCATCAACATCATCATTACAGCCCAGCACAAGTCCACTGATTAACATCGGCCTCCTCCAAATAATGCCACAAAGCGCGATAGTAGAGGATTATCCAATTTTTTAAAATAATAACAGAGATTAATCTGGTAAAGGAATATACCTACTTATAACGCGAGAGTCGAAGGAATAATACATAGCAGGTAAGGACAGAAAAAAATTACAATGAATAGTACATACCTACATACAATATTAAAATTAAAAATAATCACTATCTGAAGCGTATGGCTGCTAATAAAATTCGTCAGGCGTCACCAACGGTCCTGCGCCACCTGCATCATGGTCAGTCGGTTCAGCGTCTTACTCCATTTTGATGCATGCCAATAAAGTTACATCCCGATAAAGTACTCTAGGCCAGTCACAACTCAGACTAGTCCTATGCGCAGGAATAGATTACAGGACACGAGTGTGTGCGCAAACACAGTCGCATTCTAAGTTTCTTTAATTTCATATTCCAATGGGACATTAATTTGATACGACCAGAGAAATATCAGGCGGAATACCAACGGATTTCTGCAGCTCGGGGGTAAAACACCGCCAATTTCGTGAATTCCAGGATCCTACTGAGAATTTCTTAACAAAATAATCCAATAACTGATTTTGGCTCGACCCGAACACAAGCAGCCCGCCAATACCCATCAGTGAAACGTAACGGCGTAGTGGCTTAGCAATGAGTTGCTGCGCTGGGGGCCGCGGGTTCGAATCCCACACGGCACAAGTATTTGTATGGCCTACAAATAATTGTTCCTGGTCTGTATGTTAACTTATCCGTGTGAAGCTTATGTTTGTAAACTGCCTGCACGATACTGGAGAAAATCCTAGTGTGGAGGTTTAAAAACAGAATAAACAAGAAAAAGAATTACAGCTCTAGATATATATTTTTTATTAAAGATGTTAAAAATTTATTATCTACGATCCGAGTAATCTTAGTTAACTAATATAATGAATTTCTAAACGTCCGATTCTATTGATTATATATTTTTTTATTATTTTAAGCCATGTTTGATTACAATTCCACCTGGTGGTAAGCGGCGATGAAGCCCTAGAAACCCCACGATTTTGGCGTAACAAGCCTATTCACTCTTGCCTTGACGACACTCCGATTGTAATCGGACAAAAGTATTAAGGATTCCATGACAGATACCGGCAAATTATACCACTCGTTTGCTGAACGGGTTACTTTTTTTTTATAGGATAAGGGTGACAAACGAGCACACAGTCCACCTGATGGTAAGTGGTTGCTGCGGCCCATAGACATCTACATCTATCCTCTATTACAAATCAAAATGTAGATGCGTTGTCACCCGTGAGGACTAAGATGGAATGCCTCATTTCCAGTTAAAAGGGCCTCCGGCCACCTGCACTCACCAAGCGAAACGCAGAGGTAAACCTCTACTTCACGCTGGTTTTCTGTGAGGTCGTGGTACCACCCCGGTTCGAGCCGGCCCATCCGTGTGACAGCAAAAGCTGCCTCGTGGCTCTACCACTGTTAAAAACTAAACAACTAAAGACGAAACAAACCATTTGGTTGTGTGAAAAATAACAAAGGAGCGAAACCCGCAGTCTGGTTTTCCGCTGACAGAAAGCGAAGGGAGGAGTCAAGTTGTGTGATTTTTGCACACACACTTCGGAATTTATCTGATAGAACCTATTATTTCTACATGAGGTATAATTACCCTAGATTATAATTGATTATAGTTTAATTATTGATGGGTTTAGCATTTAATTATCCTTCTCTATCTTCACATTGTATAAAATATTATAATGTATAAAAAAACCATTAGGTTTCTTTGTGGTTCTTCCCAAGACAAATATTTTTTTCTGAACAAGTGGTAAAACTAAAACGACTTTCAATAAGTATTCGTAATCTAAATTGAATAAAAATGATTCTATTCTATTATATTATCCAAATACTATTAATATCAATGTAAAGGCGTATTTGTCCTTCTGATGTTTTGCATAGAAGTCGGTTATTATTGGTAAAGTTTAATAAAATTTTTACGCGGTAGAGTCACGCTGCAGCTACGAGTATGTTATGGTTGTAGCACGAATGTGTCAGCTCGACGGGGGTAAGACAACGGTCTCACCGAATACCGAATAGTACTAATTCCATATTAGTACTCAGGGGTGACAACGCATCTGCATTTTGATTCTTAATCGAAGATAGATGTTGATGTATATGGGCCAAAGCATCCACTTACCATGAGGTAAATTGTGAATTATCAAAAACATTAATGTGATCGGGGATCAAGTTCAACGTTCGAAGTTGAAGACTATGTTGATAAAAGTGTTAAAGTCTGAACGGGTGCCAAACTCCATATCAATAACTTAAACCATAGGATCTATATCATGTACGTCGTTCTTGAAAACGCTATGCAGCTTTGCGCCCGTTCGGAATGATCTAAAATTGAGGAGATACAACAAAAGGGTTTTTAGCAGTAAACGCGCAAACCTGTGTCTTCTGATAGTTAAACTGGACTGAATTTTTAATGGAAAGGAGGTATTACATCGTAGTTCTAAGGGGTGAAAAATGCAATCTGCATTTTGAATAAAAGACGATAAACGTATGTAGATGTCTATGGGCCACAGCATCAACTTACGATCTGCGCTCGATTGTCACCCCCATTCTACTTACATATAAAAAAAATATCTAGTCGTTCCTAATCTGAGACTTTATTTGACAAAAACTCGATGTCAGACAAAAGTTTGTTGTTATTGTAAGAAGCATCGCTGGTGCAGTTACTTTTAGAGCAATGAGTTTTACTATACCTGTCGGACACATATCCCATGATGGGCAAAGAGACAAGCATGCCCACGTTGTGCACGGTGCCCACCATTGCACGCTTGCCCTCCTGACATGCTAGGTTGAACTGAAAAGAACGTGCAAACTAATGTCAAACTTATGGTAATGCTAGGAATAATAAGAAAAAACCTAAAATATTTAGCTTTCCTGTTCTACAAGTAAAATAGAGCTAAGCTCCTTTTTAACGTTAATTTATAGTGAACGACGTCATGTGATTATAAATAATAAAACTTTAAAAAATAGTAAAAACAGACTTCAAAATACCAAAAAATAAAAAAATAATAAATGAATTCTGAAGTTGGTGCTAAAGAAAGTGTTACAAAATAGCAAGCCAAAATTGGTCATGCCAGAAAGTTTATGTTTGCACAATGAAAATTATTCAAATTTCAAATTATTACGATACGCCAACGTGCTATTTATTTTGCACAGGCGCTACACCTTTAACGTGGTAGAGCCACGCTGCAGCTATAATAAATAATTAAGCTAACACTTACTTAACTAATGATTTCGTCATTGTGAGAGATCGGAACCTGGTCCTGGATAGGACAGCCTGTACTTGGATATCCTGTGTCACAGATTTACGACACCCATACTCGGCATATCATTATGGATTTGTCACGTTTTAACTTAACATACAATGAATAAAGGTAACACAATATTTCAAAAGAAGTGCGAAAGCGCGCGTGCACATACGTGTGTGCGTGTGCGTGTGCGTGTGCGTGTGCGTGTGCGTGTGCGTGTGCGTGTGCGTGTGCGTGTGCGTGTGCGTGTGCGTGTGCGTGTGCGTGTGCGTGTGCGTGTGCGTGTGCGTGTGCGTGTGCGTGTGCGTGTGCGTGTGCGTGTGCGTGTGCGTGTGCGTGTGCGTGTGCGTGTGCGTGTGCGTGTGCGTGTGCGTGTGCGTGTTAATGTGCGTGTGCGTGTGCGTGTGCGCGCTTGCGTGCGCGTGCGTGCACGTGCGCGTGCGTGTGTGCGTGCGCGTGCATGCACGTGCGCGTGCGTGTGTGCGTGCGCGTGTGAATGTAGAGACGCGGAGACCCTGTTTACTTGAAAAGAGGCATTCCATCTTAGTCCTCACGGATGAGAACACATCTGCATTTTGATTCTTTATGTAGATGTATATATATGGGCCACAGCAATCACTTACCATCAGGTGGACTGTGTGTTCGTTTAACACCCTTATTCTATAAAAAAGAAACACCTAGGTTTAATTATAAACCCACCCCATCAGCAGTCAACGCTCGTTGATTGCTGTTTACATTATTTTTAATTATTTATTGAATATTTATAACATTGCGTAGTTTCGTCAAAGCCTAGTTCTTCACTTCTTAACCAGTCACTATACATACACGGGTTTCTTCTGTAGTATGGAGGATTTGCCACAATCGCCATCAATCGCCATAAAAGACAAGCGTATTGTAGATCGCAATATTAGGTGGCTCGCATACTGGACGTTGCTCCTTGTCACCGGTCTGAGTAAAATACCTGTTACTCTGGAACGTAGGCGTTAACAGCTACGACACAGTTTGCCACTTATGTAGCTATAATCGTGTACTTGTGTATACAGGGTTATTTTGCATTAACCGACCAAAGGTTCAGAATAAGTTACATGTATAGGCAAATTTTGAAACAAAATTAATTTAAAAAAATCTCAAACATTTTGTACTTTTATTTTTTAAATTCAAAATGCGTGGTAATGCATTATTTTAACTGATTTTACTGTGCACGAACAAATTCGTAAGGGTCGATCGGTAGACAAAAACGTTTGTTGCCTTTAAATCACATTCAATTTGGGATATTTTCAAATTAATGAGAAGCCTTATTTACTCGTATTTTCAAAAACTGCAATAACGGTGTATCATTTGTATTTGTATATTTGAACTTATGTTTAAAATTTGGTTGCTCTTTGAAACATAACCCTGTTTAAGTCTATTGTACGTTTGAATAAAAATATTTCATTTCATTTCATTTTATAGAATGGTTAAACCGCCAATTCTCTCAATCTTTACTTAGTAATAGGTAAAACATGTTTGGCGACTCTTTTTTTATGGAATAGGGTGACAAACGAGCACACAGTCCACATGATGGTAAGTGGTTGCTGCGGCCCATAGACATCTACATTTATCCCCAATAGAGAATCAAAATGCAGCTGTTCGTCACCCGTGAGGACTAAAATGGAATGCTTCTTTTCCAGTAAAATAGGTCTCCGATTCTCTACTCACCATACGAAACACAGCAGTGTCAAGCTGGTATTCTGTGAGAGCGTGGTCCTTCTCCGGTCGAGCCGACCCATTCTTGCTACAACTATACTACTAATATAGTTGCAGCATGGTTCTACCACATATAAAACTACTACACGTGACTACACGTGATTACTTGAAAAGGGCACCTGGAGAATATCAGCGCTGTGTTTATAACACCGCGGCACAATGCTGAGTCGGATGCCTATTTACTGCTGCATCAATATTGATGTACTATAATATATAATATAACTTTCATCTTTCCGAACCTAGTAGATATTTAGAAGCCAGTAGGCATTTCGGAAAGTAGTATCTTACGTGACCCACGGGAGCAGATAATGTAATTGATTCTCTCACGCCGTCACCACGCAGTAGACTACCATTACACTACATCAAGACTAGTATCACAGTTACCAACACAGTTCTTACCTCAGATACAATACTCCGCCGCTCCATGTAGACAAAGTCCTCACACAGGATGTTGGTGGTGTTGTCGAAGGAACCCTCGTCGCAGGTGTCGGAGACCGATGGGTGGCGCGCGCAAGCATCGTCAGGTGGTAAGGCATAGCTCGTCCAAGCCGGGGACCAGGTCTCCGGTGACACCGTGCGCAAGGTGTCGTTATCTTCACACTCTGATATGTGACATCTGGAAACAAATTCGTATTCAATTTCTATAATATTAAGTCCCATAAGTGCTTGTCTCTGTTGTTTTTTTATAAAATAAGGGTGAAAAACGAACACAAAGTCCACCTGATGGTAAGTGGATGCTGTGGCCCATAGATATCTACAGCTATCCTCGATTAAGAATCAAAATACAGATGCGTTTTCACCCCTGAGGACTAAGATGAAATGCCTCATTCCCAGTAAAAAGGGTCTCCGGTTCTCCATAATCACCATAGGAATTTAACAGCATTTAGTTTTAATCTGTTCGCTGCTATTTTACGTTGGTATACTGTGAGAGCGTGGTACTTTTCCGTGGAGCCAACACATTCATGCTACAACATAATATTATAATTGCAGCGTGGCTATACCACGTATGAAATGTCATTATTATTATTAATGTTGTTATATATTATATTGTTATCACTCTCGCCAAATAGAAACGCGAGGACTAGCATTGTGTTCCGGTCTGAAGTTTAGTAGAGAGCGAATTTAGTTAACAGACTGAGAGGTATTTCATCTTAGTCTATACAAGTAAATAAAATTGAAGTGTCTGTTTTTAATGTCAAAATAACAGCTTTTTACTAAATACATATAAAAGTATGTACGGCATTTATAACAAAACACAGTTTTAAAATTTTTTGTTTGTCTGTTTGTTCCGGCTTATCTCCGAAACGGCTGTACTTATATCGACGGGACTTTCACTAGCAGATAGCTGATGTTATAAGGAGTAA
The DNA here is from genome assembly GCA_033319125.1 of Parnassius glacialis. NCBI lineage: Eukaryota > Metazoa > Arthropoda > Insecta > Lepidoptera > Papilionidae > Parnassius > Parnassius glacialis. The sequence continues at coordinate 45,315,149 of JAVANC010000009.1, forward strand.
CTTAGGCTATTTTTATTTTAGAAAAATAAAAAATAATTAAAGCCCTAAACTACACGCAGGCGAAGTCGCGGGGAATATCTCGTTTCAAATATTTTTTTTATAGGAGGATAGGGTGACAAACGAGCACAGAGTCCACCTGATGGTAAGTGGTTGCTATAGCCCATATACATCTACATTTATCCTCGTTTGCGAATTAAAATGCAGATGCGTTGTCACCCGTGAGGACTAAGATAGAATGCCTCTTTCCAGTAAAAAGGGTCTCCGGTTCTCTACACTCACCATACGAACCACAGCAGTGTCAGGCTGCTATTTTACGCTGGTATTCTGTGAGAGCGTGGTCCTTCCCCGGTCGAGCCGACCCATTCGTGCTACAACTACACTACTAGATTAGCTGCAGCATGGTTCTACCACGTATAAAAATGTTTGAATTTGTCTTTGAATCGTTATTAAATTAGAGGCTAAATGCCAGAAAAATCTGATGGCTTTCTACAGATGGCGCTATTGGTAACGCCAGGCGTAATATACCCAGATCGTCAACGGGCAGCATCGGCGAAGACATAGATACGTTAATCACAAGCTAAAAAGTCAATGGTGCGAAATGTCAGGTACTACAACGGTCAGTCCGTCTTTATACTCAACTAGAGATCCGCCCCGGCTTCGCACGGTTGATTTCTGGATCTCAGAGTTTTATCCGAACCAATAGTAAAAGCATAAATAACTTTCAACAAGTATTATTAAGCAAAAGCGCAAGGTATGTTCTACTATCGCCTAAAAATTAAGATTCCAACTAAACAATCTAATTTAATGTAATACGTATTACTTGTGAGATATTTTGTGTTTTCATGCGATTGCCAAGTCAATCTATGTATCAATCTATGGACTGAATAAATTAACCGACTTGGTATTACATGGATCTCACAACTTTTTACGGTAGAAGAACTGAGTTGCGAGACTTGGCTTTTTTTACAAGTTATGTTTTTGATGGCATCTCATTTCTTTTTGTAGATAGTTATATCGAAGTAGCTACTTACACCTATTATTCCATTATACATATATAGGTACACTGATTCATTCACTGCAAATGTAACTTTGTAATACTATATGTTTATATGGGATTATTTATGCAGTTGGTGTATCTCGAAAACTGGACCGAAATTGTAAAATATTTTAATTTTTCCTTGATTTATATATTAAACAATAATTGTGTTCCAAATTTGAAGTTTCTATGTCTGCTAGAAGTGCCTCAGAGTTTTGATGATCGGTCAGTCAGTGAGTGACAAAATTAAGAAACTTTGACTAGTTATGATTCTTAAACTACTGGTTCAAATTTAATGAAATTTGAAATATATCGAGTTTATGCAATGCCTATTTGGTAAAAATTAAAATTAAAAAAAAAATTAAAATTCAGGCTTCTAGTTTTATCCATAACGAAGTTATAGGGTTTCAGACATGGCCTGAACTGCTTCGAGAAAACGATGGTACGGCCGTGTCGCTTTTTTGCTCGACTTGGCGGGGGCACTGCCGTGCCCCCAGATAAATGATTGTTGAACTTCTTAATATATTTTTAAAATCGATAAATTGCTATTTTTAAATAAAAAAAGGGTTTTAGTGGCTTATGGTGTTGATTTATCATGTCCCTGTGGCTTCTAAACACGATAACTTTTGAAAATATCAATTGTTTAACTCAATCTATTTTTTAATCTCTTCATCTATCATGTGGGAAGCCACTAAATGTAAATGGCAGTGTAATTTTGTTTTATTTAGCTAAAATTAATATTTTTTGGCTCCAAAATGGCGAAATTTTCGTTGATTTGGTAGCCTCGTATATAAATTATTTCTGTAAATGGGTAGCTACAGCCACAGAGCCAGAGTAGTTTAGTTCGGCTTCAGTCGTCGTCGTGAGTGGACATTGTTTCGGTTGTTTGCAGCGGCTCAAAAAGATCGCTGTACAAATACACAAAATTCGAATAACCAAATTTCTTAAATACTTGATTATAATAATAATAAGAGATTTTTTATTACAATATTTAAAAGCACAGAATAAATAATAGTAGTACGTACTAAAAGTAAGTAGTATAATTTTTTTTTGTCATGTTTGACATTTTCATGGTTTTCGAGGGTGTTCAAACCGATAGGGTTGTCGAAATGTAAATCCAAGATAGCGACCGCAATAGGTATCAATTTTTTCATCATGGGTATCATTTTTATGGTTTTCGAGGGTGCTGAAGCCGATAGTGCTGTCGAAATGTAAATCCAAGGTGGCGGCTGCAATAGGTACCAATTTTTTCACCATGGGTGTCATTTTCATGGTTTTCGAGGGTGTTGAAGCCGATAGTACTGTCGAAATGTAAATCCAAGATGGCGGCTGCAATATGTATCAATTTTTTCATCATGGGTGTCATTTTGATGGGTTTCGAGGGTGTTGAAGCCGATAGTGCTGTCGAAATGTAAATCCAAGTTGGCGGCTGAAGTAGGTACCAATTTTTTCATCATGGGTGTCATTTTCATGGTTTTCGAGGGTGTTGAAGCCGATAGTGCTATCGAAATGTAAATCCAAGATGGCGGCTGCAAAATATATCAATTTTTTCATCTTGGGTTTAATTTTCATGGTTTTCGAGGGTGTTGTAGCCGATAGTGCTGTCGAAATGTATTTAAACTACTTTAAAAATTCCGTATAATCATGTTATATGTAATTTTTTTTAATGCACTTTAGGTATACCCAATTGGATTTACCAATATTGTAACCTACATTGAATAAAAATTACTCTATTATATTCTCATTATAAAAAACCTTTAATGTTTATGCAATAATTGAATGTATTGATTACAAATTAAAAAAACCGGCAAAGTGCGAGTCGGACTCGCGCACCGAGGGTTCCGAACAAATCTGTAGGTATATAAGTTTAAAATTATTAAAAATATTTTTATTTTATGATGTAACTAAAAATTTATGCTTTTCGCAATTTTTCCTTTATCTGTGCTATAAAACGTTGCATCGTACCAAATTTCAAGAGTCTGAGTTCACGGGAAGTACCCTGTAGGTTTTGATTCCCTTGCGAATGTCGAAAATTTACGGCATAAACGGCTGTATCTTTTGATTGCGTTGGCTTAGAAGTTTGATTTTTTTACAGCTCTAAGGGACAATAGACTTGAGTATTTGATATGAATTTCAGCCTTATACCTCCACGCGTTCCTGAGAAAAAGGGGCTTGACAGACAGACGGACAGACAGACAGACGGACAACAAAGTGATCCTATAAGGGTTCCGTTTTTTCCTTTTGAGGTACGGAACACTAAAAACGACAGGTTGCACTCCGGGAGTGCCGGCAGAAGTGAAAACTTGAATATTAACGTTGTGCATTTTTGATATTTTGGAATGGCGGAGATTATTTATTATTATCTTATTTCATTTATTTTCATTCGAAATTATTTGTTTGGTAAACCTACACCGCACATGTGCTTATTGTGATGTTATGAAAATATAGGTTATAGACCTGAGAGTGGCGGTACGTAGGCCAGGAATACCACCCCAGGACCCGATGGCTTGCCTGGCAAAGCCAGGGTCCTGGCCTCGGAGGCTCTCGGGCCCCGACTGGAGGGGCTCCTAAGCGCATGCTTGGAGAGAGGCCGATTCCCGCTTCGTTGGAAGACGGGGAAGCTGGTCCTCATTCGGAAGCCGGGGCGCCCTGCGGACTCTCCGTCCGCATACCGGCCCGTGGTGCTGCTCGACGAGGTGGGCAAGCTCTTTGAAAGAGTCATTGCAAACCGCCTCGCCGAGCACCTTGCGGGGACGGAGCCGGATCTTGCGGAACACCAGTTTGGTTTTCGCAAGAGGCGCTCTACGGTGAGAGCCCTCACGACGGGGGACGCAGTGGCCAGGGGGGGTTGTCTTGGCGATGTCTCTCGACATCGCCAACGCCTTCAACTCCATGCCCTGGAGCTGCTTTAGGGAGGCACTCCGGTATCACCGGGTGCCGACCTATCTCCGTCGTATAGTCGGGGACTATCTGACGGACAGAGCCGTCATCTACCCCGGTCGCAACGGTGAGTGGAACCGGCGAGAGATGTCGTGCGGTGTCCCACAGGGTTCGGTTCTGGGGCCGGCCCTGTGGAACATCGGTTACGTCTGGGTGCTGCGCGCCGACCTCCCTACCGGCGTCAGCATAGTTTGCTACGCTGACGACACGCTGGTACTGGCACAAGGGGGGTCGTACTAGGCGGCGGCAGAAACTATGACACGCGGGGTTGCGATAGTCGTCGAGAGGATCCGACGTTGAAGTACCTAGGACTCGTCCTCGACGGCCGATGGAACTTCGTTGAGCACTTCCGACGTTTGGCTCCCAAACTGGAACGGACCGGGGCTGCCTTCAGGCGGCTCCTGCCGAACCTGGGGGGGCCAAACGCCTCCTGCCGGAGGCTCTACGCGGGGATCGTGCGGTCCATGGCCCTTTACGGGGCCCCGGTGTGGGCGCGTGGTTTGGCGCGGCTTGCCGTCCACCACCTGAACGCGCCCCAAAGGGTGGTTGCCGTGAAAATGGTTCGCGGCTACCGCACGATCTCCCGCGAGGCGGCGAGCCTCCTTGCCGGATTGCCGCCATGGGATCTGGAGGCGATAGTCCTCGCGTGCCTGCACGAAAGGCACGCGGAGGCACTATGCCGGGGGGAAACCCCGCTGCCGCGGCAAGTTGTCGCGCAGCGGACAGACTTCCGGCACGATCTCTTGGCGACATGGAGAGAGCGACTGTCACAAGCCCATGCCGGGCACGCCACTATAGCGGCGATAAGACCCCTCTTTGAGTAGTGGCTTGAGAGACGCCACGGCGTCCTCACCTTCCGCCTGACGCAGGTCCTCACCGGACACAGTGTGTTCGGGAGGTTCCTGCACCGAATCGGGCGGGAGGAAACGCCCGGGTGCTCCCACTGCGAGGATCGACCGGAGGACACGGTGGAGCACACCGTGGAGGTGTGCCCTGCTTGGGCGGAGCACCGCCGTGTCCTCGTAGCGGCGATAGGCGGCGGCGACCTCTCGCGTCCGGCCCTGGTCGAAGCCATGGTCCGGAGCGAGACGGAATGGGATGCCGTCACCACCTTCTGCGAAGCAGTGATGCTAGCGAAGGAGGTGGCGGAGCGGATGAAGGAGAGAGCAGCAGCTTTCCTTCCCGGCCGCCGCGGGAGACGCCCCCGGGCGTCGGGGGCTACGTCGTGGCCCCCGGCCACCGTAGGCGCGGGCCTGTGGACGGCGAGCAATGGGTAGCTCGCCGTCCGTCCGTCTAACGACGACAGGCCGTGTCGACGGCGCGTTTTGTTCCACGCGCGCCTCAAAGAGCTGTCAGCAGCGTGAAGGGGCCCGCAAGGGCCGACGCCTGCCGGGGCTGCGGGCTGTTCGAAAGAGATACCGCGGCTCCGGAACGTAAGGGCACTGAAGGAACACGGATGGTTTTTAGTCAGTAAAAGTCTGACACTTCCTTCCGCTCCACCCAGAGCGAAAGGCGTCATTAGATGATTTTCCATCCGCAAAAAAAAGGGGTTCCGTTTTTTCCTTTTGAGGTACGGAACCCTAAAAAAATTAAAAATATTATATATTATGTTATATAAATAAATGTAAATTAAAAACATGTTTAGGACTGTTATTTTGCGTTCTGCTTCGTTCTACAAAACATTGCTTATTCACAAACCATGTCATCTAATGAGTGTAACCGGATTTATCCGGTGCTGGCGATATAAAGGCCACTGTCACACATTATAATAATATCATAAACACAAGATAAACACAACATAATCGTAGAATGATGTATATTCATTGAGTACAATCTTAGTACAGCTTAGTGGTTAGTTTTATATGCAAGCAAGCACTGAACATGTGTCGCTTAGATTTCTAATTAAAATAGATCAACCGTGAGCGGCAAGCATAGAATTTTTTGGGTTATAGTTTTACGCCTCCCCATAGATTTCTTCATAGGAGGGATATTTGCCACAGCTGCCCATCTCCTAGTTAGGTCATCTCTATCGCCTCTTTCGAAATCCACGGAACGATATTGGGTAGTGGATATTCTTACACTGCCACGGTCTTGGCAAATACTTTGAACTTTTAATAAGCCGTAAATGTTTAACGTTTGTGTTACGCATGTTGTTGACGGTTTCTTAAATTACCTTTCCGTTTATGGCGGCTCTATGGCATTCGTGTATCGAAAATGTGGAAATAAAAAACCTTGTAGGAATTCGAGCTTTACGTTCTGGTGCTAAAACCTTCTTTTTTATAGTATAGAGTGACAAACGAGCACACAGTTCTCCTCATGGTAATTGGTTGCTGTGGCCCATAAACATCTACATTTATCCTCGTTTGCGAATCAAAATGCAGATGCGTTACCACCCGTGAGGACTAAGATGGAATGCCTCGTTTCCAATAAAAAGGGTCTCCTGACACCTGACAGCGGCGTGGCGGTCCAAACAATATCTGTCATGTGTTGCAATATGTGCAGCTGAAGACTAAGAATAAAAATGGACCAAGGATCGACCCGTGAGGAACACCCGTTCGCACCGCTGGGAACGTTGGCTATGTGTCATTTATACCAAATATCTGTTCATGATTAGGGAGTAAAAAATGTAATAAGTTCTAATGCAAGGTTGCAATAGCAACAAAAATTAACTACCCGATAATGTTATTCTGCTAACCGAATTCCGAATTGTTTTAGCCCGACCCGGGAAACGAACGAGTGACCTCACGATCAGCAACCTCGTTTATGACCACCAGAACAGCGAGGCAGTCAAGTACAAATAGACATAGTTAACTGACAAGTTACAACTGTGGTCACCTGTGAAAGTATAGAAAATCCACTTGTTACTAACACAAAAACAACTACTCGTTTTCCGCATTAAGCATCGTTTAAAAGACAGAAACAAAAAATTCAACTAAGAAACCAAATGTATAAAAAAGGGTTAGAATACAAAATAATTACATTTTATGAAAGTTAGCCGAACTACCGTTAAGTAACAATGAAATATTTTTTGTGTGTGTTTTTAAGAAATCTAGTAAATAGTTTCATCGGGTTCAAGGCTAGAAGAATGTAAGCCACAGAAGAAAATAGAGGAAATATTTTTTGTAACGTGTTTTTTTTATAGAATAAGGGTAACTAAAGAGCACACAGTCCACCTGATGGTAAGTGGTTGCTATGACCCATAAACATCTACATTTATGTATTATATATTTATGCAGATGCGTCGTTACCCGTGAGGACTAAGATGGAATGCCTCTTTTCCAGTAAAAAGGGTCTCCGATTCTCTACACTCACCATACGAAACACAGCAGCGTTAAGCTGCTATTTTACGCTGGTATTCTGTGAGAGCGTGGTCCTTCCCCGGTCGAGCCGACCCATTCGTGCTACAACTTCATCATCATCATCATTACAGCCCTTCTCAAGTCCACTGCTGAACATAGGCCTCCCCCAAGGAATGCCACAAAGCACGGTCCCGAGCCACCTGCATTCATCGACTTCCTGCATATCTTACCAGGTCGTCGCTCCATCTTGTGGGGGGACGCCCTACACTTCGCCTACCGGTACGAGGCTGCCACTCGAGAACCTTTCTTCCCCATCGGTTGTCGGTTCTTCGAGCTATATGGCCGGCCCACTGCCACTTCAGCTTACTAATCCGTTGGGCTATGTCGGTTACTCTGGTTCTACTGCGGATATCCTCATTCCTAAGTTTATCACGCAGATAAACTCCGAGCATAGCCCTCTCCATAGCTCGCTGAGCGACCTTGAGCTTCCTCATACGGCCAGCAGTGAAGGACCACGTCTACAACTATACTACTAATATAGCTGCAGCATGGCTCTACCACGTACAAGTATAGCTGCAGCATGGCTCTAACAGCGTGTGTGCAGGAATCACATGATTTAATTCAGTTTACAAACATGACTAAGTCAGTCAAGCAGTTTGCTTAGTGGTTCGCAATACTATTTATAGGTGGTAGAGCTACGCTGCCGCTATATTGTGGTTGTAGCACGAATGGGTCAGCTCGACCGGGAAAGGACCACACTCTCACAGAATACCAGCGTAAAATAGCAGCCTGACACTGCTGAGGTTCGCATGGTGAATTAGTTCTCATGAGTGCGACACATAGACAATGTAGATGTCTATGGGCCACAGCATCCACTTACCATCAGGCGAAATGTGTGTGCATTTGTCACCCTTATTGTATTAAAAAAAAGGTTATTCGGAAAATATTTCAATAAAAGTTTTCGTTATTAGCATTCATTATTATATCTGGTTCCGATGAAATAAAATATCCAGTGAATAATTATGATTTATATGCACGTAAAAAGTTAGGCAATCTTGCTGTATGCGTTAATTATGTTTTTTTTATAGAATTATTAGGACAAACGAGCACACAGTCTACCTGATTGTAAGTGGTTGCTGGTCCATAGACATCTACATCTATCCTCGTTTGCGAATCAAAATGCAGATGCATTGTCTCATCCGTGACGACTAGGATGGAATGCTTCATTTCCAGTAAAAAAGGTCTCCGGTTCTCGATATTCACCATACGAAACACAGCAGCATTAAGCTGTTATTTTACGCTGGTATTCTGTGTGAGCGTGATCCTTACCCGATCGAGTCGACCCATTCGTGTTACAACTATACTATTAATAAAGCTGCAGCAAGGCTCTACCACGTATAAAATATATATGTGATCACGAGATAATAAATTTTTATTTTTTTCAGGGATGAAACTTTTTAAAATACTTGTAAGTGAAAAAGAATTATCAAAATGCAAAATAACATACAAGTATTTACAGCTATTTCGAGAAATCAATAGATAGGATAGATTTAAATATTATTTCTTTGGTTTCGTAAATGGTAAAGTCGAAAATTTAATTTCGTAAATTTCATAAATGGTAAAGTCGAAAATTTAATTTCGTAAATTTCGTAAATGGTAAAGTCACTGTATAGTGGCGGTGTAAGAATATCCACTACCCTTTATCGCCCATTGGGTGTCGTAATAAGCGACAGAGAGAAACTGAAGCAGAAGATAGGCGGCAGCATCTTCCTGATAACAACTCCAAATTTTGGCAGAACCCCCTCTCAATCAATGGAGGAGGCCTACGAGTATGTTTAGCAGTTGATTTTATAGGCGTAGAAATAGAGGAAAGGAATAGACGATAACGCTGATGTAACCTCACTTTGTTTCTGTCGGTTAATTAACTAACATGAGCCTAAAAGATAATTAGACGATATAACAGCCACACTTATCCCCTTGTCTTGTAACAGGCAAGGTGGAAGGTCATCAAATGCGGAGATAACACGACGGCAAAATGTGTTAGCTCTTGTCGAGTTCGATCCGGTACACATAGACAACACGTGGTCACCGCGTGTTTTTACCCGACTGCCTCAGAAGGAAGGTAATAGTTTTCGAGTGTATGTATGTATGTAGGTATGTCTATTTCTGTGGCACGCTCTGTATTCTAAACGGCTTGATGGAATTTAACATTTGAGGAGTCATCAGATTCGACTTAATTGTGGGTCGATATACTGCAAAAAATGTTTCTCTCTTTTATAATTACTGTTATAACCATCACGCTTGTATCCATATCCAACAGAACTCTCACTGACTCTTTTTCTTAGAAAAATCTATGCAAAATATAATTCAAGAAGAGTTAAATAAAGATACACCTACGCCTAACGCCATTTTAGCGATGAAACTTATCGTAATGAACAAGCAATTAAATGATTAAGCACATACTAGATTTGCGCTACAACCCTAATATCACAGTGGCTCTACCACCAATAAATGCCAGCTATTTATATGTACAAATGTGTTATATTAAATATTTAGTAAATATATTATTGTTCAGGCTTCTGTGTGTATAAATAGAGAATATAAAGAGAGAATTATTAATTAATATAATACACTCCCGCAAAGTAACGCTTGATTCTATTAATTAAATAGAGTATAGTATATACAAAGAGATAGAGAGATGACAATAGATGAGATCTATATAATAGAGCGAAATAATAAAATTAAATATAATATAGAATGTTCTTTTATAAACCTGAAATGGCAAACGAACTTACAGCACGCGATGGAACTGCGACCCTAAAGGAGTCGTCACACCTGCAACCTGCCTTAAACAAAGAAGACTACAAGTGCGTTGTCACCTCCGAGGACTAAGGTAGAGTGTCTCACAACATGTAATTATACTGACTCTCTCTCTCTCTCTCTCTCTCTCTCTCTCTCTCTCTCTCTCTCTCTCTACGCTTCAGACTGAAACCACAAAACATAGAAGTCAAAGTTCAAATTAATATATTTATAAATATATTTTATTTTTAAAGGAATATGTTTTGCTGTTTTGAGCCTGTATTTAGAATTAGAATGTCACGCCAAAGTTAACCTTTAATAAATAAGGTAAAGTAGTGTTGCAAACTATGTATTTTTTAGAATTATAGTATTCGTATACTTTATATAGTACGTTATGTGCAAATAAAATACTAATTTAATTAAAGGTATTTTTAAACAACCAACAATAATCTATCTTATCACCTAATGACTTTTGTTTTGGCTCTCGGCTGAAAAAATTATTTTCGTTCGCACTTTATTATATAGATAATAAGATTTTATTAAAATTTATAAAGAGTTAAAAAGTCAGTAACCGTATTAAACCACCAAAGTCATAACATTCAAAGCAAAGAGATAAGTCGACCTCTCGCAGACGTCTCACAGACCTCTCGACGACCGCTTCATCAACACATAGATAAATAATAATCAATGTAGTTCTTATCAAACACATAATTTTAGGGCGGACGGGTAAAGAAGTGTATTTTAGGTGGCCACTGCACGGCGAAGAATCCACTCACTCATACCGTCCCGTGGTCGTCATAAGACGCGACAAAAGGAAACGGAACAAGGGTAAAGCAGCATATATCTTTCTGGAAACAACTCTCAAATAATAAAAACTGCGGTTGTCGTCCGCTGGACAAGCGTGACAACTATTCTTTATATTCCCCTATGAGGTAATCTTGACCGAGTAGTGGCGGTGTAAGAATATCATCCCGTGGGCAGAGTGAAAAGAATCAGTAGTTGGGCAGCAGCGTCTTCCTAATCTACACTAATAATATAAAGAAGAAAGACTTGCTTGTTTATTTGTTTGTTTGTTTGAATTGAATAGGCTCCGAAACTACTGGACCGATCTGAAAACTTCTTTCACCATTAGAATCCTACATTATCCGTGATGAACATAGGCGATAGAATATTTTCAAAAAAGTTAGAGTTCCGCATGAAAACTTTGTTAATGTAACCCAAGGTGTGTAAAAATACCATAAATAATCCTTATATCGTCCGCTGCGGAAACTATTGACAATAGAGCAAAGTGATATGCTACAATTTTATACAGGATATCAATATCTACAAAAAAAGTCCGCGATACCATATGTCTAACTGTTACAGTTATGTCACAATAACTACTTTTTTTTGTTGTTAAAGTATGCAATAGTAATGCCGGTACAAACTATGCCACATTATTCGTACGTATTCAAGGCTATACCAGTATCTGCACCATGCATAACCACCAATTACGTTAACCATGTAATTTAAGCAACATTTTTCCCTTTTTAAATATTTTTTTAAATTCAGCAACGGTCTGTAGTGATGTCTCTTTCGAAGTTCGCGTGTCGCGAGGCGCAGATGCGTAATATACGGGGTGAAACCGCGAGGTACAGCCAGTAACGACTAAAAATAAAAACTGCGGTTGGCAACCCGCTTGCGAAGCGTGGTGACGATAGCAAATATCTCCCCAACGAGACAATCTAAGGCTGCTAAAATTTCAACGCCGAACCACATTAATTATAACTAAACAAAAGAAAATTAAACTGCCATTTACATTCTATGGTCATTCCATGAATGAGTGACCTCTGCATCCTCAGACACTTGGTGCACTTTACTGTGTTAAGATCATTTTCTTTTCAAACTCCATGCATCTAAAATGATAATAGGTTTATTATTACTTTATACTTTTCAGGGACAGATGAAAGAATATAAACATGAAACATGAAGATGCCTCATAAACATATTGGCCTTTAAGCACAGCAATCTTATTTTACTGATTCCTACAAGGAATACTTACTTAAATTATTAATTTTAGATTCATAATTAAGTTGAATATTAAAATAAACTTCTATAATGTATTTAATTACTAATTACTAAATATTTGTAAGTATCAAAAGTAATACTTATAAGAATAATAAAGCAGCCATTATGTACTCCGTGTCCCCGTTTTTTATTTCCCCATCAAAACATATTATAAAATATAAATATTTATACTATATATATTATTACGTTGTAGAGCCATACTGCAGCCATATTAATAGTATAGTTGTAGCACGAATGGGTCGGCTCAACCGGAATAGGACCACGCTCTCACAGAACACCAGCGTAAAATAGCAGCTTAATGCTGCTCTGTTTCGTATGATGAGAGTAGAGAACAGGAGACCTATTTTACTGGAAAAAAGGCATTCTATCTTAGTCCTCACGGCTGACAACGCAACTGCATTTTAATTCGCAAACGAAGATAGATGTAGATATTTATGGGCCACAGCAACCACTTACCGTCAGGTGCACTGTGTGCTCGTTTGTCACCCTAATTATATAAAAAAAGTTAAAAAAGAAATTCCCGGTAAACTGTCTATGGCAGTAAATATTTTTCTCCAAAGATCATAGCTCGAAAATACAACTTTCCGATCTGATTATTAAGGAGTATTTTTAAGTTTATCGGTTGAGTCACCTGGGATTTTATACATTTGAATTAAAATCCAACAAAAAGCAGGTAAGTTCAGCTTATTCCCAGGAACATGTTATACAAATATTTTTTTTATTATTTTAGAACTACCATGGTTAAAATTCAGTTCATTTTTGAATTTATTCAATTTCGTGCACTAAACTATTTTTTTAAATCTTGTTTCCGCTTTCTTAACAATCATATTTCGATAGTCTTTTTAAGTAAAATGTACATCACTAGCTAACGCACACAATGACAAATCAAAATTAGTCACTCGTTTTCGGGCTATCAGGTCGTCTATACGCCAGTATATTGTAAGTCTATGGTTAAGATATAAAAAGCTCTAAATGCGAATAAAATGCTATTTATAATCGTAATTTCACCACTGACACCTTTTCGCACTCACGTGCCCACGTGTTGGCAGCGACGCTCACGTCACATGAAACGCACACTCGCGTACAGCTATGACACATAAATATAACTTTTATTTTCCCTTATTTTTATGAATTCTGCTGTCATACATGGAGCCCTTATAAATCGCTCTGTCAGCAAAACATTGTGACGAAACAAATTAAAATCAACTATTATTAAATCATTAAGTGAAATAAACATTCTCATTGATGAATAGAAGAACGCCACAAGTGGCTCGGAGGAGAGTAGCCATAACGTTTTTCCCCGATACATAATTGTCAGTTATTTTTGCGGAGAGGGGGGATCTACACACAAAAAGAAACTTCTGTCAGTACGAAACTCACACATAACAATTAAAAAAATAAACTAACTATTTCACAAACAAACAGAGCGAGCGGCTTGTGTTTTTAAACAAAACCGAAACAACACAATCGTTACATTTGTAATGTTTAAGTTTAAACATAAGTAAACAGCCACAATGTGATTAAACATACTTATATATGAAACGTAACACCACCTTTTTGTAAATTTGATGTGACAGATCTCTTTTTGCAGCAAGAAACCTGAAAACGTCGATTCAGGGAGCAGTGCTGCTGCAACTAGTTTTAATGTACGCATATGTCCGCGTGGACTTGTACTTTGACAGAGGGAAACTTCTTCGTATGGCCACTCCTCTCCGATCCGCCGGTGGGCCGTGTTGCTCTTTGTAATTTATGTTACAAAGTCCAAATCAAAAAGCAAAACAAAATAACAGGTTAGTTTAAAACAATATGATAATTAATATTAAAATTGTCAATTGCCAACTTAAGTCCTATCAAGGTTGTCCTCTGCAATTTGAAACACATTCACTTAATAAAAGGTATTTCGAAGAAGCCAATGATATAGCAGATTTCTTATAAAATAAAGCGTACATACACAGAACTGCTATTAATTTTGAAAGTAATACTTCAAAATAATGAAAATTAAACTTTAATGTTTGTAAAATAAAAGCGGATTAAGTTCCACATTAACAGCTTCAGAAACCAATGCTTAGACAGAGTATAGAAGAGTTAAAGCTCCAACTTCTGAAGCTGTTAAATTATGTACAAACATAAATTGCACAAGGACAAACATCCAGACCCGAAACAATTATTTGTAGCCCATAGAAATACTTGTTCCATGCGGTATTCGAACCCCGGCCCTTAGCGCTGCAAATCAATTGCTACGCCACTGCGCCACGGATAAACTCAAAAAAAATATAACTTAAATGTTAAAATAGAGAATTAAAAAATTACAAAAAAAAACTTCATAAACAAATAAATAAAATTGTCATATCAAAACCATTCTTATTTTTAATTAAATTTATATAATAATAAGAATGGTTCGTACGTCTATTTTACGGACCACCTTGAGAGTCAAACAATTTTATCGAACAAAAATTGATTGACTTTAGTAGACGTCACTTTTAGTCGCAAGAAAATATTTTTTTTGATATTTTCTTGCGACTACGTGTATTAACACAAGAATTTAGGCTCTACATGTCTAAAAATAAGGATTGTAATATTTATTTGCTATAAAATTTAACTTTTATGTTATATTTTATGCCGCACTTGTGGTTGAAAATCATCAAATTACATAAATAATTTGCTGTAAATTGCTTTTGGTGTATATTTCAATTCATTTGAAGATTTCACTTTTTTTTATAGGATAAGGGTGACAAACGAGCACACAGTCCACCTGATGGTAAGTGGTTTTTTAAAACGTCTTTTTTAAAAAAAAAAAAAGAAAGAAGTGGTTGCTGCGGCCCATAGACATCTACACCTATCCTCGTTTGCGAATCAAAATGCAGATGCGTTGTCACCCGTGAGGACTAAGATGGAATGCCTCATTTCCAGTAAAAAGGGCCTCCGGCCACCTGCACTCACCAGCGAAACGCAGAGGTAAACCCCTATTTCACGCTGGTATTCTGTGAGGTCGTGGTACCACCCCGGTTCGAGCCGGCCCATCAGTGCGACAGCAAAAGCTGCCGCGTGGCTCTACCGCGTGTGACTGTGTGACTGCACACATGCTTTTTTTAACCCTTTTAAGTGGACTACAGATTATCACAAGCTCAAAGTAACACTACAATGTCGTCTTACTAGTAATATTTAAAATCTCGTGCCCATGCTCTATTCCCCCCCCCCCCCCCCACGGATTTGTAATTGTTCTTTATGGAACCACTCTTTAAGTATAACCTATTTAATGAGTAATATAATAGTTTAAAAATCTTTAACAGCACGCATTGATCAGCTGTGATGATCCTGATAATTATTTTATTTTATCCTGGTGCTCTTGATTAGGATACTAGGATAAAGTTATAAAATTATTGTATTGTCCTCAGTCTTTGATACGAGTGCAAATTTTCAAGTCCATCAGTCGTCTATGTTAGTGAAAATATAAATCGGATACAATTGACGAATATGTTGAGTAGCATATATAAAAAAGTAACATATGGGTAGTATGCAGGTTTTTTTTTTATAGGAGAGGGGGCAAACAAATATGCGGCTCACCTGATGGTAAGTAACACTAGGGGAATTGCAGATGCGTTGCCGGCCTTTTAAAAAGGAGTAATCTCTTTTCTTGAAGGTCCCTAAGTCGTATCGGTCCGGAAAAATCGCTGGTGGTAATCGATTCCACAAGGAAGTTGTGCGAGGAAGAAAACATCTTTTAATTACACAGAGGACCGCCAATCTTCATTTCTTCAGGGATGCTGGTACCCTCCTGGGGTAGTCTTTCCTTTAATTCCGCTACCATTTTGTGGGGGGGGGGGATTGGGCCTCCGGCCACCTGCACTCACCAAGCGAAACGCAGAGGTAAACCTCTACTTCACGCTGGTATTCTGTGAGGTCGTGGTACCACCCCGGTTCGAGCCGGCCCATCCGTGCGACAGCAAGAGCTGCCGCCTGGCTCTACCACTGTTGTCCTTTGTAACGTTGTTCAACATCGAACTTTAAAAGGGCTGTGATTATGATAATGATGATGATGATTAATCAAACATAAAAATGAAATAATTGCAACAAATTCTTTTACCCCAGGTAATACTTCTTTATAAAACTGTTTAAAATTCAATCACGCTGTTACATCTCGACTAGTACAACATTTGAAAATATAGAAAAATATTAACAGTACATTGATAATGCCAAAAGGAATTAAATCTGGTCTTAATAAAGGACCATATGAAAACGACGAATAAATAAGTATCTAATTTCCTTTTCAGCAGCGTCATTTCCAACATTTTAGAGGATAGATTTAGGTGTCTATGAATTCCAGTTCTCTACGCTCACTTTTCTGTGAGAGCGTGGTCCTGCCACGTTCGAGCCGACTAATTCGTGCTGCAACCATAACATAACTGCAGCATGGCTCTACCACGTTAAAAACAAGAGAACTGGAAACTTTTCTGGTTTCGAGGCATTTTATGTTAGACCGCAGTGGTAGAATAGAATAGAATAGAATAGAATAGAATAGAATATTTTTTTTATTCAATATACATTACATGTGTAATTCTTATTGAAAGTCATTTTTTACTTTACCACTGGTTCGAAAAAAAACCCTCTGTCCTGGGAAGAACCAGCAAGAAACCCAGCGGGACTTTTTTTAAATAGATTTTACAATATAAATGATTACGAACTATTTACAAAATTTATTTTAGAAACTGCTTGGAAGCGACCACCTCATTCCCAGGGGTTATTAGCAACCATGTATTCATTTATACTATAATAACCCTTTTTTTACAGTTTCAGCTTAATAAAACATTTAAACTTGGTAATAGAGAGAACCTGTACACTTTCCGGGACCTTGTTGTAATAGCGTATACATTGCCCCAAGAATGAATTACTGACTCTGTGGAGTCGAGAAAATGGCATCACTGGCTTGTGTTTGTTCCTAGTGTTTACAGAATGTACATCACTTTTTTTACGAAAAGTCAAGTCATCAAGGCAAGGCATCTGCATTTTGATTCTTAATCGAGGATGTAGGTGTCTATCAGCTACAGTATCCACTTATCATCAAAGGCATGCATTTGATTATTTATAACTTACTTATTCAGATGAACTTATAACTGTGAATAGAATAGAATCACTTTTATTCAATATAGATAAGTAATACTTATCGAAAGTCATTTTTTACTTTTACCAATGGTTCGCAAAAAAACCTCTCTCCTGGGAAGAACCAGCAACAAACACAGCAGGATTTAAAAAAAAGCACAATTTAATATATAATATTTTAAACAATTGTTATGAAAACAGTTAGAAAGAGCATGGCAGTGATCAGCTCATTCCCAGGTGTTATTATCAGTCATGTAATCTTTTGTAGTATAATAACCCTTACTGGACAATTTTTGCTTAATAAATATTTTTAAGCTTTTGATAGATTAACCCTTTTACTGTCCCGTGCACTACATATAGGTCATTGCTATTGTCTTACTATTGTGTATGAAAACCGGACAGTGAAAGTGTTAATTAGGTCTGCACATTTTCAGGGACTTTGTTGTAAAAGTGTATACATTGCCTCATGAAGGAAATACTGACTCTTTGGAGTCGAGTAACTGAAACTAAAAAATGTTCACAATCATAACCACATCATCCGTGTAAATCCGTGTTTTTATTTTTATTTTCGTCCACATTAAAATATCGGCCACAGACAAACGCAACCGAATCCGGTACACGGCGCGTCTACGCTCCCATTTCATTTACCGCGAAAATACTACACTTCCTTGTTCAGCTAATTTTTTGAAAAGTTAACCCATTTACAACAATGACCTATACATATAAATAAAATTTAAATGTCTGTCTGTAATATTGAAATAACTAGTTCATGGTAACATCATGCATAACATGCTATTGAGATATAAACAACCATTTTTAAAATGTTTGTCCGTCTGTCCGGGCTAATCTTCGGAATAACTGAACCGATTGTGATGAAACTTGATGATGAACAAATAGCGAAATACGCATTATTATGAATAGCTCAAAAACTGTTCAGATCTTGATCATTTTTTTTATAGGACAGGGGGCAAACGAGCACTTAGCTCACCTGATAGTAAGTGACTACCGCCGCCCATGAACAACTGCAACACCAGGGGAACTAGGGGAATTGCAGTTGCGTTGCGGCCTTTTAAAAAGGAGTAGGCTCTTTTCTTTCTTGAAGGTCCCTAAGTCGTATCAGTCCGGAAAAATCGCTGGTGGTAAACTATGCCACAAGGAAGTTGTGCGAGGAAGAAAACATCTTCTAAATCGCACAGTGATGGACCGCCAATCATCCAGATGGTGTGGATGGTATCGAAAGTTCCGCCGCGATGTGCGTTCGTGAAATTTGGCGGCTGGGATTAATACGAATAATTCCTCAGAGCACTTCCCGTGGTAAATGCGAAAGAAAATGCGAAGGGCTGCAACATCTATTCGCAGTGCCAATGAATCGAGCCAATCGGTCGTCGAAGATTCGAACCGCTCTGCACTGGATGCGGTCAAGTGGAAGGAGTTGGCACTGATCGAATTGATATGTGACCACATGAGAAGCACCTGCTTTCAAATAAAAAAGAATCATCAAAATTGGTTCACCTAGATAAAAGTTCTGAGGTAACACATATTAAAAAACTACAATGCAATGAAGAATCTCCTCCTTTTTTTGAAGTCGGTTAAAATAAGTTCCACATTATAGTTTATATATATATATATATATATATATAAATAGGGTGACAAACGAGCACACGGTCCACCTGATGGCAAGTGGTTACTGCTGCCCATAGACATCTACATTCTATCCTCGTTTGCGAATTAAAACGCAGATACATTGTCAGCCTTGAGGACTAAGATAGAATGCCTCTTTTGCAGTAAAAAGCGTCTCCGGTTCTCCACAATCACCATACGAAACACAGCAGCATTAAGCTATATTTTACGCTCGTATTCTGTGAGAGCGTGGTCCTTCCCCGGTCGAGCCGACCCATCCGTGCTACAACAATATTACCACGTAGACAAACGTAGTTACAGAAGTTAGGGCTTTCATCCTTCTATACATTTTTTTTATAGGATAAGGGTGACAAACGATGCTGCTGGGTGCTGCGGCCCATAGACATCTACATCTATCCTCGTTTGCGAATCAAAATGCAGATGCGTTGTCACCCGTGAGGACTAAGATGGAATGCCCCATTTCCAGTAAAAAGGGCCTCCGGCCACCTGCACTCACCAAGCGAAACGCAGAGGTAAACCTCTACTTCACGCTGGTTTTCTGTGAGGTCGTGTTACCACCCCGGTTCGAGCCGGCCCATCCGTGTGACAGCAAAAGCTGCAGCTTGGCTCTACCACGTAGACAAACGTAGTTACTGAAGTTAGGGCTTTCATCCTTCTATACATAATGTTTTAGCTCTGACTTCCGAAGATATGCTTTAATAAACTTGAAAAAAATAAGCGAATATACAATCCGGCTGATGGTGAGCTAATGTAGCCCGTGGATATCTGCGGCCAACTTCAAACAAAGAAGGCAACAAATGTGTTGTCACCTCTGAGGACTGTGACGGAGGACACCCCTCAGATCGAAACACAGTGATGCACGTACAAAAAACCTTTTGAAAAAATTTGCCTACTTATGGTTCTTCTCACAAAGTCTCCCGCAGTTGTATAAACGTAGAAAGGCAAATTTTTCTTTGACTTTATGTTATTATTTCTGTACAAATTATTTTTACGTCATAATAAACGTTGTTAGAGCCATGCTGCAGAATAAAAACTGCATATATTATGTTGTTTATAGTTCGAATGGGTCGGCGGCTCGATCGGGGAAAGACCTCCCTCTCACAGAATAACAACTTAAAAGTGCAGTGTTTCGTATGGTGAGTGTAGAGAACTGAAGACCCTTTTTACCGAGAACGAGGCTTTCAGGGGTGACAATGCCTCTTTATGTTGATTCTTATTTTGAGTAGATGTAGATATTTATGGGACCTATGAGTCACAGCATCCCCTTACCATCAAGGGAATGTGTGCTCATTTATCACCTTTATTCTATAAAAATAAAACTTCTCTCTTATGCAGCATTGATTATAAAATATTATAAAAGTTAATAGGTACCTACAAAATATTCACAAAATTTAAGTCCGTACAATTTACGCATTATAATCTCATATTTCCATAAGTTTTTTAATGTTTATAACAATATATAAATATATATATTTATAAATGTAACTAAAAATTGAATTATTTCCATTCACCTGTAAGGTGTATTTGCGGCTAAGAACACGTAGTTGGTTCCGTAGAGTCCTGTTAGCAGCACGGGTAGTGCCAGCAGCGCTGCCAACCGCACTTGCCAACGGCCAAAACCACCCACGAACTCGTTATCCATCACTATGATAAACCACCCCACACCTTGTGCAAACTGTTCACAAATTCTAGTGACTTGCTTTCGCTTACGGGATAAACATAAATTGAACGTACACAAATCGCGTGTTCCACACGGTCGTCCCGCCGCCTTGAAGATCCAAGCGGGAATGCCCAGCCGTAAGAAAATTACTACACAACATAACTACTAGAGATAGTTAACCAATTAGTTAATAGTGATAAAATATTCAAGAGAAATATAATCTCTACTCCAGCGTGCTACGGGTCACTTTTCGCTGGCCGTCTGGTCGCGGAACCTTTTTTTACAGAAGAGGGGCATGCGAGCATGCGGGTAAGCTGATGGTAAGTGTTGACTGCCTTCCATGAATAACTATACGCCAGCGGAGTTGCAGGCCTTTTAAAAAGAAGTAAGCTCGCTTCTTGGAGGTCCGTAAGTTGTATCGGTCCGGAAAATCGCTGGTGGTAAACAATCCACAAAGAAGTCGTGTGAGGGGACAACACTCCTAGTAAATCGCTCAGTAGTGAACCACTTAGCATCCAGATGATGTGAAACACCAAATGCTTCTCAGTTCACGTGCATTTGTGTACTACATGCGTTTAAAAATAATAAAGTGTTACATTAATAGCCAGTTAACATTATTTTAAGTCGGTGTCACAGCTGGTCGCCGGCTGGTCGAGGTCGTTGACATTTAACTGCAAGCTTGCTAGTTTACACATACGCACTATGAATAGAGCATGAATGCACCGCATTTATACTATGTGATCACTCTCTTACTAAACTAAGACTTTCTATTTTCAATTCCTGGAATGCCTGTTCGTTTCGAAGTTTAAGCGCCTGCAGGAAATAATTCGCAAAATTGCGACACTACGAAATATGTATCTGTATATTTTTACCCAGCTTTGAAAAAAGAGGAGGTTATCAAATGTACTGTAGTTTTTTGTAAGCAATATCTAATTCACGCGATGTCTTATTCATATTCATATTATTTCTTGCATCCATAATGTTAAAGTTAAGGTGTTGTGAACATTTTAAGTTTTACCTTTAAACTATGAGATCATTATGGGCCCTGCAGGGCACGGCAATTAAGAGAGAGGAGGGCCATTATAATGTAACAATAATGATAAATACACTGTTGTATTGCAACTGTAGGTATTTTTGAAATAAAAATTGAATTGTAATACTAGGTAGGTAATTAAAATTGATCATTTAAGTATTCGTTTAGAGTGTAGTAGTATTTATAAATTAAAAATTATTTAGTTTATTTATAAGAATAGTTTCTTTTTCTGTATTTTTTATCGAGTTTCGGAGTTTGTTAAAATTTTGATAGACATGACGAAGGGAACATTCTAACAGCGGTAGAGCCACGCGGCAGCTTTTGCTGGTTTTTTTGGCTCGAACCGGGATGGTACCACGACCTCACAGAAAACCAGCGTGAAGTAGAGGTTTACCTCTGTGTTTCGCTTGGTGAGTGCAGGTGGCCGGAGGCCCTTTTTGCTGGAAATGAGGCATTCTATCTTAGTCCTCACGGGTGACAACGCATCTACATTTTGATTTGTAATAGAGGATAGATGTAGATGTCTATGGGCTGCAGCAGCCACTTACCATCAGGTGGACTGTGTGCTCGTTTTTCACCCTTATCCTATAAAAAAAGGGACCTGATGAATGTAGTTTAAGGCGAGATATGGGTAGAGTCAGTTTGTCTTTATGGCGTAATTGGTGCCTGGTGTAACTTTCTCCTCGTTTGATATAACATTCTGGGTATTTTTTAATGCATTTGCACATTTCCAAAATGTATATGCACGGTAAGGTGAGTATTTTATGTGTGACGAAGTATGGTTTGCAGCTATCAGTATTTTGTATGTTAAATATTATTCGAATTAGTTTTTTTTTTTGTAGGGTTAAAAGGTCAGATACATCTGTGCTATTTCCCCACACGATAACACCGTAGCAGAGCCACGAGTATGCATAAGCATAAGCATAAGAGCGGGTACACATTGGGCGCTTTGAAACGCGCGATTTACTAACGCGCGTTTTGAGATCCAAAAGTCCCTATTGAAGTGTACACATGCAAGCGCGCGCTTCTGATCAAGCGCGCGTCGGACGCGCGCTCTCAGAATTTCGTTGGAACGCGCGTTGCGCGGGCGTCAGCTGCGCGTTGCGCGGGCGTCAGCTGCGCGCTTGTAGATACATGCACCGCCATTTTGCTGTACATTTGATCGCGCGCTTTCGTGTAGGGTGCACGTATATCATGGAGATCGAACACTTCGATATAGATTTATTTATCGACGAAATCCAAAAGCGTCCAGCTATATAGGACATGCAAAGTCCAGATTATAAAAATAAAATATTAAAAAAACGTAATTGGAAGGAAATAGTTGAAATTTTTAGTGACTGTGAAGACAATTTGGAAAAGAAAAAACTGTTGGGTGAGTATAATTATTTATTGATGTTTTCTATAATTATATCATGTTGTTTTGCCACTGTAATTTTCCCTCGTTCACAAAATAATTGGCAAATTTTTCTCTTGCTGTTCTAGCACATAAGGTGCCTCGTGGTAAATTTTCTAAATGTATAGATTGTAGAGGTGAAACATAAAGTGTATCTTCATATCTGTAACCATCGCGCATTCGAACGTAATTATGTAGTACTGTGCAAGCTTTGATGATACTCTCCGCGAAATCTATGTTTAAATCTATCGGTCTATGAAATATTCGCCATTTATTGCTCATTATTCCGAAAGTACATTCAATATAGCGCCTTGCTCTCGATAATCTGTAATTGAAAACTTTTTTGTGTGTGTGAGTTGTGTTCCTCCATACGGCCGCATCAAATTCGACATAATTCCAAATGCTTCATCGCCGACGAATACATGAGGCAATGGAGTTCTAACGATATTTGATATAGGCTTGGGGTTAGGAATGTTTAACTTATTATTCACAATCCGTTTAAAAAATTCGGAATTTTTAAAAATAGCAGAATCACTGGTTTTGCCATAGGATCCGACATCAACGTATACAAAACAATAATTTGCATCACAAACTGCTAGTAAGACTGATGAGAAGTATGTTTTATAATTGTAAAAAAGCGACCCTGTATGTTCTGGTTGTATTATCTCAATATGTTTCCCGTCAATCGCACCAATACAATTTGGGAAGTTAGCGTATTTCTTAAAACCTTCTTCTACTTCTTTCCACTTTTCTGTTGTCATTTCAGGCATAGATGTAAACTTCAATTTGCTCCATAGTACTTTACAAACTTGTTCCACTATCTTTATAATTGTCGATTTTCCAAGACGGTATCCGTAATGCAAATCAGCGAAAGAGCAGCCTGTGGCCAAGTATCTGTCAAAATAAAAATGGTTATTGTTTATTTTCAGGTGGTACACTTATGAAAAAATGGAAAAGCATTCGGGACAATTATCTTAGGGAGTCTAAGAGGCAAAAAAGCTTCCATCTGGATCTGGATCTTCCAAACATACGCCATATGTGTATTACAGGAAATTACAATTTCTTGCGAATTCTACAGCATATAACGACACAGAGAGCAATTACCAATCTTCTGGCACAACTGGTTCAGATGTAGATAATATTATAGACAATGCAGACTTGATGCCACCTCCTAAAGATCAAATGGAAGGCCCAAGAAAAAGACAGAAAATAAATGCTGTAGATAAACAAATAGTCGACATTTTACAGAAAAGTTTAAATGCAAGGGAACAAAATGAAATGGGGCGACTAACTAAAGAAGCGCCCAATGTGTACCCGCTCTAAGGGTACGTTCAGATGACAATAAGCGCGCGTTATCAAAGCGGCTGCTCTTTCGCTGATTCGCATTACGGATACCGTCTTGGAAAATCGACAATTATAAAGATAGTGGAACAAGTTTGTAAAGTACTATGGAACAAATTGAAGTTTACATCTATGCCTGAAATGACAACAGAAAAGTGGAAAGAAGTAGAAGAAGGTTGTAAGAAATACGCTAACTTCCCAAATTGTATTGGTGCGATTGACGGGAAACATATTGAGCTAATACAACCAGAACATACAGGGTCGCTTTTTTACAATTATAAAACATACTTCTCATCAGTCTTACTAGCAGTTTGTGATGCAAATTATTGTTTTGTATACGTTGATGTCGGATCCTATGGCAAAACCAGTGATTCTGCTATTTTTAAAAATTCCGAATTTTTTAAACGGATTGTGAATAATAAGTTAAACATTCCTAACCCCAAGCCTATATCAAATATCGTTAGAACTCCATTGCCTCATGTATTCGTCGGCGATGAAGCATTTGGAATTATGTCGAATTTGATGCGGCCGTATGGAGGAACACAACTCACACACACAAAAAAGTTTTCAATTACAGATTATCGAGAGCAAGGCGCTATATTGAATGTACTTTCGGAATAATGAGCAATAAATGGCGAATATTTCATAGACCGATAGATGTAAACATAGATTTCGCGGAGAGTATCATCAAAGCTTGCACAGTACTACATAATTACGAGTACGTTCGAATGCGCGATGGTTACAGATATAAAGATACACTTTATATTTCACCTCTACAATCTATACATTTAGAAAATTTACCACGAGGCAGCTTATGTGCTAGAACAGCAAGAGAAAAATTTGCCAATTATTTTGTGAACGAGGGAAAATTACAGTGGCAAAACAACATGATATAATTATAGAAAACATCAATAAATAATTATACTCACCCAACAGTTTTTTCTTTTCCAAATTGTCTTCACAGTCACTAAAAATTTCAACTATTTCCTTCCAATTACGTTTTTTTAATATTTTATTTTTATAATCTGGACTTTGCATGTCCCATATAGCTGGACGCTTTTGGATTTCGTCGATAAATAAATCTGTATCGAAGTGTTCGATCTCCATGATATACGTGCACCCTACACGAAAGCGCGCGATCAAATGTACAGCAAAATGGCGGTGCATGTATCTACAAGCGCGCAGCTGACGCCCGCGCAACGCGCAGCTGACGCCCGCGCAACGCGCGTTCCAACGAAATTCTGAGAGCGCGCGTCCGACGCGCGCTTGATCAGAAGCGCGCGCTTGCATGTGTACACTTCAATAGGGACTTTTGGATCTCAAAACGCGCGTTAGTAAATCGCGCGTTTCAAAGCGTCCAATGTGTACCCGCTCTTAGGGTTCGCTCAGTTCATCCAGAAATCGTCCGAAGTTAAAACGGAAGCTTTTAATACCGAATTATATATAGATGAAATAGAGAAACGTCCTGCGATATGGGACATGACCAGGGCGGCCGCGGCAACGCGCGTGTAACGCCAGACAAGCGCGCCATGTGAATACTATACAAAACTTTTAAGCGCGTTCAACGCGTCTTGAGCGCTTGTCATCTGAACGTACCCTAATAGTTACTGAGGGCGGTTTGTATATCGGTAGATTTTTTCACTTCTTGGAGAGCGTATGTAAAACTTGTTAATTTCCTTTTAACTTTATTATGTGGGGTTTCCAGTTAATATTTGTGTCTATTGTTAAGCCAAGTAGAGTGAATTCGTTTACTTTATTATTTTTATGTTATCGTAGGTAAAGTTTATATTTAGTGGAACTTTTTGGTAAGGGTGAAAACTTATTATTTTCGTTTTGAAGAAATTTATTTCAAGGTTATGTTCTGCCATCCAGTTTGTTGTCTTTTCTAGTATCAAATGTAATTGACTATGGATGTTTATCCTGCTGTCACATGAGGTAAGCAGGGGGATATCATCAGCAAACAGCACACAGGGTTCTTCTATAATTTTGAGGAGGTCGTTTATATAGATTAAAACTAGCAGGCAACCCAGAACACTCCCTTAAGGGATTGATGCGTTACATTTTTTCCGCCTGATCGTACTGATTTTTTTCTTTCGCTTCGTAATGGAAGTGATCATCAGGAGTAGGGATGTTGCATCCCCTTGCATTTTCTATCGAATCTACCACGGGGAGTGCTCTGAGGAATTGTTCGGATTAATTCCAGCCGCCAAATTTCACGAACGCACATCGATAATCAAAATTCACGATACCATCCTCACTATCTGGATGCTTGGCGGTCCACGACTGTGCGTTTTACTAGGAGTTTTCTTCCTCGTACAACTTCTCTGTGGAATTGTTTACCACCGGCGATTTTTCCGAACCCATTAGACTTAAGAACCTTCAAGAAGAGAGCTTACACCTTTCTAAAAGGCCGGCAACACATCAGCAACTCCTCTGGTGTTGCGGTTGTTCACGGGCGGCGGTAGTCACTTACAATCAGGTGAGCCGCATACTCGTTTGCCCCCTCTTCTTTAAAAAAAATATTTCTACGAATTGCTCTCGATTCTGTAAATATGATTTGAACCATCCGTATGATTTACCACGGATCCCTATACCATATAGTTTGTTAAGAAGAATTTTGAATTGAACCTTAGTCTATTGTGAACCGATTCAATGATTATTTTTTGTTAAATAGGTTGTACTTCAGTGGTGGTCCCCCTCTTAACGGGGGAAATAAGGAATGCAGTTTTAATGTAACTATTTAAATGACACTGTAGCAAGGATACAATACGGATACTGTTCCCATCTCTGGGCAGGGGCTCCCCAGTGCCAGCTCCTTCCGTTTGACCGCATCCAGCGCAGAGCGGCTCGAATCATCGACGACCGAGTCCATTCCGATTGGCTCGATTCATTGGCACTGCGAAGAGATGTTGCATCCTGGTAATAGGTTAAGTATATAAATGGAATTAAGAGTATGCCTAAGCGGTAAAAATAATATATTATGTAGATTATGTAGGCAACACTATTAATAAGGGCGATGGGGAACTGCTTGAAATTGTTATTGAATTTATAAGGCAGCAATTTGCGAAGTAAGGATAGAGGGTCACCACCACGTGGGTGAAAAAATATAGGTAGTTATACAGTATAGAAATGCGGTAATATCTGGCTCGCAATGAACCAAAAATATGTTGGAGAATGCGGCTCGAAATGGACCAAAAAATGTGGTTTGGAGAGAGAGAATTTAAACTAGCGAAGCTTGTGGTCTTCGATCCTGGACTGTAAAAGGATGCTGGTTGAGAGAAAGGGCGTTCGTTAAATAAATTGCACGCCTACCTTGTCACCGCCGCCCTCGTAGATCTTCCACGCTCCGGAGCCAGGTTTCACCAAGTACAGACGACCTCACGCTTCTTCCTCTCCTTTGCGGACACAAAACTTCACTAATCACTAATTTGATTGTCTTATAAAGTATTTATATGCGGCGCGGTTGCTTCTCCTTCAATTGATCGACTTGCGTGACTGTTCTTAGCGTTCTCTCATTATATACTAGCGTGCAGGTGAGGAAATACGAACGCCCGAAAATATAGGAACTTAAAGGCGGGTAATTTTAGAAAAAATGCATTATATAAAATAAACTAGATGGCGCCAACACATCCCTTTGCATTTTCTTTCACATCTACCACGGGGAGTGCACTGAGGAATGGTTCGCATTAATCCCAGCCGCCAAATTTCACGAACGCACATCGCGACAGAACTCCCGATACCATCCACACCATCTGGATGATTGGCGGTCCACCACTGTGCGATTTAGAAGATGTTTTCTTCCTCGCACGACTTCCTTGTGGAATCGATTACCATCAGCGATTTTTCCGGACCGATACGACTTAGGGACCTTCAAGAAAAGAGACTACTCCTTTTTAAAAGGCCGGCAACGCATCTGCAATTCCCTCCCTGATGTTGTGTTGCGCTTGTTCATGGGCGGCGGTAGTCACTTACCATCAGGTGAGCCGCATGCTCGTTTGCCCCCTTTCCTATAAAAAAAAGGAGTACAATAGCGTGGCAATACAATACCGGCCTTGTTTCGGTAAGCGAAGTGTAAGGCGTCCCCCTACTAGATGGAGCGACGACCTGCTAAGACATGCAGGAAGTCAATGGATGCAGGTGTCTCAGGACCGTGCTTTGTGGCATTCCTTGGGGGAGGCCTATGTTCAGCAGTGGACTTGTGAAGGGATGTAATGATGATGATGATATATTGAATAAAAAAGTTTCTGATTCTGTTTCTGTTTCAAGACCCAGTGTTGCCACATTGGGTATTTTACATTTTGATATATTCATTCATTCCATCCATTACAGCCTATAAATGTCCTCCGCTGAACAAACGCCTCTCCCATAGATTGCCTCATATAGAGGGATTTTTCCATAGTTTCCAGTTATTTAAAATTGTTTCAGGAAGAAATATTTACACGTGATAAAGCTACACTGCAGCTATATTACGTTTGTAGCAAGAATGGGTCGGTTCGATCGGGGAAGGACCACGCTCTCACAGAATAAATAATCTCGTAAAATAACAGCTTAATGCTGCTGTGTTTTTTAAGGCGAGTGTAGAGAACCGCAGACCATATTTACTGAAAACGAGGCAATCCGTCTTAGTCCTCAGGAGTTACAACGCATCTGCATTTTGATTCTTAAACGAGGATAAATTTCACAGCATCCACTTACCGTCAGGTGGACTATGTGCTCATATGTCACCCTTATTCTATAAAAAAAATTGGCCAAATGCGAGTCGGACTCGAGCACCGAGGGTTCCGAATAAATCCGTAGGTATATAAGTTTAAAATTATTAAAAATATTTGTATTATATTATGTAACTAAAAATTTATGCTTTTCGCAATTTTTACTTTATCTGTGCTATAATACGTTGCTTCGTACCAAATTTTACGATTCTGAGTTCACGGGAAGTACCCTGTAGGTTTTGATTCCCTTGCAAATGTCGAAAATTTGCGGCATAAACGGCTGTATCTTTTGATTACGTTGGCTTAGAAGTTTGATTTTTTCACAGCTCCAAGGGACAGTAGATTTAGGTGTTTGATATGAATTTCAGCTTGATACCTCTACGCGTTCCTGAGAAAAAGGGTCTTGACAGACAGACAGACAGACGGACAATAAAGTGATCCTATAAGGGTTCCGTTTTTCCTTTTGAGGTACGGAACCCTAACAAGAAAAAAGATGTTGTTATCCATCTCTCTCTGAGTCTAGTGCCGTCGGAGTCTAACGACACTTCATATCTGGGATATAGCGTTTTGTCGCAATGCACCCAAAATTAGCGATGTGTTCATAGCGCAAAAAAACATCTACGTGCGGTCTGAAATTTAAAAAGCACGAACACATGTAAGTCGCCTTCCCTTTTTTACAGAAAAATAAATACGGAAGGCACCGCAAGCTATATATAAATATTGTTATAATCCCTTATTCACCTAAGTGCATAAGAGATTATAACAATATTTATATTTGTAAACGTAAACTGTTTAATCTACTAAATGATAAAGCATATTATTCTACAGTTGAATTCCTTAAAGATAAACTTTGGCACTAGCACATATCTCTTATTTGATGACATTGGAGTTATATGATTAATGTTATTGAACTGCATTGACATATAATGACAAGTGCCAATTAATATGTAGGCACGACTATAAAATACTGGCCAGATCACGAGTAAAGGTTTTCAGCAAAGCGTCGTATCCATGGTATCGTGGCAGCCGTTGCTTTTTGAGTATTTTTTTTTAAATTAACATTATTGAGAAAGCGTACCATATATTTGCGACGAATTGCTAACGATGTGTTACTTATATTTTGTTCCACTTTATGTTGTAACGCACGAATACCTTCTGTGTACTAAATATCGGGAATTTGTCAATAAAACAAAAAATACAAATTATTCATCTAAATTTATTTTATCGCCTTCAAAGTAGGCCCCATCGCTTGCAATACAACATCTCCAACGCTTCACCCAGTCTTCCATACATTTTTCATAGGCTATTTGCGGTATGGCCTTTAGCTCATTCAGCGAATTTTCTGTTATGGCTTCTATCGACTCAAAACGTTTTCCTCGAAATGGTAATTTTAACTTGGGAAATAAAAAAAAGTCAGACGGAGCCATATCAGGTGAATACGGTGCTTGGTCGAGAACTTTTGTTGAATTTTTCGCTAAAAACTCTTTCACTATAATGGCTGTGTGTAATGGTGCATTATCATGGTGCAGCATCCATGAGTTGTGTTGCCACAAATCTGGACGTTTTCGGCGGATACTCTCACGCAAACGCTTCATGACGCCTAAATAATATTCTTTATTCACTTTTCTCCCTTTGGAAGGAATTCGGAGTGAATAACACCACGGTAGTCAAAAAAACTGTCAGCATCACCTTGATTTTGGAGCGACTTTGCTGCGGTTTTTTGGGTTTCGGCTCGTTTTGGAGACGCCATTCTGAAGACTGTTGGCTTGTTTGCATGTCGTACTCATAAACCTATGTCTCGTCGCCAGTTATTATACGTTTCATAAAGGTCGGATCCGTAGAAGCTCGGGAAACCATGTCTTCAGCGACATGCTTTCGCTGCGCTCTTTGAACAAAATTGAGCTCTTTTGGAACTAGTCGAGCGGCGACGCGTTTCATGCCTAAAATGTCAATGAGAATGTTGTGGACGGACTTAAAAGATATGTTCACCTCACTAGCCAACTCTCTCAAACTCATACGTCGATTTTCGAGCACTAGCTTCTTGATTTTGTCGATGTTTTCTTTAGTCGTAGCGGTTGAAGGTCTACCAGAACGACGCAAGTCTACTACTACTTCTCGGCCTTCTGTAAAAGCCTTATACCATTCATAAGCCTTTGTTTTCGATATACACGATTCGCCGTAGGTATTTCGCAACATTTTTAGTGATTCATCACATGAAATATCATTCGAAACACAAAATTTAAGGCACACTCTTTGTTCAACAATATTTTCCATTGTAAAAATCGCCGAGAACTCAAAACTATGACCAACAAAAAGTGTGGTTTAAAACAAATTAAATGACAGATACCGCTCAAACTTTGCGCGCTAAATCAGTACAGTGCTACCAACATGCAGTAAAAAAAATTAGAACGACCTCTTTTACGCGGGTCTTTTTATTGACATATTCCCGATACTTTTTACACAGAGTAGTATTTGCGCCATCTATCAAGAGTGCATCTGGGGATGATCGTCTTTCGCCTACAAATACTAGATGAGAATATGAGAAAATGTTGACATTTATTTTGTGTATATTATACCTATATTTTTTTAATAAAAATACTAGTAATATTATTAAAATTACTAATATTCCCTTTAACCACTTCTGGTAAGCTTAAAATGTTTGTGTTAGAAGTGGTTCACGACAGTTGTCGAATAGCGGATTCGAACCCACGACCTTTCGAGTTCGTGGTCCGCACCCTGCCATTAGGCTACTGACTAGGCTTGCCAACTCCAAAAAAGCCATTTCCGAGATTACCCAGCTCGACATCCAGGACTTGGGTATATTACGCAGGACACAACACACCACATACAAATTGGTTAGAAAAAAACACTATATATTTTTTAATCATTTAATAAAAAAACAATACAAATGTTTGACAAACATATTAAATTTATAATTTTTTTAAACTGTACTTATTTTGCGATTTTGCGCATTTTAACAAGTTTTTGTTTTGCAATACGTAGTTATTTCACTGCATTTTTTGATCAAAATTAATTTTAATTTGTAGTTCAACCTTGACGTGGTCAACAGACAGCTTATTTCTGCTGTCTGTCCATGCATTTCCACAGAGAGAAAACACTCTCTCTACTGATGCATTTGAAGGTGGTATCGAAACTACCATCTGAAAGATATGTCGAAAGCAGGCGTCTTTCATACCCGGAACGAGCGAGCGAGAGACTCACTCCCGCTCAACCTGTTAAAAGAATGCTGAAGAACTTTGCACTTATTACTTTTATATTTATTTTATTATTATATCGAGATCTGTAAATAAATCTATGTTCACACATGTGGTAAAATAAAATAATGTTGTACAACCGACTTCAATATAAATTATTAAGGATAACTCAAAAACTACTGGTCAGACATTGATCAAATTTATATGGGACTACACAAGAACTACCAGCTTTTAAATAAAGAATCATCAAAATCGGTTCACCTAGAAAAAAGGTATGATATAACACATATTTAAAATACAGTCAAATTCAGTACCTCCTCCTTTTATTAAAGTCGGTTAAAAATAAACAGATTGGATTTGATTTGATAACAACTTAAAATAATAAAAAAGTGTGTATGTACTTATGTACCTACGCACGTAGGAAGTTATATTTCTTTAGCGTAACAAAACAAAAATAGCTGAAAATAATACTACCTTAAATATAGTTATCAGTTCCCACGAAAATTTGAGAGACACTTACCCACTTAAGTTGTCCCTTTGAGGTGTCAGTGTGTGCGTGCAACGTAAAAAAATATACCGGTGTGTAATGCATGCCATAACGCACTTGCAAGTGATGCCGGTGAGAACGATGAGCCGGAGCAAGTGCTAGGGATTGCCTTATAGTCTGCGGTGAGTCGAGAAGAAGGCAAGTAATTTGCGAGAGTGCCGTGAAGCAGAGACGAGCAGTAAGGCTCAGAGCCGTGCCGAACACTGTAGCGGAGAGAGTAGCTTGAAGGAACAGGAAGCATTATTATTCCAGTGCTGCGATGAACCTTTGTAAAGCTAGATAGGTTGCAGAATGTGAAAACTGCAGACAATATCTGCTCGGGAGCGAATAATGGGGTACTTGAGGACGATGACGAAGGTTTTTGAAGTAGTATTTTCCGAAGGTTATTGGTTGCGTGTTCAGATCACGCCGGTTGGTCACCACTTTGGCGGGTGGAAGAAAAAGGGGAGATCTCTCGCCGGGCAAAGTGTTCTGGCCAGGGAGCGGCAAACGCTTCGAGTTGTAGCTCGGAGCTGTTCTATATATACTGCTTAAACTTCGAGACTTTGTTAACGCGGTTTAGGCTTCGATGTGTTTCGCTTGTGGCGCGACGACAGCGCCGCCACACCATCAAGTGGACATTATGCTCGTTTGTTATCCTGACTTCTATTTGAAAAACTTCCACCATCCGTTGCCTACTATCACGGCATTTCGGTTAGTTATTTATGTCCTGAAAACCGAATTTCAGTCACAGCGCCAGTCGCAATGGAAACTAGCTATCTTCGCAGGACAGGACTATTGTGCTCGCGTATAATATGCAATATAAATATGCAAGCACGAGTGCACTCTCTATTTCCTCACTCTCATAGTCCGATGAGACGTTAATCCGATACGACCGGAAAGAGATCAGGCGCAGGACCAACGACTTCATGTGCTTTCCCAGGCTTTCATGTGCTTTTACCTCCGGACACGGGAATGCTACTGATAATGTTCTTACAGAAAAATCACATAGAATTTGGCTAGATTCGAATTCGAAACTTCAAGATTAGCAGTCGTGTATAGACCCACTAGACCATCGAGGCGATTACGTCAATACCTTCGAAATAGGTTGGTTAATATTATAACACTGATACTGAGACTGTGAGGGTAATTTAATTTATTATTATAATATATTCAATTTATGTATAATAATCATTATGTACACATGAGCTATATCCCCAAAGTAACTTGCATCGGTCACAGTTCGGTTCGTACGGCCCGAGCCAGTCCAGGCAGAAGTGTTTCAGAGTTACTCGTACATAGTGTAATGCATCTCGTTGTGCGATTTTGAAAGCGTTATCACGAGATAATGGCCCCGTATCAGTGCGATATCTCCGTCAGATGGAAACGATCTAAACTCGAGAATCGTAACTAGCTCAACTGGAGATTAGTTATTGATAATTTCATTCATCTTTGTCATATAATTCAATTATAAATTTAGTACACTTTCTTGTAGAATTTGGCATAGCATTTATATTTGTTTTCTAGGCGCTAAATGTATCTATTCATTAATGTTCGTATCATTATTCTTTATGCTACAACTATATTACAGGCATTAATTCTTTTTAAATTAGGTACATAACAAATAATGTATAATGCTAGCTTTGTGAACTCACTCAGGGAACAATAAAACAAGTTTATTTCTCTGGCTATCAAATTATGAGTGCAGAAAGCCAGGGGCGCCTGACACATTAAGTTTTCCTTTCGTTCAAGGTTCAAAATTTCGGACTTCAAAAGAGATCAGATCTAAAAGTAAAAATTCAGATTTGCGTTTGTGTGTGGGTAAATATTTCTACATCTGTGCGCGAAATACAAAAATGATTAACTTAAACAAGAGTATTTATTCATACATTTATTACAGCCTATTGAAGTCCATTGCAGAACATGGCCCCTCCCGCTCCCATAGATTTTTTTTATAGAATTTAAGGAAATGAGTTATTAAATTTTGACGGCTCCGTGGCGCTGTGGCTTAACAATGAATCGTTGTGCTGGGTGCCGCGGGTTCGAATCCCGCACGGAACAAGTATTTGTATGGCCTACAAATAATTGTTCCGGGTCTGGATGTTTGTCCTCGTGCAATTTATGTTTGTAAACTGCCTTCACGATACAGGAGAAAATCCCAGTGTGGGGTAATGTTATATTAAAAAAAATGAGTATGCGGCTCACCTGATGGTGAGTACCGCCGCCCATGAAGAACTGTAACACCAGGGGAATTGCAGGTGCGTTGTTGGTCTTTTAGAAAGGAGTAAGCTCTTTTCTTCAAGGTTCCTTAGTCCTATCGGTCTGAAAAAATCGCTGGTAGTAAATGACTCCACAGATCGTACGAGGAAAAAAACTCCTAGTGAAACGTACAGTGGTGGACCTTCAAGCATCCAAATGGTGTGGATGGTATCGTAAGGGAGATTGTCTCAAGGGGGATATTTGCCATAGATGTCAAGCTTGGCGGAGGGGTTGGCAAACGCAGTTTTTTATTTACTAATTGTTATCAAGAAAACTCTGCTGCCCGTTTTATGGTTTGTTTCCCTCTGTCGCCTCTTACGGCACTAGGGACGATATGGGTTATAGGATATTCTTACACCGCCACTACCGAGTGAGACAAAAAATAATTTTAAAAATTAAAAATTACTTCACGTTTTCGGTTGTATCAATTTTATTGCAGAAAAGTAATTTTCTTTTAAGCAATGAAACGTTATCAGTGTTGACACGCTAGTCAACACTGATAAAACGAATTCATTTTTCTTCACACTTCGAGGCAGTGCCGGTTGTGATATGAAGGGACACGCACCGCCTGAAACGCGTTCTGTTTACCCACGAGATACAGGTGAAGAGAAAACAGAAAGTAAAGCAGTGAGAGATGAATCGAACATGGCCGAGAGTGTTAGGGCTAGCACAGAAATAACCAATACTACATTTCCCACATGTACTTTGGGTGTAAGTTCCAATGTACCGAAGATCAATCGAGTCGATGGACAGATGGGTGGTGGGGAGGCACTGGAGGCAGCGATGTCCCAGCTCGGCCCCTTTGGCCCCTACCAGCGGTACGTGCTCACGCTCCTCTGCCTGCCTAGCCTGCTCTCTGCCATGTACTCCTTCAACTATGTTTTTGTTGCTGAGCAGGTGCCTTTTCGGTAAGTGATATGATGTTTTTTTTTAACATTAGTGCAAGACGTAAACTAAAGATAATTGTTTTCGTGTACTTGTATTGTATTCCTTATATGCTCGGTATTCCAGGTGCAATTCGATATCATCTTCTGGATAGTTGATAGCTTACGACCCTATTCAGAAGGTACAGTCTTATATTATTCGTATTCGTTGGTTGTGCTCGCATGTCGTGGTGTATATATGTAAGTGTACCATACTTCTAAACGAAGTTAGCAACTAGTTAAATTATTCTATCTACGTTAGAGGACATAAGCTACCTTGCGAGGCTGCGCTCCGCTGGAATAATCATCATCATTACAGCCCTTTACACGTCCACGGCTGAACATAAATAAACATCTCCCCCAAGGAATGCCACCAAGCACGAAATAGTAATTTATTTTTTTATTTTTATGACATGGTACAATAAAATAAAAGCTATTGGTAAATCCAATTGTGCATGCCTTAAGGACATTAAAAAAATTACGTATAACATGATTATATGTAATTTTTTTGAAGTAGTTTAAATACACACAAGTTTTCACTAATAACCTTATTACTTTATTTCCAATTTTCCGATAATATTATGTCAAACTTCAATTAAAGAAAAGTTTAGAAAATGCAAAAACGCACGACTCGTAATGCTCATTTGATAGTGAAAAAATTAAAAAAAATGTAAATTGTAGTAAATTCGTCAAAGAGTTCCAGTAGCAGTTACCGAAGTACACTTTCAAGTCACTCCGTCTACTCCCAAGGTAAGGTCTACTCATAACTAACAAAACGAGCCCAAACTCAGCAAATCTAGTTCATCTCGTCGAGGAGTTCCAGTAGCAGTCATCAAAGTCCACCTTCACCCTTAATACAGGGCAAGGTGTTAAGTCCGGGAAGCGGTCTTCGCTCCTTGCCATGTGATAGTTTGCAGCTATTTAATATATACCAAACTACTTCGGAACTTTGATAGCGCGATTTAGGCTTCGGTACGCCTTGCTTTGCCTTAATTTTACTGTTTTTACATGTTAACATTTGTATTTTGACATTTTTGTAAATGATTGTGTGATATTGTACTTCGTAATTATTCTTTTGACGTTTATTTTATTATTAATTGGACATTTTTTATTAGTACTATTAGGACATAATTATATTAGATTAAAATTCATCAATAATTATTGTAAAGAAAATGTATTGCAATTAAAATTTGCACGCATTGATAAGGCAGAATGTATCGGAACTTTATGCTTTAATAATACTTTTGTAACATCTACCTACATTCTAAGCAAATAAATAATTATGAATTATGAATTGCTTGTGGCGTGGCGACAGCGCCGTCATAAGTGAACATATTTTATATTGTGGATAATTATGTTCAAGGTCCTTTGCAACGCCTTTCTTGTATCGTTTTTTAACTTTTCGTATACGCTATCGTCGTCTCCATAACCTCCTTTTTTGACTTTTTTTCCATATGAGAAATAAAACTAATATTAAGATTACGAGAATATGTATTGAAAGTCATTTGTATCATGCTAAAAACCAGGCACACTTCAAAAATTACAACATAATATTTAAAATATAATATAATATATATAAGTATAATATTAATAATAAAATTAGCATGGTAGCGATCACCACATTCACACGAGTTATTGTCAATCATGTACTCTTTAGTACTTTAAACTACAAAACAATTGTTGCTCGATAAAAATTTTAAACTTATTGGGGCATCTACGTTTCCTATTCTTCTACGCCAAAACGCTGGGCAGCGTTCAGAAAATTACAAACCATCTTCTCGTCAGGTATACATCAAAACTTGAAAACGGGACTGTACAACCAGTGAGTGTTGCCAGTGATGACCTATAGAACTGAGACGTGGTCCTTCACTGCTGGCCGTATGAAGAAGCTCAAGATCGCTCAGCAAGGTATGGAGAGGGCTATGCTCGGAGTTCCTCTGCGTGATAAACTTAGAAATGAGGATATCCGCAGTGGAACCAGAGTGACCGCCCTAGCCCAATGGATTAGTAAGCTGAAGCGGCAATGGGCCGACCATATAGCTCGAAGAAACGACAACCGATGGAGAAAAAAGGTTCTCGAGTGGTGGCCTTGTACCGTCCACTGCTGAACATAGGCCTCCCTTAACAAAGCACGGACCTGAGCCACCTGCATTCATCTACTTCCTGCATGGCTTACCAGGTTCTCACTCCATATAGTCGGGGGACGCCCTACACTTCGTCTGCCAGTATGAGCCCGCCACTCGAGAACCTTACCTCTAACTTACCACGCGGTCCGCTCACGATAATGAAGCACACTTTTAAAAGCACTGACGCACTATTAACTGTATTCGACGCGACGAGCACTGTTTCGTCTGGTTTGGGAGATGTTTCCGGTGTCCGAATCTTGAGGGCGTGGAGTAACGCATGATGAGGGACGTTGCAACCGTCGACACCGCAATTCTTGGCTTTACACCTCAGGTGTCGATGCTTGCTGCTTAGGCACTTAATACACAACCCCTATTCCTTCACCCACTTCCACCGGTCATCCAGGTCCATCTGTACCAGTTTCCTACATTTACCGATTACGTATTTACCCCCACAACACAAACACTGTACACTTTCGTTGTCCTCTTGGGTGGTGAACGTCTTTACGTCGCTGGGCCTATCCTCTACGCGGCGTGTGAATACAATCTTTTTCGACGGCGGCGCTTCTCTTTTTACGGGCGCTTCCCTAGTCGGCGCTGCGGTCATATAGGCGTGACTTAGCGCACGGTCAGCCTCTCTCATCATAAACCGGCATAGTGTGACGATATCCGGTTCGGTTGTCACTTCCGTAGTGCTCCGCGTAATCACAGCAATGCGACCGTAAATGAGGGCTAAGCTTACTTGTGACCTCTTTGTGGCCTATGTTCAGCAGTGGACTTGTGATGATCTGTAATGATGATGAACGTATCATTGATATGCAATAGAAACAGCGTTGGTGATATCACGCAGCCTTACAGAATACCAGCATTAACAGACTTGTAATCGCAGCATGCACCGACTACCACGACCTTGATAGTGATTCAATTGCACAATTTCATGGGAAGCCCATAGGAAGGGAGCTTCGAAAGAAGCGCTTTTTACCAAACATGGTCGAAGGCCTGCGCAATGTCCAAACTAACGACCAATGCCTCCCCTTTGGACTATATTGCCTCCGCCCATCTATGACCAGAAGATCACCAGCTGATCGACCCCGACGAAAACCGTATCGGCGTAAGCTGGCAATTTTAATGGATTCCATTACTTTGGAGAACAAGGAGATGATGGTGATAGGTAGTTAGACGCGTCTGAGCGGTCGCCTTTTTTAGAGATCGGGTGGACGAAAGCCGTCTTCCATGATTTCGAGACTACGCCTAGAGAGTAGGAGTAGCGGAAAAGACGCTTTAGAACCGGTGTCAACTCTGGAGCATACTTCCTCAGCACAATTGGAGGATTCCGTCAGGCCCACTCGACTTAAGGCCTGCTTCGCCGGCTCGAGATGGTAGTGGATGGTATTTAGGTTCAAGCGAAGTCCCCTAATGTTGCAGAAATTCACGGATAGCGTGGCAGGGGTCGCTCTGGTCTTGTTGCTTAGCTTGCCCATAGCAGTTATTGTCTTGAGTGGAATTTTGCCTCTCCCCCCCCCCCTCAAAATACGTGGGGTAGTCTGAGCACCCACGCTCAGGAGTGGATGCTAAGTGAAGGATTCTCCAAGGGTGCTGTTACCCCTTTGGGTAGTCTAACAATTAATTTCGCTACCATGTTGATTGGGGGCTGGAGGAGTAGGATTGGGCGTTCGGCCACTTGCACTCACCCGACGAAACGCAGAAGCAGAGCTTCCACTTCACGCCGGTATTCTGTTAGTTCGTGTCAAGCATTTCCCATTTATTTATTTATTTATAAATAAATAGTAGCCTGTCATTAATGTTTCACTATGCACAAAATAATCACTTTAATACAGAAACAGGAACAGAAACTTTTTTATTCAATATAGATTATAAATAATACTTATTGAAAGTCACTCTTTTGTATAATTACCACTGGTTCGAAAAAAAAACCTCTGTCCTGGGAAGAACCAGCAAGAAACCCAGCGGGACTTTTTTTTTAAATAACAGCTTACAATCATGTATGTTACACAAATTAACAACACAACAAATTAGAAATAGCTTGGGAGCGATCACCTCACTTCCAGGGGTTATTATCATCTATAAAT
Organism: Parnassius glacialis; assembly: GCA_033319125.1. NCBI lineage: Eukaryota > Metazoa > Arthropoda > Insecta > Lepidoptera > Papilionidae > Parnassius > Parnassius glacialis. The sequence goes on from JAVANC010000009.1 coordinate 45,355,300, forward strand.
TCTTTAATATTATAATAACCCTTTTTATACAAACTTAGTTTAATAAAGTTTTTGAACTTTGAGCAGGTCAAATTTTGTATATTTTCTGGAATTTTGTTGTAAAAGCGTATACATCGCCCCAAGAATGAATTACTGACTCGATGGAGTCGAGTAGCTGGTACTACTAGCTTGTGTCTTCCTAGTATTTACGGAATGAATATCGCTTATTTTTGTAAAACTACTTTTATTTTTGTGTACGTACATTACATTTTCAGAAATGTATTGAGAGGCCAAAGTTAATATATTAATTTCCTTAAATTTTTGTCGCAGCGACTCTTTAGGCTTTAAATCATAAATTGCTCTTATGGCCCTCTTCTGCAAAACAAATATAATTTCAGTGTCAGCTGCGTGTCCCCATAGCAAAATACCATACGACATTATGCTATGGAAATAGCTAAAGTAAACTAGTCTAGCTGTTTCAACACTAGTTAGACTTCTAATCTTTTTTACAGCATATGCTGCTGAACTAAGTCTGCTTGCTAGCTTTGATATATGGGGGCTCCATTGAAGCTTCGCGTCTAGTGTGATTCCAAGAAAAATGGTGGTATCTACAAGACTCAGTTTCTCCCCATTTAAAATTACTTAATATCCTTCCCTGTGCCCTTCGAAACGCACAGATCGCATTTGTTTGCGTCCCGGCGCAGGCGTCGAAAGGACGCCAGGGACCTGTCGTCGAAAAGGCTACGCGCGGTGCACAGCGCGAGGTATTATTTTTTGTAATATTAACAAATATCATTGAATTATGATTGTAGTAGTGTTTTTTAAATACACACTGCAGTGCAAATGCAACGATAAGACGACGAGAGTGAATCGTGAAAATCGCAAGCCAAGAATCATAACTACTCGTATTTACAATAAAACGAAAGGTGGTGTCGATGAAGTCGATAAAATGTGAAGATGTATTCGACGTTAAGAAAGAATAATAGCTGGCCATTGCCACTCTTCTTTCGTCTTCTAGAAATTACTGGAATTAATGTCATGGTAATATTGAGCGAAAATAAAGTGCTTATACAGAAAAGACGGAAGTATTTACGTGAATTAGAAATTGAACTAAGAAAAGAGTATGTTCAAAGAAGAGATATAATGATAAACCTTCCAAGAAAACTTACTACTACTAACATAAGAGATCATTTGAATATGAGCGTCAAGCTAGCCAAATAGTAGTTCCAGTACATACAAATCAAGCTGCAAAATGTCCAGCAAAAAAGTAGGCAATTAAAGTAATAATTTTTCCAAAGAACATTTAAGTTATGTTTTTCGATTTTATAATTTGGTTTTATCTGATTTTTTCGACAAATTGTGTGCTTAAATAATAATTATGTGTGTGATTAGAATAAAATAAATTATTCTTAATTAATTACTTTTTATATCCCTGACATATTCCATACTTTTAGGTTACGCGCGACCGCTGTCGTTACAAATGATAGCGCTCCCGCTTGATGGTTAAAACTAGCAGTTCCTCGCAACTTCGTCGGCGTCTAAATTACGGTAATTTTCCCAGTTTTATGAGAATAGATTTAGATGTTCCTTACCAAATTGTAATTCCGTAAATTAATATGCATTGACAGTATTAGATATAACATTTTAATAATGTTCGAATTAGCTATATTACGTAACCTCTTCAACATATATCTTAATTTACGAGTTCTACTTGTAAACATATCTATGTGACTGTTAAAGCTTAGATTTTTATTTCAGTAAATTGCTAAATATATAAAAATATTAACGGCCTGCAATTTCGGACAGTTACAGTTTTCTTTCTTGCTTAGGAAATAATAATTTTACATATTTTTCTTCTCTTTTTTTAAAATTTATACTAGTAATGCTATTATAAATTACAAATATTCCCTTTAACCACTTCTGGTAAGCTTAAAGTGCTTGTGTTAGAAGTGGTTCACGACAGTAATCGAATGGCGGATTCGAACCCACGACCATTCGAGTTCGCAGTCCGCCCCCTGCCATTAGGCTACTGACTGACTATGTGTAGTAATTGAAAGAGGAAGAGTTGGAATATTTCCTTTCTTATTAAATGTTACATACTTCGTTTTGTCAACATTTAATGTTAGAATATTATCATGTCACCATTGAATAACTAAGTTAAAGCTGTTCATAGTGGAAAAGATCTCCCTAACTGTCAACGCTAAAATATAGAGCAGTGTTATCTGTGAATGATGTGATTTGACCATTTTGTATCTGTAATTTATATAGGTCATTTATGTAGACAATAAATAGGGTAGTACCCACAATACTTCCCTTCGGTACACCATAGGTAACAGGTAGATCCTTACTTATAATATTTCCTATCTATATACGTTGAGTGCGGTTTATTAAATAGTAAGTAAAGAGTTTTGTTGTGTGTTCCTAACTCCAACCTTTTCATATTTCTTAACCAGAATTGGGATAGAGACCGTCTCACATGACTTGACTAGATATAGGAAAATTGCCATACACTTTTTGTTATTATCAAATTCTTTAAAGATATAGTTTGTAAGATCATGAACCGCATCTGTCGTTGATAAACCAAATCTAAATTTGAACTGTGCCTTGAAAAAAGTAAATTATTTTCAAGAAAACAGGTTAATCGATTTATTCATGATCTTTTCAAGAATCTTAGATATTGATGATAAAAAAGATACTAGTCGATAATTATTTACATTTTTTTATAGAATAGGGGGCAAACGAGCATGCGGCTCACCTGATTGTAAGTGACTACCGCCGCCCATGAACAACCGCAACACCAGGGGAATTGCAGATGCGTTGCCGGCCTTTTAGAAAGCTGTAAGCTCTTTTCTTGAAGGTTCCTAAGTCGTATCGGTCCGGAAAATTCGCTGGTGGTAATTGATTCCACAAGAAAGTTGTGCGAGGGAGAAAACTTCTTCTAAATCGCAAAGTGGTGGACCGCCAATCATCCAGATGGTATTGATGGTAACGCGAGTTTTGTCGCGATGTGCGATGGTGAAATGGAGCGGCTGAAATTAGTCCGAACAATTCCCAGAGCACTCCCCGTGATAGATGCGATAAAATACGCAAAGAGATGCAACATCTCTACGCAGTGCCAGTGTATCGAGCCGATCAGAAAGAACTCGGTCGTTGACGATTCGAGCCGCTCTGCGCTGGATGCCGTCAAGTGGAAGGAGCTGGCACTGGGGTGCCCTGGCCCACAGATGAGAACAGTATTCCATGTGGGGCCGAACTTGCGCTTTGTAAAGTTGCAAGCGATGTGCCGGCATGAAATACTGTCTCGCTCTGCTGAGCAAGCCAAGCTTTTTAGAGGCCTTTTTTTGGCCTTCCCTTCCAAGTGACCACGAAACTGCACACTATTCAATATTTTGACGCCAAGGATTCCGATACTGGCTGAGGCAGCAAGGGGAGTGCCTTAAAACTGAGGAGATACGACAAAGGGGTTCTTTTTAGCGGTAAATGCGCAAACTTGTGTCTTCTGGGGATTGAACTGGACTAGATTTAGTCGGCCCCAATCCGAGACTTTGTTAAGCAAAGACTCGACTTCAGACACAAGTTTGTCCCGGTACTCGGCGACTTTTTCCCGAGCAATATTGGCACGGCCAGTATATAAGGCATCACCAGTGCTGTCGTCTGCATAGCAATGAATGCTACCAGTTAGCAATATATCATTGATATGCAGGAGAAACAGCGTTGGTGATAGCACGCAGCCTTGTGGAACACCAGCGTTGATAGGCTTGAAATCAGAGCATGCACCGTCTACTACGACCTTGATGCTTCGATCAGCAAGGAAACTGGTGATCCATTTGCACAATTTCTCAGGAAGCCCATAGGAAGGAAGCTTCGAAAGAAGCGCTTTGTGCCAGACCCGATCGAAGGCCTTCGCTATGTCCAAACTAACGGCCAATGCCTCCCGCTTGGACTCTACTGCCTCCGCCCATCTATGAGTTAAGTAGATTAGAAGATCACCAGCTGATCGACCCCGACGAAAACCGTACTGGCGGTCATTAATCAGCTGGTGATCCTCAAGGTACCTCATGAGCTGGCTGTTTATAATGGCTTCCATTATTTTGGAGAACAAGGAGGTGATGGCGATAGGCCTGTAGTTGGACGGGTCTGAGCGGTCGCCTTTTTAGGGATCGGGTGGACCAAAGCTGTCTTCCATGAATTTGGGACTACGCCTTGGAAGTAGGAGTACCGGAAAAGACGCGTTAAAACCGGTGCCAACTCCGGAGCACACGTCTTCAGCACAATGGGAGGGACTCCATCGGGCCCACTCGACTTGCTGACGTCCAGGGAAAAGAGTGCTTTGCGAACAGAGCGCTGTGTAAATCGCACATCCGGCAAGGAGCACTCACATCGCGGGATGGTCGGCGGTGTGTTCCCCCCGTCATCTAGAGTCGAGTTGGACGCAAAAAGAGAGCTCAACAGATCGGCTTTCTCCTTTGCGGCATGGGCCAGTGAGTCATCCTCTCTGTGCAGAGATGGAAGAGATGGCTGACAGAAGTTCCCTTGGACAGCCTTGGCGAGAGACCAGAATGCACGGGTTCCCGAAGGAAGGCGAACTAGCTTCTCGCCAATTCTGCCGATGTGCTCAGACCTTGCCTTGGCAATGGCGCTTTTGAAGGACCTGGAGGCGGAATTATACTTCTTTTTAAGTGCGCTGGTGTTTACATCCCGAGACGTTGATGCGTCAGCCCAGGCCCGGTAGCACTCCTGCTTATAGCGTGATGTTATTTTACAGGAGCGACCAAACCATGGCTGGGAGCTGCTTTCGATGGGCACCACAGAGGATGGAATAAAAAGTTCCATACCTTGAAGTACCACATCAGCAACAGAATCGGCAACAACGCTGGGATCTTCCGGCGAGAAGCAAACCCGCACCCAAGGGTAGGATGCAAAAAAATACCGCATCCCGTCCCAATCAGCTGACCTATAGTGTCAAACACGGCGGCAAGTTGCAGATCGCAACTGCGATTGGAGCGTGAGTGGCACCGTACTCCGGATCAGACAATGGTCCGAAGAGCCCAGAGGGGCATCGACGGAGACCTGATATCCGTCCGGATGAGAGGTCAGCAGAAGGTCCAACAGGGAAGGTACATGGTCTTCCACATCTGGAATCCGCGTAGGCGAAGTAACCAATTGTGTTAGACCATATGCCAAAGCAAAGTCATAGACAGATCTACCCGCATGATCGGTTAAACGAGAACCAAGTTATTCAAAATACATGGTCTCTAGCTCCATTATTATAAATTGAAAGGATGACAGATTTCATGAAAGCAGAAGGAAATACGCCATTTGTTATGGGTAAATTACTGAACTTGAATTGCTGAATTTGATGTCGGATTCTGTGGCCATTTTTGCAATTCTTTGTCCTTTAAAAAAAAAACAGTGCTACAGAACTTAAGAGACAATATATAAGACTTCGATATGTATTTATTTTGTTATTTGGTTTAATTGGTTATTATGATTTTCCCCCTGTATTTTTTTGTATATTTTTTTTGTTTTGTATTTGTATAGGCGCAGGACCAACGGCTTTACGTGCTTTCCGAGGCACGGGGGTGAAATACCGCCAACTTCCTGACTCCGGGCAGCTACTGAGAATTTCTTGATGGAAAAACTCAATAACTGATTTTTGGCCCGACCCGGGATTCGAACCCGGGGCCTCTTGATCAGCAGTCACACTACTGCAACCAATAGACCAATGAGGCAGTCATTGCATTTGCATTATTTTATGTTTTATATACAATCTCCAGCGTAAAAAAATCGTACGGTAATATGCAAACTCACTGCTATAGTATATTTTCTACCGACCATCAATCAAACTCGACCAACTTTTTACTAGGAGTTACAAAAAGTTAAGTTATTCTGTCTTTAATAACCTTGAAGTTATTTAGATCTAGTAGCAATTTTCGACAGTAATGTTTTTATATAATTAATATAATGCATCGTTACCAGTAAAAAGGGTCTCCGGTTCTAATCGCTCTTCGTACGAAAAACAGCATTAAGCTTACTATTAACTGTTACTTATTGTGGTCTTTCCCCAATCGAGCCGAACCATTCGTGTTGCACAATACAAACCAACGTAACCAAAATCCGTAATAAAAAACAACAGTATTTATTAACGGAATACGTGGTAGAGCGATGCTGCAGCTATATTAGTAGTATAGTTGTAGCACGAATGGGTAGGCTCGACCGGGGAAGGACCACGCTCTCACAGAATACCAGCGTAAAATGGCAGCTTGACACTGCTGTGTTTCGTATGGTGAGTGTAGAGAACCAGAAACCCATTTTACTGGGAACGAGGCATTCCATCTTTGTCCTCACGGGTGACAACGTTTCTGCATTTTGATTCTTAATCGATGATAAATGTAGATATTTATGGTCCACAGCACCCACTTACCGTCAGGAGGACTGTGTGCCCGTATGTCACCGTTATGCAAAAAAAATGTAATGTCCTCCAGATCGAATTTCAGTCACGGCTCGGCGGCCTGTTCCAACGGATACTAGCCGTCTACACAGGACAGGATTGTAGTACACGAATATATATGCGCAACCACACAGCAAACGCTACCATTTATTAGATCAATTTCATGACTATTGAAACAGCACAAATTAACGTATTGTAATATACACGGAACGTGGCATTTGTTGGAATCGTTAGTCACGTATTTGTCATCACATCGAAGTCAATCTCAAGTATGAAATAACTCAACTTTGACTTGGTACTTAAATTTCTAAAAATTAAAGTAGAAAATAGTTTTTTCTGTTATTTCACTTCGCTGATAATAACCCCTGGGAATGAGGTGGTCACTTTTAAGATGTTTCTTAAATGAGTTTTGTAAGTATTTTGTACAACTTTTGTTCTTAATGTACAACTTTACTTTTAAAAAAAATCTCCCGCTGGTTGCGTTCTGGATTTTCCCAGTACAGTGATTCTTTCAGGACCAGTGGTAAAAAAAAAATTCTTTCAATGAGAATTAATTGTTATATAATGAATAAACTATTATTTTACATCATGAATTGTTGTTATATCCTCTATTTTTTTTGTTTATTAATTTTCTTTTTTTTATTATTATATTCTCATTCGTATTAATTTTGTTTATTAATTTGTCATTGTAATATGAAGTGTCGGAATAAATGTCTTTATGTTTTTATTTTAAATGAAACTAATTTTACGGATTTTATTGCGTTTAATTTAACTTTATAATTCCCGATTTTGCGGGTACTTTAGATCACCCATGGGCACCCCCATGATTTAATATGTAGTATTCGCGTAAATATAAGAAATCATTAAATATTATTTTATTCTATTCTATAGTTAATATAAAATAGTTATAGAGGCTAACTTAAAATATACTAGTTTATAATTGACATGTTTAGCGCACGCATTTCTTTCAAGTTTTATAATAGACACCTGCACAGCAAAATGTGGGACAGCAAGCAACAAAACTCACGGATAAATTCAAGGAAGGACGACTACAGTTCAAAATGGCGCCGGATATTTTTTAAATTGTAACTATAGTATGTGCCATATCGATTGAGAAAAACGGACAATGACCTCAGATATGAGCCGAGTGTCAAAAGGCGTAACTTACAAAATCTCAATTTAGATGTGATAACAATATTTAAATATTGATATTATTCCCACTTCTAGGTCAGCACATATGTTTTGTTTTTTTGTTTCTTAAATAATATTGTCTGTGGTTCCTATAAACATAGTAAAATCTTACGGTACATCGCGAAAAATGTGTTATATTTTATATTTCAATTTATGGTAAGTAACGCAGCAATTCATTTAATAACAGTTTCATATTAAAAAAATATTTGAAGCAATATAATCACCATATTGAGCTTTTGCAAATTCATCCCTTTAAAATAAACAAAACGCGCGTTACGTCAGTTCGTTCTAAAAGAAACGTGACAATGGCAGCCAGAGATGCGTCACCTTTTTTGGGCCGGTCCGCCATTTTGTTTTCATTCGTGTTCGGATAGCGCTTGCGTGTGTACGTCTCGGGTAATTCATAGCATTCATTGCATTGTTTTAGTTGAGTTTTTACTGTTAAATTTGTTATATCGTTAAGTTTTTGTTTTTTGAATCTGTTATATTAGTTTTACTGTGACGGTCGTTACTAAATCGACATGAGTTCAGGAGAATTTGGTGAAGGACCCGGTCCTTCAACATCAAGTGGAAAGAGACGTCGCCGACCCATAATAAACGTAGCAGGTACGTACAAATAGGTACAAATGCGACGACGTAGCCTTTCTATTTCTTAAAGCGCTACTTTTTATGTGACCATGTGGTATTTATTTTCTAAAACAATATGTATTTATGTGATGTAGTACTATGGTAGTATATTTTTGTCATTTATTTACAGGCCCATCTTCTGGAGCACCTTTAACGTCACCAGTAAAAAAGAGAAAACCTACCACTTTGTCGGTCGGGGAACAAGAGATTATCATTAATGTATACAAATATGTCAAAAACACCTGGCCCGAAGACGTGTATCCTTCAAACGTTAATATGGTAGAAAAGGTTTCGGAGATCTCAGGAGTCAGCAAGAGCACTATATATCGCGTATTAAGCGTGTATAGAGATTCCCATAAAATACCAGAAAAGGGAATAATTAATAAAAGAAAAAAGTCTGTAATTGACAAGTTGGACGATTTTGATAAATCGGCTATAAGCGCGAAAGTGCATCAGTTCTTTCTTGCAGGAGAATTACCGACTTTAGACAAAATTTTGCTCAGTATAAATCAAGATGACCAGTTGCCAAACTTGAGCAAAACTTCCCTGCGACGTGTGTTGCGCCATTTAAAATTCAAATATATAAAGAGAAACAGAAAAAGTGGTCTAATAGATCGCCCAGAGATAGTTCTGTGGCGTACCAGATATTTGAGAGAAATACAAATATTAAGAAACGAGGGACGTAACATTTTTTACCTTGACGAAACATGGATTAACGCAGGTCATACTATGGGAAAGGTATGGGAAGACACCACAATTGAATCTTCTCGTCAATCACGGTTAGAAGGCTACTCTACTGGCGCGAAAGCCCCTTCGGGTAAAGGAAAGCGATTAATAGTTGTACACGTTGGCAATGAAAATGGCTTTTTGGAGGGATGTGATTGGGTATTTGAATCATCATCTACTGGTGACTACCATGAGAGTATGGACGCTCTCCATTTCGAGGACTGGTTTAGAAAAGTAATAGAAAAACTGCAAAGCGGCGATGTCATAGTTATGGATAACGCTAGTTACCACTCCAGACGTTTAGAAAAAACCCCAACAATGTCTTGGCGGAAACAAAATATGCAGGAATGGCTAGAATCTAAACAGATCGCATACGTGCCCTCGGACACAAAGACCCACTTAATGGAAAAAATAAAGGCAGTTAAAGATAACTATCGAAGTTACGTCACCGACGAGATGGCAAAAGAAAAAAGCATCACAGTGGTAAGGTTACCTCCTTATCACTGTGAGCTTAACCCCATTGAACTTGTGTGGGCAGATGTGAAAGGGTACGTTGCACGAAAAAATACAACTTTCAAGTTAAAAGATGTTAAAAATTTACTTAAAGATGGTTTAACTCAAATCACGCCAGATAAATGGAAAAACTGTGTTCAGCATGTCCTTAAGGTTGAACAAAAAATGCGTGGCATGGATGATAGAATTGACCAAACTGCAGATCGCTTTATAATTAATGTTACAGATAGTTCATCAAGTGAAGATACGAGTGATGATTGCACCGAATAAAAATAAAGTTCTTATATAATATTAAAAATAAAGTTTTATCTTTTGCATAAGTACGTACTTATTCGGTGTCGTTATCACTCGAATCTTTATATGTGTTATAAATTAATGTTTTTTGTTGTTAAATGAATAAAGTACTTTATAACAATAGATGATTTTTCTTCTACAGCGATCTTTCACATAACTTTTTAATAATAGTTAATAAATATATATTATATCAATCATTATAAAAAAATCATTATAAATAAAGAAAGTACTACATATAAAATGTGCCTATATATTGAAGGTTTGTAACCCCTGGTTAAACGACCGAAAGGTCATTGTCCGTTTTTCTCAATCGATTTGGCACATACTATAGTTGGAGGAATCGTTTGCATTTGAGAATGCGTGGCTTTTGTCAGTAATATCGCTTGAAGTCTCAATCAAAGTTTATCTTAAAATAATAAAAAGATTTGAAACGTATATTATTAAAAATAAATATTCAATCTAAGAAAGCAAAACGTTGCTGAACGGTAGGAACGGAAAAGGATGCCCTAGACGAAAGTTTATCGACCGAATTGGCAATATATTGACATCTTCAATATATCGCCGATTTGCCAGATTAAGAGTACCTATAACCGACGAGCATGTATGCGTAGGTATATGAATGAGGAGGCGAGAGAGGAGGGTATACCAGGATCGTGCCAAATGGAAGTCCATAGACTACGCCTACCCCTCCGAGTGACAGGCGTGAGTGTTTATGTTTTAAATATCTCAATAGGACGAAAATACTGTTTTACCATAGACCACATATCTCTTGGGTAAATAGTAATAGAAGACCGAGGAGGAAAATATACGAATTTTTCTTGCGTATGTGAACTATAAGAAAGCAATCGATTTGGTCGAAATTTGGACGGTGCTACAGCCCCTGCAGTGGTGCTAAGTCGACTATATCTATATCGAAGTGCCGAAGTGTATGTACAGTAGAGCTACGTTGACTATCCGAGTACAAGACGAGTTCGAAACCTATCCAACTGCAGAGAGATAAGTAAGAGTAAGTAAATTATACTGAATAATGTTATATTCCTGCAAATCTTCACCGCTGCATTGAAAGACGTTTTCAAGCTACTGGACTGGAAAGGATACCGTATCAACATCAATAGCGAGTACATCACTCACTTTTGATTTGTCAACGATATAGTCATTATAGCATAATCACTGGAGGTCCTAAGCATTATGTTCAATGACGTCAATAGTGTTCCCCTACGGATAGGTCTTAAAAATGAATATGGAGCAAACGAAGGTCCTGTGTAACTACTACGTGACAACTATACTGTTAGTTTTTAGAAGCACCACGCTCAAAGCTATTGACGAATATATTTACCATGGCCAAATTATCCGAATAGGTAAAACCAACTTTGACAGAGAAGTCAACCGACAAATCCCACTCGGCAAGGCAGCATCCGGAAGATTACGACGTCACACCTTCTCGTTACTTACCTCAAAACTTCAAAACATGAGCCTATAATCAGTGCATGTTGCTTAGTAATGACAGATGGCTCTCAGACGTGGTCTTTCATTCTTTCATGCATTATGCTCGGCGTTTCTCTGCGTAATAGAGTTCATAATGGAAGTACCTTTAGTAGAACCAGAGTAACCAACAAGAATACCATCGTATTAATACCAGTTTTTGTCAATTTTTATGCCTAAAAACATTACTGATTGAACATTTTCTATCTTCGAATTTTCACATTTTATATTCATATTTATGGGTTCCGTTTTGTAATTTCCACTTACACTGTTGGTATGACAGGCAATGTTTGTCTAAAGACCGCGAATAATAAAACTGTAATTCCAGCCATAAGTCTATTTCAATTCCTTATGTCCTGAAGTGTTCTATCTAGAGCCTCTACACATTTTTATAGGCCATAGTAGACTCATCCCAAGCTATTAATTTTGCTATTCGTAGTAGTTCTGCCAAGTCACTTTGTTTTGGTGTATTGCACATTGTAATTTCGGAGTAATAAAGATTTAAGGGCAACTTAAATGCACAGTGTGCCGTTTACTTCTGTCAATCAAAGTTCCGGCGAATCCTGAAGAAGCAACCGCAATGGCAATATTCTAGTCGCCTCTTACAGTTGCTAAAAGCATACTTATTTAAATTGTCGCTCTAATATATATCTTTATATATAAAAATTACGTGTCACATTGTTTGTCCGCGATGGACTCCTAAACTACTGAACTGATTTCAATGAAATTTTGCACACTGTGTGCATTTTGGTCCAACTTGAGATATAGGATAGTTTTTATCCCAATGAATGACCCTCAAAATTTAAGGATTTTTATAGAATAGAATAATTTTATTCAATATACATTACATGTGTAATTCTTATAGGATGGGTCGTTGGAAAGGGCAGAACAACGTCTACCTGTCCAGCTAGTTAATATATAATTCATAATTCATTTATTGCATGTCACAAAGTATAAAGTTGTTACAATATATCTACAGAGCATGTGACAACCCTGTACGGGCGTAGCATATTAAGATGGATTCTAATTGTTAATTAATATGAAATCAAATTAAATTACAATTTTTAAGGTACATAATCTATACATTATTACTAATTAATTTATTAAATATCAAACCAAATAATACACACATTTATTTAAAATGAAATGTCAATAAATATTTTATCTTAACTATTGGTCATTTTAATTCATATAAATAAGATTTAAAACTTTGATGAAAATATTAATAATGTAATTTAAGTAAATAGAAATAATAAATTTTGTCAAAATAATTTAAATTTATAATTTGTCATTAAAATATTCATTTAAGTTATAATAGCTTTTTACAATCAGCATTTCCTTAAGTACTATTTCAAGTTTACGACACTGGAGGGCTTTTATATTATTAGGCAAATGGTTGTAAACCCTTATAGCCATGTAGTAGGGACCATTTTTAAATATTGTTAGATGTGCGGTAGGAGCAACCAGGTTATAACCACGGTGACGTGCGCCATATCTATTGGGTCTATCCCCAATTCGTTGAAAATAATGAGGACTTTTCCTAACAAAGCGGCATAATTCAAAAATATAAATGCACGTCACAGTTAATAAGTTGAATTTAGGGAACAACTTTCGACATGAATCCCTTGGAGCTACGAATGCAATTATTCTAAGGCAACGTTTTTGGAGCACGGATACCGCGTGCACCTCGGTAGAATTGCCCCAGAATATGATGCCGTATCTGATCCAGGCAGCGGCGTGGCTGTGGTACGCAGTAAGCGCACACTGCTCGTTTGTGTCTTTACGTAGCTCGCGCAGGGCATAGCAAAAGCTGCCCAACCTACTTACTACGCTCTCTATATGAGTTTTCCATGAAAAAGTTGAGTCTATTGTTACCCCTAGGAGCGAAAATGTGCGAACTTCCTCAATATTTATACCTTGGTAAGATATAGCGAGTGTGACTTCTAGTCTCTGATATGGGCGAAACTGCATTATTTTTGTCTTTTCAAAATTTAACAATATACCCAAAACGTCCAATTCATCCACAATTTTGCTAAGGCAATAAGTTATATTTTCCTGCAAATTAGTGAGTTTTTTTTTGTTCACAAGAAATTATAACTGTCGCGTCGTCTGCAAACATAACAACTCTATGTGGTATTACTGAAGGGAGTTCGTTAATATACGTAGAGAACAGCAAGCATCCTAGGACGCTACCCTGCGGTATAGATCCTTTTACTGTGGTAGTGTACGAGTTTATTTCATTTATTATTCTTCTATTTTCATTTAAATGGGATATCTGTACGTACTGTTTTCTATTCGCAAGATAAGAAGAGAGCCATTCGTGCGGTTTCCCTCGTATTCCTAGAGAATATAGCTTTTCTAGCAAGGGACCATGCAAAACGCGATCGTATGCTTTGGACATGTCCATAAAATAGCTACAGCACATCTTCCCTCATTTTTTTTTATAGGATAAGGGTGACAAACGAGCACACAGTCCACCTGATGGTAAGTGGTTGCTGCGGCCCATAGACATCTACATCTATCCTCTATTACAATTCAAAATGTAGATGCGTTGTCACCCGTGAGGACTAAGATGGAATGCCTCATTTCCAGTAAAAAGGGCCTCCGGCCACCTGCATAAAACATCTATCATAATCATTTAGAGCATTATGAGTTTCTAAGATGATGTCAAATACAGCGGATGTGGTAGAATGTTTTTTTCGGAAACCATGCTGATATCTATTAAAAATGTTGTATTTTTCAAAAAAATTATATATTGTACTACAAATTATTCTCTCAAAAATTTTCGAAATTACAGACAGTAATGCGATGAGACACATTAGTTCTATCTCCTTTTTTAAAAGCAGGTTTTATCACTGCTAATTTTAGATTTTCCGGAAAAACGCCATCCTCACACGATTGATTTATAAGAAAAGTTAAGGGTTTTACGAACTCATCTACGCAATATATCAGTAGGGTAGCTGGGATTTCATCATATCCACAAGACTTGTTTCTTTTAAGTCGCATTATTGTTCTTTTTACATCAGCCTCTGTAACACTACCCAGATATAGTGAATTTGATAAGGATACTCGAGATGGCTGTTTATTTAGAGAGGAGCAGGTTTTTGAATTTATGGTTATATAATAATTATTAAATATATTTGCAACTTTACTAGGAGATGTTTTTAATCCGGCATTACGTAAACAAATGTTTTTATGTTTTACACTTTTAGATTTTTTAATTTTTTCATTAATCATAGCCCACATAGTTTTATATTTATTACGTGACGTTTGCAGTCTTTTTATGTACGATTTTCTTTTTTCTGCCGCTATTATTCTCTTTAATATTTTGCTGTAATTTTTTAAATAAGATTTTAAGGTTTCATTATTGTGGTAATTCGTAAGATAACGTAAAAAACGTTTGTTATGACAACATTTTTTAATGCGTTTTGTAATTTATAAAATTTTCGTGGAATATGCTCATCTAAAATAGACGAGATTTGGTTCTGGAATTTATTATAGTTTGTATTTATATCACTCGTTCGGGCCATTATGTTACTCCAATTAATTTCATTTAGTTTAATTCTGAAATTATTCATATTATTTTCATTAAAAAGTCGTTTGTTTATTTTATAAGTAATATTTTTTCTATTTATGTTCTCTTTTACTGGTATTTGTCCAATTAATGTGTGATGGTCAGATAAGTCATAGTTTTGTACAAAAGCCGTCATGTATGTATTTTTAGAAATTATAAATTGGTCAATGCATGATTTACTGTTTTGGATCTCACGTGTGGGGGTGTCTATAAGACAGCGTAACCCGAATTATTTTAAAAGATTGATAAGTCTACGAGATATTTTTGTGTTCTTTGTAATGTCAATATTTATATCACCCGCTTTGATAATTTTTTTGTTATGAGAATTTTTCGATAAGTGGTATAGTAAAGCTTGCATTTGAATGAAAAATGTTTCTATTTCCCTCTCACAGCGATAAAAGGCCACAATCAATAAGTTGGATTCGGTAATCTCTAACGCACACAATTCTATAATAAATTCTAATGTGAATGATTGAATGTCTAAACGTTCTTTAGTTTTCATATTTTCTCTAACAAAGATACCAACCCCACCGTGTATATGTTTTTGCCGTAAATACTTCGCACGTAGTTCGTAGCCCTCTAATGTGTAAAAATGATAGTTAATAGGTAATAACCAATGTTCACTCACGATTAATAGATCTATATTAACTTCCATTAATAATAAGTTTAAGTCGTCAATTTTGTTGGAAAGACATTGAATGTTTTGATACATAATTTTGTAGTATTTAGGGGCGAAAGGAAGACTTGTCTGAATCAGTTCTATTTTCTTGACACGTTATTACTTCTAGATTAGAGATATTTTCAATTCGTCGATTTTCACTGAATGTTACATCGTCAAATGTTGTTATGAATTCGTCAATGTCGTGCAAATAGGTCTTTAATCCGAGTTTATTTAATTTTCCATTATATATTAAGAACATATGAGTGGAATACTCTTAATTTTTATTTGAGTCTAAAATGTAACAGTATTCAAAATTAATATTATCAGAGTATAATAAGTTATTAAAGGTTTCAATTCTTCTATTATATATATTTGATTGGTTACAAAATTTAAAAGTGGGCAGGCATATCAAAATATTTGTGTGCTGAACGGTCAAAAGGGCTTTTCTTATATTCAAAACTAATTCATTATAATTTTTGGAAATATTAAAATCAGTTTCACCTACAATCAAAATACAAAAGTCATTAAGGGTGTAATCTTCAAGTTTTGTTTGTAGACTACTTAATAGTTGGTTAATACCACCTCCTGTTATGCGATAGTGGCAGATGTTTTGCGTCTCGAAGTGATTTCTTAGTGTGGTCGCCATTTTAGCCAGTTTCCTATTCGGAGAGTACTTGCAAGTTTCTTCACTAGTCTTAGTTTTTGAGGCTAGAGATTCGGCGTAAAAACGGCTTCTATCGCTTACAATTTTTTCAGGTTGAGTAGCAGGCAATGTTTCTTTAAGCTTTATTTGTTCAACACATCCGGAACTATAGCGTGTATCAGGCTTAAAACTTTTTGTTTTTTGGGTTTACTTAAAGGCGTTGAGTTATATGAATTATTAGCTGGTTTTCTCAATTGTACGTCATCGATACTAACAGTTTTGTAAATTTTTATAATTTTTTCTTGTTCTTAAATTTTTTTGTTAAGTTTCCTAATCGTAATATTTAAATTATCCACCTCTTTGTTTGCTATGATTAGTTCTGTTCGTAGTCTTAAAACTTCTTCTTTTAACTCTTGTATCATCAAGCAGTCTCTTAAGTCGTCATCTGGTAGACTGCGAGAGGTTTTTTGTAAATTTAATGAACGAGAGTGTGTATTAGTAGACATAAATGAATCTGAAAAATCTGGAAGTGATTCAGGTAGTTTTTTATTTTTCTGACGAAAGGTTACAAATTCTGCGTACTCATCATCCACGTCTAGTGGATCAAAGAAGTTAGTTGTAGGTATATTTATATTTAGTTGATCAAAATTTGGCAGTTTTTGGTATTTACAATAATCGCATAGGCATTTTTTTCTTTTTTCGACATCTAGTAAGAAGAAAAATTTTTCTCCTATACTTGTGCAGTCTAAGTGAAAGAAATTCTTACATTTGGGACATTCAATAAAGTCTCTTTTTGTTATTTCTTCCCTGCATTTAAAACAATTTTTCGACATTTTGTAGTATTTTCTTCCTTTTATAAAATCAATTAAAATAGTTTTTAATTTTTAGATATCGCCATCTATTGTGTTGTAACTGCACTATTATTATACAAAGGCATGCTTTTTATCTTGTCGTCGATGGTCAATCAATCATTGAATTTGTTTTACCGGTAGATGGCGGTTGTTTACAACGGAATCTAATTCACTTTGAGGAGTTAAAATCAGCTGATTGGTCAGCTGACTTGTGTTTACAAATTTAAACAGCAAACGTTTCAACAGTTGAGTAAAAATAGCAAATTCAAGCTTTTATGGTTTAATTTTTCACTTACGATATGAGTTGTAGAAATACTAGGTTGGGGCACTTATTAATTCACTTGCACTTGAACGCTTCGTACTTTTATTACGGTGTTATTTGTCTTATCAATACTGACTGATTTTCACACAATATACACTGGTTTTTACTGGGATAACATTTCCACCGCTCTATTGTATCTAATTTTATATGGAAAACACATATTTACTATATTTAGATCACTATTTGTTAATTTTTATAAATTTATAACGGAGCTCGATGTTAACCGTGACAACTAGCGACACTTACTCGTCTTATATACTTATCTTCACGCACAATCCCTGACGGGGTAGCCAGAGAGAACAGATCGCCAAGTGTCACGATCCTTACATACCTCTTTCGCTTCTTTCAGATTCATTATCTTCTTCATACATGCACGTGTAGGTATCCGAGTTCTCTTCCGACCCTCCCCTCTTCGAGCAATTTGCTCACATGGTCTGCGAAAGTTAGTCTCGGTCTACCTCGACACCTTTTAATATTAACTTTCGCGTTATATATTTTCTTCACCATTCGGTTTTCACTCATTTGCTCAACGTGCCCAAACCATCGAAGCACGCCCTTATCAATTTTTGTGATAAGGTCATCTTTCAAACCTGCCATATTGAGAATCTCTTCGTTTCGCTTTCGGTCGGCCATGGTAACGCCGCACATTTTACGAAGAGATCGCATCTCCACTGCATTCAACTTGCTTTTATGCTTCTTCTGGCATACCCAGGTTTTGCTGCCATATAACAAAGTCGGTACCAACACTGAGTTATGTATTGCAAGGCGTGGACTCTTCACTACGCCTTGCCTTTTGACTAACGCAGTCAGGGCACCACTGACTTTGTTCCCGGCAACGACACGCCTGTCCACATCTAAATCACATCTTCCATCCCGGCTAAAGGCACTCCCCAAGTATACAATTTCATTTATCTGTTCTAGACATTCCTGATTTACCCATATTTCACACTTCGTTCTCTCTTCGTCCCTTTCAAATACCAGAACCTTAGTTTTATTAGCATTCAAACGGAGACCTTTAATTTCACATTCCTCTTTCATTAGTTAATATATATAATGTAAAATAATGCTCTATGCTCGTGCGATTGAAGCTAATGGTTTCAATGTTTTTCATTTGTAAAATCTGATATATCACTCATTTCATTCTTAATAGTCCTATTTAAAAAAATGGCGTTTGTGATTATGATAGAGTGGTATATAGATTTTATATGGGGCTTTTGAAAGTTAAATCTATAGTTTTACAGAAAACGATGGTGTATGTGAGATAAACAAACATGTATGTAAAATATTGTCTAGAATTTAGTATTTAATATGATTACATGTGTACAACTATAAGATACTTTTCACCACCGAAAAACATTACGAAGTTACCGGGGGAAAATACAACTAATATTCGAGCAATAACTTGATGCAGGTGGCTCAGGACCGTGCTTTGTGGCATTCTTTGGGGGAGGCCTATGTTCAGCAGTGGACTTGTGGAGGGCTGTAATGATGATGATGATGATGAACTTGATGAAACTACTTAACCACCTAGAGACCCATTCAATACCCAAAAGGAGACTGATACACTTTCATACATACTTGGGCCCAGATTGTAAAAGGATGAAAGTAGTGTCACTTACATATACCTATCTTCGTTTGAATTTAATTTAGATGTATTTTCTGTTTGTTGTATCATTTTAGTCATCAATAAATACTACACTACATAGGATCGCAAAAACTTTTACATTCCCTTAAACCGGCCCTGTCGTAAAATCTGTTCCTACCTGACATGTCTTAACTATATTCTATCTCTTTATCAATTTTCGGGTACAAAAAGCCAAGGATTACATATAAATTTGAGAGAGGCCACCTGGACTAATCCAGGTGTTCATAAAATTCTTTTTTAGCTAATATGTCCTACTCGTAAACTCTAGTCTTGCTAAATTTCATTTTGGTAGTACAAAAAAAAATTGAAATTTCATTTAAACTTACGGCAGTGCTTAGACCTCTTTAATCCGTCTCTGTCGCAAAATCCGTTCTTAACGAACGTCTACTAACTATAAACTACATCCTTGCCAAATTTCAAGATTTTAAGACTAAAAATGAAGGACTATCAAACAAACTTGCGAGAGCTCTTAGACCTCCTTAATCCAGCCCTGTCTTAACAACAAAACCTGTTCTTAGTGAACGTCTACTGACTATAAACTACCTCCCAGCCGAATTTCATCCGTATATGTCAAGTGGTTTTCGATATTTCGTGATGAGTGAGTGAGTGACCTTTCGCTTTTATGTATTTAGATATATATATTTTTCACAGGTGTGTGGTGCCGGAGTGTGAAGGCGCTGGGGCTTCGTTTGGAAACAGTTCAGCACAGGCGCTGCTCAGCCCGGAGCCCTGTCACCGATACTCGCCGCTAACTGACGCCCCCACCTGTTTGCGCGAGGACTTCCATCTCAATCACACTGTCAAATGCGATGCCTTTATCTATGAGAACCAAAACACTGTTTATGCCGAGGTGTACTATTAACTTCTACTGCATTACGTTATGTGTATAGAAATTAATCTTTGTTTCATAACTTTTAGCCTCTTATTCGCTTTAATCGTTTTAGGAAACGATTACTACTTGTTACCTGCCTCGTTGTCGGTCTAGTGGTCGTAAATGCGATTGCTGTACATGAGGTCTCCAGTTCCAAACCGGGATCAGGCAAAATCAGTTACTAGGTTCTTCTGTCAAAAAATTCTTACTAGCAGCCCGGAGTCAGTCAGAAGGTTGATGGTGTTTCAGTAGTAGGTCTTGCGCCTGATCTCTCATCGTTCTTGTCGGGTTACCATCTCATCGGACTATGAGAGTGAGGGAATTGAGAGCACACCTATGCTTGCGTATGCCTTGGCACCTTGGGCACCATAATCTTACTCTGCGTACTGCCTAGTCTCCGTTGAGAATGAAGAAATTCGATCTGGAGGATATAATTATTATTACAACTTGTTACACTATAAAGTAGAACAACAGCTTCATGGGTGTGATAGCCGGTCTATTGTATGATCGGTAAATGCTAAAACAACAGTTAGTAGTATAGTTGACATGTAGTGTCCGCGAAGGAGAAGCCCCATCGCGTCACGTGGGTGTCGTAAGACATGACTATGTGAAATGCCAGAAAATTGTTATGGCTTCCAACTGATGGCATCTGTATTTATCTTCCATTAAAAATCAAAATGCAGATGCGTTGTCACGAATGGGGCTTAGATGAGATGCCTCGTATCCAGAAAAAAGGGCTTCCCTTTTTAAGTTCGTTGCTTTCTCCAATTTTATATAAACAAAAGTAGTTAGTACCTATTTGTTTCACCAAGTGCGTTTGTCTCAGTTTGGGCTGGCGTGCCGCGAGTGGCTGCGCACGCTGGTGGGCTCGGTGCGCAACGCTGCGCTCCCACTCGCGCTGCTTCTCACCGGATACACCTCCGATAGGTAACACCTATTTTTTCTGTTGCAGCTCTACCCATAACTCTCACCACTCTATCATAGGTTAGGCACAGAATGCATTTCGGCGTTAGTTTCGCCTTTGTAGCAAATCGTTTAATACATTTGACTGCAATAAAGAATTTTCTATCAATCTACCTTAGCGTCAATGAACACGTATAGGAAACTTTATACCTACCACAATTTGCAGGACTGTTCTGGTGCCAGATTCTTATTAGATTAAATGCTCTTAAAATGTAATTTTTTTAATTATATTATTTGAATGTGTGGCGGTGCTGTCGAATTAAAGACCCGAGGCGAAGCCTAAATCACGCTATTATAGTTTCCAAAAGGCTGAATATATACAACGAGTTCGGTAATATACCAAACGTAGTGTTGGCCAATCACCATGCAGACCACCTTGCCCAGCAGGAGATCTACTTATTTCTTTTCCCGGTCAAAGGCATAGGTGAGTGTTCTTGTCAAATTTGAAGTGCGACTTTAAACTCCTCATCAACGAATCGTGATAAACTATGTTTAGTGGCCGTGATACGACGCTCTAAATATGCAAGTATAGTCCCCTGCAGTCCAGTTCTTTATTTATAATAATGAAACCTTATTATAATGGCTTTAAATCAAAGACACTAATAAAGATTAATTACTTCTTATTGACCACCTCTGTATTGTTTCTGTTAAAGAATATTAAATGAAAAAGCTACCTAAAATTTTATATACTTTTGTACTTGGTAGAGCCATGCTGCAGCTATATTAGTAGTATAATTGTAGCACAAATGAGTCGGCTCGACCAGGGAAGGACCACGCTCTCACAGAATACCAGCGTCAAATAGCAGCTTAACACCTGTGTTTCGTATGGTGAGTGTAGAGAACCGGAGACCCTTTTTACTGGAAACGAAGCATTCCATCTTAGTCCTTACGGGTGGCAACGCATCTGCATTTTGATTCGCAAACGAGGATAAATGTAGATGTCTATGGGCCACAGCAGCCACTTACCATCAGGTGGACTGTGTGCTCGTTTGTCACCCAGTGCTATAAAAAAAACTTGCTAACATATTTACAACAATTTCGTCGGTTTAGTAGCCCAGTGGCTTGGCGTTTGGCTGTGGCGCTTCAGGGCGGCGGGTTAAAATACCACAACAAATGTTTGTATGCTCTACAAAACAATTTAAGGGTCTGGGCGTTTGTCTATATGCAATTTATGCATGTAAGACGCATACATTTTTAACGTAGTAGAAATACGTTAGGGCTACATTACGGTGGCAGCACAAATGGCTCGGCTGAACTGGAGCAGGACCACACTCTTACAGAAAACAAGCAATATACTGCTGCGCTTTTTATGGTGAATGAAAAGAACTGGAGACCCTTTTTACTGGTAACAAGGTATCCTATCTTAGTCCTTAATGGCGATAACATATCTACATTTTGATTAATAATAGAAGATACAAATTTAAATATCTGTGAGCCACAGCATTCGCCTAAGACTAAGTTGACTATGTTCTCATTTGTCACTCTTATTCTATAAATATCTTTATACATAAAAATTACGTGTCACATTGTTTGTCCGCGATGAACTCCTAAACTACTGAACTGATTTCAATGAAATTTTGCATACTGTATGCAGTTTGGTCCAACTTGAGAGATAGGATAGTTTTTATCCCGATAAGTGACGCTTATCAGTTTTTATTAGCAATTTAAGGATTTTTTTTATTGAAGAAAGGGTCATCTCAGGAAAGGGCAGAAGAAGGTCTGCCTGGTCAGCTAGTACATTATATAAATTTCCCAGTTTTGTGGCCAACCTTTTTAATAAACAAAAAAAAATAGAAAGTAAAAATATACGTTTATGTGCCTGTCTTCTAATGCCAAACACAAAATCATTTAAAATTAAGTTTGTTTATTAGTATTAGCTAATATTGCACTGTTTCAGATGGGGTCGTCTCACTGCATTCTGCATTTTCTCTGCTTGCGCCGGAGTCATGGGACTCATCAAGTCCTTCTCCGTCAATTACCAAATGTACATCGCGTTGGAGTTTCTAGAAGCAGCGCTTGGATACGGGTTTGCAAGTGCTGCTTACGTCATGGGTGTGTTCTTTGTCTGTACATTATTAGTATTAGTTGATGACAGCGAAGAATTACGTCACAATTTTGTCTTGTATAATAGAATAGAATAGAATGATTTTTATTCAATATTGATTATTACATAATACTTTTTGAAAGTTATTTTTTTGTTTACCTAGATTTTATTTTTTTGTTTACCTATAGGAGTCATGAATGCACTTCAAGAGACAGTTGACAACTCTAGCCCGCTTATTATTTACACCTTTTTTATACAAGTAATATGAAAGTTAACCGTATTATGATGCTGTAAGAATATGCACTACCCCATATCGTCCCGTGAGTGTCGTACGAGGCGACAAAGGTAAACTGAAAAAGGAAATGGGCGGAAGGATCTTCGTGATCAAAACTCAAAGTAATAAAATACTGGCAGACGTAGAATACCTAGAACGGCGACGCCAGCAGCGTGACGATTAATGCAAATTCACCCTACACGGGGAGAGGCTCATCTCTGGTAGTGGACTTTAACGGGATGATGCGGGAAGCTGTGCTAAGTAGCGGCGGCGTATCCACTACTCTCTACACCAAGTGGATGTCGATCAGAGGGAAATCGAAACAGGACATGGACAGGAAAAGAACTGCAGTTGCCAACCCTCAGCAACTGTAGTAAACACACCTTTCCCCCCTTTGATTAATCTATGGGGGAGGTCTATGTTTAGCAGTGAACTTCATAAGCTGTAAAAAATTAAAATGAATAAAACAATAACATTGACTGATATCTGAGTAGAGAAAAATACATTAAGTAATGCCTAAGAACTTTTATTATTGCTTTTTTTTTATTCTAAAAGAAATAAATATATAAATTTTAACATTTTTTATTACCAACATCTCGGGAATCCTCCTACGCCGAGGGCCGACGTTAAAACGACCCCCTTAAAATACCCCCCATGACAAAAGTTACAAAAAGATGGCCCAATCCCCGGCGGCCCTACTCCTGGCTACGGTGGCGACCATGATAACAGCGGGGCAGGTCGTGCTAAGAATCTCCGGTGGAGGTTCGGTTGCCACCTAAGACGACTCGACCTGGCAACATACAACGCACGCACCCTGAGGACAAGAAGATCGTGGAGCTGGAAAAAGAGAAAGATAAGTTACGCTGGCATATTATAGGATTATCCGAGGTCCGAAGAGAGGGGAACGACACGGTAATCCTCGAATCCGGCAACTTGCTCTATCACCGGGAGGGCGACCATCTGGCGCAAGGAGGTGTCGGATTTATCGTCCACGAAACTCTCGTTATCAACGTTGTAAAGATTGAGAGTGTGTCGACGAGGGGGGCGTACCTTATACTCAGCATCAACAAACGGTATTCGCTGAAGGTCATACAGGTTTACGCACTACCTTCGGCACATCCCGATGAGGAGGTGGAGGAAATGTATGGGGATATCTTTAGAGCCATGCATTCCTCCAAACTCCTCTATATGGTATTAATGGGAGACTTCAATGCAAAACTAGGCACAAGAGAGAACGATCAGCTGAAGGTAGGGAAATTTGGAATAGGGCAACGGAACCCAAGGGGCCAGCAGCTGGCCGACATTATGGAGAAAGAGGGACTCTTTATGATAAACTTTTTCTTTCAGAAGCGGCCCCACAGGAAGTGGACTTGTTCGAGCCCCGACGGTTCAACAAAAAATGAGATTGACTTCATTATGACGACCAGACGACAACTGTTCATTGATGTCTCCGTGATCGCGAGGGTGAAAATTGGTAGCGATCACCGAACGGTTAGAGGCACACTGATCCTAAATGTGAAGTTGGAGAGGTCTCGTCTAATGAAGTCAAAGTTCCGTCCCACTCGTGCTCTGTTCCAGAGTACTGAAACCTTTCATCTCGAGTTACAAAACCGTTTTCAGTGCCTAGAAGACTGCAATGACGTGGACGAAATGAATGACAAGCTCGTGGAAACTCTCCATGCGGTCGGAGCTAAGTTCTGCAAGACCCGCCACGGAAGAACACAAAAACTCTCCGATCACACTCTTAATGTCATGGCTGTTAGACGCTACATTCTTCAACAGATTTGACACCACCACAGGCAACTGAACAGACAGATCTCCAAATGCATACGACGGGACCTACGCAACTTCAATACAGCTTGTATTGAAGAAGCGATCGAGCGGATCCACGGCTCCAAAGTCTTTGTCAGAGATCTGTCTGCCAGAAAGAGCCAACTGTCAAAGCTGAAGACTGAGTTTGACAGCATCGTTTCCGGGATATCTGAGATTTTTAATGAGATTGAGAGGTTCTGTGGGCAGCTGTGACGTGTACGTCATCGTTAGAGCCACACGCAAGTGTGAGTAACGATCCAAGAGCGAGTCTTATCCGACACTATTCCGAAGATATCCCGGACGTCAGTCTGAGCGAGATTAGAATGGCTCTCAAGCACCTTAAAAACGACAGGGCCCAGCTGAGGATGGAATTAGAGCGGAGCTTTTGAAAGCGGGTGGAAAACCGGTATTTCAAGTTCTGAAGGTTCTGAAGGATCAGAAGCTTTTTAATTCCGTCCTCCATGGTTTTTTTTATAGGATAAGGGTGACAAACGAGCACACAGTCCACCTGATGGTAAGTGGCTGCTGCGGCCCATAGACATCTACATCTATCCTCTATTACAAATCAAAATGTAGATGCGTTGTCACCCGTGAGGACTAAGATGGAATGCCTCATTTCCAGTTAAAAGGACCTCCGGCCACCTGCACTCACCAAGCGAAACGCAGAGGTAAACCTCTACTTCACGCTGATTTTCTGTGAGATCGTGGTACCACCCTGGTCGAGCCGGCCCATCCGTGCGACAGCAAAAGCTACCACGTGGCTCTACCACTGTTAGCATGGTGGCACTACTCCGAAGGCATGAAGCAGATGTGCGGTGGTCTTGTTTTTCAAGAAAGGCGACAACGCTCTCTTGAAGAACTACAGACGGATTTTCTTTCTGAGCCGCGTCTACTTGCTGTTTTCGAGAGTCATTACGAATCGTCTCGCAGGCGAATTCGCAGACGCAGGAAACCGGCTTGTTCGGGAAGCTAGAAGTCGTCATCCAGCCTCCCGATCAAGCCAGTTTCCTAAAAGGTTTTAGTACCATGGACCACATACACACCCTTCGGTAAATTATACAGAATACAAAGGAGTACAACCTGCCACTTTGCCTTGCGTATGTGGACTATGAGAAAGCCTTTGATTCCGTCGAAATTTGGGCGGTGCTGCAGTCCCTTTAGCGGTGCCAAATTGACTGTCGGTATATCGAAGTGCTGAAGTGTTTGTACAGTAGAGCTACAATGGCTATCCGAGTACACAATCAGAGTACGAAACCTATCCAACTGCAGAGAGGTGTAAGACAGGGTGACGTTATATCCCCGAAACTCTTCACCGCTGCATTGGAAGACGTTTTCAAGCTACTGGACTGGAAAGGATGCGGTAGTAACATCAATGGCGAGTACATCACTCACTTTCGATTTGCCAACGATATAGTCCTTATGGCAGAATCACTGGAGGACCTAAGCACTATGCTCAATGACCTCAATAGTGTCTCCCAACGGATAGGTCTTAAGATGAACATGGACAAAACAAAAATCATGTTTAATGTCCATGTCACACCTATGCCGGTATTTGTTGGGAGCACTAAGCTCGAAGTTGTTGATGAGTATGTTTACCTGGAACAAATTTTCCGACTTAGTAAGTCCAACTTCGATCGAGAGGTCAATCGACGGATTCAACTCGGCTGGGCAGCTTTCGAGAAACTGCGACACATCTTCTCGTTAAACATACCTCAAAATCTGAAAACGAAATTGTACAACCAGTGCGTGTTGCCAGTGATGTCTTACGGATCTGAGGCGTGGTCCTTCACTGCTGGCCATATGAGGAAGCTCAATGTCGTTCAGCGAGCTATGGATAGGGTTATGCTCGGGGTTTCTCTGCGTGATAAACTTAGAAATGAGGATATCCGCAGTAGAACCAGAGTAATCGACATAGCCCAACGGATTAGTAAGGTTCTTGAGTGGCAGCCTCGTACCGGTAGGCGAAGTGTAGGGCGACCCCCCACGAGGTGGAGTGACGACCTGGTAAGACATGCAGGAAGTCGATGGATGCAGGTGGCTCAGGACCGTGCTTTGTGGCAATTCCTTGGTGGAGGCAGGTTCAGCAGTGGACTTACGAAAGGCTGTAATGATGATAATGGTGATGATGATATAATAAGTGCGCACACATATATATATGTGTGTGTGTACTTACACTTACACACAAGTATAGAAAAACTTATTTTATTCGCGGTGTCTATTCTAGTACGTAGTACATATTACTTCAATGGAACTAGTCTTCTCGCCCGCTCGCAATCACCTAAACGAGTTACGGATAATTAATCGTAACTTAGTGCGGGTACTTGATGGAACGTGTTGTTACAGTGGTGGAGCTAGCACGTCCATCGCTACGCGCGTCGTTCGCGTGCGCGACTGGCGTTGCTTATGGGCTGGGCGGAGCGCTGCTAGCTCTGGCTGCGCATCGGCTGCAGCGCTGGCGCCAGCTGCTGCTAGCGCTGCATACACCCGCGCTGCTGCTGCCGCTCTACTGCCTGCTGCTGGACGACAGCGTACGCTGGCTCCACGCGACCGCCAGGCAAGATCAAGCCGTCGCGGTGCTCCGTAAAGCCGCGAAGTGGAATAGGGTACAGTTTCACGTATCATATCTATAAACAACGTTTGGTAGACAGATCACTATCTGCTGCCGCTCTGGCTCTTCGCGACTATCAGGCAAGATGAAGCCGTCGTGGTACTGGATAAAGTCGCGAGATGGAATATGGTACATTTTCACGTATCATCTCTGACCTACAAATTAAGATAGACAGAACGTCTTTTTGGCCACCAGGGCGGTGCAACTTTAGAATGAGGTGAAATATTTGTATAGTAAATTTGTTTGGATGTGATTGGCTCAGGAACGTACTTTGTGGCATTTGTTGGGGGAGACCTATGTTCAGCAGTGGACTTGTGAAGGGCCGTAATCAAGTGACGATAGTGAACAAAACTTACCTCAGTCAGTATATCAGTTGTGCACTTTTTGATAGACATTATGATTGTAATAATCTATTAGCATTTACGATTGAAAGGCCATGTAGCGGCGGCGTCAGAGTATCCACTACCATATGTCGGTAATTTAAAATTTTTACAGTGGTAGAGCCACGCGGCAGCTTTTGCTGTCGCACGGATGGGCCGGCTCGAACCGGGGTGGTACCACGACCTCACAGAAAACCAGCGTGAAGTAGAGTTTTACCTCTGCGTTTCGCTTGGTGAGTGCAGGTGGCCGGAGGCCCTTTTTACTGAAAATGAGGCATTCCATCTTAGTCCTCACGGGTGACAACGAATCTACATTCTAATATGTAATAGAGGATAGATGTAGATGTCTATGGGCTGCAGCAACCACTTACCATCAGGTGGACTGTGTGCTCGCTTGTCACCCTTATTATATAAAAAAAATATGTCGGTAATGTAAGAGTTACCAGAGGAAAAATTTACCAGATGGGCAGCAGCATCTTTTTTATAACAGCAAAATAATGTTAAAAACTGTGGTTGACAAACCGCTTGCCAATCGTAGCAACTATGGCAGATATCCTACTTATGAGGCAATCTATGGAGAGGACGTTGTTCAGCAATGGACTTTTGATAGGAATTGATATCGATTAGAATACTTGACACCAACACAAAAAAATATTTTTTCAGGTGACCCTGAACGAGGAAACACTAAAAGCAATTGGGGCAAGGGAAAACAAACAAGAAGAGAAAAATCAGGTGTCGTGGCTGGCGCTGGTGAGGACCCGAGCGCTGGTGGTGAAGCTGGCGGCGTGCGGCTGGTGCTGGGCAGCGGCTGCCTTTGTATACTACGGGCTCACTATCAACTCGGTCGCTCTCTCCGGGGACAAGTACATCAACTTCGCGCTCAACATGGCTATGGAGATCGTCGCGTCACTGCTCATCATGATGGCGCTCGAGCGGTTCGGAAGAAAGAAGAGCGTACTAGCTTCATTCCTTGTATGCGGTGTTGCCTGCATTGCGCCGTTTTTTATATGTGAGTACCCTAAGAATACAGGTTATCTATATATTTTATTATATTATCTGTATAGTTTTCAATATATTTAGGGGCAATAGTTTAATATCTGGTACGTACTTAATTTATTGAATTCAGTTTAAATTATAATGAAAACCTATTAACTAAAATAATCGTAAAACGTACTCCCAATAACCCCTAGACAATAAATATACTTCAGTAATATTATAAACCTTATTAAACAATTTTTGCTTTTTGACAGATAGGTCATGCATATTTTCTGGAACTTTGGTATAAAAATACGTTTTTGGCATACATTGCCCTATGAAGGAACTACAGACTCTTTGGTGTCGAGTATAATAAAAAAAAGACTGATCGTTTCTGCTAAAAACGGGTGGGTGTTCACAGCGCACGTGGGCACGGGTCTGGGGCTGTACTTCGCGGGTAAGTTGGGAGCGACGAGTGCGTTCAACTCGCTGTACGTGTTCAGTGCGGAGCTGTTCCCCACGGGCGTGCGGGCGCGCGCGCTGTCCGCCGTCTCGCTGCTGGGCCGCATCGGCTCCGTGCTGGCGCCACAGACACCGCTGCTGGTAACTTATAGCATCTTCCCACATGCGTCTATATTTATACTACAGTACTCACTATGTACATACGTACGTATATGGAAAATACATACATACATACTCGAAAGAAAAACATAACCCTAATTCTAAACTGCTCAATTTAAGGTCCTCGCCCTCTGAATCGGCTAATTTTATTAATGACTATTTCGCCAATATAGGATTACAACTTGCAAATAACATTCAACACGATACAATGACATCTAAAACACTTATAGAAAATAAACCGACACAACCAAATTCTTTTGTACTAGTGCATACTCATGTTGATGAAGTTCGTAGTACTATCCTCCATCTAAAATCTAACAGCGCCCCAGGATGAGATAATATTCCCAATAAATTTCTAATGTTGGCGATTGATGACTTGGCTCCCATTATCACCCACCTTGTAAATCTTTGCTTCTACAAAGGTGTGTTTCCTGCACCGTTGAAACAATCAATTATAACACTCGTATACAAGGGTGGGGATGGTGAAGATATTAGCAATTATAGGCGATCTCGGTTCTGCCAGCAATATCTAAAATCTTAGAGAAACTACTTAATACTAGACTACTAAATTACTTAAATAAATTTAACAAATTATCATCATCACAATTTGGTTTCAGGCGGGGAAAATCGACAGAAGATGCAATCACGGAGTTAAGCTCTTTTGTAACTAGGCAACTTGACAACAGTAAAAAGTGTCTGTCGGTTTTCCTCGATCTGAAAAAAAGCTTTTGATACTGTGTACATCCCCATCCTTGTGCATAAACTTGAAGATATGGGAGTAAGGAGGACTCCGCTTGCCCTTTTTGAGAGTTACTTAACGGATAGGAGACAAAGAGTAAAACTACCTGGTTGCACTAGTGAAGCTGTTGATGTGACGTGTGGTGTGCCGCAGGGCAGCGTTTTAGGACCTACCCTCTTTCTCATCTACATCAACGACCTATGTAGCATGAAGATCTATAATGCCAGAGTTTTGTCATAGGCTGATGATACGGCTGTAGTATTTGCCGGTGATTCTTGAGAGGTGGTCAAAACTAGTGCTGAGGCTGGTCTGTTGCGAATCGCTCAGTGGCTGAAACATAACCTCCTGGCCCTAAATACTTTTAAAACCAACTATATATGTTTTAGTACTAACAACAACTCGCAACCTCAGGCCGACTTCAGTTTAAAAATTCATGAATGTACAACGGATACTAATAAAAACACCTGTAACTGCCCTAAGATTGATAAGGTAGTCCAGAAAAAATATCTGGGAGTAATTATAGACCAAAGACTATCATGGTGTGGGTACACCTTGATCATGTCATCAATAGAGTGAGGAAACTAACTTGGATCTTCAAAACCCTCAGACATGTAATGCTGGGCAAATCGGATGAGGACTCACCAAATTATCTCCTCAATCAAATCTACATTGCTCTTGCTCAATCCGTCTTAGCCTACTGTATTCCTGTCTGGGGTGGTGCAGCAAAAACTCGATTTCTGGAGTTAGAGAGGGCGCAGCGTTCTCTTATTAAAGTTATGTACTTTAAGAAGAGACGCTTTTCTACCGATCTTCTATTTCGTATCAGCGGCTTACTCTCTGTCAGGAAGTTGTATATGTTCTGTACAACCCTCAAAACTCACAAATCATTGTCTTATGATCCGTGCCATTTAAATAAACGACGTAGAAACATGGTTGCCCAGACGTACAGAACTAAAACCACATTTGCAAGCAGACAATTTATATCGCGTTCTGCCTTTCTTTATAATAAAATAAACAAAGATATATATATATATATATATATATATATATATATATATATATATATATATATATGACAAAACATATCACAACTGTAAAAAACTTTTGTTAAATTGGATTCATCACAAGACATATGACGAAACTGAGAAGCTACTGGATCGTGTAGCATGATTTGTTCAGATTCAGACACTGTAATCACACACACTCTTTTTAACTCACGCAAGCATAGACACAAACACACATAAACCCACACACACACTATTATTATTATACCCGCCTCGGGGTGGCAAGGACTTTGAATAAATAACACAAAATGTCTAGTTGTGCTGTGATTACGTACAACAGCAAAAGTAATAAATGGATCAAAAATTGCACATCGCTCACAGACTTCTATGTGTACTACTCGAGAGGCACGACGGAACTACGGGACTAATACATAATTTGTTAATATGATTTGAACTATTATTTCAGATAAGTAAGTATGTAACTTTATTTCGTATTTGTCTAAAAACTGTCGTAAATGAAAACACAACTGCGTGATATTATATAGTGCCAGCAACCCCCGCGCGTACATGCGCGATTCACAGCTGTGACACAGTTTTAGTTCTGAATTGCCATTATAATATAATATAATATAATAATTGTATACATAGAAGTCTTTGTATCTTCCATTTCTTCTTCAGCCTTTAAGATCTACTTCAGGATATATGTGAGAAAACGACAACTGACAAGTATATCAAAAGTTTGTTTTACCTATGGAATGTCTCGTTTCCAGTAAAAAGGGTCATCGGTTTTCTACAGTCACTATACGAAACACAGCTGCATAAAGCTGCTGTTTTAGACCGGTATTCTGTGAGATCGTGGCCTTTCCCTGGTTGAGGTGACCAATTCGTGATACAACCACAATATAGCTTTGTACGATTGATCTTGTAGTGACTATAAAATGAATCGATAATTTGTCGTACAAAACTGCTATAGGTGTTTAAAGTTGTGCGTGTGTGTTGAGTTTAGTGTGTGGTGTGCACAGAGCCGGAGCGTACAGGCGCTGTTGTATGGCGGCTGCGCGCTGTCCGCAGCGCTGGCTCTGCTGCTGCTGCCCGAGACGCGCCGCGAGCCGCTGCCGCACTGACGCAAAGCCGCGCTGCCGCTCTACCGCATTGATTTTTGTACGACATGTATAGCTTTTTTTTATTTATAAAATAAGCGTGAATATATTAATAGAATAATTTTAATTAATTATAGATTACAATAATACTTATTGAAAGTCATTTAAGCTTTACCACTGGTTCGGAAGAAAACCTCTGTCCTGGGAAGAACCAGCAAGAAACTCAGCTGCACTATTTTCTGCCGACTTCCAAAAAGGAGCCGGTACTAAATTCGACTGTATGTTTTTTTGTGTGTGTTACCTTATAACTTTTTACTGGTTGAACCGACTTCGATGATTCTTTTTTATTTGAAAACTGGTACTTCTCGTGTGGTACCATATGAATTTGATCAAGGTCAAACCAATAGGTTTTGAGTTATTCTGAATAACTTATATTGAAGTCAGATGTGCAGCATTTTAAATTTTAAATTATTAAACATTAATTTAAATTATACGTACCTTCACTAGTGAGGTTTGTTATTACTAAGTACTTTAAAAATGTGTAATAATATAAATGTAGGTACTTAGTAAAAATCGACAACAAATTTGAGAATAAGGACTTATAGAAATTAAACCCCGAAATCAAAACTATTTAGTGATCGGGTCGTATATTGAAATTAATTACGACACCGATATTCAGATATTCAGTTATTATATATTATGTAAAATGTATTTTTTACTTTTCCTAAAAAAAAACAGCAAAAATAACAATGACCTCATAGTTTCTATTTATTACTAAACACGCTTTTTCAAACAGCAGCCGACTTCGTGTTCATTAACCTCATATGTAACTCCGGGAAATAGTCAATGAACCAAAACTGCAAAACTCATACAAATCCGTTTTGACATTTATCCGCTTAATAAAAATACATACTTCAAAAAATGGATTCTTCAGGAAAATTTTGTGGAAACTGGATTATTTTTCTAATTACCGTTACCGTTACCAGACTATCAAAAGTCCACTACTGAACATAGGTCTTCCACATAGATTGCCTAGTATGGGAGATATTTTTCATAGTTGTCATAGTTATTTTTTAGTTGTTATTAATAAGACGCTGCTGCCCATATCTTGATTTAGTTTCTCTCTGTCACTATGGGGTAGTGGATATTTTTACACTGCCATTACACGCGATTACACCTATATCTACAATATTTTCGATTATGATAAAGTGCAGATAATTTCGTTCATTAAAAAATAAAAAGTATTTTTTTCATTTCAGCATTCACTAGTGCTGTACAGCTGCACTGCCACACTGGCCGCTGCTGCACCAACTGCCGCTGCACAGCTGCGTCTGATCGCATCCGTTATATATTTACGCTTTGCAGCAATTTCTAGACGAAATACGTCTAAATACTACGCTTGCACTTCGCTTGTATGTGGTATTCGCCTTGGGACAATACAACACTTGATTCTAGCATCCGGTAGTGTGGGTAATCATGAACGTTTGAACACTAAAATTTTTGTATAAGCTTTCACACCTTAACCATGTCTTTAAGGTGCACAAATATATAAAATATGTATCTTCTTTAACTGTGATAGATTTTATTGTTACGTATAGTTATAAAACTGGACCTAAAATGTAACTCTGCGAAACCCATTAAAATTGAAAATGTTATTAAGAAAATTGTTTGTATACATTTAATTAGTTCGTTACTGCTCTGGAAGATTTATAATATGTGTTCCTTATGATTCTGTTTTTTTTTTAAACCTTAGAACATAATAAGTAATACCAGATTGATGGCACCAGTGATCAAACTTAGGTGGTTCCTGTACTATGAAATGAGGTTAATCGCCTTTTCCTGACCACAAGTTTATGACAATTATTATATATTATCTTCTTTTTTTTAATACGTTATAATTGTTGTTGACTAGTATGTTAAAAACTGAAACAATAATACTACGTACATATCTAGGCTGTGATACTGTGGTAAATAAACACTTTATATACAATGAAGTTTTTTTAATCCATTAAATTACATTGAATAAAACTAATTTTACGGAATTAATGGCGCTTAATTTAACTTAATTTTAATTCCCGAAGTTTCGAGTGCTTTACAGCCCTTATGGTCACGGGAGAGACTAAGGAGTTTGACGTCCCGATGTCATTGTTTGCCGGGCTGCTTTCAGCTTTTGAATATTAATTTTTGGTCCAATCTACGCAAAACGAGCTTACAGTATCTTGAATCTTGCAGTGGTGTGCTTTGTGCTTGATCCTAAGTGGATTTTTTCTATTGAAAATAAGATGTTTCTTAATTTCACTAGCCCCGCGAATCAACTTTGGTAGGAATCGGTGTTCTTTTGCAAGGATTTGTGGTCTTTCAAATCCGTTGTAATGGAATTGAACATGGTCACAGACTGCAGACTTTCCGGAGCGCCAAAAATAATTGATCCTATATTTTCCTAATACCGTAGCATTTGAGATGTAACGTTCTTAAAAAAAATATCATTATCATCATTACAGCATTCACAAGTCCACTGCTGTACATAGGTCTCCCGCAAGGAACACCACTTAGCACGGTCTTGAGATACCTACATCCATCGACTTCCTGCACATCTTACCAGGTCATCGCTCCGTCTGAAGGGGGGGGGGGGGGGGGGGGCACCCGACACTTTGCTTATCAGAACGAGGTTGCCACTCGAGAACCTTCCTCATCGGTTGTCTGTTCTTCGAGCTACATGACCAGACCATTACCAGCTCAGCTTACTTAAATTGGGAAAAAAAAGATGTCTAAACCCAATTTCGTTGTATTCGATCCTATATCTTCATCTAAGACCGTGCTAACTCGAATGCTAAGCACTCGCCGTAAATTTACCAGTATGCGAGCAACCCGGACTAGTTCGCCGACGCGGCCAATAAAATTATTAATTGCAGTTTTAAGTGCAGATTTACCACGTGCTTGGCGGTGAGAAACACATCATGGAAAAAGCTGCATGTTTGAAAAATAAAATATTTCGCGGACATACTAGGTCTGCAAAAGCGCAATGGAGCAGTGTGGTGTAAACTTTGTTTCATAACCATCTCAGAAATGAGACGAAGCCAGTGGGACGTACCTACGCTGTTACTTTACCTTTACTTTACTTATCTTCATCTGCGAACACCGGCTTTTTACCGTCTGGAAAAAAAGAGTGCAATACGTGGTAGAGCTATGCTGCACGTAAAATAGCAGCTTAATGCTGCTGTTTAAGATCTACGGTACCATAGACAGATACACAGATATACGTGGTAGAGTCATGCTGCAGCTATATTAGTAGTATAGTTGTACCACGAATGGGTCGGTTCGACCGGGGTAGGACCACGCTCTCACAGAATAGCAGCGTAAAATAGCAGTTTAACACTGCTGTGTTTCGTATGGTGAGTGTAGAGAACTGGAGGCCCATTTCACTGGAATCGAGGCATTCCATCTTAGTCCTCAGGGGTGACAACACATCTTCATTTTGATTCTTAATCGAGGATAAATGAAGATGTCTATGGGCTACAGTATCCACTTATCATCAGGTGGACTGTGTGCTCGTTTGTTATCACTATTCTATAAAAATAAATAAAAAAATATGTGACCGAAGTAGTGACTTGAATAGACCTTATACTTATAGTATGTACATATTCATCAAATTAAATAAAATTTTCGAAATCCAATTGATGTACATTGTATACCCTATTAAGCGCGTGGCAAATTGTCAAGAAATTCGTGATGGCCTTGACTTTAATGATAGTCACTTGATAAAAGTTTACTTCAAGTTAGTAGTACCTACCTACATAATGCGTTAAATTACATTTATTTTATCTGCCGACTTCCATAAAGGAGACGGTACTCAATTCGAGTGTATGTTATTTTTATGTGTGGTACCTCATAACTTTGTACTGGGCGAACCGATTTCGATGATTCTTCCTTTATATGAAATCTAATAGTTCTCGTGTAGTCGCATATGAATTTGATCAAGGTCAGACCAATGGTTATTGAGTTATTCTTAAATAACCTATATTGAAGTCGATTATATTGAAGTCGGCTGTACAAAATTTTAAATTTTAAATTATTGACAGATAAATTTCATACTATGGCAATGAAAAAACATCTATACCATAGATGCTTCTACTTCATTCACGTATTGTACCTATTTATTACAGCTCGAGACAAAATGGTTAAACATTATAAGAAGAGCAACTGGATTTATTGTACCTCTTTAATTTTAGACCCAAGGTATAAGGCTCAGACTTTTAACATGATATTATGGGGGAAGCAAATTAAAACAGAAAGCCTGCGCAAATTTAATGAACTTTATAAAGAATATTAAAGTCTACACCCAGTGAATAAATCTCTATATTCACCAAGAAATGAAAAGAAAGTATGTGAATATGATGAAGATTAAGATGTAATAGACTTTGAGAAACTGTACGCATGTCTCTCGACGTCATCTGGGTCTGGATCTTGTCTTCAAGGCTTAGTTATTGACGAGTTGGAGGAGTACCTAAGTAAACCCAGAGCCACCAGTTCGGAAGACATTTTAGAGTGGTGGAGGACGCATGAGACAGAATATCCGACTTTATCGAAGATGGCCCGGGATTTTCTTTCAATACCTGCAACTTCAGTACCTGCTGAGAGATTATTTTCTAAAGCATCATTAGTAATTAGAAAACTCAGAAATGAATCAACCAGATGGTTACTTTGTATTAATTCTTGGTCAAAAGAATTAATATAAAGTCAAACTGCACCGGCAGACAGAAATTAATTTTGAATTTTTTTTTCGAGAATTACTAAATCTTGGGACTCCTTTCCTGCCTAGAATAGGGGACGTCTAGCAGCAGCGCATCCAGCTTTCTGCTGCGGGTCTTGTGATTTCATTCATTTATTACAACCTATCGAAGTCTACTGCTGACCATCTCTCCCCGCAGATTCTTTTGGCCTTATTAAGGTCATTATACGTTATATTATATTATATTGGCAGCGAGATAGGCGAGTTACGAATCTTAAAAATTAAATTTTATTTTTATTTTCAGGTTTTTATTAGGAAGACGTTTTATTCTTTAAATAATTAAAACAATGTACAATTTAAAATATTTATTACATTTTACATATATAAACATATATAGTAACAAAAAATAATTTTTTTTAATATCCAAAACCCTGTAATTAAGGCACTTGTTTATTTATAATTAACGTAATTGATAAGTGTAAAACTAAAAGTATTTCGATGAGACACACGCACACGTAGTTAACCTTGTACCTACAAGTGGTATATTTTGCTCTACCAAATATTTATTTGAGGATGTCTTTATCAACTACTAGTACACAACACACAACAACCAATAAATGGTACATTCCGATACTATAGTATGGGATTACAAAAAATTATATTAAATATAACATATGAGTCTTACAAATGTATGCCAATGATGGCAAATAATCTTCCATTCACCAGATGTCGCTAGTTGGGACTGAGGTGAAGTTTGTTTGTTACACAGTGTCATTTAATTGAGAAGTTAGTTTTAAATAAAAGTTTATCAGTTTATTTTATTATATTAATACAAAAAACAATGCCTCAGTGGTTTGCTCTTCAGTTTTTTGTACATTTTTATGTTTTTTTTATTTTCTACAAATATGCATATCTGTGGTTTGGTTTATTTATATTTAATCTAATTAATATATAATACAATCAATAGCACAGAAAGAAACATTTAACCTTTAAATTTTTCGATCAAATTAACTTCCCTGCTGTGAAATCTGTCAGATATTATAGGTACCTCAGTTTTAGTGGCTCCGCCCTGGTGGCAGAAAAAGTCGTGGATGCCCTCATTGCTATAGGAGTTCTTTAGTGCTTAGGAATTTGTGTCATTTCAATTTCATCATTTCATCTCTCGCCGCTGGTGACAAGATGACTGGTTCTATTCTTGTCTACAGACTAAGTAACCAATTATAGCCGTTTAGCGAGGAAACAAACACAGCTTTCTATGCTAAGAATGCGTACATATAATATGATAATATTAGCTCGTAGCTTATTATTGTTATTTTAATATAAATATTACGTTGTGTAAATGTGCTCATGAAATATTTCGAATATAAGTTCTATTTCTTCTCATCTACATTGATGTTATGATAAAAATGGAATTTTTGAATATTAGTCTATTAGACAATGAGTAGTTCTCAAGGGAAACTGAATACAACTACTTTAATTTATAAAAGCGATTAAACATATTACATAGTCAAAAACATGGCGCACTATATGTATTAACAATCAGTCTTAATTTTTTTAACCATACCTATCACATTAGTCTTTGAGCGTTGCCAGCGCTTCGCTACCAAATAACGAAATATAATAATTAGTTATACTTTCCATCTTAGTCCTCACGGGTGACAACGCATCTACATTTTGAATTGTAATAAAGGATAGATGTAGATGTCTATGGGGTACAGCATTCACTTACCATCAGGTGGACTGCGTGCTCGTTTGTCACCCTTATCCTATATATATATATATTTATTGTAGTAAATTAATTTTAATTGGTAACATTAAACAAGCCTTGCCCTCTTTTATAATTATTGTCTAAACTGATTTATTTTATTTTATAAAATAATGATGACAAATCAGCACGCAGTCCACCTGATGGTAAGTGAATGCTGTACCCCATAGGCGCCTACATTTATCCTCCAGTAAGAGTCAAAATGTAGAGGCGTTGTCGCCCCTGAGGACTAAAATAGAATACTACTTATAATAAATACTTGTTACCAGTCAAAATAAGACGTGACACGAAACAAAGCAGCACTATACTGCCGTTTCGTGCCGCTATTATATGCGAGCGCGGCTCTTCCCTGGTCAAGCCGACCCAATAGTGCTAAGCTGCTAAGTAGCTTTATCAAGTACAAAAGTCTAGGAGCGACAACATCCACTGACCCTCATGGGGACTGCTTGCCTTTTTGTCACACTTCTTTAAAAGAAGGGTTTCTTAAAATACTCTTTATATTCACAGAACATCCTTACATTAATTTACTATTTATTCGTTATATTGTATAGTTAATTTGGTAAAGTACCACAAAGATGTTTATATTTACTGTCTAAAAGTAACTCTTAAAATTATGCTAGACTATCTACAGATCAACTAGAAGTAACGTTTAGGTTTCTATCTTTGCTATAGATCTATAAATACTTTAGGGATAGCATTCTTAAATTAATCTTTTTTTGTTATCTTAATATCATTTATAAAGGTCTCGTGTATAAAATAACTGCAGACTTAGCCAAGTTAACTTTTGAAAATCATAAACACTAATACAAAACCATTAAAATTAATAGAAATGATATATTATTATCTTAACGTTAAGTTACGTGATCACTGATCACGTGATTGTAGAAAGTTAACTTGGTTAAGCGTACTAAGCAACTATTTTTGTAGTACATCTGAAATATAGGTTTGTTTAAAGTCGTAATTACTGCAATAAGTAAATATTTTAGTTGATGATTCGTAAAAAATATTATATTGTACACACATTACAACTTAAAATTTACTGATGTTATCGAGTTTTTTATTTTTATTTTTGTTTCCTTTTTTTTAAGTAGTTTAAGGGGAATTAAGAAAGTTAAAATTCAACGCTATAAAATCCGTAAATCCATTTTTATTACATGTATTCACGTAAATTTAAGAAATCATCATGGCACCTACATGTGCTTTAAAATACACTTTCTATTTTCCAATTCATCGATCTTCTATTGATCGATCAATGGGAAAATGGAAAGTTTATTATATAAACACCAACTTATATTGGTTGTAAACAGGTGACTGATAACTGCTGGCTTTATAATTGTCGACAGATAACTAGCAACTTTTTGAATGAACATGACAGATGTATATACGCTTACATGATGCAACACTGGCCGTCGACGCACCGGACCTATGTATGCTTATAACGAATTACATAAAACAAATTACAAAAAAAAATATCTAAGTATTAATTTAAAATTCTGGCACAAAATAAACTACAACAAAAAAAAATTATGTTTATATACAACATGAAAAAAAAACCCCGTGGTTCCCGTTAAGTGCGTTATTAGAATCAGTACATATTTAAACATAAATTAAAAATAACTTTATTTCAGAAAACTGGACCTTAAAAAGATCATTTAAATTGAAATAAATTTTCATTTGCAAATTGTATATAGTTTTATTTCCTCTAACTGACACGTGCATCAGTGAAGCATAGTCTTTGATATAACTTACTGTTACTATTGAGCGGGCCAATGCAGAGGTAATAAAACCGGATAAAATTATAAAATATCACTTATAACTTCACTAAAGAGCGTATCTAGTTGTGGAGCAACGTAACGCAATGCGTTTAGAATGCACTCAGATTATGTCGATTATTATCGGACCGCATTGCGATTATCTAACTCTGGTAACGTAAGTAGTACTATTATTTAATTCTGTACTCTGTAGAAATCGTTTGTCGGTGAAAATCACATCGCGACTGTGTTATTTTTTTTAAATCGATGATCTAGAAGACAAACGTATTTATTACAGAGATTTTTCAGAATCAATTTTAATGTTTGGCCCGTTACTATATATAGGTGAACAGTGTAACGTATTTGATACTTCTATTATTATGCTACTATGCGTAATTCTATTTATTTTAAAGAAATGTGTGCAATTATAAAAATGACTGAGAAATGCAGTAGGCACAAAAACTGTGACATCTCACATCGTGCAGAGACGAAATATTTAATTTTCATCAGCAATTAGTACTGATTTTTTACAAAACTACACCAAATAAATTATAAGCACAAATATGTTATAACTTTTGCACGCAGATCGTTTCATATACATATAATATACAAAGATTTACATTTTCATAGGAATAATGTAACAATTTAATTCATAAATAATAACTGTAGAAACTTAAAATATTTTAGGGAAAACGCTTTTTTATTTGTTCTCAAACATTCCGATAAACTTGATAAAATGATGTATTAAAATTAACAGATATAAAATCCTCATTGGTTCAGTTATTGGGATTTTTCTATCAAGTAATTTTGAAAAGTAGTTCGAAGTCAGAAATTTGATGGTGTTTTATCACCTGCATGTTTAAACATGCAAAAGTTGATAGTATCGGAAAGGTGTCCTATTGACTATGAGGGTACACCTGTGGTTGCTTCCACA
The DNA here is from genome assembly GCA_033319125.1 of Parnassius glacialis. Lineage (NCBI taxonomy): Eukaryota > Metazoa > Arthropoda > Insecta > Lepidoptera > Papilionidae > Parnassius > Parnassius glacialis. The sequence continues at coordinate 45,396,829 of JAVANC010000009.1, forward strand.
CTCGTTTCGATTAAGATTGGCCGCTGCGATCGAAGTACAGTGTGGAGGACATTAATATGTGTGATCCGGGTTACGGTCAACTGGTGGCTGAAGTTCGTGATATGGCGAGGGAAGGCACGTGCTGCACAGCGGTCGCTCCTCACGTGCTGCGCGCTAGCGGCTGCAGCTCGCAGGGCGGCGGGGGCGAGGCTGGCTCGGGCAGCTGCAGGCGCGGGTAGACGGCGCGCAGCGCGAGCAGCGCGGCGAGCGTGAGCGCGGCGGTCACGGCGAAGGCGGCGGGCGGGCCGCGCCGCGCGTACACGCCCGCCACCAGCAGCGGGCCCAGCGCGCGTGCCGCGCACCCCGCGCCCGCCAGCACGCCCTGCCACACTCCCTGCGCACCACACATATCGCCACGTGCTACAGCATGCTGCTTCTGCCACGAATGGCTCGGTTCCATCGGGAAAGGACCACGCCAAGCACAGAATGCCAGCGTAAAATACTAACTTAATTCTGCTGTGTTTCGTATAATAAGTCTGAAAACTGGAAACCTATCTTAAATTTTTTCGTTCGCCCGATTGAGTAAGTTCTGGCTTGGTTTCTGCGCAGCTTGCACGCAGCTTGTATGCAGCACTCAGTCTTTCTTTCTTTTGTGGTCGATAGTGATAGATTCTCTTTAGCTGCCATTACACATGGGAACACGCTCAACTCCCGCAAGCATATCAACAAACACCAATCTTTTTTATATTAAAAGAACAAACAAGCTAATAAACCACCTGATGGTTAAATGCTACTGCAAACCACTAACACGTATATTATTTTCTAACAAGAAGGTCACAGACGCGTTGTCACCTCTAAAAGCTAAAATGGAATCCATCTAATTATACTGACTAATTAATGATTCAATCCAAAACACAAAATCAAATAGATAAATCCGTCGTCTTTTTTATAGAATAAGGATGACAAACGAGCACACAGATAAGTGGCTGCTGTGACCAATATACATCTACATCTATCTTCGTTGACGATTTAAAATGTAGATTCGTTGTCAGTCGTGACAATCTATATATAGAAGGCCTCTTTTCCAGGAAATTGGTCTCCGGGTCTCTACACTCACCATACGAAACACAGCAGCATTAAGCTGCTATTTTACGCTGATTCTGTAAAAACGTGCTCCTTCTCCAGTCGAACCGACCCATTCGAGCTACATCTATACTATTAATATAGCTGAAACATGGCTCTACCACGTAAAAATCTATTAGAAAGTTAAATTTACCTAAGCGTATTTTACCTCCCCTAAGGAATGCCACAAAGCACAGTCCTGAGCCACCTGCATCCATCGACTTCCTGTATATCTTACCAGGTCGTCACTCCATCTAGTAGGGGAACGCCGTACACTTCGTCCGCCAGTAGAGGCCTCCACTCGAGAACCTATTTTCCCCATCGGTTGTCGGTTCTTCGAGCTATATGGCCGGCCTATTGCCACTTCATCTTACTAATCCGTTGAGCTATGTCGGTTACTCTGGTTCTACTGCAAATATCATGTGAGTGCAGGTGGCCGGAGGCCCTATTTACTAGAAATGAGGCATTCCATCTTAGTCCTCACGGGTGACAACGCATCTACATTTTGATTTGTAATAGAGGATATATGTAGATGTCTCTGAGCCGCAGCAACCACTTACCATCAGGTGGACTGTGTGCTCGTTTGTCACCCTTATCCTATTAAAAAAAACCCCGGGCATAGCCCTCTCCATAGCTCGCTGAGCGACCTTGAGCTTCCTCATACGGCCAGCAATGAAAAACCACGTCTCAGATCCATAAGTCATCACTGGCAACACGCACTGGTTGTAAAATCTCGCTTTCAGGTTTTGAGGTATACCTGACGAGAAGATGTGTCGTAGTTTTCCGACCGTTGCCCAGTCGAGTTGAATTCGTCGATTAACTTTTCGGTCGAAGTTGGACTTACCTAGTCGGGCTATTTGTCCTAGGTAAACATACTCGTCAACAAGGCGCTTAAAAAAGTGCACCCAACAACTACCGGCATAGGTATGACATGGACATTAAACATGATCTTTGTTTTGTCCATGTTCATCTTAAGATCTTGATTGAGAAAACGATTGCGTCTGAACTTCGAGAAACTGTTTCTGATATTGCATGCTTAAAAAGTGATTTGCTTTCGCTTAAAACTTCTGTGGATTTTATAAACTCACAATATGAGGAAATCAAGGTTGATTTAAACAAAAAATCAGAATTATGTTGTCGGTTACAGAAGGAATGTAGTGACTTGACCATCGCTAATAGGGAATTATCTGATCGTGTGGCACAAATAGAACAGCACTCTCGTGCCTCGAACTTAGAATTACAATGTGTACCTGAACATAAATCAGAAAATCTGATTCTACTGACTAAGCAGCTTGCAAAAACGGTTTCCTTCGACCTTAAAGAAGAAGATATTCACATGTGCACTAGAATTGCTAAGACTAATCCTGCCACCACCAGACCTAGATCAATTATTGTCAAGTTACGCAGCCCTCTGATTCGTGATGGATTTTTAGCTTCCGTCATAAAATTCAACAAGAACCACCAATCGGACAAACTTAATTCTAGCCACTTGGGTATTGGAGGTGACAAGAAACCTGTATTCGTGACTGAGCATCTCTCTCCAAGTAACAAAGATCTGCATCGGGCTACCAGACTTAAGGCCAAAGAAAAGAACTACAAGTTCGTTTGGGTAAGAGGTGGCCGCATTTTTGTGAGAAAGTCGGAGTCAGCTCCTGTTGTTGTTATTAAGAATTTATCCTCATTACAATACTTAACCGATTAGATTTCTTCTCATTTATTCATATCTTGCTTTTTATGTATACCTGCACAAAATCTACTGCCTTAAATTGTTATTACCAAAACTGTAGAGGCCTAAATACAAAAATTAATGAATTTTATAGTAACATGTGTATGAATGAATACGATATTGTTGTAATAACGGAAACTTGGCTACAAAATAATGTTAACGATTTAGAGTTATTTAACGATAATTATGCTGTATACAGACGAGACAGAGACTTGACTAAATCATTTTCAAAGAAGACTGGAGGTGGTGTAATGATTGCCGTCAATAGAAATTTCGACTCACATAGGATTAATAGAAACGAAGGCACTGGGCTAATAGAAGATCTTTGGATTGTAGTTCATCTCAGAAATGGTAAAAACCTTATAAAACTTTGCATATGTGCGGTCTATATACCACCTTCCGTTAATTCAAGGAACTATGAACAGTTTGTGGATAATATTAATAATAATCTTTCCGATTTTGATCACTCATTGGTAATTGGTGATTTTAACCTTCCTAATTTGGAGTGACTGAAAAATGAAAATGACCTATTTACTATTTTAAATGACTCTCAATGCCAATACTTTTATATGATCTCTGAGTTTATGGCCCTAAATAATCTTAAGCAGTTCAATTACATTAAAAACAAAAACTTGAAAATGCTTGATTTAATATTCTCATCAGAAAGTAACGTATGTGTTGGTCAAGCCGACGAAGCATTAACCGCTATTGATCTTTTTCATCCACCTCTTGTATTTGAAATTACTTTCCACTCCATCAATCATTTACAACCATCCCTACAACCTAGACCTAATTTCCACAAAGCTAACTATGAGTCTATTAAAAATGAATTGGATAGTGTTGATTGGCTCAATATATTTGCATTATGTAGGAATGTTGATGAAATGGTTACTCGTTTTTATGATGTATTGCGTGCTACTATAAGTAAACATGTACCACTCACCACACCTAAAAGCATTAAATATCCAATTTGGTTTTCTAAAGGTCTTATAAGGATTATTAAAGAAAAATACAAAATTAGACAACGCGTTAAGAAATATAATAATCCGATGGATAAAATTGCCCTGGACTTGCTAAAACAAAGAACAAAAAATTTAATGAAACAGTGCTATGATAGTTATTACAAACGCATTGAACATAGTATAACCTCAAATCCTAAATATTTTTGGACATTTATAAAGCATAAGCGTAAAAATAGTAGCAATATACCATCCCGTATGCAACTAGACCATGAAACTGGAGCGGATGAAACAAGCATAAGTGAACTCTTTGCGAAAAATTTTTCATCCAATTATTTTAAAAGTCTAAATCCACAAGTTTGTTACCATAAACGCGACGGTGTCCACTCATTTTCATCCTCGCTTAGTTCTATTATGCTGTCGGATAATTTAATTCTCACGAGGTTAAAAAGACTTGACTTAAATAAAGGTCCTGGCCCAGATGGATTACCGCCGTTGTTTATACATCAATGTGCTAAGCAACTATCATTACCACTTACTTGTATCTTCAACGAATCTCTTAAAACTGGAATATTTCCTACCTACTGGAAAATTGCTAAAATTGTTCCCATTTACAAAGACGGTATTAAGAATAACATTAGAAATTACAGACCAATATCCATTTTATCTATTTTTCCTAAAGTTTTTGAAGTTTTAATCTACCCTTATGTTTACAATTTACTAAAATTTCAAATTACTGATCGTCAACATGGTTTCCTTAGAAATAGGTCCACCACTATTAATTTAATTGCCTTCACCAATTATATTATCCAGCATGTCGATCAGGGTTCTCAAGTCGATGCTATCTATACTGATTTTAGCAAGGCATTTGATAAAGTTGACCATGAGATACTTTTGACGAAATTAAGTAGTTGTGGTATTGGTGGCCCTGTTTTGGATTGGTTTAGATCTTACTTAACTCGTCGCAAGTGTTATGTAGTTGTTAATGGGAGCCAGTCTGAACCGTTTAAGGTAACCTCGGGTGTTCCTCAAGGGTCACATTTAGGGCCCCTTTTGTTTCTAATTTTGATCAACTCGGTGACAGAATGTTTTTTGAACACAGAGGTTTACCTGTTTGCTGACGATTTGAAATTCGTTAGACCTGTTAGATCATCAGCAGGCTCCCAGCTTATTCAAGCCGATCTGGATAGATTGATCGAGTGGTGTACTCAAAACAATATGATTCTGAATGCTAAAAAGTGTTATCATATGTCGTTCACACGCAAACATACTCTTATCCAAACTACATACAAAATTGGCAACACAGTACTCAATCAAGTAGAGTGTATACGAGACCTGGGCGTTTTGTTGGATAGTAAACTATCTTTTGTACCACATATAAACAGTATTATAACGAAGGCGTCCAAAATGTGCGGATTTTTAGGTAGAAACACCAAACGGTTCAGACAAACTCAAACATTACTACTACTCTTTCACAGCTTAGTTCGGAGCAACCTTGAATATTGTTCTCAAGTTTGGTCTCCTTTCTATGAGGTTCATAAGAGTGGAATTGAACGAGTACAGCGGAGGTTCCTTAGTATGCTAGCATTGAAATTTAACCAACACCGCTCGTTAACTTCATATGATGAACAGCTAAAACATTTCCGTATATCTTCCTTATATAACAGGCGCAAACTTTTGGATTTGAGCTTCCTCTACAAACTGTGTAATAATGGCATCGACTGTCCTCAATTACTGGAAATGGTTAACATTAATGCTCCAAGCAGATTACCACGATTTAATGTCTACAAGCTGTTTATGGTCCCACCTCACAGGACTAACCTCGGTCTTAATTCAGCATTATGCAGAATGTTTAGACTGTATAATGATATATCTAGGCCATCTGATTTAGATATTTTCAATGACAATTTAAATATTTTCAGAAGAAAAATGTTACTTTATTTAGAATCTAAGTTTTAGATGATAAATGTAAACCCTTTTTAATTTCTCACAAATACGCAATTTTGCTACTGTGCTATTAAATTTTGTACGATAATTAACTTTTCCCAACATTACTCTGTGTTAGCTGTGGTTACCTATAACTGGGTGAGCACATTGCATGTTTCTCACAATGCTTGGTTCTTGTTTTTAGTATTTGTGTATCACCTGTCGGTGACCCTTATAAATAAATAAATAAATAAATAAGACCTATCAGTTGAAAGACACTATTGAGGTCATTGAGCATAGTGCTAAGGTCCTCCAGCGATTCTGCTGTAAGGACTACATCGTCGGCAAATCGAAGGTAAATGATGGACTCGCCATTGATGTTAATACCGCTTCCTTTCCAGTCCAGTAGCTTAAAAACGTCTTCCAATGCAGCGGTGAAGAGTTTCGGGGATATAACGTCACCCTGTCTTACACCTGTCTGCAGTTGGATAGGTTTCGTACTCTGGTTCTGTACTCGAATAGCCATCGTAGCCCTACCGTACACACTTCAGCACTTCGCTTCACCGACAGTCAACTTGGCACCGCTGAAGAGACTGCAGCACCGTCCCAATTTCGACGGAATCAAAGGTTTTCTCATAGCCTACATACGCAAGGCAAAGTGGCAGATTATACTCATCTGTCTTCTTTACAATTTGCCGAAGGGTGTGTATGTGGTCTATGGTACTAAAACCTTTTCGGAGACCGGCTTGTTCGGGAGGCTGGAAGTCGTCAAATCTACGTGCGAGACGATTCGTAATGACTCTCGAAAACAGCACGTAGACGCGGCTCAGAAGGAAAATTGGTCTGTAGTTCTTCAAGAGAGCTTTGTCGCCTTTCTTGAAGAACAATACCACCGCGCTTCTGCTCCACGCCTACGGAGTAGTGCCACCATGGAGGACGGAATTAAAGAGCTTTTGAAGGACTTCAAGTACCGGTTTTCCACCCGCTTTCAGAAGCTCCGCTGTAATTTCATCCTCACCTGTGGCTTTGCCGTATTTAAGGTGCTGGAGAGCCATTCTAATCTCGCTCAGACTGACGTCCAGATATCTTTGGAATAGTATCGGATAAGACTCGCTCTTGGATCGTTACTCACACTTGCTTGTGGCCCCAACGATGACGTGTACAGCTGCCCATAGAACCTCTCAATCTCACTCAAAATCTCAGATGTCCCGGAAACGATGCTGCCACACTCGGTCTTCAGCTTTGACAGTTGGCTCTTTCTTGCAGACAGATCTCTGGCAAAGACTTTGGAGCCTTGATTCCGCTCGATCGCTTCTTCAATACAAGCTGTATTGAAGTTGCGTAAGTCCCGCCACATGTATTTGGAGATCAGTCTGTTCAGTTACCTATATGCTGTCAAATCTGTTCAAGACTGCAGCGTCATCTCCCGTCTAACAGCCATGAGATTAAGAGTGTGATCGGAGAGTTTCTGTGTTCTTCTGCGGCGGGTCTTGCAGAACTTAGCTCCTACCGCATGGACAGTTTCCACGAGCTTGTCATTCATATCGTCCACTTCATTGCAGTCTTCTAGGCACTGAAAACGGTTTTATTACTCGAGATGAAAGTTTTCGGGACTTTGGATTAGAGTATGAGGGGGACGGAGCGTTGACTACGTTAGATGAGACCTCTCGAACTTAACGTTGAGGTTCAGTGTGCCTCGAACCATTCGGTGATCGGTACCAGTTTTCACCCTGGCGATCACTGACACAGCACTGAACAGTTGTCGTCTGGTCGTCATAATGAAGCCAATCTCATTTTTGTCGAACCATCGGGGCTCGACCAGGTCCACTTCCTGCTTCTGGAAAAAAGAGTTCATCATAAAGAGTCCCTCTTTCTCCACGAAGTCGGCCAGCTGCTGGCCCCTTGGGTTCCGTTGCCCTATTCCAAATTTCCCTACCTTCAGCCCATCGTTTTCTCTTGTGCCTAGTTTTGCACTGAAGTCTCCCATTAACACCATATAGTAGAGTTTGGAGGAATACATGGCTCTAGAGATATCCTCATACATTCCCTCCACCTCCTCATCGGGATGTGCCAAGGGTAGTGCGTAAACCTGTATGACCTTCAGCGAATACCGTTTGGTGATGCTGAGTATAAGGTACGTAACCCTCGTCGACACACTCTCAATCTTTACAACGTTGTTAACGAGAGACTTGTGGATGATAAATCTGACACCTCCTTGGGACAGATGGTCGCCCTCCCAGTGATAGAACAAGTTTCCGGATTCGAGGATTACCGTGTCCTCCCCCTCTCTTCGGACCTCGGATAATCCTATAATATGCGAGCGTAACTTGTCTATTTCTTCTTCCAGCTCCACGATCTTCTCGTCAGTCGTCAGGGTCCGTGCATTGTATGTTGCCAGGTCGAATCGTGTTAGGTGGCAACCGAACCTTCACCGGAGATTCTTAGCACCCCCTGCCCGTCTCTTCGCTACGTTCATCATGGGGTTTTTTTGTGGCTGCTGTGGCCCATAGACATCTACATTCATTGTCGTATGCGAATCAAAATGCAGATGCCTTGTTACCCATGAGGACTAAGATGGAATGCCTCTTATCCAGTAAAAAGGGTATTTGCCGTAGTTGTCACGCTTGGCGAGCGGGTTGGCAACCGCAGTTTTTTTTATTGTAATTTTGCTGTTATCAGGCAGATGCTGCTGCCCATCTGCCTGTTTCCCACTGTCGCCTCTTACGACACCCACGGGAAGACATGGGGTAGTGGATATTCTTAACCGCCACTACACAGCACTTACTGGCATTAGCATAGTATTCATACAGTTAAGATATTACATAACTTAACATATCATCCTGGCTTTCTTATGGTTCAATCCGAAGCATAACAGCAAACAGCTGATCATCCATCGTTTATTAGATTGTAAATTTAATGTTAGCACAATTAGAGAACGCCGTAATAGAACACTAAAATCCCCAATATTGTTGAAAGAAACTTATCCCCAGCATTTAACTTAAACTAGTTTTACGGATTTTATTTTATACTTACTTATTTACTCATTTTATATTCCCAACGCTACACTGAAGGTAGATGTGGTTAATTTTGACATTGGGACATCGAACACCTCAGTCCTCCCCGTTACTATGGATACCTACTGTTAAGAACTCTAAACGTCGGTTATATAAAATATACTAATATACGCGATAAAATCCGTGAAAACTGGTTTCATTTAAATATGTAGGGTTCATATAAACATAAGAAATCTTTATTGTTCCGAGTAATTTATTGTTTTGCGTATTGGGTATAGAAAAGATAGCGTGGCGAGTACCTGCGGCCTGGGGCCCAGCACCTTGGAGAAGATGGTCTGTATAAGCGTGACGCCGAGCGGGTAGCCCACCGACACGCAGGTGTAGGCCAGCAGGAACTGCACCAGCGACATCGCGCGCGACTCCGCGCACCACGGCTGCGTCTCCTGCGCACCACGCAGAAAGACGCACGCACATAGAGAGAATGAAAGAAAGAAGGAAAGAAACATCTTAATTTGAAGCTACACTATAAATAATTGCACCATATTAATATACTATATTACATCAACATTAATGCAGCAACAAATAGGTATCCGACAGAGCATTGTGCCGCGGTGTAATAACCACAGCGCTAATATTATTTCACCTTTGAAAAATGAGTGAATCCCACTTATATCTTAAGTGTGGGAACCAAAGGCTTGTATGTATACTGCTAGGGTAAAAGTAAGGTACTAATACAATGCGCACTAAGTTATGGTCAATTCTCCGTAACTTCTTTAGTCGACTGCGAGCGGCCAAGAAGAATAGTTCTTTGTTTTGTAAACCGTGAACATGGTTTTCGACAATCTGACACTAGTTTTGTTTAATTTGACTAAGAAAATACAGTCATTATTTATGTGCGCACTTTTCTATGTGATTTGAAGTTTATTTCACATAAGTATGTAACTTAATTCCGTATTTGCCTAAAAACACAGTAACTGTCGTAAATGAGAATACAACTATACAACTACGTAGCATATAATATACCGTACCTGCTAAACCCTCCCTCCCCCCCCCCCCCAACCCACAGCTGTTCTTCTACACGATTAAAACCCCATAGACCCGTGGTGTTCCAGTTTTGCCGCATATTGGCAGGGCCACAGGAAAGCTTTCACTCACATCCACGGCCCCACCAGTGCCAGCAACCCTATGGCAGCCTCTCCTCGGAGGAAGTCTTCTCCTCCCCATTTTCCCTGTCTGGTAAGGTAGGTGATATGCGAACCTGTGGACAACCACCGAGCGCCTCGTGCTGGCCGGGCATAGCGAGAGGTGGCGGGCCGGGCCCCCAAGGGATGCAGAGCAGCGACGCCGCGGCCGTCGGCAGGAACCCGCCCCACACTAGCAGCGCCCTGCAACACAACGATACTGACCACCGCACCCAAACACACCTGCATCTATCCTCGAGATCAAAACAACATTCAGATGCTTTACTCCTGAGTACAAAAAACTTTTGTAACCTGGAGTGGGAGCATCTGCCCAGATGACTAGTCTCCATTGAAACTGGCTGCTAGGACCAATATTTTGGTGAGGAGGACATTATTATTACAAACGTGGAACCAGCAACAAATGTAGATACATAGTTCTCGTCACATACGAAACTGCAATATGCTGCTATTCTACGCTGGTATGCCGTGCATTAACCGTGTAATGTAAAGTGACGGAGTAATAATATTCCATACCGCATTTTATGATATTACTGAGGAGATCTGAACCAGGAGATAGGCAGCGACATCTTCCTGATAACTGCTGAATAAATCCCCCTTGCCAAGCGTTGGAATTATAGCAAATATTACCTATGAGGCAATCTATGGGAGAGGCCTATGTTCAGCTGTAGACTTTAGATAGCCTGTAATGATATTGATAATTCTGTGCGAGCGTAGTCGAACATATTTGCGCTTCAGCCATAATATACGTGGAAGAGCCATTCTGCAGCTATATTAGTAGTATAGTTGTAGCCCAAATGGGTCGGCTCGAACGGGGAAGGACCACGCTCTCACAGAATACCAGCGTAAAGTTTAACTTAACACTGCTGTGTTTCGTATGGTAAGTGTAGTAGGGATATTCACTTAACATCGATATATCGAATTTATTCGATGTTTTCCGAACGATATATCGGATTGATTCGATGTATTGAGAAATATTTAGTGTATTCGATCATCATCATCATCATCATCATTACAGCCCTTCACAAGTCCACTGCTGAACATAGGCCTCCCCCAAAGAATGCCACAAAGCACGGTCCTGAGCCACCTGCATCCATCGACTTCCTGCATATCTTACCAGGTCGTCACTCCATCTAGTGGGGGGACGCCCTACACTTCGCCTGCCGTACAAGGCTGCCACTCGAGAACCTTTCTTCCCCATCGGTTGTCGGTTCTTCGAGCTATATGGCCGGCCCATTGCCACTTCAGCTTACTAATCTGTTGGGCTATGTCGGTCACTCTGTTTCTACTGCGGATATCCTCATTTCTGAGTTTATCACGCAGAGAAACTCCGAGCATAGCCCTCTCCATAGCTCGCTGAGCGACCTTGAGCTTCCTCATCCGGCCAGCAGTGAAGGACCACGTCTCAGTTCCGTATGTCATCACTGGCAACACGCACTGGGTGTACAGTCTCGTTTTCAAGTTTTGAGGTATACCTGACGAGAAGATGTGCCGTAATTTCCCGAACGCTGCCCAACCGAGTTGAATCCGTCGATTGACCTCTCGGTCGAAGTTGGACTTACCTAGTCGGACTATTTGTCCCAGGTAAACATACTTGTCAACAACTTCGAGCTTAGTGTTTCCAACAACTACCGGCATAGGTGTGACACGGACAAAACAAAGATCATGTTTAATGTCCATACATTAAACATGATCTTTGTTTTGTCCGTGTTCATCTTAAGACCTATCCGTTGGGAAACACTATTGAGGTCATTGAGCATAGTGCTTAGGTCCTCCAGCGATTCTGCCATAAGAACTATATCGTCGGCAAATCGAAGGTGAGTGATATACTCGCCATTGATGTTGATACCGTATCCTTTCCAGTCCAGAAGCTTGAAAACGTCTTCCAATGCAGCGGTGAAGAGTTTCGGGGATATGACGTCACCCTGTCTTACACCTCTCTGCAATTGGATAGGTTTCGTACTCTGGTTCTGTACTCGGATAGCAATCGTAGCCTTACTGTACAAGCACTTCAACACTTCGATATACCGACAGTCAACTTGGCACCGCTAAAGGGACTGCAGCACCGCCCAAATTTCGACGGAATCAAAGGCTTTCTCATAGTCCACATACGCCAGACATAGTGGCAAATTGTACTCCTCGAATTTCCGTACAATTTGCCGAAGGGTATGTATGTGGTCTATGGTGCTAAAGCCTTTTCAGAAACCGGCTTGTTCGGGAGGCTGGAAGTCGTCAAGTCTGCGTGTGAGACGATTCGTAATGACTCTCGAAAACAGCACGTTGACGCGGCTCAGAAGGAAAATCGGTCTGTAGTTCTTCAAGAGAGCACTGTCACCTTTCTTGAAGAACAAGACCACCGCACTTCTGCTCCACGCTTCCGGTGTAATGCCACCATGGAGGATGGAACTAAAGAGCTTCTGAAGGACTTCAAGTACCGGTTTTCCACCCGCTTTCAGAAGCTCCGCTGTAATTCCATCCTCGCCTGGGGTCTTGCCGTTTTTAAGGTGCTGGAGAGCCATTCTAATCTCGCTCAGACTGACGTCCGGGATATCATCGGAATAATGTCGGATAAGACTCGCTCTTGGATCGTTACTCACACTTGCGTGCGGCTCCAACGATGACGTGTACAGCTGCCCATAGAACCTCTCAATCTCACTCAAAATCTCAGGTGCCCCGGAAACGATGCTGCCGCACTCGGTCTTCAGCTTTGACAGTTGGCACTTTCTGGCAAACAGATCTCTGGCAAAGACTTTGGAGCCTTGGTTCCGCTATATATTCGATATATCGATATATTTATTTAAAGAAACATCGAATATTTGCTTTTTTATTTTTTTGTCGAATCAATTAAAAAACTAAAATAAAACTAATTTTAACACTAATTGATGACTTCAATTTTAAGTAAGATTCATTAAGATAGTGATATCTGTGAGTGACCAGCTTAGTTACCAAATATATGCCAAGAGAACGATCGACCATTCACTCTCGATGTATGTAGTCTGTGGATTCTATAGGTTCATTATATTTACTTTCATTCACTCACTCTCACTCTTCTTACGTTGTCTTCTGCTGTTTGGCGGTAACGATTTAATTAATCATTATTTTGATTGTTTATCTAAGACAAATTTATGTAAAACTTTTACTTGCTACTCTGGTCTCTGATTCTACATTCACACATACAAAAGCAAGGACAACAAACTGCGCGTTTCACTCGAAAAAGGTAATATTAAACTTTTGTGGAAATTATTCGATAGTGAAAAAATATCGATAATTTCTAGCGATATATCGATAAAAATCGATGCTGGGATCCGATGTTTTACATCGAATATAAATATCGAAATATTTTTTCAGTGGACACCCCTAAAGTGTAGAGAACCGAAGACCCTTTTTACTGGAAAAGAGGCATTCCGTCTTAGTCCTCACGGGTGACGACGCATATGCATTATGATTCGCAAACGACGATAAATGTAGATGTCTATGGGCCACAGCAACCACTTACTATAACTTTACTTTTCTTTACAATATCTACTTATATAACTAAAATCATTTTCCGCATGTATGAAATGCATGCATGATTGTCACTTGAGAACGGCTCGACTGATTTTGGTGAATTTTTTTATGTGTATTTAAGTGGGTCGTTGGATGGTTTAAATTCACAATTGGATCCGGTAGGTCGCGTTGTTGTCGAGTTCCAGAAATCACGCATGTAAAGCCGGGGAAAATCGGTTCAGTGCGAGTGACACGCCAGGCGTGCCGCCGAAAGCTTTTGTATGTGGCGTATGACACACGAGGCGTGTCTTTTTAAAAATCATTATAACTCGCTCAAATTGCTTTTTTGGAAAATTTATCCAGGACAAGATATTCATTATTTTGCAAGTAATTCATGCCTGCGGCTTCGTTTCTGGATATTATGAAAAATTTAAATTTTTAGGAGTTGACAACCTTTTTTAACTTGTACATGGTACCGTTTCTACTTTATAGGTTTTTAAAACAAACAGCGATGCAGCGATGGAGCGAATTTTATAGAGAAATGTATGCGTGTGATGATCTTAGTGAGGGATCCGGGGATGACGCCGTGACTGGTACGCCAGACCTGGACCTCGATGACACTGAGGTCATCAGTATGAAAGAGATTGAACGTGCGATTCGAAGTTTGAAATGTGGTAAGGCTGCGGGACTAGACAGAGTTGCTGCTGAAATGGTCAAGTATGGTGGGCCTCGCGTCTGGGACAGCTTTCATCTGCTGTGCAATTTGTGCTGGCGGACGGGGGATGTCCCGGATGATTGGCGATCCGCAGTCATTGTGCCTTTATATAAAGGTAAAGGTTCACATTTTGACTGCGGGTGCTATCGGGCGATCAGCTTGACCAGTTTAGCAAGTAAAGTCTACTCGAAGGTTTTGACACGTAGGATGCAAGAGAAATCGGAAAGATTTCTATGGGAGGCTCAATGCGGATTTAGACCTGGAAGAGGATGCACGGATCAAATGTTTTCTCTCCGCATGATCACGGAAAAGCTTCTGGCTGCTAACCAGAGGATTTTCTGTGCTTTTGTGTATCTTGAGAAAGCATTTGATAAGGTTGTAAGGAAGAAAATGTGGGAATTGTTGCCGGGGTACGGTGTGGATGGTCGATTGCTAAGGGCTGTGCAGTCACTTTACTGTGACTGTAAAGCCTGTGTGCGGGTAGGGCATGACCTGTCACCCATGTTTAGCGTCCAAACGGGCGTAAAACAGGGTTGTGTCATGTCTTCCTGGCTGTTCATACTGTATCTCGACAGCTGTTTACAGAAGTTGAAAGATAGCTGTTTGGGTGTGAAATTGGGTGACATAAAAGTAAATTGTCTGCTGTATGCTGATGATGCAGTGCTTATTGCACCATCAGAGGCAGAACTGCAGGCATTAGTCACGTGTATGAAAGAGGAATGTGAAATTAAAGGTCTCCGTTTGAATGCCAATAAAACTAAGGTTCTGGTATTTGAAAGGGACGAAGAGAGAACGAAGTGTGAAATATGGGTAAATCAGGAATGTCTAGAACAGGTAAATGAAATTGTATACTTGGGGAGTGCTTTTAGCCGGGATGGAAGATGTGATTTAGATGTGGACAGGCGTGTCGCTGCCGGGAACAAAGTCAATGGTGCCCTGACTGCGTTAGTCAAAAGGCAAGGCGTAGTGAAGAGTGCACGCCTTGCAATACATAACGCAGTGTTGGTACCGACTTTGTTATATGGCAGCGAAACCTGGGTATGCCAGAAGAAGCATAAAAGCAAGTTGAATGCAGTGGAGATGCGATCTCTTCGTAAAATGTGCGGCGTTACCATGGCCGACCGAAAGCGAAACGAAGAGATTCGCAATATGGCAGGTTTGAAAGATGACCTTATCACAAAAATTGATAAGGGCGTGCTTCGATGGTTTGGGCACGTTGAGCGAATGAGTGAAGACCGAATGGTGAAGAAAATATATAGCGCGAAAGTTAATATTAAAAGGTGTCGAGGTAGACCGAGACTAACTTTCGAAGACCATGTGAGCAAACTGCTCGAAGAGGGGAGGGTCAAGAGTACTCGGATACCTAGACGTGCATGTATGAAGAAGATTATGAATCTGAAAGAAGCGAAAGAGGTATGTAAGGATCGTGACACTTGGCGATCTGTTCTCTCTGGCTACCCCGTCAGGGATTGTGCGTGAAGATAAGTAAGTAAGTAAGTAAGTAAAACATGTTGTGGAAAAATACTCTAATAAGAAACAAATGAACAAATAATAGCACTCATTGCGATCGCTCACAAACTCAAGTTGTAAACAAGTTTCTAGAAAACAACTCTCCTGTTAAAAAAAAACAATGCCTTTATCTCTTTTGCTTAAAATGGTTGAAGTGCCGACTTATTACTATAATTTGGTCGAATGGACCTACGAAGTACCATGTGCTCTTGTTATATGGTATAATGTTTATTTTTGCTTGAAACAGTTCGAAACCGTTCATGCATAAAAAAAGTTCGCTAATAATTAGTCCTTTGTTAATCCGCCGCCGTATAACGCCGGCGTGTTTTTCCTTTTGAAAACAATGGTTTTGCTATTCTTACTAATTAGACGTTTTCAGATCGAATTTACTTTTACATTTGTATAACATTAAATAATATTTAACATTTGTAAATATCAATGAATGATATACCTTATTTTTTTTTTCAAATTGAGGTTCTTCATTGTTTGATATTTACAAATGTTATTATTAGGTGAAAATTTAATTTAATAAAAACCAAGGTTTGCAGGGTGATTTAGCTGTACCTACTTATATAAATGATTTTTACAACAGCAAAAAATAGTACAAAAGGTTTGTAATCTCTTCATAAAAAAGTCACTTTCTCTCAATTTCAAAGAAAACGCGGAAAAAAACACGTAGTTACCCACTAAAAACAAGTATCCTTCCATTTGTAACCTATGTTTGATATCAAATAAACTTAATTAGGTCTAAACAAGTAAAAAAGCAGGTTATCTGTGGCGCTTTACACGCCCGGCGTGTCATGAAATATTTGTTCGCCGCCACAGCTAATAGTTGTCGAAAATTTGGTGCCGCAACGAATCGGTTAAAAATAAAATCAAGTATTTCCTAAAGTATTGTTGTTGTTTCCGTTGACATATAACAAAAAATAATCTATTATCTCTTGTTTAAAAAAACGTTGCCCCCACACTAGGATTTTCTCCTGTATCGTGGAGGCAGTTTACAAACACAAATTGCACAAGGACAAACATCCAGACCCGGAACAATTATTTGTAGGCCGTACAAATACTTGTTCCGTGCGGAATTCGAACCCGCGGCCCCCAGCGCAGCAACTTATTGGCCACGGAGCTGTCAAAGCTATCTATGAATAACCAAAAAAAAACGGGAGTTTAATATCACTACATTTGTAGCAATTGACCTTCTTCAAGTATTTTGATAGCACTCCATCTATTATCTCTAACGTACTAACTATAGGGCACTACTTCATTAGACAAACCTACAATATGCTCTATCGGGCATCGATCTAACTTTATCATATCGTTCAAGTGGTATATTTGTTACAAACTTATTAATAAATTTTACGCTGTAGCTATAGTCCTTATGACAGAATCACTGGAGGATCTAAGGACTATGTTCAATGACCTCAATAGTGCCTCCCACCGGATAGCTCAGAGACAAAACTAACAACATGTGCAACGTCCATATCACACATATGCCGGTAGTTGTTGGGAGCACTGTGTTCGAAGTTGTTGACGAGTATGTTTACCTGGGACAAATAGTCCGACTAGGTAAGTCCAACTTCGACCTAGAGGTCAATCGACGAATTCAACTCAGTTGGGAAGCGTTCGGGAGATAACGACACGTCTCGTCAGCAGTGGCGAAGCTAGGGTGCAAAGCTAGTTTGGAACTATGGCAATCCCAAGAGAAGGTTTTGTTGTTTTTAGCAGTTTTATAAAAATACACCATTCTTGATCTGTCCCCACTCTTCTGTTTCATATTCAGTTCTGTCGATGACGTGTTTAACAAAGCACACAGAAGGTATACTACTGCTAGATAGATTGTTTTTTCTGCCGACTTCCAAAAAGGAGACCGTACTCAATTCGACTGTATGTTTTTTTTTTATATGTGTTACCTCATAACTTTGTACTGGGCGAACCGATTTCGACGATTCTTTTTTATATGAAAGCTGATAGTTCTCGTGTGGTCCCATATGAATTTGATCAAGGTCAGACCAATGTTTATTGAGTTATTCTTAAATAACCTATATTGAAGTCGCTTATACTGAAGTCGGCTGTACAAAATTTTTAATTTTTAATTATTTATAGGATAGGGTGATAAACGAGCACACAGTCCACCTGATGGTAAGTGGTTGTTGTGGTCCATAGATATCTACGTCAATCATCGACTAAGAATCAAAATGCAGAGGTGTTGTCACTCGCGAGGACTAAGATGGAATGCCTCTTATCCAGTAATAATTTAAAATTAAAAAGTTTGTACAGCTGACTTCAATATAAGTTATTTAAGAATAACTCAAAAACTATTGGTCTGACCTTGATCAAATTCAAATGGGACCACACCAGAACTATCAGCTTTCATATAAAAAAGAATCATCGAAATCGGTTCACCCAGTACAAAATTATGAGGTAACACACATAAAAAAAACATACACTCGAATTGAGTACCGTCTCCTTTTTGGAAGTCGGCAGAAAAGAGTCTCCGGTTCTTCGCATTTTTTGTTCTAAATTGCCGGTCTAGTAGTATTTGGTTCAATCAGTATTTTGGTGGGGAATACGCGTACGCACCGTTCCTCGAAGCGGCGAGTCAGTGATGGGATTGCGGCGAACACGAGGCAGGCGACGACAGCGCCGGCTGACATGAGCGCGCCCATGTACTGCAGCGCCTGCGCCTTGCCCCACCCGAACTGTTCCATGCTCAACGTCGTGGCTAGCGTCTCCAGCAGCACGAAGTTGAAAACCAGCACGAAGAACGCGCCGACCAGCATCCAGCTGCTGATGAAGTCCGGCTTCAGCGCCTTCAACACCTCCTTCTCTGTAAATCGACACCATGAACCAATTTAATGATGCGCTTGTAAATTGATTGCTTTTTATTAATATAATTATTTTTGCAAGAATAATGCAAAATTAATGAGAAAAATATTTAGAAAGAAACAAAAAAAGATAGGTGCCGGTACTAGCGGGAATACGTCAGGACTAACCCTTAGTTGTTAAAAGTAGTAAAAGTGTGAGAGCGGATATTCAACTAGCCCTCTTGCTTACGCAGTTAATCCATTAGCAGCAATAAAACAGCGTAACTGCACTATACAATCAGTATAGGCAAATACATTTCGACCATACGGTAATATGACCTCGTCGCAATTACTCGCTGATGTAACGTGAAAGACATAATTACAAGATAACACCAAAGTATGCAAACCAACAGCAACAATACCCATCTTAATGTAACACAGCACAGCCTCTCAGCAATACCAACCTCCTTGCCTGCACCAGAAGAATCACTACAACGGACAGAACCACGACTCTATCTTAGCACGCGTAGAATGATTTCACTCGTAGAATGACTCAAGAAGAATCTCCCACGCTCTCCACCTTCACTGAACTTTTTACTGCAAAACGAGCGTGACAGGGTTTCTCAAAATACCCTCAATTTCAATTCGTCACCATCGATATGATACTCCACTATAGTGACGCAACCTCTCGCTCACTCTCGATCCACTTGGTATTTTATATACGCGCGTACATAGGCATAATTGTGTAGTCCTCCACAACTTAACAGAACGCAACAACAGGCAACTGCATAGGCGCATACTACACACTCGATAATTATCACGATATTTAACGTAATTTTTATCTTGCAATATTTTAGATCGAATCGACATACTACACACACGATACTAATCGCGTCAGTACAACGGTAGATTTCATTCACTAAAGACGTGTACGTTCCATAATTCGATGCCAGTAACATAATGAGTGACTATAAAAATAAAGCTTGCGTTGCTATTATATTAGCGATAGCATTAAAAAGGCGTCTTAAGAGAAAAAAATGAATAAAGCATTGGCTCCATTCATTTTTTTCTCTTTACATGTCTCTCTGACGTGAATTCTTTCAAGGATTTTTGGTCATTCGTTTGAGGCACGGCTGGCGCCGCCACTGCATCAAGAAGCGCGTCCTCCACCATCACAGAACATATATACCCCAAAAGGGGTCCACCATCGATGACAATGAATACTGACACGATAAATATCGACCAGAGACTAGACACTCGATATTTATCGACGATACTTGATACAGATCGTTTAATTTCTGGATTTTTAGAAATCCAGCGATCCGTATCACGATCCAAGATATGCACGCTACACGCTCGATAAATATCGTAATCTTAGATTACGATCCAAATATCGTGATAATTATCGAGTGTGTAGTAGGCGCCATAGAAACAACCTAGTTATGTCCACAGATGAATGAAGGCCTTTTCGGAAATCATATACTTATTATACTGGTTTTAAAAAAAAACCTTTGAAAGCAAGATTGCCGATTGACAGAGTACTTTTACATTACACCTACCTATGGAATATGGATAATCTGGTTTTGTTGAAATACAGACAATAACAGAAAGTTTGGCACTGATACTCAGTTGATAATGCGGAGTCGTCGGGCCATAAATGTCAATAACAATAGGAATGTGCCATCGCTGTGCGTCACGCTCTACTAGAATCACTATCGAAACTGGTAACGTTTAAGAAATTGGTTTAAATAAGAAGACCTCCAGGAAACGGATTTGAAAAAATGATTTTTTAAGAAATCAAGTTGAACCTTTGATTATAAATCTACAGAAAGACGATAATGATACAGATGGCTCGGACGAAGAAGATAACTTTTAATATAATAAAATATTTATAAATTTAGATTATATTATTAGGAATGAGGGTAAAATAATAAAAGAAAATAAGAAATATTGAAGGTAGAACTATAATCTCCCACTTGTTTTAGCGGTATAAAGTATTACGCAGTCGACTAAGAGGAATCAGTCGGTCTGTAATTCTACTAGTCTTATATCGTTATTATGCCCGTTGAGCTAAAAAAATACCTCCACACGGAGATACGATGTAGTAGTTCTTCTAGTGTAAGCAAGGAAGATCGTGTTGCTGAGAGGCTGCCTTGTGTTACATCGAGAGGAGTAGTGTAGCTGTTGCTTTGCATACTTTGGTGTTATCATGTAATTATGTCCTTCACATTACACCAATGTGTGATTGTGTCCGGTACATATTACGGTTGGTCGAACTGTATTTGCTCTATACTGAATGTGTAGTGCTGTACGCTGTCTTATTCCTGATAATGATCATTTGCGTAAGCAAGAGAGCAAGTTGAACATCCGCTCTCACACTTTTAATTTTAACCATTAACCTTCAGAGTAAATTCTGATACGAGTAACATTATATTATTTAAATCATTTTGAGAATAATTTTTAACATCAGAAGTGGAATAGTTTCTAAAAATATTTTATTGTGTTATTTTATAATTTCACATCTTAAAAAATCCATTCATTAAATCTTCTCGATACCGACTACCAGCTGTTACGCACATCATTATGACGCTCCATAGTCCCATTGAGTGCGAGCGAGATAGACTGATTACGGTCGATGACAGGCTCGAGAAGAATCGCATCAGCATCAGCAAGTTAACGAATATGAGCACAAATAGCTATAATAGAGTAGCTACTGACTGTGAAGATGAGCACCTCCACCCAGTTTGCTACCGACCCTCGTAAATTAAATGAGAATAAGCAATATGCGTATGAATCTACATCCCTTTGTTATCGACTTCCAAATCCGTTCCAATCGAACTAAACGGCTTGCTTCGCTTTCGTAATACCTATAGCAAGTAAGTTAAGTAATTTGCCAGCATCTGTCTTTCCGTCCGATTACGACGTGGCAACAGTGAATAGGCTTTTGTTATGCTAACCTTAGCGTAGTACAGTTAAGATTTACTGAATAGGCTTTACTAAAACACGCGCTTCACCATCTTAGGCTACTTCACCACTTACCTTCAGGTGGAATTCAAGTCAAGATTTTCAAAGATTCGGACTCACTGTTGGCGTTGACTTTATCTCTTGATAAAGTACTAATATACAGGAGCGGGCACTAATAAAGTCATAAAGTCGTTTATTCTAACACTTACATCTACACAACATGGTACATTACAATAAAAAAATACTTATTAAAAAAAGAAACGTAAAGAAATAAACACACACACACACCCACACACACACAGTAACACAAAAAAAATCGTGTGATGTGATTTAGTGGTGGAAGGGATCGTCTCAGCATAAGCCGCAAGCTTGCAGAGTTGATTTCCAATCGGTCCCGAATAAGTTCGGAAGGGCAGTATGCGAGTAAATACATACACATGCGTACCTGATTGGTCACCGCGCGCTCGCACCGCCTCCCGCAGAGCAATGTCGGTCTCCTGGAAACAGCAGGGCAACAGCAGCAGCAGGTTGATGAAGCCTAGCACAGCGTTGATGGCACCAGGCGCGCTGTACATATCAAGTCGTAGGCCTGGAGACTCGTCCGCGGAGCCCAGTGGTGCGGCGGCCGCCTGTAGCGCCGGGCCCGCTACGAAGCCCAGTACCTGCGCCAGCGACACAGCTGCCACAGCGCGTGTGCGCTCGCTTGCCAGCGTGGCAGCCGACAAGTACGCGCGTGCCACGGCCACGTTTGCTACAGCCATACAAGTACACCCATATTTTAAATAGAAGTAAGGATAACTCGAGCACACAGTAAAATTTTCACAGCACTCCAATATTGAGTGCAACTTCCCCAAAATCGTAGTCTTGTAACTAAGTCATCCGTCCTCCATCTGATGATAGCACAGTACACATAATGGAAATCGGATGCAGTGGTCCAAAACACTATCCGCAAGTAAGAATCAAAATACAAATACGTCATCACCCATAAAGAGTGATATGAAATGTCATTATCATATTATTAATATCGTTACTACTAGTAACGAGGCATTTCATCACTCTCGGACCATGGCTGTGTCCGCTCACCCTGTGGGGACTGAGGTATTTTTGATAATCGCCATCAGTTCACATGTGACACCAAAGTCGTGTGTGTGTGTGTGTGTGTTAAGGGCGATTGCCATTCCGGTGTTTTTTTTTATAGAATAAGGATGACAAACGAGCACACAGTCCACCTGATGGTAAGTGAAATCAGCAGCCCAAGACATCTACATTTCTCTTCGATTAAGAATCATAATTCAGATACGTTGTCACCCTTGAGGACTAAGATGGAATGCCTTGTTTCCAGCAAAAAGGGTCTCCGGTTGTCTACACTGACGCTACGAAACACAGCAGCATTAAGCTGCCCCCCGGTCGAACAATGTACATACATGTTCTAGTAAATAATTAGACAGATTGAGAGTCTCGCTACATATATCAAGTAAGAAACGGAAACTGTAACTCTTTACGTTCAGTAATACTTATAAATAACCGTGTATTGACGGTGTAAGAATATCCACTACCTCATATTATCGTCCCATAGATGTCGTGAGAGGCGACAGAGGAAAACACGAGATGGGCAGCAGCATCTTCCTGGTAACAGCTCAAAATCAAAAACTGCAACCCGCCTACCAAGCGTAGCAACTATTACAAAATTTCCTTTATGAGGCAATCTACGGATCTATGGACGGAACTATTTCAATAGTGGTATTTTTTAGGTTGTAATGATAATGAATCAAGTAAGATACATACATATAATCAAGCCTCTTTCCCGTACGGGTAGGCAGAGACCACTTCTTTCCACTTGCTACGATCCTTACATACTTGTTTCGCTTGGTCCAATTTCATTATTCCCTTCATACATGCTCTTCAGTTTAGGGTACTCTTGACCTGGCCTTTTTTCAAGACGTCCCTGATTTGGTCTAGAAACGTCCGCCTAGGTCTACCCCTTCCAACACTTTCATTCACACTCGTCTTATACACTTTTTTCGTCAATCGTTCTTCATTCTTTCTCTCGACATGGCCAAACCATCTCAGCATACCTTTCTCAATTTTTGTCACTACATCTTCTTTCAGACCACAACGTTTCCTTATCTCACTATTTCTTAACCTGTCGCTCAGTGTAACTCCTATCATACTTCTTAACGCTCTCATCTCAACTGCATTTATTCTGCTTTCATGTTTCTTCTGCCATACCCAACTTTCACTTCCGTACATGAGTGTCGGAACCAACACCTCCCTCATGCACATCCAAACGAGCCTTATTAAACACCTTTCGACTGCTCATAAAGGAGTGCAAAGCTCTATTCACCATGTTTCTTGCATTCAGTCTTCTTTTGATATCACTCTCACACTTTCATTAAAATTGAATCATGTAATTACGTGATAAAGCTATGCTGCAGCTATATTATGGTTGCAGTAAAAATGGGTCGCTTCGAACTGGTTAGAACCACGCTCTCACAGAATACAAGCGTGAAACAGTTGAATAATGGTTGGATACTTACAAGAACTAACTCCTATAAGGAACCTGGCTGCCAGCATGCAGTAGAGTGCGTAGGGGCGCGTGAGATGCAGCTGCGAGTAGAGCGCGGAGGCCAGCACGAAGAGAGCCATGGTGGCGGCTAGAGGCGCGCGCACGCTGCCCACGCGGTTGGCCCACAGCCCCAGCAGTGGGGACAGCAGCAACTGCCCCAGAGGACTCGCGCCCACTGCTAGCCCCAGCATCTCCTTCTTGGTACCCGGCTCTAACTGCAACGTTAGCATCATCTCACGCGTAATTAAGGCTGCCTTTAACCACAGTACCAATTTTAAAACTACCTCGACGGTGGGATCTTCAAAATATAGCATACGAGTCTGACACGAGATCAGCATTAATCACTGGGTAGTAGAAAAGTATTTGCAAATCCTGAAGATCTATTAATGGCAATTCTTTAGTCAACACGTACAATTTCCACAAGATGAAAAAGAATGATTAAAACCGCCACACGGCCACGAACAGGGTTCACTTTCGTTAGATAGAAAAATAATCATGAACTTTCATATATAAAAAAAAATTAAGTTTAGTTTTCAAAATATCAAGTTTAAAAAAATTGTTAAACCTCACTAGGATTTTCTCCTATATCGTGTACAAATTGCACAAGACCAAACAGATCCGGAGCAATTACTTGTAGGCCATAGAAACACTTGTACCGTGCGTAATTCGAACTCGCGCCGCGGCCCTCAATACGAGTACAAAGTGAATATCATACTAATATTCTTATAACTTGATAATACCTTTATAGGATCTTAGAGGTAACCATAAAAAAGCGTACGTAGGTCACTTTATTGATATCACTTTTTTATGGTTTTGAGATATACAAAAATTATTCTAGATACTATTAATATTTATTTTACATCTTTTCAAAATATTCTCCATCGTGCTCTATAAAAAGTTCCATTCGCCTAAACCAACTCTGTAAACACTTTTGCCAGTCTTGATCTGACAGGTCGGAAATCGCTTCTTCGTAGGCAGCCACAGCTTCTTCGGCGCTTGAAATAAACTTGCCTTTTGTTTTTTCTTTAACTCTTGGGAACAAAAATAAATCACAAGGAGCTAAGTCAGGGCTGTAGCGTGGGTGACTTAGAGTTACAACACCAGATTCCTCAATAAATGCTTTTGTTCTAAGGGAGATATGTGAAGAGGCGTTATCGTGATGCAGCATGATTCCCCGAAGCCCGGTCTTTGGTCTTCTCTCACAGCACAGCTTGAAAAGCTTTAGGTAATGCAATTGTAGTATACCATTCAGAATTGACTGACCTACAATTTTCCAGCATTGACGTCGACAAACGTCCGCCCCGCGAAAAAAAACTCGCCACCATTTTTTTTGCCGACGTTACGAGGTCTTTGCAGTTTTGTCGGTAACTATCCTTCTGAGTAGACCCATAGATACCGATGATTGCATTTTATTTTCTGGATCATATTGATAGATCCATGTCTCGTCATCCGTAACGATTTCTAAAACACGCCTAGATGCTCCGTTTTCAAAACGTAGATGAATTTCATGACACCAATCCACACAAGTCTGTTTTTCGCTTTCGGAGAGCAAACGAGGAATCCATTGACAACAAAGCTTCCTAACTCCAAGATGTTGATGTAGGATGATATGAATGCTCCCTGAACTAATGCCTACAATCTTTTCCATGTCCGTATATGTGACTCGTGGGTCTTCTCGCACCAACATTTCTGTAGTCCATACATTTTCTGCCGTTACTGCTGTTTGCGGGCCCCGGTCCTTGGGTCAATTTTAAGATTAATTTTACTCCTATTGAATTCAGCAAACCACCTAAAAATTGTTGCGAGTGATGGAGCTGATTCCCCTAATGCTGATTGTAACCGTTATAAGCTTAATTGTTCGGTTAAACCAAATTTAAAATCATAATATATCATAGCGCACAAATGTTCACGGTGAACATCTATCGTTTTAAATGAAAAGCGCGGGAAGCGTTGCAGGAAAATTAATAGCACTTTGTTTTTTTAATAATGAGCAATTGGCTTATGGAGTTCTATTTTTCAATAAATTTGCTATTTAGAAACAAGTAACACGGGTGCGTTCTATTTTTAAATTTCGAGCATCTCAAATCTTATTGAGTGGCCTACGTACGTCTTTATTTCTTATATTTACGATTACGTCACATGTTGCAGCACGAATGGGTCGGCTCGACCGGGGAAGGACCACGCTCTCACAGAGTACCAGCGTAAAATAGCAGCGAACGCTGCTGTATTTCGTATGATGAGTGTAGAGAACCGGAGATTCTTTGTTACTGGAAACGAGGCATTCCATCTTAATTCTCACGACTGACAACGCATCTGCATTTTGATTCGTAATCAAAGATAGATGTCTAGGGGCCACAGCAACCACTTACTGTCAGGTGGACTGTGTGCTCGTTTGTCACCCTTATTCTAAAAAAAAGGAGATGGAACAAATCAAAATAACTGCGGCTGCCATCCCGACTGCCAAGAGTGGCAGCTATACATATGTCTCCCCTGTAAGATGAATCTATGGAGAAGCCCTATGTTCGGCAGTGAAATTTTAATATGCTGTAATGAATGACCACATCATGATGACTACATTAGAGAATTTAGAATTCTTGATTTGAATGTGAACATATATTATAAATAATACTTATTTAGTCACTCTTATGCTTAATTTACTTTTGGGTTGGAGAAAAATATCTGTCCTATAATAGAAAGAACCAGCAAGAAAAACAACAGCTTACAATCATTAAGTTACACAATTAACAAAACAAAACAGCTTGGTAGCGATCACCTCATTCCCAGGGGTTATTATCATCCGTAATAATCATTATCATTTATACGTGTTATTATCGCAAATGCCATAATCATCATCATCATTATTATTTCTTCACATCACATTCACATGTTAGCTGCTAAATAAGGCCTCATAAACTAAGCAGGGAGATTAGCGCACCTATACATATTTGCAGAGCCAGATCTAAGGGGGGCCAAGCCGGGCATTTGCCCAGAGCGGCAAAAAATGAGGAGCGGCAAAATTGACTTATTCTTATCTTCCAACCTAGCCATTAACCATCCACCACCCAAGTTAGCAGGTTGAGAATTTTATGTGCCACCTTCCAACCTACTTCAGGTTAGATAGTGGAAATATTTAAGTATTATACTTAACTAAATTATTTTAGATGATAAACAAGTTGAAAGGTTCTTAACTATGACGATAAAAAGATATATCAATCCATTCAGTAGGTTCTGTGAAATTCTTTAAAAGACATACATTGTATACTTACTAACATAAAAACACTCATCAACTTTCGTATAGGTACTTCTTCAGAAGACCCAGTAGACTGACGTGAATATTATAGGTAGGTATAATCCTAACAATATCACGTATTTTATGTAGGTACTTGTATATGTACTTAACATCACCCAACATAACTAGCTCATGACTTATATGGTTTTGTGTATGTAAAGGGCAGCGAAAATTATCTTTGCCCGGAGCGGCTAAATAGCTAGATCGAGCCCTGCGTATTTGAGATTCATCTATCATAAAACAGACTTGAAGTGGTGGTAACACGGTTATGAGTGGCGTCGCTACCGTAGGGCTAGGCGAGGGGGGTAGTGCCCCGCCCCTAAGCTCAAGGGGCCCTTCGGCCTCCATAAACGACGATCGAAAAAAAATATATTATCCTAGTATGGTAAAGAAATTCAACTTTGACTTTTTAACCGCTGACCACAAAACATCGAATGGCTTGAACTGAAATCACAAAAATTTCTCCCACCTCCAGAATATAAACATAACATTGTTAAAATAAAATATATTGGTAAATCCAATTGGGCATACCTTAAGCGCATTAAAAAAATTACGTATAACATGATTATACGGAATTATTAAAGTAGTTTAAATACATTTCGACAGCACTATCGGCTTCAACACCCTCGAAAACCATGAAAATGACACCCATGATGAAAAAATTGATACCTATTGCAGCCGCCATCTTGGATTTACATTTCGACACCACTATCGGCTTCAACACTCTTGAAACCCATGAAAATGACACCCGAGATGAAAAAATTGGTACCAACTTAAGCCGCCATTTTGGATTTACATTTCGACAGCACTATTGGATTCAACACCCTCGAAAACCATGAAAATGACACCCAAGATGAAAAACTTGATATATATTGCAGCCGCCACCTTGGATTTACATTTCGACAGCACTATCGGCATCAGCACCCCCGAAAACCATGAAAATGACACCAATGATGAAAAAATTTATATCTATTGCAGCCGCCATCTTGGATTTACATTTCGATAGCACTATCGGCTTCAACACCCTCGAAAACCATGAAAATGACACCCATGATGAAAAAATTGGTACCTACTTCAGCCGCCATCTTGGATTTACATTTCGACAGCACTATCGGCTTCAACACCCTCGAAACCCATGAAAATGACACCCTTGATGAAAAAATTGATACCTATTGCAGCCACCACCTTGGATTTACATTTCGACAACCCTATCGGCTTCAACTTTCTCGAAAACCATGAAAATGACACCCATGATGAAAAAATTGATACCTATTGCAGCCGCCATCTTGGATTTACATTTCGACAGCACTATCGGTTTCAACACCCTCGAAAACCATGAAAATGACACCCAAGATGAAAAAATTGATATATTTTGCAGCCGCCATCTTGGATTTACATTTTGACAGCACTATCGGCTTCAACACCCTAGAAAACCATGAAAATGACACCCATGATGAATAAATTGGTACCTAATTCAGCCGCCATCTTGGATTTACATTTCGACAGCACTATCAGCTTCAACAACCTCGAAAACCATGAAAATGACACCTATGATGAAAAAATTTATACCTATTGCAGCCTCCACCTTGGATTTACATTTCGACAGCACTATCGACTTCAACACCCTCGAAAACCATGAAAATGACACCCATGATGAAAAAATTGATACCTATTGCGGCCGCCATCTTGGATTTACATTTCGACAACCCTATCGGTTTCGACACCCTCGAAAAGCATGAAAATGACACACCCATGACAAAAAAAATTATACTACTTACTTTTAGTACGTACTACTATTATTTATTCTGTGCTTTTAAATATTGTAATAAAAAAATCTCTTATTATTATTATAATCAAGTATTTAAGAAATTTGGTTATTCGAATATTGTGTATTTGTACAGCGATCTTTTTGAGCCGCTGAAAACAACCGAAACAATGTCCACTCACGACGGCGACTGAAGCCGAACTAAACTTAATACAAAGGTACTCTGTGAACTAAACTACTCTATGGCTTGAGATCCCCATTTACAGAAACAATTTGTATACGAGGTAAGCAAATCAACGAAAATTTCGCCATTTTGGAGCCGAAAAAAATTAATTATAGCTAAACAAAACAAAATTACACTGCCATTTACATTCAGTGGCTTCCCACATGATAGATGAAGAGATTAAAAAATAGATTGTGTTAAACAATTGATATTTTCAAAAGTTATAGTGTTTACAAGCCACATGGACATGATAAATCCACACCATAAGACACTAAAACCCTTTTTTTTATTTAAAAAGAGCAATTAATCGATTTAAAAAAAATATTAATAAGTTCAACAATCATTTATCTTTCTAACAATGTGCTTTTTATATCATTTATATGTATAATATGATTGCTAGATACGATTTTATTCGATAAAATGTTGGAATTTTAATTTTTAGGCGATAGTAGACCATTACCTTGCGCTTTCGCTTAAGGTATGCAATTATCTACTTCGTTAATGTCTACCTATAGATAATAATAAATGTATCTACTTCGTCATTGTTTATTTTTTTTACTAGTTTCTACCCGCGACTTCGTTCGCCTGGTATGAACCAACTTTTAAAATTGTGCCAGGGGATCCCTTTATGATAATGAAAGTATCCTATGTCTTACACAGGTTTAGCTCTAGCCGTGTGCGAAATGTCATTTAAATCCATTCAGCAGTTTTTTACGTGAAAGCGTAACAAAGATACAAACTTTCTCATTTATAATATTACTAGTTGTTCCCCGTGACTTCGCCCGTGTGGAATTGTTTTGCGCGGAACCCTATAATAAAAGTAGCCTATGTTACTCCTTATAACATCAGCTATCTGCCAGTGAAAGTCCCATTCAAATCGGTTCATGTGTGCGTGATGCGTGTTCACGCCAAAGTAGCTCGTAGATGACAGATTTTTTTCAGACTTACGTCACATTTATTTTGGCCAATTTACACAATATTTATACTAATTATAGCTTACGTGTTATTCTGATGTATAAGGT
Source organism: Parnassius glacialis (assembly GCA_033319125.1). Lineage (NCBI taxonomy): Eukaryota > Metazoa > Arthropoda > Insecta > Lepidoptera > Papilionidae > Parnassius > Parnassius glacialis. The sequence continues at coordinate 45,427,097 of JAVANC010000009.1, forward strand.
ATATTATTGTAAAGTTTTATTAGAATCCATTCAGTAGTTATTGCGTGAAAAAGTAACAAACATCCATCTATCCTCACAAACTTTCACATTTATAATATTAGTAGGATTAGGAGTAAGTAGTAGTGAGTAGCTTTGCTTTATTACGCCTTGCTGTGGGCGATAAGAAGCTATTTTCGAAGTAGTTTTGTTAGTTTAAATGGCTTCCCAATTTCATTTTGCCTCGGAGCCCTTGGTTACATACTCGTAGCTACGCCACTGTCGGTGATCGTAATAAGTTAGACGACTTGATCGCACAGTAGCTTATACGTGTTCGTAATTATGATAATGATGATCTGCTCTATAAAAGTTAGCACCAATTCCAGACTTCCATTTACAAGCCACTGCAAACCAGAGCAGCATGGAGATATGATCGCTAATCAGTCTGCAATATGTAGCGATTAAGTAAATTCTTCCAATGGACAAATAAATATCCACATGTTGACAATTACAGCAGAGGAGATGCAAATATATTTATTTTTAGTAATGTCCGATCCCTAAAAATATTTGTATTATACGTGCGTGAAAAAAAACATAATTTTACGGTGGGGTCACGGTCGCAACTCATTTTGGGCCTATAATTACTCTTCCTCCCTATTCTTTCAAAATAGTGTTGATTACAATTACAAACCCGCCAATAAAAAAATAACTCAAAGTACTCGTTAACTTTTATTACTAATTTTTATTTAATTGATGGTATGTAGTAATTTTTTTTTATAGGATAAGGGTGACAAACGGGCACACAGTCCACCTGATGGTAAGTGGTTGCTGCGGCCCATAGACATCTACATCTATCCTCTATTCCAAATCAAAATGTAGATGCGTTGTCACGCGTGAGGACTAAGATGGAATGCCTCATTTCCAGTAAAAAGGGCCTCCGGCCACCTGCACTCACCAAGCGAAACGCAGAGGTAAAGCTCTACTTCACGCTGGTTTTCTGTGAGGTCGTGGTACCACCCCGGTTCGATCCGGCCCATCCGTGCGACAGCAAAAGCTGCCGCGTGGCTCTACCACTGTTAAAAGTAACACTTACACTTGAGCTTGTTCAACTGTTATTTTTTATTTATACCGCCTAAGTTCAACTCACGGCATCATCAGGTAATATACCAGTGAAATAAAATGAATAGAAATATACCTATTTGTATCTTCGACATAAGTAAATTAAATTCCGTTTATCAAATGTCTTTTTTTAATCTATTACCGTTTCTTTATGAGATTTCCCTAACCGGAGTAGAAACGGCGTTAGAAACTACGCAAACACATGCCAGTAACTAGTCCGTTTAAATATTTATTAAGTAAAGAACACTAACAAGAGTACATAATATCATATCAATTCTATCTATGATAACAGAGTTCACACACTATAAATATTAATTGTCATTTCATGTTACGTTATCACACCCTTAGACAAATTATTATATTTACTAATTTCGCCAAGATCGTACTAATGTATTTTAGTATTTTAATCAAAATCCACGTGCCCTTAGTATAGTATTGCTGTTTCAACGCTGCAATACCAGCCGGAATCCAACCTGGTTGAAATTATATAGAACCATTGTGGGTTGGGAAGTACATACAGTATAATTTAAAATTAAAAATGTTGTACAGCTGACTTCAATATACGTTATTAAGAATAACTCAAAAACTATTGGTCTTACCTTGATCAAATTCATACGGGACCACACGAGAAGTACCAGCTTTCAAACAAAAAAAGAATCATCGAAATCGGTTTACCCAGTAAAGAGTTATGAGCTAACACACATAAAAAAAACATACAGTCGAATTGAATACCGTCTCCTTTTTGGAAGACGGCAGAAAAACTGAAAGTAACCGAACTAACTATAACATTAGGCCTACAAACATCTCAGCCCCCCCCCCCCCCGTGACCATGGGTGCTGTAAAGCGCCCGAAACATCGGGAACTAAAAGCGATAAATAAATTGAACGCGATGAAACCCGTAAAAATAGTTTTAGTCAATGTGTAGTATTCGCGTAAATGTAAGAAATCATAAACCTCCAACCGTACCCGTACCGTATCATAACCACCAACACGTATTGCAGGGCCTAGTGCAACTTTTATAGATAACATTTTTGATGAAGTTTAGCCCTTACATAAAGTAATTATTCAAAATTTTAATTCTGATCACTGTGGACAGTTAGTCTCTACCTTACATGCACAAAAACAGAAAGTTAAGAAAGTTGTGCTTGTTCCAATAATTGAACATCGTTTAAAGAGATTTACAAGTAGTATAGTGAAAAAGCTGCCTTTTCTTCCATATAAAAACAATACCAAGTATTTATGTAGATCATTATTTATACTAATAAATAACATTTACTTCAAATAATTTAAAATTAAAAATTTTATACAGCCGACTTCAATATAAGCGACTTCAATATAGGTTATTTAAGAATAACTCAATAACCATTGGTCTGACCTTGATCAAATTCATATGGGACCACACGAGAACTATCAGCTTTCATATAAAAAAAGAATCTTCGAAATCGGTTCGCCCAGTACAAAGTTATGAGGTAACACACATAAAAAAAACATACAGTCGAATTGAGTACCGTCTCCTTTTTGGAAGTCGGCAGAAAACACTCTCTTTAAACAGACGCAAATCTTTTAATGAGTGGGCGACAGTAGGAATCCATAGGAGTAGACAAAAGTTGTACGACCTTTACATTGAAAGATTAAATAATCATAGTGTTTTATTTAAAGAATATGTAAAAAAAATTCCAAAATATTTAAGAGAGTGTGTTGCGCAGCCAAGTCTTTATATTTAAGAAACAAAATTAAGAATGCCGCTGATAAAATTAAAATGACTTGGAGTATAATCAATAGTGAAACTGGCAAGATGAAACTACACAACATAAACTTTCAATTAAATCTTAACAATAATTTGACGAAATCAGATCAAGACTGTGCAACGGCTTTCGAACAATATTTTACCGACATTCCGATCTTGACTACAAAGTCACTCACTGTGACAGCAGGATCCTCCCCTGCTGTCACAGAGTCATTACTCAAACAAAATGTTAATGTCTGTAAAAAAGAATTTACATTTCATAGAATATTATCAGGTGATAATGTAAAATAATAATAATAAAATAATTTCAAAACAATTGATATTAAATAATTTAAAATTAAAAATTTTGTACAGCCGACTTCAATATAAGCGTCTTCAAAAGAAGTTATTTAAGAATAACTCACACGAGAACTATCAGCTTTCATATAAAAAAAAGAATCATCGAAATCGGTTCACACAGTACAAAGTTATGAAGTAACACACATAAAAAAACATACACTCGAATTGAGTGCCGTCTCCTTTTTGGAAGTCGGAAGAAAAATAGCAGATCTATGGGGGATTTTTGTTAAAGTTATTGCGTCTATAATAGATGCGATCGTACCCCAACATGCTATTATTTTCAATGCTAGTATCGAATCTGGTGTTTCCTGATTTAATGAAACATAGTAAAGTTATACCTTTATTTAAATCTGGCAGTACATTGGACCCCACTAATGTTAGACCTATTTCTGTACTGCCAACGTTCATCTACTGAAAAAATTATTCTAGATCAAATGTTAAGTTTTTCAATGTAAATAAATTACTACATAACAATCAGTTTGGATTTACAAGGGGTCGCTCGACAACTGATGCCGGTGTTGAGTTCATCAAACATATTTTCTGTGTATGGTAAAATTCAGAAGATGCTTTGGGTATATTTTGTGATCTTTCCAAGGCTTTCGACTGTGTTCAACATGATAAATTAATCAGGAAGATACATCAGTTTGGTCTAAAAAAATACCGCTTAAACTTATTATGTCATATCTAAATAATAGAACATATACAGTTGTTATTAATGGATGCAAATTTTCCGTATCGGTAGTATCTATGGGTGTACCTCAGGCCTCAGTTCTTGGTCCCTTTCTGTTCTTAGTTTATATTAATAACTTACCTTACTTGCTAAGGAATAACCATGATATAGTATTATTTGCTGATGATACTTCATTGACTTTGACTAAAAAGGCAATTATTGAAATATGACGAAGTGAATAATGCTACTTATATCAAAAGTAGTATACTGGTTTAACGTCAATAATTTGCTTTTGAACGCTAATAAAACGAAATGTATTAAATTCACTACACCTAATGCTAAAAAGGTGACTGAACTGTTTTTCTCGGTATTACAGTTGGCGTGAAGCTTCAATTAGGCCCTCATATACCTAAACTAGCTAGCAAACTTAGTTCTGCAGCATATGCTATAAAAATATTAATGCCTTACATGTGTTGATCCAGCTAGATTAGTTTATTTTAGTTATTTCCATAACATAATGTCATATGGAAACTTGCTATGGGGTAAAGCGACTGACATTGAAACTATATTTCTTTTGCAAAAGAGAGCCATAAGAGCAACTAATAACCTGTGTCTGAAAGAATCCCATAGAGAAAATTTTAAAGAAATAAATATATTAACTTTGGCCTCTCAATATATTCACAAGAACTTATTCATCATCATCATCATTACAGCCTTTCATAAGTCCACTGCTGAACATAGGCCTCCCCCAAAGAATGCCAGAAAGCACGGTCCTGAGCCTCCTGCATCCATCGACTTCCTGCATATCTTACCAGGTCGTCACTCCATCTAGTGGGGGGATACCCTACACTTCGCCTGCCGGTACGAGGCTGCCACTCGAGAACCTTTCTTCCCCATCGGTTGTCGGTTCTTCGAGCTATATGGCCGGCCCATTTCCACTTCAGCTTACTAATCCGTTGGGCTATGTCGGTCATTCTGGTTCTACTGCGGATATCCTCATTTCTGAGTTTATCACGAAGAGTTGGGAGAAGGGTTGTACAATTTCGTTTTAAGGTTTTGAGGTATATCTGACGAGAAGATGTGTCGTAGCTTCCCGAACGCTGCCCAGCCGCGTTGAATCCGTCGATTGACCTCTCGGTCGAAGTTGGATTTACCTGGTTGGACTATTTGTCCCAGGTAAACATACTCGTCAACAACTTCGAGCTCAGTGCTCCCAACAACTACCGGCATAGGTGTGACATGGACATTAAACATAATCTTTGTTTTGTCCATGTTCATCTTAAGACCTATCCGTTGGGAGACACTATTGAGGTAATTGACCATACTGCTTAGGTCCTCCAGCAATTCTGCCATAAGGACAATATCGTCGGCAAATCAAAGGTGAGTGATGTACTCACCATTGATGTTGATACCGTATCCTTTCCAGTCCAGAAGCTTAAAAACGTCTTCCAATGCAGCGGTGAAGAGTTTCGGGGATATAACGTCACCCTGTCTTACACCTCTCTGTTATTGGATAGGTTTCGTACTCTGGTTCTGTACTCGGATAGCCATCGTAGCCCTACTGTACAAGCACTTCAGCACTTCGATTTTGGCACCGCTAAATGGACTGCAGCACTGCCCAAATTTCGACGGAATCAAAGTTTATTAAGCAAAAATTGTCTAGTAAGGGTTATTATACTACTAAAGACTACATGACTGATAATAACCCCTGGGAATTAGGTGATCGCTACCATTATGTTTAAATACATTTATGTGTTTTCATAATAATTGTATAAAATATTATATTGTAAATTGTGATTTTCAAAAAAAGTCCCGCTGGTTTTCTTGGTGGTTCTTCCCAGGACAGAGATTTTTTTTGCGAATCAGTGATAAAAGTAAAAAATGACCTTCAATAAGTATTACGTATTCTAATTTATATTGAATAAAAATGATTCTATGCTATTCTATTTTATTCCCTCTTTTTAAAATCCGGATAAAAATGAAACAACATACAGTCGATTTGACAGCCGTCACTTTTTCGAACATAGATAATATACTATATAGGGCATTTTCGAAAGCCGGTTAAATTGACTAGGGGCAATAATGAATTTAAAAATGTTAAAAATGAATTAGCTAAGATCCGGCTAATAAAATAAAACAATGTGTCTTGCAAACAGCAGGTTGCTGGACTTACTTACCTGAGGGAGAGCGGGAGCTGCTCTTCTAACTAGGTAAGACACATCATTTTACTTTATTACGACCATAGAATTATTACCCAGTAGAAATTGTATATACAAATTGATCTAGAATCATCTTAAAAATCAGTGTAGATACATAATTGATAACCTCTCCTCTTTGAGAATCGATTAAAAATAGACTATGTTTGGGTGTAAAGTGACATCTGGTAAATGTTTGGATATAAAGTGACATCTGGTTAGTAAAGGCGTTCTTATTAATAATCTCTTGATGTTGTAAATAAAAAAATTTTATTCTATACTCTAAACTCTAAAACGTCGACTTAGTCAATAAACAAAGCAATTAATATAAAATAGTTTCGTTAAAATGGCTTCGACGTATCGCGATCAGCTGATCACTCCATATTAGTTTTAAATAGGCACCCATTGTTAATATTATGTTAATACTTAGAGAAGTAGGTATCTGCGAGTATATATAAACATTTGAGTTTTACACAGAGCGTTGCGATGAAACGTTTTAAGCACAAATAGAAAATAAATATTTTTAAAAGAAAATGGTGATTTTTTAGCAAGTGTTGCTAGTTGTGGAGAAAAAAATATATAGCTTAGGTAAGTGAGTTTTTTGGCGGGAACTTGTTCGGCGGCGGTTTGCTGCTCCTGTTTTATAGTTTAAATAATAGTTTGAAGTGAATTTTGATATGTAAAAGTGGTGCGATTTTATGTATTAACTGTCTACGCATGTGAACTATTATTGGAAACGGTGAAACAAGTGCTCTGATGGTGATGGATTCTCAAGATAAGCTGTTTGCATAGGCTCCTTTAGATACCGTCGCCAACTGTCAGCTGCCTGCTGGCTCAAGTTGCCGTCAAAATCTCCCAAAGGCTGCACAATGTGACGCATCAACATATTGTGAAGCAGTGAACTATGAAAGATATTAATACATAAAGACAAGGCTTGGGGAAATTATAATAAACCGAATAATAATACTCAAGACTTGGCCTAAAGGTCTAGATACCAGGCCATAAACTCCAAAAAAAAATAGCTTAGGTAAGTATTTTTTTAGTTTTACGTACTTATAATGAATTATATATATGTACTTATATGTGAAATATAATACTACACTTTTTTCATGTTTATCATCACTGTTGAGACAATTTTTTACAACACAAACGGTCATTTTTACAATTTTTTGCGAGCTCTTAAGAGCTCTGAAAGACGTGACGTTGCGCACTTTCTGATTATTCAAAGTACTCTGTGTTGCGCACTGACGCGTCGCTGAGTGAACTTACGCGGTTTCGCGTTAGTTTTACTTGCTTCACTTTTGGTGCGCGTACTAGTATTCTATACGTAATAATTCTATGATTACGACGGATCTTATCCAATTACTTTTTAACATTTTTAAAATAATGGATTTCCGCAAAGTACAAGCAACCTCGGTATAACGATACTGAAGGGAATTAGAAAATATTCGATATACCAAGTAATTCGTTATAATTAGGTTTGATAGATAGAGTTTAGGTGAGACTCCGATTCGTTTTAACTAGGTAAGAAAACTTATGCATAACCTCAACATTACGTAAATACTCATCTGCTTATCATGTATGTGTCTGAAACTATCAATACATGTTCTTTTTTTATAGAATTAGGGTGACAAACGAGCACACAGTTCGCCTGATGGTAAGTGGTTGCTGTGGCCCATGGACATCTACATCTACCCTCGATTACGAATCAAAATGCAGATGCGTTGTCACCCGTGAGGACTAAGATGGAATGCCTCGTTTCCAGTTAAAAAGGTTCTCCGGTTCTCTACACTCACCATACGAAACACAGCAGCATTAAGCTGCTATTTTGCGCTGGTATTCTGTGAGAGCGTGGTCCTTCCCCGGTCGAGCCGACCCATTCGTGCTACAACTATACCAGTAATATAGCTGCAACTTGGCTCTACCACGTAAAAAATATTTTGTGAAATTAAGTGGGAATAATTAATAGGATCCGTTACGTCCAAGGTTATACGTTAAAAAATCGTTAAACAGAGGTAAAAAAATACCTTCTATCTATATTCTACAATGATAAAAAATTCGTTATAAAAAGGTTATTGATAAATGTATTCGTAATGTAGAGATATATTTTGTATTAGCTCTTCAGGCAGGTCTAGGGGATTTCGAAAAATTCGTTAAATCGAGGAACTCGTTATATTGAGGCTCGTTATATTAAGGTTACACTGTAATTGATTACATTAATAATATTGCATTACTTATTCTATAAAAATATTTTTAGCACTATAAACGAACAACACACTAGAGAGTAGAGACACATCGGAGCACAGCTGAAACCGGTCGACCTCGTCGCTTCCTGCGTGCCCTATCATTACCGCGTGCGAGAGTGCGAGATATTGCATTGCTTGGATCATTAAACACGTGTGCGACAAAAAATATGGTGATTCACGCCTGTTTAGAACCGAAATTGTGCTAATGTACGATTTATTATATATAATGAAAGACGATTGGCGGATAATTTGGATAGTTTAATAATTTTCTTTTTATGTTAGTTAACTGACCGCGTAAATTTTTTATCTTACATTATTTATAACATCTATTAGTGTTTTAATTTTTTTTTATAGGATAAGGGTGACAAACGAGCACACAGTCCACTTGATGGTAAGTGGTTGCTGCGGCCCATAGACATCTACATCTATCCTCTATTAGAAATCAAAATGTAGATGCGTTGTCACCCGTGAGGACTAAGATGGAATGCCTCATTTCCAGTAAAAAGGGCCTCCGGCCACCTGCACTCACCAAGCGAAACGCAGAGGTAAACCTCTACTTCACGCTGGTATTCTGTGAGGTCGTGGTACCACCCCGGTTCGAGCCGGCCCATCCGTGCGACAGCAAAAGCTGCCGCGTGGCTCTACCACTGTAAAACACGCAATTTATTTATACTTATTATATAGATGATAGAGCTTTAGTTTTTTTTCTTATTTGACGATAAGTAAGTACATGACAGATTTTTTTATATAGAACTAGGGATCCGCCCCGGCTTTGCACGGCTGATTTCTGATCACGACTACAGCGCCACCTACCGGATCCAATTGAGTTTTAAGCCATCCAGGGACCCACACAAATACACACAAAAAAAACTCATCAAAATCGGTCGAGCCATTTTCGAGTTTTTGCGAGACAAAGGTGATCAGCGACCACACAGTCCACCTGATGGTATGTAAAAAATGTGGTGCATAGAGATCTTCATCTATTCTCGATGCAGATTCGACACCTGAGGACTAAGATGGAATGCCGCGTTACCAGTAAAGTAAAAAAGGTCTCCGGATCTCTACACTCGCAATATGAAACACAGCAGCGTTAAGCTGCTATTTTAAGCTGGTACTCTGTGAGTGCGTGGTCCTGCTCCGGTCGAGCTGACCCATTCGTACTGCAGTCATGTTTTTTTTAATTATCATTATTCCATGGTTTGTATACAGCTGCATCATAGCTCTGTAATGTAATTACACGATTCATTATCATTTCAACTTACCAAAAGTCCATTGATGAACATGGTCCTTACCCATAAATTTCCTCATAGGATTATGCCACGTTTGGCAGGCGGTAATAATTTTTTTTTGTTTTTAGAAAGATGACGATGCCATCTCCTGTTTTAACTTCCTTCTATTGCGTCTTACGACACCCACCATATCATAAGTGTGTGAATATGCACAATATTATATCTGTCGGACACGGCTTCGACATATTATCCGTCCGATAATTTATTAAATTATTCCAACCCTTATTACACTTCCATAGTGACCTAGATAAGGCACGCCTTCTAGCTGTTTCGACTAAGGAATCTAGTCACTGGTTACACGCTTTACCATCAAGTAATCTCGGCACATTACTTGATGCGGAAAGCTTAGGCATTGCCGTAGGAATCCGACTAGGAGCGGCGACTTGTCAACCCCATCAGTGTCCCTGTGGTCAGGGCCGGCCCTACCATAGGGCGAACGGAGCGGTCGCTCCAGGCGCCAAGTCCCAGGAGGCGCTTTAGTCAATTTTTTTATAATAGCATAGCTACCTACATAATAGAAAAATACAATCTTTTAGCTTATTTAGGTAACAATTTTGCACGCTTCTTAGAAGCTTAGTCTCAATTCCGTTTCTTTGCACATGTGAGTGAGTTTATTGATGGAAATTTCCTCGCTTTTCAATATTTTGGTTTCGAACGTGTAGCTAGTCAGTATATGTGCGTATGATCTTATTTGTTGAGACGAGCGCGGCATTCTTCAGCGCTTTTTTGTATTTTTTACAAACTCAACAAAAAGATGGGAAGTTATTTCAAAACATGTAAAGAGCTTAGCTTTAAAGAAGGTGTGTCAAACATGGTGCGATAGTAGACGCTTCAGTACGCCGACGTAAATAGTGCCTTGGAAGAAGATTATCGTCCCAACCCGCGGCAAGTTTGGAAGCTAAATCACTTGAAGGCAATTTTAAGAAGTTCGAGTTTTTGCTCTCTTTAATCATTTGGTACGAGGTTTCATTCCACGTTAATCTTGTCAGCACATGCATGCAAGCAGAGCTCATAGATTTATCAGATTCTACAAAACTAATGCACAAAAAACAATATACCTAGAGACGAAGGATTAACAAAGGCTCTCATTGCAGCTAAAGATACAACTCAAAAAGCTGAAATAAGCTCGGAGTTTGAAAGAATCCGCGAACCGAAAAAGAAAAAAAATGTTCTTATAGCCCAGGAGGAATCGGCGCATGAGTACCAAAAGTTGTGCTGCTGATGATATAAATGCATGTTGCCAAGGGACAACTCGGTGCCATATTGTTTAAACCGATTTTTTTTCAATTCCAAGGAATTGTTATTTTATACTGGTTAATTTTTTTCTATTCTTTGATGAAATGCATATAAAAAAGGTACCGTGACTTTTTACGATAAACTTAACATTTCTGGAGTAATGAATTTTTAAAGGTATGAAAAATCTCAAATTCAAATATATTTGACTCTATATATATATATATATATATATATATATATATATATATATATATATAAAAAGAAAAAAAATATAAATATATTCCGGATCCAGAAATGTTATTCAGAACAAATGTTTTCTATCCTATGTTAGACACCGCCATAAAAAAGAGAACATGCAATACACGACTTTTTACAATCAATGAGACTTGGCGTTTATAGAATAGAATAGAGAGTTTCCTCTATGATTTTATTAAGACCGATGAAAATTTTAAGAAAGTATGCTCAAAGTTGGAGGAAAAATTAACGCATGATCTTAATCGCGATATTTCGGGATTGGACCTTCAAGAAAAATGATGTATTTGAAAAAGTTTTTACATATCGATAAAGGTCACCCGAAAGCATTCGTTCAGTTCTTAGTATTAAATAATTGGCAAGATACGTTACCTAATATTCAGTATTTACCTATAAAATTGCCGTTTTTTTTTCATGAAATATGTTAACGTATATTTTTTATTTCTATTAATCAAAGTTATCACACATGCAATCGATTCATCTTTGCTAATGCAGTAGCAGTTTATTGATGCCCTTCTTGAAAAAATCTGCTGGACGGGGGAGGCAACAAACTCTTCAAAGGTATTTTGTACTGCCTCTAGGGTATTGAATTTTATTCCCGCCAAAAAGTTATTTAAATTCTGGATAAAGTAGAAGTCTGTAGGCGCAAGGTCTGGTGAGTACGGCGGATGACGGGAGCTTGCAACCTAGCTCTTGTAACTTCGAAACCATCTGTTATGCAGTATGCAGTCGCGCGTTGCCGTACAGGAGCAGTGGGGACGAGCGATTGACCAAAGCTGGTTGGAGACGTATGAACTTATCCATCATTGTGTTCAGTTATTCACAGTACACATCTGCAGTAATGCTCATCCTGCTTGCAGTGCCTGATTTGGAGTTCTGACAGCCCTAGGCTAACTAAGAATATGGCCTGTTCTGTCTGTGCCTGCCCAGCTAGAATATATTTACGAGATTTTTATATTTTACTAGCTTTCCACCCCGTAGTTTCACCCACATTAAATAAAATTTTTCTGATAGTAAGTGTCGACCATCGCCCATATATAACTGCAACACCAGGGCAATTGCAGGTGCGTTGCTGATCTTTTTAAAAGGAGTACGCTCGTTGCTTGAAGGTCTCGAAAGTCGTATCGGTCCGGAAAACATCGCCAGTGGTCTAACACTATCACTAATCATCTATGATTCCACAAAGTCTTCCGAGGAAGAAAACTTCTAGTAATTTGCACAGTTATGGTGTATCGTCAAGCATTAAGATGGTGTGGTTGGTACGTGGAATTTAGCAGCTGATATAAATCTAAACAATTTTTCTAAGTATTTCCCCTAGAAAATGCGATAGAAAATGGAATGGTATGCAACATTTCTTCGCAGCGCCAGTGAATTGAGCCGATCAGAAAGAACTTGGTGGTCAACGATTTGAGCCACTCTTTGCTGGATGCGGTCAAAAGGAAGTAGCTGGCACTGGGTTGCCCCGGTACAGAAATGAAAACAGTTCTTCCTGTGAGACTAAACTTGCACCTTGTAAAGTTGCAAACGGTTGCCAGCAGAATATACTGTCCCGCTCTGCTGAGCGCCAAGCTTTTCAGAGGCCTATTTAGCCTTCCCTACCAAGTGAACGCTAACTGTACGTTATTCGATATGTCAATGCCGATGATTCCGATGCCGGCTGAGATTGAGAAATTGAGGAGATACGACGAAGGGGTTCATTTTAGTGGTAACTTAGCAAACCTGTGGCTTCTGAAGCTTAAACTCGACTAGAGTCGTCTCCAATCCGAGATTTTGTTTATTAAGACTGGATTTCAGCCACAAGTTTGTTCCGATACTAGATGACGTGTCCCGAAAAATATTAGTACGGCCGGTGTAAAATTCATCACCAGTGTTACATCAAGTAACAGCAACATATAATTGATATGCAGAAACAGTGTAGAGTCAGGTAAATTAGAAGATAAGAACTAGAACCAGCTGATTATCGACCGCATTGGCGGCTAGCAGTTTATAATGGATTCAATTACTTTGGAGAAGAAGGAGGCGATGGCGATAAGCCTGTAGTTGGACGTATCTAATCGGTCGACTTTTTAGGGATTGGGTGCACTAAATCTGGCTTCCATTCGTTCAGTATTATCCTAATCTAAGGAGTAGGAGTACCGGAAAAGACGCGTTATAACCATTGCTTACTCCAGAGCACTCCTCTTCAGCACAATAGGAGGGACTCCATCAAGCTCACTCAACTTGTTGACGTCCAGGGAGAGGAATGCTTTTCACATTGAACGCTGTGTAAACTGCACATCCAGCATGGAACAATCACACCGCGGGATGTTCGGCGGTGTGTATCCCCAATCATCGAGAGTCGAGTTGGACTCAAAAAGAGAACTTAAAATATCAATTGTCTCCTTTACGGCACGAGCCAGTGAGTCGTTCTTCCTGTGCAGAGATGGAACACATGGCTGACAGAAGTTGTCATGGACAGCCTTGGCAAAACACCTTAATAAAATTAGAGGTCGAGAAGAGAGCTTAAATATAAACTGTTCATCTTTGTATCATCATCTCAGTCTTATTTTTAAAATCTGCTTATTTGTTTTATACCAAAAATGAAGAATGAGCAACAAGTAAAATATTTATATCATTTATTGATAATATTATATGAAATTTTATTCTGAACATAAGTGTGTGCTTGCAAAGGCAAGCTCCAGCCTGGTTAGCCTATGGGTAAATCAGGCCCTGCCTGTTTGGTAAGAAGCTGTGATGAATCACACCAGCGCTAGACCAACAAACAGTGACCATAACTTTTCTAGGTGTAAGTTTTCGCTTAGGGCTTATTATTTAGGTGCTGAATCAGGATCCAAGCAATTTACAGAGTACTTACGATTGTCAAACAGAATCTATTTTTCGTCGCATATAACAAGGCGGTTCAAAATTTGTTTATTATTAACCCATTCAGTGTTTTAAGGACATACAGGTGTCCTAATTGCTATTGTTATGCTATTGTTTTAATTTTTCCGACATTCAATGCGTTAATTATATTATTATTAGGAGTCAGTAGGCTAAACCTGAAGAGTTTGTTTTAATAAGCACTGTTACATTAATTAGTAAACATATAACATAACGTATAAGTACCAGTTCTAAAGTTGATTATGCTTATTAAGTGGCGAAGCTTGCGAAGTCACTTATTGATTTCACGATGTCTGTCCGTCTGTCCGTCTGTCTGTCTGTCCGTCCGTCTGTCCGTCTGTCCCACGAATATCTCGAGAACGGTTTCGAATTTTCAAATTCTGTTTTCAGCAATCGGTTACTGATCACCCAGGCATCTGAACCTCTTATTTTGAAACTGATTGCTCAACGGCAACCGTTAAAAACCGCTATAAAGCTGATTGCTTCGCCACTTTACTATGCTGTTAGCTTGCTAGGTTTTTGATCTCATTAATGAATGTTGACTTAATTTTGTTTTATTGTCTATTGTTGTTATGATTTATTTAAATAAATGTACCTTAATTCCTTTTTAATTTTGTTTTTTCATTCTACATCAAATGTACCTATAGATACCGTAAGGAGTGCAGTGCCTAAAATACCACGAGCATGGCTGTTTTCAATTAACAACTGTCGAGATCTTCCCAGTTGCATGCTTGCATGTACAAATACAACTGGTATATATTAGGGGCAAGTAAGGGGGGCGCCATAATTGGATCTCGCTCCATCCTAAAACTTGCCTCAGGCCGGCACTGCCTGTGGTAGCAGCGTCGACAAGTTTGGGCTCCACGGACTTTCATGTAAGAAAAGCGCTGGTAGATTTTCACGACACAGTTCTTTGAACGATGTCATCCAAAGGGCTCTTGTCTCTATAAATGTTCCCTCAGTTTTAGAGCCTTGTGGAATATTTAGAGACGATGGCAGGAGACCCGTCGGTATGACATTGGTCCCTTGGGAGAGAGGTAAAGCCCTAGTGTGGGATGCTACTTGCGTAGACACTCTGGCGGTCTCTCATCTCAGGGGTACCTCGTTTAGAGCCGGGGCGGCATCAGAGGCAGCTGAACTGAGTAAGTGGCGCAAATATGAGTCTCTGAGAGATGACTACATATTTGTGCCATTTGCTGTAGAGACCATCGGTCCGTGGGGTCCACGTGCGGTGAAGTTCCTAAAGGAACTCCATCCGCGGCTGGTAGTTGCTGCTGGTGATAAGAGGGCTGGTTCTTTCCTTGCTCAAAGGCTAAGTATAGCTATTCAGCGGGGAAACGCAGCCAGAGTTTTTGGCACGATACCGCGGGGAGTAGGACTATATGATATTTAAGTTTCTAGTTTTAGTTTTTTTTTTATTATTATTATTATAGTTTTTAGTATTGTAGATAAAAATAAGTATCTTGTGTAAAGACAAAAGTATTTGTTAATTGGATTTAATAGGACAATGGCCATTGTATTCTACATTTTTATTTGCTGTTACTAAATGAAATTTAAACAGAAGTTTGTAACAAGTCATTCATTGCCTATTGCTTCGCTGATTAGTAATATTTCTAATGGGACGTAAATACGAAAATGGATCCAAATTATTTTAAAGATTCAACTTACACTTACAAATTTAGTTTTCTATCAACATTTAAATAGTAAAAACAAGTCCATCAAAAGCAGTATAGGTACAGTATAAATAAATAATTATGAGTTAGAAACCAGGAATAAACAAAACTAAAAACAAATCGAGGTAATTCATTTAATTGTTTAATGATAGATAATAGTACTAGACTAGAACAACCGACCACCGATGACGAAAAAAGAATACGAGTAGCTTCGTACCGGTAAGCAGAGGAGGGATGTGGCAAGACATGCAGGGAGTCGGTGGAAGCAATTGGTTCAGGACCGTATTTTCTGGCATTCTGCGGCCGGTGTGCGACTAGTAATTGTAATTATGATGACTTTCTCTCCTGTCTTTTCAAAGTAAGCTAAAAATCTTAAAAAATATATACGAAACTATGTGCCTTATAGCCTCGGCTTTGGTAACAAGTATACTGATTTACACAATTCTTCACCTCTCTTCTTTAACGGCTCGTAAAAGTACATTGCTGGACATGAGCCTCTCACATAGTAGGGGGTTATCTTTTTTTTTATAGGATAGGGTGACAACCGAGCACACAGTCCACCTGATGGTAAGTGGTTGCTGTGGCCCATAGACATCTACATCTATCCTCGCTTGCGAATCACAATGCAGATGCGTTGTCACCCGTGAGGGCTAAGATGGAATGCCTCTTTGCCAGTAAAAAGGGTCTCCGGTTCTCTATACTCACCATACGAAACACAGCAGTTTTAAGCTGCTATTTTACGCCGGTATTCTGTAAGAGCGTGGTCCTTTCCCGGTCGAGCCGACCCGTTCGTGTTACAACTATACCACGTATATATTCTAATCATGACATCTTGCTACGTGGTAGAGTCACGCTTCAGATGTATTATGATAGCACGAATAGGTGAACAACCACGCTCTCACAGGATACCAGCGTAAAATAGCAGTGTAGAAAACCGACAAGAGAAACGAGAAATTCCATCTTAGTCTCAAGGGTGACAGTGCATCTGCATTTTGATTCTTAATCGAGAATAAATGTAGATATCTATAGGCCACAGCATCCACTTATCATCAGTTGGAATGTCTCCTTGGTTATTCTATTAAAAAAAACTGGCAGGCTGACTAACAATCAATATCAGACGTCTCGCACTTTTAACACTCGCCCATACATTGTCTCATATGGCCATAGTTGCCAAGCTTGGCTTGGTTGGCAACCGCAGTCTTTTATATTCTAGAGTTGTTATCAGGAAGACGTTTCTGTCTATCTCCTGGTTTGTTTTCCTCTGTCGCCTGTGACGAGACCCACGGAATGACATACGGTAGTAGTCTTACACCGCCACAACACGGTCAACTTACGACACCAACAGAACTAAATGATAGATAGATGAATTTTTGTATGCAAAAACCTTGTTTATTGAAAATATTATGTACATACCACATATTATAACCACAACGCCATATCTTGTACTTATGTGACAAAATAAAAAACTTTCTTTTTTATCTTATATCTCTTTCATATAATTAATAGAATCAGGCGTTACGTTTCAGGAATCCATTATATTAAAGCTTTTAAAAAGTTACTTCGCAAACATCCGACTCTGCGGTGGCTGATCTCAAGATCTTAACGGTCAGTCACCGTAGAGTCTACATCACCTGAGGATGCCTCGTGTAGAGGCGAAACACGTGTCATATTGTCGTCAGTGGTGTGTCTTTCCTAGTGTAATGGTGTTGGGTGTAGTGGTGCTGGGATTAGTGGTGACGGGGATAGTGTGCGCAATTGAGGGAGGGCGGGAGGTGCTCTTTATACTAGGTAAGACACATCATTTTATTTTATGGCGCGGATGTTTGCGAAGTAATTTTTTAAAAGCTTTTTTCTTTCTTTAGACAGACGTCTCGTTCATCGTTCAAGATTTTTATCATTAAAGCAACAAAATAATCAAATAAAGAAGCATTTAACTTTAACCATTTGTACTCATGTCTTTGTTTTGTAGACATAAAAACTTTCAAACAAAAAAAAACAAAGGACGTATTGCTTAGTCATCAGCGAAACCGACAAGGCATTGTTTCCTTTGAATCCCAAATCAACACTTGTGTAAAAACAATATTATTGTTTTCTTAACTCAATGTCTACCATACTGTGTAATCCGATACTGGAACTAAACGTTGTTGGAAAACCGAAAATATATTAATACTAGCTGGCCAGGCAGACGTTGTTCTGCCCTTTCCGACGACCCTTCGTATGAAAAAATCCTTAAATACGCAATAAAAAATATTAAAGGTCACTTATCGGGATAATAATTTAAAATTTAAAATTTTGTACAGCCGACTTCAATATAAGCGACTTCAATATAAGTTATTTAAGAATAACTCAATAACCATCGGTCTGACCTTGATCAAATTCATATGAAACCACACGAGAACTATCAGCTTTCATATAAAAAAAGAATAATCGAAATTGGTTCACCCTGTACAAAGTTATGAGGTAACACACATAAAAAAAACTTACAGTCGAATTGAGTACCGTCTGCTTTTTGGAAGTCGGCAGAAAAGTATCCTATCTCTCAAGTTGGACCAAACCACACACAGTGTACAAAATTACAATGAAATCAGTTCAATAGTTTAAGAGTTCATCGCGGACAAAGAATGTGACACGTAATTTTCTGCCGACTTCCAAAAAGGAGACGGTACTCAATTCGAGTGTATGTTTTTTCTTTTTTTTATGTGTGTTACCTCATAACTTTGTACTGGGCGAACCGATTTCAATGATTATTTTTTTATATGAAAGCTGATAGTTCTCGTGTGGTCCCATATGAATTTGATCAAGTTCAGACCAATGATTATTGAGTTATTCTTAAATAACCTGTATTGAAGTCGCTTATATTGAAGTCGGCTGTACAAAATTTTTAATTTTAAATTATACCATAATAATAACACCACATTTTATTATCTACTACTGTATTATTATATATAAAGATAATTAATAGAATCAGGCGTTACTTTGCGGAAGTCCATTATATTTAAGTTGGTAAAAAATTTTTTCGCGTACATCCGCTCGATAAAATAAAATGATGTGTCTTACCTAGTTTGAAGAGCACCTCGAAAATATATTGTCTTTGTTTTAGCTCTGATTGAGCAAGATATTAATGTGTACTATAATTGTGTATCAATTGATCAATCGTATAGTGGCGGTGTAAGGCATCTTTTCCATTACACGGTTGTTCAAACGTACGGTGTGTAAGCCGTACGGTTGAAAAAACGTGCTAGCTTGTACATGATACGGCAAAATCACCGCGCGAGACATTGGTAAGTACTGGCTTATAGTAGCGCTTTTTACTCGGGCTGTGTAGGACGTGCTGCGTCATGAATTTTCTTACGAAAAAAAAGATTATAGTTGCTTATTACATATATAGGAAAAAGAAAATAGAAAAAAAAAGGGAAGTAAGGTTTTGGATACATCCGATTTTAGAAAAAAGGGAGGAATATGGCGCGTTTCATACACTTGTCAAGAATCAATTGAGAGAAGATGAAGACAAGTTTTACAATTATTTTAGAATGCAGAAAACTACATTCGACAACTTGCTCCAAAAATTATCCCAGGAACTAAAACATCAAGATACTTTTATGCGAGAGAGTATATCGCCCGCAGAAAGATTGGCTGTAACTCTGAGGTAAGTAGGTACAAAATTAAATGACATATTTTAGTTTAAAATTGTTTATTGCACACAAACAAAATTATTACATGTAATTGAATTTTAATAATTATTAATTTAAGAACAAGTAAATCAAAAAATACACTACGCTGAAAATGCTACTCAAGTGCGGTACTAAAATCGAATTCGTCTTCAATAGAAACTTGAGAATCTGCCGAGATACTTTCCGCATTTACACTATGTACAGATAATTGTGATTCGGGTCGGTAGTGGATTGGCTCTAAACCAGAACCGTGTCCAAAATCATGAGAAGACGTCTGTGGACGACTTATTCCATAGCTCGATCTAGCAGCTGTAGAATATCCATATGTTGACGATTGCGCATTTGAGGATGCTGTACCACTTAAATATCCTTGATGGCCTTGATCCCATTGGTTTCTTGATGTAGGTATATACTGAGTACACTGTCTTTGTTGAATATTTTTAATTATTGAAATTACTTGAAACTGAAAGTCTATCATATTTTCATCACTGAACTTGTCAACTGTATCAGCGATTCCCATAAAAAAGTTCATACTACGGCTTTTCTTTTTCTCATCTCGTTCTGCTGAATCCATAAACTTCATAAACCTAATGTCAACTTCACTTAGTTCATTTTTTCTTTTTTTTTTTAGCCCTTTGCGTCTCACTCCGTTCAGTGTATCCCGAGCTTGATTGATTCGGGACTGCACTATCAAAATTTTCATTACTGAGGCTAGAATCATGAACATGTTCAGTCATGTTAGAATCGGTCTTGCGATGCTCAACATTTTTTTTTAGGAACATCATTTCATCATAGAACATATATTTTCTTATTTTTTTTGCTGAAGAACCAGACTTACATTCATTAATTTTTTTGTCATATTTTATCTTTCATATTGGTCCACTTCTTCATCACCATTTGCCCTGAAAATAAATAAATAATAATTATTAAATTCAAAATTTATGAAAACCCCCAACCTAAACTGAATCGACCCCGACCTAAAATGGGGTTTTAGTATTTGAACCTGAACCTTTTTGTTTTATATTTCAGGTATCTAGCAACAGGAGATACCTTTACTGACCTATACTACAGCTATAGAATTGGAATAAAAACCATAAGTTGCATCGTACGTGAAGTATGCCACTACATTTGGTTAGAACTGTATAAAGAATATATGAAAATGCCATCTAAAGAAGACTGGCTACACATTGCAAGCAAATTTCAAGAATCTTCCAACTTCCCGCTGTGCTTAGGAGCGGTCGATGGAAAACACATCAGACTTATTAAGCCAATTGATAGTGGCTCGATGTTTTTAAATTACAAACATTTTTTTTCTATAGTTTTGATGGCAGTAGTAGATAGCGATTACAACTTTATATTTGTTGACGTTGGCGCCTACGGAAAGGAGTGTGATTCCAGTGTGTTTAGAGACCCCATTTTGGAAAAATTTAACAAACAACGGATTAAATCTACCCGATGCAACACGTTTGCCTGGAATTGACTACGATTTGCCATATGTGTTCGTTGCGGACGAAGCCTTTGCTTTGCATTATCACTTGCTTCGTCCATTTGGTGGTCATCAGCTTGATCAATTAAAACGTACATTTAACTACAGACTCACAAGAGCGCGAAGATTTGTTGAATGTGCGTTTGGCATTTTATCCAATAAATGGCGAATTTTTCACCGGCCAATGAATGTGTCCATCGATTTGGCAGTTGATATTGTGAAAACATGTTGTGTTTTGCAAAATTTTATACATAAGCAGGAAAACTTTCAGTTTCACAATGCGAGTGAAAATGAGTCCACCCTTGATTCAGAATCGGAACTAATCCAGTTACCTATCACGAATGCAGTTCGCGGAAGTTTGGCGGCTAATGAAGTTCGCAACAGATTTGCACAATATTTTGTATCTAACGAAGGTCGCCTCTCCTATCAAAACAACTATGCATAAGTAAAAAGTTAATAATTAAATATCTGTAACTTACCAAACTTGTTTTTCTCATCACCACTTAAATCTTCAAATGTGGGCTGGAAATGAATAAATATTTCTTTCCAGGAATCATATTTAAGCCGCTTATTTTTATAATCGTCGATGGTCTTATCCCATATTACAGGCCTTTCTTGAATCAACGTAATTAATAATTCTTGATTTATGTTCATTTTATAATAAAATCGCGAAACAGCGTATATAAGCGGTCACGAATCCGTGCGTACGTCCGGCACCGTCGAAACACCCCGATAGACTGCCATACAACACTGTAACACTGGTGAAAATCACGCCGTGCGTAGACGCGGCGCGCCGAGGGGCAGTCACGGCGCACGCGGCCGCGGCGCCGTGCCTTGGCGCCACCGTGCATGTCGACAAGCTCATATAGTGATCCATACCACACTGACGACCGTGCCTACACGCGGCGAATTAACCGTAGATTTTCACGGCGAGAAACCGTGTAATGGAAAAGAGGCCTAAGAATATCCGCTGCCCCACATCATCCCGTGGGTATCGTAATATGCGACAAGGGACACTGTAACCTGACAGCAGCATCTACCTTATAACGACTCTAAATTATCAACAACTGTGGCAAAATCGGGAGGAAATAAGAGAATCTTTGAGGGAGGCCTATGTTCATCAGGGGACTTTTAAAGGCTGTAATGGGGGACAGTGGCTCAAGTGACAATTTCTACCTGAACATTTTTACACACACTCCAACTCGCAGCAGCTTTGTTATACCTGCAGCACGAATAGATTAGTCCGAAGAGAGGAGGGCCACGCTTTCACAAATACCAGCGTAAATAAGCGAAATAATGCTACTGTTTCGTATGGTGAGTGACGAGATGACAATCAAAGACCCTTTTACTGGTAACGAGGTTTTCCTACTTAGTCATCAGGGGTGACAATTCGTGTGACGATCTGCATTTTCATTCCAAAGCGAGGATAGGTCTATGGATCACAGCATCCACTTGCTAGTCCTCATTCACCCTTGTTTGTATAAATGAACTGAACATGACACCATAATCAAATCCGTAAATACCATTATCGTTATATAAAAAAACAATGTTCTTTATGTGTAGTAAATGTTAAGTACTTTATCTGTAGCAATCGGTAAAAACAGAATGATAATAATATCTATAATTAATTCCTCTTTGTTTCTAGTTTGATAAACGAATGTATTACGTTCACAAGTACACAAAAGATGATTCGACAGTTCCTGTTTTATTTATCGATATGGACTTATGTAATAATGATTCGACAACAATTAGTGTGTATGATAGGGACCACTTAATAGGGCATTATTCATAACGACCATACAGGCAATATGATAAAAACCATTGACATAATAAAATTGACCAGCCTTTGTGAATATGGTCCATTGCTTACTGAGCAAAGTAATGTAAAGATAGATTAGGTTAGGTTTTTTTTGATATCACATATTAACAATTAAGTTTTTTATCAAAGTTATTTTTTCTTTGTAACGCAAAGGAAGGAAACGAAAATTGGTAATTTCAGATTTGGTACATTATTAACTTATTGTCTTAAAAGTGATTAACATGATTCTAGCTCCGGTTAGATTAGGTTAGGTTTAATCAAATTCAGTTACCTAGTGATATTCATAATGACCAGACAATGTGATAAATATGTGCCGTGGTAGCTCGGATGGTTAGCGCTCGCGGGAAATCCCACAGTACACGAGCAAACCGGGTTCGAACCCCGCTAGCACTAATGAAATTATTAATTGCAATTTTAAGTGCTGATTTACCACGTGCTCGGCGGTGAAGGAAAACATCGTGAGGAAACCTGCATGATTGAGAAATAAGAAAAAATATTTCAAAGACATGTGAAGTTCGCCAACACGCATTGCAAAAACTCTCTCAGAGATGAGAGGAGGCCTGGGCCCAGCAGTGGGACGTATATAGGCTATAACTTTAACTAATATAATAAATAATATAAATAACGTAATAAATGATATAATTTGAGACATTTATTTTCCTAAAAGATTTACAAATCACTTACAGAAAAAATACTTATAATTAAAAAAAAACATTAAGCCATTGGCGCAGTGAGTTAGTATTATAATAGGTCGCTAAAACTTATTTTCTTAATAATGCTTAATAATGTAATTAGTAATAATTACCAGAAACAGGGTAGTTGCAAAAATAAGTATAATAGTAATAATAAAGTTTACATCAATAATATAATAAGCATTAATTACGTAGCCCGATTTGACTTGTTGATTGATTGATTGATTATTCATATTGCCCGGGCATTATAAATAGTGCCCTGATTAATCACTTGGTCCCTATCATATATTGTAAACGTTGCGAAGTGGCACAAGCCCAGTGAACTCTGACCGAGCCCTTTGTCCCGCTTCCTAGCAAACGTCCTACTGTCCGTAGGGCTATCGCATTGTTCTTCGTGAGTAACTTTGAAATGCTAACTTGTTGATATTTCTACATTTTGAATTTAGAATGTTATGGTATAAAAATACAAATAGTATCTTAATTTGTTAACGTTTAGTATAAGTAGCATTACTTGTGAAAGTAGCGCGAAAACATTTATTAGTTTCACTTTCTTAAGTCCAATAAGCAAATTGACTTGCAAAAATCAAGACTACTGCGGAAATAATTATGCGAAACAAAATAAACTCGCACTCCAGACAAAAAAATAACAGATACTAAAGCATTTAATCGGTACCGGTTAAACAAAGTTAAGTCGTAAATTACGATAGCCTTGTCCGGGTTACTGTCGCTAACGTAACCGTTGATCTTTATTGTTTGCGCCTTGTATTTTTTATAGAATAAGGGTGTCAAACGGGCACACAGTCCACCTGATTAGTTCAGTCAATCTGTCAAATTAATGGTACAAAAATTACCAATTGGATGAAAGTTGGTGAGTCGTTAGAAGATGATGTAAGAAAGCTTACTTGGGCATGGCCACCTGATCCGTCTGTGGATTTTTGAAAAAACTCAAAAAAATTTTGAAATGCATTTTTCTCGAAAACTATGCATTCTACAGAAAAATTTATTTGAACAAAAATGTAGAGGGCATCGTTATCTACAATTATTGTCATTGGTGCAATGTTGTAAAACAAAAAATGTGCACAGCAGGTGGCGCTAAAGTGCCAAAAAACGTGTTTTTCGACTTTTTCGCCCTTAAATTTTCATTTTTCAGCTACGATCCAAATGGAAAACTTGTTCCTTACAATTTTACAAACAACTTTTATTTAAACATTTTTTTTATACAACCTATCATTTAAAAGTTATAGTGTAATATAGCGCTGCGTGAACAGCGCAGTGGTGCTAACGGTAATTTTGTCGGTCCTATTGGGACTTTCTCCGGCGGTGTTGGCATAGTTTTAACAAAAGGGCCACCGACGAAGAGACTACGCAGTGCACGCAAAAAATAAATTAACACTCGTTCCTGCAATAACGCTAATGAGCATAGGTGTTTGCGTAACAACAATTTTAATCAAGTGTAACCTTAGCATTACTCAATTGTTATAATATGAAAACATGTATATTATAAAAGAAATATTAGTATATTTACCAAAAAAAATTTCGACATCAATTAAGTTATTTCGTAAACCTAATCCAAATTTCTCAAATAATCGATAAAATTGTTGTAACTGTTAACATTTTTAGTTCATTATTTTTTAACAAAAATAATTAATTTTACAACTGATTCAAGTGAATAAAATATTTTATATACAAATTTGACGAAAACTTATCATAAAGGTCTAATATTGATACTTATTCCTAATATTTTTATTTATTTGTTATAAAGAATATAGATTATTACTTCTCAAGTGAAAAAATAAAAATACATCCTTTTTTATGCACCTTCCTTGCTTTTATACTTTGTGAGAGCGTAATATTGGAATTTTCATACTTTAACAAGCTGCAGCTATGAAACGGTAAGTTGTATAAAAAAAAATGTTTAAATAAAAGTTGTTTGTAAAATTGTAAGGAACAAGTTTTCCATTTGGATCGTAGCTGAAAAATGAAAATTTAAGGGCGAAAAAGTCGAAAAACACGTTTTTTGGCACTTTAGCGCCACCTGCTGTGCACATTTTTTGTTTTACAACATTGCACCAATGACAATAATTGTAGATAACGATGCCCTCTACATTTTTGTTCAAATAAATTTTTCTGTAGAATGCATAGTTTTCGAGAAAAATGCATTTCAAAATTTTTTTGAGTTTTTTCAAAAATCCACAGACGGATCAGGTGGCCATGCCCAAGTAAGCTTTCTTACATCATCTTCTAACGACTCACCAACTTTCATCCAATTGGTAATTTTTGTACCATTTTGATTTTTTTTTCGACAGATTGACTGAACTAGATGGCAAGTGGATTATGTGGCCCCTAGACACCATCTATCCTCGATTAAGAACCAAACTGTACATGCGGCGTCACCGCCCTCTGAGTTCGCAACTTCAAGAAAAGAGGTTTTTCTCCATTCGACTGAATGTTTTTTTTTGTACAAGTAAGTTTATGCGTAAGTTTTTTTACGTGGTAGAGTCAAACTGCAGTTGTATTATGGCCACAGTACGGATGGGTCGGCACCACCGGAGCAGTACAACGCTGTCAGTGGATCACCAGCGTCATAAAGCAACATAATACTACTGTGTTCCTAACGTAAGCGACGAGAACCGGAGGCCAGTTTTATTTGTAGCAAAGCATTCCATTTCACATTCACTCAACACTCATTACCCACTCATAACTCCATAAGGATGAACTCCATAAAAGTGATACCCCATCTGCATTTTGTTGTTTTTTTTATAGGATAAGGGTGACAAACGAGCACACAGTCCACCTGATGGTAAGTGGCTGCTGCGATCCATAGACATCTACATCTACCCTCTATTACAAATCAAAATGTAGTTGCGTTGTCACCCGTGAGGACTAAGATGGAATGCCTCATTTCCAGTAAAAAGGGCCTCCGGCTACCTGCACTCACCAAGCGAAACGCAGAGGTAAACGTCTACTTCACGCTGGTTTTCTGTGAGGTCGTGGTACCACCCCGGTTCGAGCCGGCCCATCCGTGCGACAGCAAAAGCTGCCGCGTGGCTCTACCACTGTTATTTTTTATCGCGGATCAGATATAGGTGTCTAAGGGAAGCAGTACATACTTCGTCAGGTAAACTCTGTGATCATTGTATAAAAATTACAAATAAACTGGTCGAATTATGTCTGTTCTTTGTGTTTATATTTTTTCTATTCCCACTAATATAATGTCCTCCAGATCGAATTTAGGTAACGGCGGCCAGTCTCAACGGAGATTAGTCATCTGCGCAGAACTGGATTTAAGTGCAAGAGTGTGTGCAGAAGCACAGGTGCTCGCCCTATCCCTCACTCTTATAGTCCGACACGACGGCGATCCAACACGACCGGAGACCGAACACAAGACCCGCTTTACGTGCTTTCCAAGACACAGGGGTGGAAAACGACTAAATAATCATAATATTAAGAACTTAGTGCCCCTCTGTTGTAGGTACCTGATACAAAGACTAAAACTATACGTTTATTTCAAATTCATATAAGCAAATGTTTATCTGTGACAACGACGGACGGCGGCATTTTTGGGTAACCCATGCTACACCACTGATTTTGCCAGTAAATTTGTATACTCGCCTTTATAATTAAAAATTAAAAATTTTGTACAGCCGACTTCAATATAAGCGACTTCAATATAGGTTATTTAAGAATAACTCAATAACCATTGGTCTAACCTTGATCAAATTCATATGGGACTACACGAGGACTATCAGCTTTCATATAAAAAAAGAGTCATCGAAATCGGTTCGGCCAGTACAAAGTTATGAGGTAACACACATAAAAAAAAACATACACTCGAATTGAGTACCGTCTCCTTTTTGGAAGTCGGCAGAAAATGTACAAGAACTATTTTGGGATTTGAATGAATACTACAAAAGTGGATGTGCCTCCTGCGACGCGCCATTCACTACATTTTTAATGCGGCGCACGCGTTACACTTATTTAAACACATTTGGTGGGAACATAATTATATTGTATACTAGCTACCCGCCCCGGCTTCGTTTAGGTTTTTAGAATTTTTTCGATTACACAAAAAAATTCCATTTTTTTTTAGATATAATTTAAAATTCTTAATAACTTATCTTGAAGTCGGCTGTATAGACTTCAATATAAGTTATTAAGAATAATTCAAAAACTATTGGTCTGATCCTTGGTCAATTCATATGGGACCACACGAGAAGTACCAGCTTTCAAACAAAAAAAGAATCATCGAAATCGGTTCACCCAGTAAAAAGTTATGAGGTAACACACATAAAAGAAACATATAGTCGAATTGAGAACCGTCCCCTTTTTGGAAGTCGGCAGAAAATATAGCCTAAATCACTCCTGCCATTATTCTCTATCTGCTCATGACGTTTCATCACAAGTTCAGCCATTCTGAAGATTAGCCCGAACAGGCAGACAGACAAAATATTCTAAAATGGTTATTTATATCTTAAATTGTTCACTTCAATTGTATGTATACGTATAGATTATGTATATTAATAGTTTATTTCTTCATTTCCCAACTGTCCACATACTATTGTGTCCCAACCTAACGTTGCCTCACAAGCTACGTGACTCGCAAATAATGTTTATTTTTATGTTAAACCGTATTTTAAGTCGCTGCCTGGCCTATACTTATTTTAACACGTAGTCATTACGCTATACTTTTCTTCTTCCGTTTGTGTTACTTGCGGCTGCATAGCACC
The DNA here is from genome assembly GCA_033319125.1 of Parnassius glacialis. Classification (NCBI taxonomy): domain Eukaryota; kingdom Metazoa; phylum Arthropoda; class Insecta; order Lepidoptera; family Papilionidae; genus Parnassius; species Parnassius glacialis. The sequence continues at coordinate 45,455,114 of JAVANC010000009.1, forward strand.
CCTTCCTCTTCCTTTCGCCTCTACTAATCATCATCTCACTTACTCCTTTTTTACGCATAACGCCCCTGACACGGTTCATCTATCAATGAGCTTCTTATTGTCTTACATTCAGTCTTTCGGTATGGGATGCGAACTTTTTCTGCCGACTTCCAAAAAGGAGACGGTACTCAATTCGACTGTATATTTTTTTATGTGTGTGTTACCTCATAACTTTGTACTGGGCGAACCGATTTCGATGATTCGTTTTTTATATGAAAGCTGATAGTTCTCGTGTGGTCCTATATGAATTTGATCAAGGTCAAATCAATGGTTATTAAGTTATTTTTAAATAACTTATATTAAAGTCGCTTATATTGAAGACGGCTGTACAACATTTTTAATTTTAAATTATTATAGAATAAGGTAACAAATAAGTACGCAGTCCACCTGATGGTAGTTGGATGCTGTGGTCCATAGACATCTACATTTATCCTCGATTAATAATGAAAATGTAGATGCATTGCCACCCCTGAGGACTAAGATGGAATGCCTCGTTTCTAGTACAAAGGGTCTCCGGTTATCTACACTCACCATACGAAACACAGCAGCATTAATGTGCTATTTTATACTGGTATTCTGTGAGAGCGTGATCCCACCCCGGTCAAGCCGACCCCTTCGTGCTTCAACTATAATATAGTTGTAACATGACTCTACCACGTAAGGACCTCCTGTTACTTTCTCACTTCACAAGTCGTTATCACCTCTCTCTTTTTTACACATACCCCCCCTGACACAGTCCATCTATCAATGAGGTTATATTCAGTCATTCAGTATGGGCTGCGAACTTTACACAATAAGTTTTATTTTATCATATGAAAGATGCATATATATATATATATATATATATATATATATATATGTATAACAATAATGACATGTGAGTGACAATAACACGAGCGTAGATGTAATAGAGAGGCAAACATTTACATATCTTTACAAACTTTCACATAATATACAGAATCGCATTCCATACATAATGATACTGGCAACGCTACACTATTTTTTCATCGCACACAAAAAATAATTCAAACAATGTAAAAAGCAGTTATTAAATAATCTTGTCACAGCAATTTTATTTTGTTTTAGTAATTTTCACACAGTTGTTGTAGATAATCAAAATTACTTTTCATTAGGCGGTGGCGAATGGAGTCGAAAATATGGAGTTCGAGTTTATACGAGGGTGGATTGAAAAGTACTCGGCCTAACACAGATCCATTCAATTCTAAAAATCAAATCTACCCACATTATTTAGTTCAGTTCAGACTAGTTCATTGTATGAAGTTCGAAACGTGTGCGATAATTAGTTGTGATTTTATAAATTTATTAACAAAGTAATCGGACATAATTTCCGCGAATGGAGCAAATCGAGCAGCGTGCCGTCATTAAGTACCTCCATAAGAAGGGGCTATCATCAAAAGCCATCCATGATGACATGGTCAGTACATTAGGCGATTGTGCTCTGTCATATTCATCCGTCAAAAAATGGATAGCAGAATTTAAGCGTGGTAGAGAGAGTGTGAAAGATGAACCCCGCTCTGGAAGGCCTTCGACGTCAACTACTGACGAAAATATTAAAAAAGTACTTGATTTAATAATGGGAGACCGCAGATTAAAAATTAGAGAGATAGCCGAGATTATAGGCATCTCTTATGAACGAACTCAAAACATCATTGTCAACGAGTTGGGTTTCCACAAGGTGTCTGCGAGGTGGGTTCCGCGACTGCTTTCAGTTGAACAAAAAAGGACACGATTGACTATTTCAGTTTGGAGTTATTTGAAGCCGATGCAGATGATTTTTTGAATCGTTTTGTTACTATAGACGAAACATGGGTTCATTACTGTACACCGGAAACAAAACAACAATCAAAACAGTGGAGAAGACCTGGTTCACCATCCCCTAAAAAGGCTAAGTCGATTTTGTTGGCAAATAAGGTGATGGCTTCAGTATTCTGGGACTCGAAAGGTGTGATTATGATTGATTATCTTGAAAGGGGTCAGACTATAAACTCTGATTACTACTGCACCTTACTACGTCGTTTACGAGAGGAAATAAAAGAAAAACGTCCAGCAATGCTCAGAAGAAAAGTCTTGTTTCATCAAGATAACGCCCGTGTTCACACGTCAGTACAGTCAATGGCTGAAATTCACAACTGTGGCTTTGAACTGTTACCGCATCCGCCGTATTCACCTGATCTGGCACCATCTGACTTCTTTCTGTTCCCTAACCTAAAAAAGCACTTGGGAGGTCAAAGATTTTCGACAAACGACGAGGTCAAAGCAGCTGTAGACGCATATTTTGACTCTAAGGAAAAATCATTCTTTTTCAACGGTCTAAATGCTTGGAAGGGGAGGTGGCAAAAGTGTATTGAACTTGATGGTGATTATGTAGAAAAATAAAAATATAACTGATTTAGTATGTGTTCATTTTCTTGGTTAGGCCGAGTACTTTTCAATCCACCCTCGTATGTGGTAGAGCCATGCTACAGCTGTTTTGTGGTTGTAGTACCAATGGGTCAGCTCAACCGGGGAAGAACCACGTTCATACAGAATACTAGCGTAAAATAGCAATTTAATACTACCGTGTTTTGTATGCTGATTGTGGAGAACCGCAGACTCTCTTTAATGGAAACGAGGCATTTCATCTTAGTCTTTAGGAATCACAACGCATCTTCATTTTAAATGTAGATGTCTATGGGTCACAGCATCCACATACCACCAGGTGGACTGTGTGCTCGTTTGATGATATACTCGGATGACGATACTTTGTGTCTATTAAATAAAGAAAGCGACATTGTCGCTCTTAAAGGTTTTACGCTACGGGTAAATAGTGTTGCAATTAGTTTAAAATAACAAAACATAATTTTCATCATTTTCCTCATAACAACACAATATAATTAAAAAAATTGGTTTGACAATGCATCTGCTGATCGTGGCATCTATGGCAAAATCCCCCTTTGAGCCAATCTGTGCGGAAGGCCTATGTTCAGCGGCGGATTTTTATAGGCTGTAATGAATAGATCAAATAGATAAAATACTTAATAATATATAGAAAGTAAGAAAAGTGGTTTGGTCATGTAGAAAGAATGAACGAGAAAAGAGTGACAAAGCAAAGTGAACGGCAGGGTCGGGAAGGGACGCCCTAAACGAAGATTTATCGACCAAATCAGCGATACATTGAAAATGGGCCAGATTAGGAGTACCCTTAATTGACGAGCTTGTATGTGCAGATTTATGGATGTAAAGGAAGCGAGAGAGGTATGTCAGGATTGCGCCAAATGGAAGTCTGTAGTCTCTGCCTACCCCTCTGGGTAACAGGCGTGAGTGTTAGTGTTGTGAAAAGTTCCAACCCACTCGCCAAGCGTGGACACTATGGCAATATACCCCCCATGAAAGTTACGAAGAGACTGTCCCCGACGGCCTCGCTATTCCTGGCGACGGTGGCGACCATGGTAACGGCGGGGCAGGGGGTGCTAAGAATCTCCGGTGGAGGTTCGGTTGCCACTTAAGACGGCTCGACCTGACAACATATAACGCACGCACCCTGAGGACTGACGAGAAGATCCTGGAGCTGGAAGAAGAGATAGACAAGTTGAGCTGGAATATCATAGGATTATCCGAGGTCCGAAGAGGGGGGGGGGGCACACGGTAATCCTCGAATCCGGCAACTTGTTCTATAACCGGGAGGGCGACCATCTGTCCAAGGAGGTGTCGGATTTATCGTCCATAAGTCTCTCGTTACCAACGTTGTAAAGATTGAGAGTGTGTCGACGAGGATTGCTGAAGGTCATACAGTTTTACGCCCCAACCTCAGCACACCCCGATGAGGAGGAGGAGGAAATTTATGAGGATATCTCTAGAGCCATGCATTTCTCCAAAACCCACTATACGGTGTTAATGGGAGGCTTCAATGCAAAACTAGGCACAAGAGAGAACGGTGAGCTGAAGGTAGGGAAATTTGGAATAGTGCAACGAAACCCAAGGGGCCAGCAGCTGGTCGACTTCATGGAGAAATAGGGAGTCTTTATGATGAACTCTTTCTTCTAGAAGAGGCCCCACAGGAAGTGGACCTGGTCGAACCCCGACGTTTCGACAAAAAATGAGATTAACTTCATTATGACGACCAGACGACAACTGTTGACAACAACAGTGCTGTCTCAGTGATCACAAAGGTGAAAACCGGCAGCGATCACAGAATGGTGAGAGGCACACTGGACCTAAACGTTAAGTTGGAGAGGTCATGTCTAATAAAGTCAACGCTCCGTCCCCCTCGTGTTCTAATCCAAAGTCCCGAAACCTGTCAGCTCGAGCTACAAAACCGTTTTCAGTGCCTAGAAGAATAACAATATGAATGACAAGCTCGTGGAAACTGTTCATGCGGTCGGAGCTAAGTTTTGCAAGTCGCAGAAGAACACAAAAACTCTCCAGTCACACTCTTAATCTCGTGGCTATTAGACGGGATATGAAGCTGCAGTCTTCAGTAGATTTGACAGCAAACAAGCAACTGAACAGACAGATCTCGCATGCGGCATCATATCAGAAATCTATGTGCTGTCAAGCTTGGCATATTTTCACGGATTAGTGAATGTGTATATAGCTCACGTTGGTATCATCATCATCATTACAACCTATCAAAGGCTACTGATGATTGATGAATATTCTCCTTCTGTTCAGATTGTTAAACAGTGGTAGAGCCACGCGGCAGCTTTTGCTGTCGCACGGATGGGCCGGCTCGAACCGGGGTGGTACCACGACCTCACAGAAAACCAGCGTGAAGTAGAGGTTTACCTCTGCGTTTCGTTTGGTGAGTGCAGGTGGCCGGAGGCCCTTTATACTGGAAATGAGGCATTCCATCTTAGTCCTCACGGGTGACAACGCATCTACATTTTGAATTGTAATAGAGGATAGATGTAGATGTCTATGGGCCGCAGCAACCACTTACCATCAGGTGGACTGTGTGCTCGTTTGTCACCCTTATCCTATAAAAAAAAAATTGTCTCGTAAGGGGATTTTTGGCACAGTTGCAGGCGAGTTTGCAACCGCAGCTTTTTATTACGTTATCGGGCGGACGTGATAATAATTTAGTATCTCCAAATTTTAAGGTCCAAAGAGTCTGATTTCATTACTTTTTATATTTGTATTCGTGTGCATGTAAATGTGTGAATATGTTTACAAATTCACACTAATCAATGAACTCTAAACTAATTTCATTCGGTGTTTAATTGCATAATGAATAGCAAATAAATATATCATTAAAAGTTATATCTATAAAAAATTATATAATATATAGAATAGAATATAATGATTTTTATTCAATATTGATTATTACATAATACTTATTGAAAGTCATTTTTTATTTACCACTGGTTCGGAAAATACCTCAGTCCTGGGAAGAATCAGCAAGAAACCCAGCGGGACTTTTTCTAAACATATTTCACTTAAGAATAAAGTTGTTTATACGATTTTTAAATAAATTTTCATAGAACCAGCATGGTGGCGATCACCTCATTCCTAGGGGTTATTTTCATTCATGTATTCCTTAATATTATAATAACCCTTTTGTACACCTTTTCTTTAATAAAACTTTTAAACTTGTTTATTGGCAAACTTTGAATATGTTCTGGGATTTTGTTATAAAAGCGTATACATTGCCCCAATTACTGATTCTGTGGAGTCTAGTAACTGGTATTCCAAGCTTATGTTTGCTCCTAGTGTTCAAATTACGAACATCTTTATTCTTATCAAAGCTATTTATGTTTTTATGTGCATACATTACATCTCATAAATATATTGCGATGACAAAGTTAATATGTTTATTTCTTTAAATTATTCTCTGAGGGTCTCCTTACAATTTAGGTTATACATCGCCCGTACAGCTCTTATATATATATATATATATATATATATATATATATATATATATATATATATATATATATATATATATATATATATATATATATATATTACAACTAGTCACTGAGTGAAAAGTTTTTTTTAATATAGAAGTTGATAGTAACGACATACTGAATTGCATCCACGCCTATATTTTTGTTCTTAAATTGACAAAACATAAATATACAATCACATTATACAGGTCATAATACTAACTAGTAACAATTTTGTTTTAGATAATTTCAGAATAATAAGAACACAAATAACTTAATACAAGACGTATTAAGTTATATGTTTTCTCATTATTCTATATTACATGTACGTTATGTTATGTTATACAATACACGTACTCGTATATATGACCGAACAAAACCGGCATATCTTCAATGCAAATTATATAGGGGTGTTTTTTTTTTTATAGAATAGGGGGCAAACGAGCATGCGGCTCACCTGATGGTAAGTGACTACCGCCGCCCATGAACAACCGTAACACCAGGGGAATTGCAGATGCGTTGCCGACCTTTTAGAAAGATGTAAGCTCTTTTCTTAAAGGTTCCTAAGTCATATCGGTCCGGAAAATTCGCTGGTGGTAATTGATTCCACAAGGAAGTCGTGCGAGGGAGAAAACTTCTTCTAAATCGCACAGTGGTGGACCGCCAATCATCCAGATGGTATGGATGGTAACGCGAGTTATGTCGCATTGTGCGATGGTGAAATTGAGTGACTGGAATTAGTCCGAACAATTCCTCAGAGCACTCCCCGTGATAGATGCGATAAAATACGGTAAATAAATATATAATAAATATATTATATAATAATAAATATGGGTACCACATTAGTTAGCATCAGATTTGAGAAGTTAGAGCTCGGTGTTACATAATCTTAAATTGACATGGAGACAAAATTTGTGTGTAAAATTCAATAAGAATCAGTGAAGTAAATGTATTTGAAACATGGTTACAAAATGCGCTAAAATTGCGCTAAACACAACCCTCCAGTTACGTTGCAGAATACAGACTTCATTTGCTTGCTCGTTAGCATTCGCTTAAATGTAATAGGACCATTATTAGAAAACGTATGACTAGAGTTAATTATAAACGAATGAAAGAAAGAAGAGAAAGAATATCATAAGGTCTCTCGATATAGATAAGCCGCTTACCAAGATTTTTTTTTATAGGATAAGGGTGACAAACGAGCACACAGTCCACCTGATGATAAGTGGTTGCTGCGGCCCATAGACATCTACATCTATCCTCTATTACAATTCAAAATGTAGATGCGTTGTCACCCGTGAGGACTAAGATGGAATGCCTCATTTCCAGTTAAAAGGGCCTCCGGCCACCTGCACTCACCAAGCGAAACGCAGAGGTAAACGTCTACTTCACGCTGGTATTCTGTGAGGTCGTGGTACCACCCCGGTTCGAGCCGGCCCATCCGTGCGACAGCAAACGCTGCCGCGTGGCTCTACCACTGTTATAATTCTATTATTTATAAAATAATTTTAAGTTTCAATGAATTATGCGACGCCAAGTTAAAACTCGACTCTACATACGCTGCCGCATGATTACTACAGCGTTTACCACTTTTACTTTGCTATATTTTACGAGCAATATAATAATATTTATTTATTTATTTTGGTACTAAATTAAAATTGCTTAGATACTCTTTTAAATTTTTAAATGGTTTACCTACACAAGCGTAGGTTGCTATTAAGATTACCAAAACTTAAAACTCCCACGGATAATGTTGTAGTTAATTGTGTACCTAATAGTTAGTGTAGTTTTTGTTTTACAATATTAGTATTTCGTGCCATATCATTTAACGACATCAAAGAGAAACGCGGTTATATGCTAATTAATTCTTAAAGAAATATTAAACTTTCTTTAATCATTTAAAGTGTTGCAGTTACGATTCCTTTTTTAAATTTCATATGCATTTTTTATTGCAAGTGACAGCAGATTTCTACCTCAAACTACGAACACGTAGTCAATTAAAATATGGGGACCCAATAAAATCCCTGAGTGACTCCTTTAGTCACACATCAGTGAATCTAGAATCTAACATTATAATCATTTTAATTCATGTTTACTAACTCAAGCTATTGCTCAGATGTGATACAAAGTGTGAAACATATTTATATTTTATTATAACTATACTCTTAAGGACGTATTGTATGTGTAGGTTAGGTACCTATTATACAAACATAAAGACAACCTGCCTTCGTCTTAATGTATCTGTCGATTATTGAGCTCTACATTACTATAAATCAAATTGCGATGTCGTAATTACCAAACAAAGGGTACCTATAACAGTAGTTATACCGCTTGTTTGGTTATTAGTCACAGAGAATAATATTTAGCGTGTATAGAATTGAAAGTGTTGATCAAGTTATGATAAGAAAACCAAGATCATAATTTTTAAAGTCGCCGATGGAATCACGGGCCAGAACAGAAACAATGTTTTCGTTAGTGATAGTAGAGATATCACATAATTGTATTGTTTACAGCGAAACATCTCCATTACGTCAAATTCGGAATGAATGCCAGATAAAAGACCGCAAATAGAAAGGCGACGGAATTTGATTAAATTATTTGTAAATAAGATATGGCTTTGTTCGCTTGCCATGAAACCGTGAACTAAGTAACGCGTTCTGGTTTATGCAAATCAACCGTTTATTTGTTACTTAAAATATTTATTAACAATGAATTTTATTGTTACTTGTTACAAATGTTACTTTGCTCCGTTTAATATTATTATTTCAGTAGGTACTTTAATTTCTTTTTTAATAAAAACTGAAGTTACAGACCAACTCACAGCCTGCCTAGTGATAAGTACCTAGTTACTGCAGCCCATGGACACCTACAGCCAACTTCAAACAAAGAAGTAGCCTTCTCCTTCTTCTAGATGTGTTGTCAACTGTAAGGACTAAGATGGTATGCCTCACAACCTCAAATTATACTGGCTCTTATAACCTTTAGACTGAAAGACAGCAAAAATAAGTGAGAAGGTAGAGTACCTGCTCAGACAGATTGCTAGGCAGAAAAGAGAGAGAGAGCCCTACCATCTTTCTAAATGTTCTTAGCTAACTGCTTGTAATTTAACGTACTTTAATTAAATACGTAGCTCAATCGAACAAGAATATATATATTATCTTTTACTGGTACGTATAAAAAATACTTCCTTATTCTTATCTCATACCCATTTAACAATAATTGTTACTATGTACTTATTGTCTTTGTAGAAAATGTGAGGGAAATTCAAAGGCTACCTTATCTAGGTACGGCCAAACGCCAGTGAGCACGATACTGAAGCCCAGGGACATCTGAAACATGGTGAAGTAGATCACGTAGACGCTGCGCCAGCGCTGTCGCCGCTCCAGCGGCGTCTCGAGGGCGTCCGCATCTTGTAACTCCCGGCCAGCCGTGTCCTCGCGCCCTTCTTGACTAAAACATCTCTTCAACCACTCCATTTCGTTGCTTCGCTATCTACACACTACACTTTTATTGGTATAAAAGCTAGATTCCTCTAGCAACATTATACAAATGATTCACATCACAAACAAAAGTAAACAAAGAAGCGAACGCGGCAAGTTGCGTCGACACGTACTTCCACCGCGCTTCGCTTGGTCGGACTGATGACTGGACTGATATAAAGTAGTAAAGTACTCTGTGGGACTGATTGGGTGAAGGTGATTGGTATTCGGAGCTTGAGATTTCGCTGGCACGACTTCCCTCTCTATCTACGTCATGCATGACGACAACAATAGCAAATGACAGAGCCCCTGAAATAAATATACTGTTTCATAATCCTAATGTTCTTGTCCTTGTCGTATTTGTATAAACACAAACAAACGCGTTCCCTTATACCCTAGAGCCAAAGGAATAAAATAAAATCACTACATTTTACCCGTCGACGGTCGACGTCGTTTGAAAGATCCACTTTCTACACATATTTCTCACAGACTATATATGCGTTTAATTTTTATGTATATAATTATAAATTAATATTATAATTTTCCATGTCCAAACAGATCTGATAAATCGTGTCAAGTTTAACCGTCCCTATTTTTTTTTAAATGCAGGATATTTCTATTTTTCATATATACAATGCAAGCCATTGAATGAATATTCAATGAATATGGAAATACGTGCATGCAATATATATTTTTTATAGAATAAGGATGAAAAACGAACACACAATTCACCTGATGATAAGTGGATGCTGTGGCTCATAGACATCTAAATCTATCCTCAATTAAATATTAAAATGCAGATGCGTTGTTACCCCTCAGGAATAAGATGGAATTCCTCATTTAAAGTAAAATCGGGTCTCCGGTTCTCTACACTCGCCATACGAAACACAGCATTATTAGGCTGTTATTTTAAGCTGGTATTATATGGGAGCATCGTCCTTTCCCCGTTCATCCAACCCATTCGTACTACAAGCATAATGTAGCTGCACCTTGGCTCTACCACGTCAAAATATGTAGGTAATCCTGAAAATAAAAGGATGTTTAAATAATTTAAAATTAAAAATGTTGTACAGCCGACTTCAATATAAGTTATAAAGAATAACTCAAAAACTATTGGTCTGACCTTGATCAAATTTATATGGGACCACACGAGAAGTACCAGCTTTCAAACAAAAAAAGAATCATCGAAATCGGTTCACCAGTAAAAAGTTATGAGGTAACACACATAAAAAAACGAAAAAAATACAGTCGAATTGAGTACCGTCTTCTTTTTGGAAGTCGGCAGAAAAGAAGTTCACTGATCGCCGATAAAATATTGAGTATACCATATAACATTGATAATATACGGTTTTTAATATTTCGTGGCAATATTAGTTAAACACATCACATAAGGAATTAACTCTATGTCTTTCTGTTTATCCCTCAGAGACGTTTTTCTTAGAAACTCCTTATCTCCGAAAGTGCCTATCTCTGAAAATATGAAATATAATTGATATTATAGAAAGTAAGGTAAAAAATAATAGAAAGTAAGGATCGGATCAGTATTTGATTTATAATAAAATAATACTAGGCACTGGCCTAGGGCATCCCCGTAGGGAGGGCATCGTTTATTACACTTTTATTTTTTTTTTCTTTATTGTACACCACAAATAACGATAAAAAAGAACAAATTACAAGGAGTAAAACTTAACAGGTATGTACAATAAGTTAAGTAAGTTAAAGTAAGTCTTAGCGCTAATAAGCGATCTCTTCCAGACAACTTTATGATTGTTTGATTAATTATGTCTCATTATGGAAAAAATGCATGTTATTCGTCAATGAAAATAAAAATGAATCTCTCGCTATTACAAATGCTAGAAACACTAAAAAAACTTGGGTGCCGTTTGCAAAAAAAAAACCTAAAGCACTAAAAATTTGAAACCGGCCCTGGGTCGATTATTTTGCAAGTAATTTGAAACTTTGGGCAGAAAACCAAGACATGTATCAGGTACAATAAGTAATTGTAGTAACTAGATACCCACATCCCACACTATTCAACATAGAGAGTACATAGAGCGAAGCGGCACGTTCTGCGAGCATGACACACACTAATGCATCAGATCCAGGTTCAGGATCTAATTGCGCTGAAGTTAACATTATACACGATTTAAGTTCCAGACGTTCTTGACTGGAATTACCCAACTACTAATTAGTATTGTCCGGTATAGAGTTCAATGCCGGTCAAATGCCGCCTTATTAAAAGTCGATTATGTTGGACGATAAATCACAAGGTCCGTTCGTTCGAAGCTAATTTCTGCAAGACCCATCGAATAAGAAACCAAAATCTCCGACCATACTTATAGTCTTATAGGTGTTAGACGGGAAATGAAGCTGCAGTCTTCAGCAGTAATCACGGGATACAGGCAACTGAATAGATAGATCTCCAAATGTACCGATGCGCCGAGACTTACACAACTTCAATACAGCTTGTATTGAGGAAGCGATTACCTGAAGAGCGGGCTGAACCAAGGCTCTAAAGCTCTCTAAGGCTCTTTGCCAGAGATCTGTCTACCGGACAGAGCTAAAGTTAAAGACCAACTCTACCGCCGTCATTTCCAGGACACCTGCGATTTTGAGTGAGATTGAGAGGTTCTATAGACATCTTTACTATTGGAACCACACGCAATTGTGAGTGACGATCCAAGAGCAAGTCTCATCCGATACTATACTATATGAATTCGTATATATGTATATATAAAAATATCTCAGACGTGATTCTGAGCGAGATTTGGCCGTAAGAGCAATCTATTATTTAAAACGGCTCCGTGGCGCAGTGGCTTAGCAATCAGTTGTTGCACTGGGGGCCGCGGGTTCGAATCCCGCACGGAACAAGTATTTGTATGGCCTACAAATAATTGTTCCGGGTCTGGATGTTTGTCCTTGTGCAATTTATTGTTACCAGCTTGGGGTTAGAGACAATTAAAAACCGCCAATTGAATAACCAAAATTGACACTTTAATTACGGAACACTAATTACAACTTAAAAACACACTAATAATAAAACACAATTGTATTACTGATCACTTTAGTTCGAAATTATATCACTATTTAACAGTGGTAGAGCCACGCAGCAGCTATTGCTGTCGCACGGATGGGCCGGCTCGAACCGGGGTGGTACCACGACCTCACAGAATACCAGCGTGAAGTAGAGGTTTACCTCTGCGTTTCGCTTGGTGAGTGCAGGTGGCCGGGGGCCCTTTTTACTGGAAATGAGGCATTCCATCTTAGTCCTCAGGGGTGACAACGCATCTACATTTTGATTTGTAATAGAGGATAGATGTAGATGTCTATGGGCCGCAGCAACCACTTACCATCAGATGGACTGTGTGCTCGTTTGTCACCCTTATCCTATAAAAAAAAATAACTTCGAAGTATTCGCTTATATCACCAATTCAATATTGCCTCGGTCGTGGTGTATAGACCACGACCGAGGCAATATTGAATTACGACGGCCTTATATAGGGCCTCAGATAGTTTACAGAACCTTCTACTATAGCGACATCTGGAATGTTCGAGTACATATCGGCCCCGAAATTTCTAGAAGGATCTTGACTCTCCTAATTCTGCTACTCGACACTGGAGGGCGCTGGTGGTAACTAGTGTTGCCATTTACAAGACATTAATAGTGGCGCGCAACATTATGTTTGTAAACTGCCGCCACGACACAGAAGAAAATCCTAGTGTGGGGGTAACGTTTTTTGAAAAAAAAACCTAAAGAGTCGCTCCGACAAAAATTTAAGGATATGAGTATATTTTAACTTTGGCCGAAAATGTAATGTACTTTTATTACTTTTATTTTTATTTACGTACATAAAAATAAAAGTAGTATTACAAAAATAAGTGATATTCATTTTGTATATACTAGGAACAGACACAAGCTACCAGTATCAGTTACTCGACTCCACCGAGTCAGTAATTCATTCTTGAGGCGATGTATACGCTTTTACAACAAAATCCCAGAAAATTCACAAAATTTAACCTGCTCAAAATTCAAAAACTTTATTAAACTAAGTTTGTATAAAAAGGGTTACTATAATATTAAGGAATTTGTGGATGATAATAACCCCCGGGAATGATGAGGTGATCGCTACCAATCTATTTCTAATTTGTTTTATGTGGTTAATTGTGATTACATGATTGTAAGCTGTTACTTAGAAAAAAAAAGTCCCGCTGGGTTTCTTGCTGGTTCTTCCCAGGACAGAGGTTTTTTTCGAACCAGTGGTAATTAAACAAAAGAGTGACTTTCGATAAATATTATTTATAATCTATATTAAATAAAAAAGTTTCTGTTTATGATTTTGTTTATTAGAATAACTCTTCAGCACCTTAAAAACGATAAGACCGCAGGCGAGGATGGAGTTACAGCGGAGCTTGCAAGTGGGTGAAAAGCCCTTCAATTCCATTCACCATTGTGGCAATAATCCGACAGCGTGGATCATAAGTGCGGTGATCAAGTCTTGAAGGCGAAAGAAGAAAGGTTTATACGTAGTAGAGACATGTTGCAGCTATATTATGGTTGTAGTAAGAATTTAGTAATGTGTTAGGACCACGCTCTCACAGAATACCATCGTAAGATGGGCGCTCAATACTGCTGTATTTCGTATGGTGAATGTAGAGAAACGCAGTCCCTTTTTACTGGAAACGAGGCATTCCATCTCAGTCCTCAGGAGTGGCAACGCAACAGCATTTTTATTCTTAATCGAGGATAGATTTAGTTGTCTATAGGCCACAGCATCCATTAACCATCTGGTGGACTGTGTGCTCGTTTGTCACCTTAATTCTACAAAATTAAAATAAAATAGAACGCTCTTCTGAAAAAACTACAAACCGTGTTTTTGGCAGTCATTAATAATCGTCTCTTTCAGAAAAGATTTTAGCAAATACCATTGACAATACAAGACGGAGAAATGCAACTGCCACTTTATCTTACGTATATATATGTCAACTTTGAGAAACCCTGAATACTATAAGTTCTTTAACCCTGACGTTATTTCCGTAACCGAATGGTTATTTAAGCTGCGAACAAATTATCGGACGCGTCCGTCAGCCGCGGCTGACAGTCGCGGCTTAGCAGTATGCACGGTAGTTAAGACGGCGTCTTCGGACGCCTCACTTCAGTCATTCTATTTCTATAAAGGTGTTTCAATCGAGAAACATGACAAGCAGCGACAACGAGGACGAATTTATAGAGTTAGCGGCAGCTGCCTTATGTTGTCCTCCAAAAAAAAAAGTGAAAAGGAGTGTTTGGGTCCATGATATTAATGTAAAACGACTCGAGTATGGTGAATTTCATACATTGTATCCAGACTTACAAAAAGATGATAATAATAATAATAGCCATTTATTTCCCAAATTTCATACACAGTCCATATTAGAGAAATAATTTACAATTTACAATATTATTATGATTCATGCAATATTGTTTCCTTTACTAAATGTCATGTTATCAGTGTTAATTTCAAATAAAAAAGGTTCAAATTCAATTTACAAAATTAACTTTTGATTATAAAGAATGTTTCAGTAAATAAACCATTTTATGATAAAAATTAATATTTAACATAATTTTGTCATAAAAATAAATTTTTATTACAAAAAGATGATAAACGTTACAGAATGTACTTAAGAATGAATGAAAACCAATTTAATTTTGATGATGTTTAATTCAGCAGCAATTTGCTCCCACACTTCCTGTTTTAAAGTAGCATTTTTATAGTGCTGCATTTTGTAGTTATAGAGGCATTCGTGGCCACGAACACATTCAATTAAATTTTCTTCGTCTGGCATGTCGCGAGCGCGGTCGGTTCGTTTATGACACTCGAAACGTCCGCGGACGCGTCCCGTGCCCTGTGCACACCGTCCGCGGACGCACAAATATCCAGCCGGCTAGATTCTGTTCGGACGTCCGAACGCTCAAGGATGACCCAAGGGCACGTCCGCGTCTTACGACCGATAGTTTGCACAGTGTAGTATTACATGTACTGGCTAGATTCAAATAAGCCGCGACTGTCAGCCGCGGCTGACGGACGCGTCCGATAATTTGTTCTCAGCTTTACTTGTTAAAGTTATAGAACCCGGCAAAGTGTATAGTAATGAGTAATATATAGAAGGGACCCCTTAGAACAATAGATAAGAGTGTTCAGAACTTAGAGTACAAATAAGCAAGGTATAGAGCGCGCGTATCGCTCAATGCCCATTATGCTAATGGATGCCATACACGATCAAGTTTACCGTCAAGTTTGCAGATGCAGTGCATCCATATAGGCCACACACGTTCAAGTTCGCCGTCAAGTTTGCATGATGCCGCATCAGTTGAAACCATGGCGTCACTAGTGACGGACGACGATGCGTTAGCCATCCTAGGCTTATTGCTCGCAATTACTTTGCAAAAACTGGTTAATGAAACGAAAAATATTACCTCAATAGTTAATAGCAAAAAATGTGAAACAGACAAGTGACGGCTCCGTGGCGCAGTGGCTTAGTAATGAGTTGCAGCGCTAAGAGCCGCGGGTTTGAATCCCGGACGTAACAAGTATTTGTATGACCTACAAATAATTGTTCTGGGTCTGTTCTATGTATGTAAACTGTCCCAGCGATACAGAAGAAAATCCTAGTGTGGAAGTAACGTTTTTTTAAAAGAGAGGAAGAGAGGCAACTAATGAAATTAAATTTTTTGTACAACCAACTTCAATGAAATGAAATCAAACGAAAAAAAACAGTGGTAGAGCTAATCGGTAGCTTTTGCTGTCGCACGGATGGGCCAGCTCGAACCGGGGTGGTACCACGACCTCACAGAATACCAGCGTGAAGTAGAGGTTTACCTCTGCGTTGCGCTTGGTGAGTGCAGGTGGCCGGAGGCCCAATTCCCCCCCCCCCCATCAACATGGTAGTGGAATTAAATAAAAGACTACCCCAGGAGGGTACCAGCACCCCTGGAGAATCCCTCGCTGAGCATCCACGACCAAATTACTCCACTCCTGGGCGTGGGTGCTCAGGCTGCCCCGCGTATTCTGGGGGGGGCGAAATTCCGCTCAAGACGAAACCTGCTCGAGGCAAGCGGAGCAAGAAAACAAAGGCAACCCCTGCCACGCTTACCGTGGATTTCTGCAATATCAGGGGACTTCATTCAAACCTTAACGCCGTCCACTACCATCTGGAGATAGCTAAGCCGGCCTTGCTCTTTCTAACCGAGACACAGGTGTCCTCTCCGGCTGATACTTCGTATCTCTCCTACCCGGGGTATAAATTAGAACACTCGTTTGTGCCCCGGGCTGGAGTTTGCGTGTATGTTAGAGAGGACATCTGTTTTCGACGCCTCGGCAGCCTTGAAGGTACGGACCTGTCCATCCTATGGCTGCGCGTAGACAGCGACGACCATCCCCGCGTCTACGGGTGCCTCTATAGGTCCCATAGCGGTAATGCCGATATAGACCGACTCATCGACCACGTCCAAATGGCTGCAGACTCCGTGCTACAACAGGTCCCATCCGCAGAGATCGTGATACTCGGTGATTTCAACGCCCACCACGCTGAATGGCTTGGTTCTCGTTTAACCGATCATGCGGGTAGATCTGTCTATGACTTTGCTTTGGCATATGATCTAACACAACTGGTTACTTCGCCTACGCGGATCCCAGATGTGGAAGACCATGTACCTTCCCTGTTGGACCTTCTGCTGACCTCTCATCCGGACGGATATCAGGTCTCCGTCGATGCCCCTCTGGGCTCTTCGGACCATTGTCTGATCCGGAGTACGGTGCCACTCACGCTCCAATCGCAGTCGCGATCTACAGCTTGCCGCCGTGTTTGGCACTATAGGTCAGCTGATTGGGACGGGATGCGGTCTTTTTTTGCATCCTACCCTTGGGGGCGGGTTTGCTTCTCGCCGGAAGATCCCAGCGTTGTTGCCGATTTTGTTGCTGATGTGGTACTTCAGGGTATGGAACTTTTTATTCCATCCTCTGTGGTGCCCATCGGAGGCAGATCCCAGCCATGGTTTGGTCGCTCCTGCAAAATAGCATCACGCTATAAGCAGGAGTGCTACCAGGCCTGGGCTGACGCATCAACGTCTCGGGATGTAAACACCAGCGCACTTAAAAAGAAGTATAATTCCGCCTCCAGGTCCTTCAAAAGCGTCATTGCCAAGGCAAGGTCTGAGCACATCGGCAGAATTGGCGAGAAGCTAAATCGCCTTCCTTCGGGAACCCGTGCATTCTGGTCTCTCGCCAAGGCTGTCCAAGGGAACTTCTGTCAGCCATCTCTTCCATCTCTGCACAGAGAGGACGACTCACTGGCTCATGCCGCAAAGGAGAAAGCCGATCTGTTGAGCTCTCTTTTTGCGTCCAACTCGACTCTAGATGACGGGGGGAACACACCGCCGAACATCCCGCGGTGTGAGTGCTCCATGCGGGAAGTGCTGTTTACACAGCGCTTGGTGCGTAAAGCACTCCTCTCCCTGGACGTCAACAAGTCGAGTGGGCCTGATGGAGTCCCACCTATTGTGCTGAAGACGTGTGCTCCGGAGTTGGCACCGGTTTTAACGCGTCTTTTTCGGTACTCCTACTCCCAAGGCGTAGTCCCGAATTCGTGGAAGACAGCTTTGGTGCACCCGATTCCTAAAAAAGGCGACCGCTCAGACCCGTCCAACTACAGGCCTATCGCCATCACCTCCTTGTTCTCCAAAATAATGGAAGCCATTATAAACTGCCAGCTCATGAGGTACCTTGAGGATCACCAGCTGATTAGTGACCGCCAGTACGGTTTTCGTCGGGGTCGATCAGCTGGTGATCTTCTAGTCTACTTAACTCATAGATGGGCGGAGGCAGTAGAGTCCAAGGGGGAGGCATTAGCCGTTAGTTTGGACGTAGCGAAGGCCTTTGATCGGGTCTGGCACAAAGCGCTTATTTCGAAGCTTCCTTCCTATGGGCTTCCCGAGAAATTGTGCAAATGGATCACCAGTTTCCTTGCTGATCGGAGCATCAAGGTCGTAGTAGACGGTGCATGCTCTGATCTCAAGCCTATCAACGCTGGTGTTCCACAAGGCTGCGTGCTATCACCAACGCTGTTTCTCCTGCATATCAATGATATGTTGCTAACTGGTAGCATTCATTGCTATGCGGATGACAGCACTGGTGATGCCTTATATACCGGCCGTGCCAATATTTCTCGGGAAAACGTCGCCGAGTACCGGGACAAACTTGTGTCTGAAGTCGAGTCTTTGCTTAACAAAGTCTCGGATTGGAGCCGACTAAATCTAGTCCAGTTCAATCCCCAGAAGACAAAAGTTTGCGCGTTTACCGCTAAAAAGAACCCCTTTGTCGTATCTCCTCAGTTTCAAGGCACTCCCCTTACTGCCTCAGCCAATATCGGAATCCTTGGCGTCGACATATCGAATAGTGTGCAGTTTCGTGGTCACTTGGAAGGGAAGGCCAAATTGGCCTCTAAAAAGCTTGGCGTGCTCAGCAGAGCCAGACAGTATTTCATGCCGGCACATCGCTTGCAACTTTACAAAGCGCAAGTTCGGCCTCACATGGAATACTGTTCTCATCTCTGGGCTGGGGTACCCCAGTGCCAGCTCCTTCCACTTGACCGCATCCAGCGCAGAGCGGTTCGAATCGTCGACGACCGAGTTCTTTCTGATCGGCTCGATACACTGGCACTGCGTAGAGATGTTGCATCTCTTTGCGTATTTTATCGCATTTATCACGGGGAGTGCTCTGAGGAATTGTTCGGACTAATTCCAGCCGCTCAATTTCACCATCGCACATCGCGACAAAACTCGCGTTACCATCCATACCATCTGGATGATTGGCGGTCCACCACTGTGCGATTTAAAAGAAGTTTTCTCCCTCGCACGACTTCCTTGTGGAATCAATTACCACCAGCGAATTTTCCGGACCGATACGACTTAGGAACCTTCAAGAAAAGAGCTTACAGCTTTCTAAAAGGTCGGCAACGCATCTGCAATTCCCCTGATGTTGCGGTTGTTCATGGGCGGCGGTAGTCACTTACCATCAGGTGAGCCGCATGCTCGTTTGCCCCCTATTCTATAAAAAAAAATACGAATACGAATTATTACGGGTAATTCCAAAAGTACTAGTCAGATCTTGATCAAATTTATATGTGAAGTTTAGAATAGAATAGAATAGAATAGAATAGAATAATTTTTTATTCAATATTGATTATTACATAATTCTTATTGAAAGTCATTTTTTATTTACCACTGGTTCGGAAAATACCTCTGTCCTGGGAAGAACCAGCAAGAAACCCAGCGGGACTTTTTTTTTTCAAACATATTTCACATTAACAATAATTTCATTTATACAACTTTTAAATGATTTTTAATAGAACCAGCATGGTGGCGATCACCTTATTCCCAGGGATTATTTTCATTCATGTATTCCTTGATATTATAATAACCCTTTTTGTACAGTTTTTCTTTAATAAAACTTTTAAACTTGTTTATTGATAAACTTTGAATATGTTCTGGGATTTTGTTGTAAATGCGTATACATTGCCCCATAAATGAATTACTGATTCTGTGGAGTCTAGTAACTGGTATTACAAGCTTATGTTTGTTCCTAGTGTTTAAAGAATGCACATCTTTATTCTTATTAAAGCTTTTTATGTTTTTATGTACATACATTAGATTTTCATAAATATATTGCGATGCCAAAGTTAATATGTTTATTTCTTTAAATTTTTGTCTGAGGAACTCTTTACAATTTAGGTTATAAATCGCCCGATCGGCTCTCTTTTGCAAAACAAATATAGCTTCAATATCAGTCGCATTACCCCATAGCAAAATTCCATAAGACATTACGCTATGAAAGTAACTAAAATATACTAATCTAGCTGTCTCAACATCTGTGAGACTTCTAATCTTTCTTACAGCATATGCTGCAGAACTAAGTCTGCTTGCTAATTTAGATATATGGGGGCCCCATTGAAGTTTCGCGTCAATAGTAATACCGAGAAAAACAGTGGTATCCACAAGACTCAACTCCTCCCCATTTAATAGCACATTGGTATTCGAATGTTTTACATTAGGTATTGTAAATTTAATACACTTTGTCTTATTGCCGTTCAAGAGCATATTGTTGGCGTTAAACCAATGTACTAATTTCGATAGAGCATTATTTACATCGTCATAATTAATTAACTGCCGTTTGAGTTTGAAAATTAAAGAGGTATCGTCAGCAAATAATACTATATCGTGATTGTCCCCTACAAGATAAGGTAAGTCATTAATATAGATTAAAAACAGGAATGGGCCAAGAATCGAGCCCTGAGGAACGCCCATTGATACTACCGATCCGGAGGAACCTTTACCATTTATCACGACTTTTTGAGTTCTGTTACTTAAATATGAAGTAATAAGTCTAAGCGCCAAATTTTTTACACCGTAATGTTGTAGTTTCCTGATTAATGTTTCATGATGAACACAATCGAAAGCCTTGGAAAGATCACAGAAAACACCTAAGGCATCCTGTGAATTCTCCCAGGCATTAAAAATATATTTCATAAGCTCAACGCCGGCGTCAGACGTCGAGCGACCCCTTGTAAATCCAAATTGGTTTTTATGAAGTAATTTATTTGTATTAAAAAAAATTAACAATTGATCCAAAATAATTTTTTCAAAAATTTTACTAAGAGTTGGTAGTACAGAAATAGGTCTAAAATTAGCGGGGTCCAATGTACTACCAGATTTAAATAAAGGTATTACTTTACTATACTTCATTAAATCAGGAAACACACCAGAATCGATACAAGTATTAAAAATAATAGCAAGATGAGGTGCAATTAAATCTATTATGGACGCAATAACTGTCACGGAAATCCCCCACAAATCTGCGGTTTTCTTTACATCAATGGTTACCGCAAGATATTGTAAAATACTTCAATTTTACAATATCTTGCGGTAATACTTTTTCAAATCTAAATTCTTTTAAACAGATATTAACATTCTGTTTGAGTAATGACTCGGCGACAGTTGGAGAAGAACTCAAAGACTCTGTTGTCAAAATAGGAATATCAGTGAAATATTTCTCAAACACCGCTGCGACTTCTTGATTTGATTTATTCAATTCATTGTTAATTTTTAATTGATAGTTTGCGTTACGAGGTTTTTCATTACCGGTTTCGCTGTTAATTATACTCCACGTCATTTTAATTTTATTCTTAGCCATCTTAATTTTGTTGCTAATATGTAACGATTTGGCTGTGGAGCAAACTTTTTTAAACATTTTAGAATAATTTTTGACATATTCTTTAAAAGCATCAGAAGGATTATATGATCTTTCATGGTAAAGGTCATATAACCTTCGTCTGCTTTTATGAATTCCCACTGTCGCCCACTCATTAAATACCTTGCGATTGTTTCCGGAGAATGTTTTAGAAGTAAATGTTTTTTTAAATTCATTGCTTATAAGGGTAAATAATTCTCCATATAAAAAGTCTGCATTGTTCTTATAAGAAAGCGATGGAAGGTTTTTTACCATATTACTTCTAAATCTCTCCAGGCGTTTTGCATTAATAGGAACAAACATAATTTTCTCAATTTCCTGTTTTTTGTGCATATAAGGTAATGAAACCAATTGTCCACAGTGATCTGAACTAAGTTTTTGAATTATTGATTTGTTGATTGGTACAACACCTGTAAAAATATTATCAATACAAGTTGCACTACACCCTGCAATTCGTGTAGCTTCAAAGAATAAATTATCAAGATTATAGGATTTGAACAAAGAGCAAAATTTAATACTGATGGAAGAAGTTTCTAGGAGATTGATATTGAAGTCTCCACACACTACAAGAGATTTATTCTGTTTATTAAGCTTAACTAAAACTTCTTCCATAATTTTTTCAAACGTATCATAATTTGAACATGGGGGTCTGTAAACACTGACAACAATAAGGTGCTCAAGCTCAACACATGCCATTTCTACAGTACGCTCAACAGAGAGGCTCACGATGTCTTTACGTTCTTTACATGATAAGGATTTATTAGCTAATATTAAGGAGCCACCACGTAATTTAGTATCTCTATTGAACGAACTGACCACCTGGTGATTACTGAAATTAAATATGGAGTTGTAACTTTTTAACCAATGTTCAGTAATACATAAAATATGAATAAGGTTACTATTTAAAAATAATTCAATTTCTAGTTCTTTGCCTAGCATACCTTGTATATTTTGATGCACCAGGTTAATACAGTTTTTATTATTGCTATTTTGTGAAATTACACAATGAAGTATAGTTGAATTGTATTCTAAGGTATTTAAGTTATCTTTGCTAGAGATTACCTCTATTGTCTTATTATCTAATTTAAATTACTTGGAACTAATTCCAAATCATTTGTGAAATTATTTTTCTGCTCAATAAAAGCAGGTGTTAAGGTAGCCAATAATTTGGCTGGGTTAAAATATAAATAATGAGATAGCGTATTTGCTACCAGTCTCAAACTAAACTTTGATAGGTAATACCGTAATACCTATCTCTTGTCAAAAACTTCTTAATTAAATTATTAATATCCACTAAATGAAATTTATCATTATTATTCTTACAATTAAATGTCAA
Organism: Parnassius glacialis; assembly: GCA_033319125.1. Taxonomy (NCBI): domain Eukaryota; kingdom Metazoa; phylum Arthropoda; class Insecta; order Lepidoptera; family Papilionidae; genus Parnassius; species Parnassius glacialis. The sequence continues at coordinate 45,478,134 of JAVANC010000009.1, forward strand.
ATTTAAGTTATTATTACATGTCGAATTATGCATCATTAAATTTAAATTATATCTTAGTTTATTTTCCTGTGGCCACCCCTCTATGTAAGGCAATGTAAACAAGATAACTTTAACCACATTTATGTTATTGAGATATTCAATATATTTTAATAATTGATTCTTGTTCATATTGCCTCTTCTCCCAACAAAAATTATTAATATACTATTAGGGTTAAATTTACTAGTTAAAATTTTATTCATAATATCACTGAATGATGCTCCAGGCATGCAGTAATTACTTATCTGTTGCCTTTTTAAACAGTTATTCAATGATATACCCAAATTTTTTCCTATGTCATCACTATACACAATTACATTATTTTTTTCATTACTTTTTAAATTTATCTGCTTTGTTATGGTACTATCATAGAGTGCAGGTAAAGAAAATGAAGTATTACTGCTTGTCATATTATTAACACACACTGTCCCTAAAGAACCTGGCATTGAGTGCTGATATTCATTTTGATATTTTAATAAGGAATCAAAACGTTCCTCGTTATATTTACATGACTTTACCAGATTATCCATGGCCAGTATGTGTTCTTTTATCTCATTCCCTGCTGATTTATACTTATTTGACATAGTTTGTAATGAAGTTTGAAGTGATAAAATTTCTGAATTAAGACACTCTATTTCAGTCTCATAACAATTTTTCATGTTTTCCACAATTTCACACAGTTTTTTTTTTCCACAGTTTCCTCAATTGAATATAATTTAATTTTACTAATTAACTCTTGCTTTTCCTTACATACATTTGAATAATTTTTAATATTAATTTTAGTTTTAACTAATTTTAGAAGTTTCCTAATATATTTATTGATTTTTATATATTTTCTTAATTTCCTTCTGCTGCATGTAATCCTTTCTGCTGTTCTTGATGAGGTAGAATCTTTAGTCAAATCTATTGTAGTGGAGGGTTGCAATGTTTCATGAGATTTACATTCTACGAGCTCATCGAACAGACTCTGAGTTTGAAATGCTTGCACGTTATCAATGTATTGTTTAAATTGTTAAATCTGCTCATTAGCTTCAGTTAATTGTAATTTCAATGCAGCAATTAATCTGAGGGCTTCCTCATATTCTTTGCTGCATCGGTCAAACTCATCGACTGTCCCCTGGAGTTGATCCCTTTCCTTTAAAATATCTGTATAGTCTCTATGTATCTTAACCATATCACTTTTCAACTGTGTATTTTTCGAAATTATACTTATTATTTCCTTTTCGTTGTCATCCCTTTCTTTAAGTAACAGCTCACACTGCTCCCTGGATGCCCTCAGTTCTTGGAGCGCCAGATGAAGTTGGTTCTCCATCGTTTAAATTATAAGCACCATCTTTCAAATAAAATAGAATCATCAGAATCGATTCACCTAGAAAAAAGTTCTGAGGTTACACACATTAAAAAAACAGTCGAATTGAGTACCTCCTCCTTTTTTAAAGTAGGTTAAAATGGTAAGTAGGTAAATTATCTGACTTTTAAAGTCGTTCACGTTGTTATAATATTAATTTTCCTCGATGTTGCATATTAACCTTCCTCACATTGAACAATAAAGTTTTGGCTTAGCAATGAGTTGCAACGCTGGGGACGCGGGTTCGAATCCCGCACGGAACAAATATTTGTATTTGTATATGTGTAGATGTCTGTCCTCGTGCAATTTATGTTTGTTAACTGCCTCCACGATACAAGAGAAAATCCTAGTGTGTAGGTAACGTTTTTTTTTTAACAAAATAAAAAGAAATATTTATACATTGCATAACACTTCGGTGTATTATATACCGCGTGCGCGCGTCTTCTCTTGCCGAAGCCGACTAACGTCATGCATACTTGACCGCTCATACACACGTTCAAGTTTACATGACGCTGCAAGCTTGATCAAGTCGACAGAATCGAAATTCAATTTTTTCTTCAAGTAGACTTGTCATGCACACTCATAGCCATTCACCGTCAAGTTTACCGGACACCGCTTCAAGCACGCTGTAAACTTGACGGTAGACTTGATCGTGTATGGCTGCCATAAGCGTAACCAGATGTTCTATAGATACTGATACATAGTTGAAAGGGGTTGAACAGTGATGCGCCAAGATTGACGCCATTGTACTTAAGTTATTAATTTAATTATGTAAGTACTTGTAAATATTAGGTAAGCGATAATTATAAGGTATGTTTTAGCTCAATACAACATAGGTACAAATTTATGAACCGATGTTTGTTAATCAAACACAAAAATCTAATTAATTTACTTCCCGAAAATGTACGAAGCACTGATAACTGCTCGCAAAGTGGCGCTCATACGAAAACAAAGGTATCCTAGCAGGTTTGCCTCTTCGAACAAAAAATATCAATGTTTACTCGTGTTGATGAATTAACAAAACATCGGACTGATTCGATGAATCGATACTTTACATTGAGTGATTATAGGTATGGGAACCCTTAATTCAGTCTGAATCTCTAGGTAAGAATTAAATAAAATACACACAATAATTTGTAGGAAAATATTCCATTAACAATTGCTGTATTTGTTTAATGGTACCTAAATTATTCAGTACAAAGATAAATATTTTGATTTATTTTTATTTTTGTACACATATCTGTATTTTTACATAATATGACCCGTTCGTACTGTCGGATTTCGCTGTCATGGACGTTGGACATCAATACAATTTTTATTTATGGACAACGTCTTGCAATCGTCGTTTCTGTAGCGCTCACTTGACCTTCATACAAATAATGCGATATTTTCATTGTTGATATTTTTTTTGGATATGAACATAGTAATGACTCTAAGTATGGAGTGTAGAGTAGAAGGAGAACCATCTTATAAGGTGCGAAAGTTGAAAAAGTGTCCCACTATATACTGAAAATAGAGGTTCCAAAACCTATCACAATAGCGCTGGCGTCGGAAAAACTACGATATGAAGATAGCTGTTGTAGACGGAGTGAAGTCAGCTGAATTCAAATATTTAAAAAAAATTCATGACTATAGTAGTTAGTAAAATGTCAGTATACAAAAACTCAACTATTTACGTAGTACAAAACCAAGCGGATTGGTTGGTCCTTGTTTATTTCTCCATCTTAAGCTAATTAATTTTGGCGCTTTTTTTTTAATTTATCCTATGCTACTGCAGCGCCACCCTTATTGGACGCGTTTTTGGGGACACTTTTCGTATATAGAGATGGTCCTCCTTGTACTCTACACTCCATAACTCTAAGTTAAAACTTTATTAAAAAAAATATTGTCTTTGGCCTGACTTTACAATACTCTTTGGCTTAACCATAGGTTTTACTAAGTTAGGGTTTTGGCGGGAACTTGACGGACGGCGGTTTGCTGCTTCTGTATTATTATTTAAATAATGGTTTGAAGTGGATTTTGATATGTAGAATTGGTGCGATTTTGTGTATTAAGTGTCTGCGCATGTGAACTATTTGTGGAAACGGTGAAACAAGTGCTCTGATGGTGATGTGATTCTCAAGATAAGTTGTCTGTCTGCTTAGGCGCCTTGAGATACCATCGCCAACTGTCAGCTATCTGCTGGCTCAAGTTACCGTCAAAATCTCCCAGGGGTTGCACAATGTGACGCATCAACATATTGTGAAGTAGTGTACTATGAAGAATAATTATACAGTCTGTCAAGAAACTCATGAAAAAAAGGAGGGCGCCACTATCTTTTATACGGCATCCCTATAGATTTCAACCGAAAAGTTTTGATACTTTTTTATTTTATTTTAAAAACTGATTTAATATTATTGTCCCTTTACCCAACGTAACGAGTGATTGATTAATATTGGAAAACGAAAAATCATTAATTTCTGGCGAGTGAACAATATTTTTGGTGAAAGTTCTTCACTTAAAACATGCATAACACATAAATTCGCCTTTAGAATTATACCAGTTAGTATTAATTAATTATAACAAAAATATGCCTAATAATTTACCATCACCTTACAAGGTTACCCCAAGTTACAAAAATGTTAGAGATGGGACAAATCGACAAATATGAATTTATTTAATTAAAATAAATTTATTTTAATTATTGTTTCAGGAAAATGTTTCCCTACAAAAAATAATCATGCGTTCGTTTTTTTAAATATTGGTAACACTGAGCACATTGAGACGCCATTTTGTTTTGTTTGAGCGTCAGTCACAGACTCACAGTTACTATATTTTTTGGTTGACTGACCAAAAAATCTCGACTGCCTGCCGACTCGCATTCAGTCGGGCACGCTCTCGCGTCGCAACTATACCTTTGCTACAGCGCGTAAATCTTCTAGTTATTCGTGGCAAAAATGCTTTCCTATGTTTTTAGGTTGTACACAAATTACACTGCATCTGTTAGAGAAAAGAAAAACGTCTCATTAATATTTTGAATATAGATATTTTGTTCATAATTGGTTTTATTATTTTAACACTAACCGCTAGTGTAAACTTTGACGCTAGCTAGTGTATTCATTTTCCGTATCGGTACGTCATGCGCTCGCGCCAATGAGTGCTCGGCAGCAATCAATACGCAACTAATGATGCATATTCATCTTTCTCTAACGATAGGTATGCCCTATTTTTTGTCTCTTTTTGTTAACGCAACGTGTCATAATAAATAACTGTACGTAGATATAGTACTACCTGCGCCACTTTAAAATACAATAATGTTAGTGTGTAACCTGTCTATCTTTTTTCTCGTCTTTATCGGAAGCCATCAATTATTTCCGGTCTTTTGCGTTTTGGATAGTCTCTTGTTAAGCACCGACAAAAAAATCAAATTAAAGCAACTTTGTGTCTTTATTTGATAATGAAATAAATCTAACTAAGGAGAAGCAATCCCAAACTGGGCTTTCTTTTATGATTACTGATTTATCGCTATCGCTAAAAGTCCGCTTTTAACATAGCACACCTCAACCTATAATTCACTTTTGTTTTTCTACTCTGTGGTATGTGTTATTAATTTATTACAGTTCCATTTTATCTTAGTTTTCGATATTCTGTCACGAAATGTTGGGATATTGTTGGATTGCTTCCTTCATATATAAAGTTTAAGAGTAGTTAAATTTTATATTAAAGTTCAAATATTTAAACAATGATATGTATTTATTGCAGTTTTTGAAAATACGAGTATGTAAGGCAAAATATTATCATTTATTATTTGCCGTGTAATGGCGGTTAAGAATATACACTACCCCATATCTTCCCGTGGGTGTCGTAAGAGGCGACAGTGGGGAAAAGGCAGGAGATGGGTAGCAGCATTTTCCTGATAACAGCAAAATTTCAATAAAAAAGCTGCGGTTGCCAACCCGCTCGCCAAGCGTGGCAACTATGGCAAATACCCCCCTATGAATGAATGTAACAAAGAGACGGTCCCGAGTCCCCGGCGGCCCCGCTATTCCTGGCTAACGTGGCGACCATGGTAACGGGGGGGCAGGGGGTGCTAAGAATCTCCGTTGGAGGCTCGGTTGCCACCTACGACGACTCGACCTGGCAACATACAACGCACGCACCCTGAGGACTAACGAGAAGATCGTGAGACTGGAAGAAGCGATGGACAAGTTACGCTGGCATATTATAGGATTATCCGAGGTCTAAAGAGAGGGGGAGGACACGGTAATCCTTGAATCCAGCAACTTGCTCTATCACCGGAAAGGCGACCATCTGTCCCAAGGAAGTGTTGGATTTATCGTCCACAAGTCTCTCGTTAACAACGCTGTAAGGATTAAGACGTGTGTCGACGAGGGTTGCGTACCTTATACTCAGAATCACCAAACGGTATTCGCTGAAGGTCATACAGGTTGACGCACTAACCTCAGCACATCCCGGAGAGGAGGTGGAGAAAATGTATGAGGATATCTCTAGAGCCATGCATTCCTCCAAAACCCACTACACGGTGTTAATGGGAGACTTCAATCAAAACTAGGCACAAGAGAGAACGGTGAGCTGAAAGTAGGGAAATTTGGAATAGGGCAACGGAACCCAAGGGGCCAGCAGCTCGCCGACTTCATGGAGAAAGAGGGACCCTTTATGATGAACTCTTTCTTCCAGAAGCGGCCCCACAGGAAGTGGACCTGGTCGAGCCCCGACGGTTCGACAAAAAATGAGATTGACTTCATTATGACGACCAGACGACAACTGTTCAGTGATGTCTCCGTGATCGCGAGGGTGAAAACTGGTAGCGATCACCGAATGGTTAGAGCCACACTGAACCTAAACGTTATGTTGGAGAGGTCTCGTCTAATGAAGTCAACGCTCGTTCCCCCTCGTGCTCTATTCCAAATTCCCGAAACCTTTCAGCTCGAGTTACAAAACCGTTTTCAGTACCTAGAAGACTGCAATGAAGTGGAGGATATGAATGACAAGCTCGTGGAAACTGTCCATGCGGTCGGAGCTAAATTCTGCTAAACTCGCCGCAGAAGAACACAAAAACTCTCCGATCACAGTCTTAATCTCATGGCTGTTAGACGGAAGATGAAACTACAGTCTTCAACAGATTTGACAGCATACAGGCAACTGAACAGACAGATCTCCAAATGCATGCGGCAGGACTTACGCAATATCGATACAGCTTGTATTGAAGAAGCGATCGAGCGGAACCAAGGCTCCAAAGTCTTTGCCAGAGATCTGTCTGCCAAAAAGAGCCAACTGTCAAAGCTGAAGACCGAGTGTGGCAGCATCGTTTCCGGGTCACATGACATTTTGAGTGAGATTGAGAGGTTCTATGGGCAGCTGTACACGTCATCCTTGGAGCCACACGCAAGTGTGAGGATCGATCCAAGAGCGAGTCTTTTCCGACACTATTCCGAAGATACGGACGTCAGTCTGAGCGAGATTAGAATAACTCTCCAGCACCTTAAAAACGGCAGGGCCCCAGGTGAGGACAGAATTACAGCGGAGCTTTTGAAAGCGGGTGGAAAACCGCTACTCGAAGTCCTTCAGAAGCTCTTTAATTCCGTCCTCCATGGTGGCACTACTCCGGAGGTGTGGAGCAGAAGTGCGGTGGTCTTATTCTTCAAGAAAGGCGACAACGCTGTCTTGAAGAACTACTGACCGATTTCCCTTCTGAGCCGCGTCTACGTGCCGTTTTCGAGAGTCATTACGAATCGTCTCACAGGCAAACTTGACGACGTCCAGCCTCCCAAACAAGCCGATTTCTTATGAGAAAGCTTTGGATTCCGTTGAAATTTGGGCGGTGCTGCAGTCCCTTCAGCGGTGCCAAATTGACTGTCGGTATATCGAAGTGCTGAAGTGTTTGTACAGTAGGGCTACGATGGCTATCTGAGTACGAAATCTATCCAACTATAGAGAGGTGTAAGACGGGTGACGTTATATCCCCGAAACTCTTCACTGCTGCATTGGAAGACGTTTTCAAGCTACTGGGCTGGAAATAATGCGGTATTAACATCAAAGGCGAGTTCATCACTCACTTTTGATTTGCCGACGATATAGTCCTTATGGCATAATCGCTGGAGGACCTAAGCACTATGCTCAATGACCTCAATAGTGTCTCCCAACGGTAGGTCTTAAGATGAACATGGACAAAATAAAGATCATGTTTAATGTCCATATCACACCTATGCCGGTAGTTGTTGAGAGCACTAAGTTCAAAGTTGTTGACGAGTATGTTTACCTGGGACAAATAGTCCGACTAGGTAAGTCCAACTTCGACCGAGAGGTCAATCGACGGATTCAACTCGGTTGGGCACCGTTCGGGAAATTACGGCACATCTTCTCGTCAGGTATACCTCAAAACTTGAAAACGAGACTGTACACCCAGTGCGTGTTGCCAGTGATGACATACGGAACTGAGACGTGGTCCTTCACTGCTGACCGGATGAGGAAGCTCAAGGTCGCTCAGCGAGCTATGGAGAGGGCTATGGTCGGAGTTTCTCTGCGTGATAAACTCAGAAATGAGGATATCCGCAGTAGGACCAGAGTGACCGACATAGCCCAACGGATTAGTAAGCTGAAGTGGCAATAGGCCGGCCATATAGCTCGAAGAACCGACAACCGATGGGGAAGAAAGGTTCTCGAGTGGCAGCCTCGTACCGGCAGGCGAAGTGTAGAGCATCCCCCCACTAGATGGAGTGACGACCTGGTAAGATATGCAGGAAGTCGATGGATGCAGGTGGCTCAGGACCGTGCTTTGTGGCATTCTTTGGGTGAGGCCTATGTTCAGCAGTGGACTTTTGAAGGGCTGTAATGATGATGAATGTTCTGTAATTAAAGTGTCAATTTTGGTAATTCATTCGGCAGTTTTTAATTGTCTCGAACCCCAAGCTTGTAACATTCCCAAGTCACAATGATAAAACTTTTAGCGTAGTTAGGTATAGATATTTAGTAATGATAGTATGATAGCATAAATTCCATATTATTTGATACTCACAACGGTCGATGTGAGTATGCTTGATGGCCGACGACATTGTACCGAGGGCTTAAATAGCTTGGTTCATCGCCTACAGCGTTAGTCGTAGATAAGAAGAATTCGTGGTTAAGTAATAGCTGCGCAGATCAATAGATCTGCGAGATTAATTGCACTTGCCGCGGTCAGTCCGTGAATGAGTGACCATTTTCTTAACATACCGAGATTGAGAGAATAGAGTGTGCATCTGTATCCTCAGACACTTAGTCCACTTTACTGCGTTAAGATCATTATGTTTTTAAAATTCATGCAGCTAAAATGGTATTAAGTTTATTATTACTTTACACTTTTCAGGGACAGATGAAAGAATATAAACATGAAGCATGATGAAGCCTCGTAAACATATTGGCTTTTAAGCAGAGCAATCTTATTAAACTGATCCCTACAAGTTTTCTTTCCTGAATTATTAAGTTTACATTTATACTTAAGTCGAATGTGAAAATAAAGTTCTATAATGTATTTAATTATTAATTATTAAATATTTATAATTATCACAAGTAATACTTATATGAAAAATAAAGCAGCCGTTATTTATTCCGTGTCCCCGTTTTTATTTCACCATCAAAACATTTTATAAAATTTATAAAATATAAATAAGTATATACTTAGTTAAGTATCTACCTATTTTTATTAACGATATGTTAAAAAAAGAAATTCCGGGGAAACCGCCCACGGCAGTAAATATTTTTCCCCAAAAATCATAGCTCGAAAATACAACTTTCCGATCTGATTATTGGGGAGTTTTTTAAGTTTATCGGTAAATTCACCTGGGATTTTATACATTTTAATTGAAATTCAACAAAAGGCAGGTAGGTTCAGCTTATTCCCACGAACATGTTATATGAATACTTTTTATTTATATTAGAACTATTATGGTAAAATTTAGTTAATTTTTGAAGTACTTCAACTTCATGCACTAAACACTTTTTTTAAATCCTTTTACCGCTTCCTTAACAATCATTTTCGTTAGTCCTTGTAAGTAAAATATACATCACTAGCTAACACACACAATAACAAATCTACAATAAAATGAAAACAAATCTAGGATGAAAAGAGATCGAGGCAATATCAGAACTGTCTCTACACACATTCTTGCTGTTCAGTACGAGAGTGTACGTCTCGCTGGACACACGCATTGAGAATGGCGCCAGTTTTATCGAAATATCAATGAATCTGTATATATAGCCTTGGCTATTTTTTATATCGAATGAGGATGACAAATGAGCACTATCCACCTGATAGTATGTGGATACTGTGGCCCATAGACACCCATATTTGTCGATAAAACAACTAATTAATTAATAATTACAACCATAATATAGTCCTTAAAAGCTGCAGCATAACTCTACCATATTTAAAAACGTTACGTTTAAATAAAGTTTTTTCTGCAAAAAAAACCAAAAAGGACTCCTATCACCAATGTCAAAATTTCACATTCTTTATTGGTATCCCTTGTGACTTTTACTCACACGGGTGCTCCGCAGGAAAGTCGCTAACAAACTGATTGAAAATTGAAATCGCCCAATTGCATTATACATGGGGCAGCGGCAGCTATGATCTAGGAGCAAGGAAGGTCTTGCGCCTCTGTCGGCCTGCCGCAGGGCCGACTTAGAAAATTGCTCCTGCTTGCTGTGTGTATACACATCACAATTAAGGGTCATCCCTACACCTACACCCTAGATTGCCCCTGCGGCAGGCAAGGGAGTAGCCGCCTTTAAAGAGTAATCGATAAAGATGTGACCGATATATTCGTATTCGTTAAGATATTAGTAATATTGGGTGGATTCATTGATCAGTAATCCAACGGATTCTAATATGCTAATATTCCATATTCACTTCATTTATACGCCGACTATTCAACATCGGTTGGATAATATCACTCGGCTCAACTCGACTGCTGATATTCGTGACGGATATCTGTATTATTCGTATCGTAAGAATAGCGGTGCAAGCGAGCTAGCCGAATGACCTAATGAATTAACCGATATGAGCGTTTGGCAAGTATTCATTCTCTATTGTATAGTACTTAGGGACTATTTTCAATTGGATATTTTATATCACGGCGACCAGCGGGACTTTACAAATAAAATTCTCAATAATATAACACGACCAAAATAAATGATAATAGATGTCGCAACTAGATGGAATTCCACCTTTTATATGCTAGAAGAGCTTTATTGTTAAAGGAAGCAGCAACAAGTACATTGGCAATTTTAGACTCCGCTAGCAGTACTTGCCTTGAAAATATTAGTGCCGATGAATGGAAACTATGTTCAGATTTATGCACAGTTTTAAAACCATTAGAGCAAGTTACTGTCCAGATTAGTGGAGAAAAATACCTTACAGGTAGTCTTGTCATAATATTTAATAGGTTATTAAATAATGTATACTCCGAAAAAATTTCACACGATGAAACAATACATTCCGGTGCTAAAGTTGTATGCAATAGGATTATACGTGGCTTGCTGACAAGACTAAGTAATATAGAGATGAGCGGTACTTTCGGATTAGCTACATTTCTCGACCCACGATTTAAAATGGCATTTTTTATTGATAAAAGAGCAGCCGAAGCAGCCAAGAAAAGGGTGATCGAAATGGCAGTTATTGAAATAAATAAATATATTGGTAAATCCAATTGGGCATACCTTAAGCGCATTAAAAAAACTACGTATAACATGATTATACGGAATTTTTAAAGTAGTTTAAATACATTTCGACAGCACTATCGGCTTCAACATCCTCGAAAACCATGAAAATGACACCCGTGATGAAAAAATTGATACCTATTGCAGCCGCCATCTTGGATTTACATTTCGACAGCACTATTGGCTTCAACTCTCTCGAAAACAATGAAAATGACACCCATGATGAAAAAATTGATACCTATTGCAGCCGCCATCTTGGATTTACATTTCGACAGCACTATCGGCTTCAACTCTCGAAAACCATGAAAATGACACCCAAGATGAAAAAATTGGTACCTACTTCAGCTGCCATCTTGGATTTACATTTCGACAGCACTATCGGCTTCAACATCCTCGAAACTCATGAAAATGACACCCATAATGAAAAAATTAATACCCATTGCAGCCGCCACCTTAGATTTACATTTCGACAACCCTATCGGAGTCAACTCTCTCGAAAACTATGAAATTGACACCCATGATGAAAAAATTGATACCTATTGCAGCCGCCATCTTGGATTTACATTTCGACAGCACTATCGGCTTCAACTCTCTCGAAAACCATGAAAATGACACCCAAGATGAAAAAATTGGTACCTACTTCAGCCGCCATCTTGGATTTACATTTCGACAGCACTATCGGCTTCAACACTCTCGAAAACCATGAAAATGACACCCAAGATGAAAAAATTGGCACCCACTTCAGCCGCCATCTTGGATTTACATTTCGACAACCCTATCGGAGTCAACTCTCTCGAAAACTATGAAATTGACACCCATGATGAAAAAATTGATACCTATTGCAGCCGCCATCTTGGATTTACATTTCGACAGCACTATCGGCTTCAACTCTCTCGAAAACCATGAAAATGACACCCAAGATGAAAAAATTGGTACCTACTTCAGCCGCCATCTTGGATTTACATTTCGACAGCACTATCGGCTTCAACACTCGAAAACCATGAAAATGACACCCAAGATGAAAAAATTGGTACCTACTTCAGCTGCCATCTTGGATTTACATTTCGACAGCACTATCGGCTTCAACATCCTCGAAACTCATGAAAATGACACCCATAATGAAAAAATTAATACCCATTGCAGCCGCCACCTTAGATTTACATTTCGACAACCCTATCGGCTTCAATTCTCTCGAAAACCATGAAAATGACACCCATGATGAAAAAATTGATACCTATTGCAGCCGCCATCTTGGATTTACATTTAGACAGCACTATCGGCTTCAACTCTATCGAAAACCATGAAAATGACACCCAAGATGAAAAAATTTATATCTATTGCAGCCGCCAACTTGGATTTACATTTCGACAGCACTATCGGCTTCAACACCCTCGAAAACCATGAAAATGACACCCATGATGAAAAAATTGATACCTGTTGCAGCCGCCATCTTGGATTTACATTTCGACAGCACTATCGGCTTCAACACCCTCGAAAACCATGAAAATGACACCCATGATGAAAAAATTGATATATTTTGCAGCCGCCATCTTGGATTTACATTTCGACAACACTATCGGCTTCAACACCCTCGGAAACCATGAAAATGACACCCATGATGAAAAAATTGGTACCTAATTCAGCCGCTATCTTGTATTTACATTTCGACAGCACTATCAGCTTCAACACCCTCGAAAACCATGAAAATGACACCCATGATGAAAAAATTGGTACCTACTTCGGCCGCCATCTTGGATTTACATTTCGACAGCACTATCGGCTTCAACACTCGAAAACCATGAAAATGTCACCCATGACAAAAAAAATTATACTACTTGCTTTTAGTACGTACTACTATTATTTATTCTGTGCTTTTAAATATTGTAATAAAAAAATGTCTTATTATTATTATAATTAAATATTTAAGAAATTTGGTTATTAGAATATTGTGTATTTGTACAGCGATCTTTTTGAGCCGCTGCAAACAACCGAAACAATGTCCACTCACGAAGGCGACTGAAGCCAAACCACAGAAAAAAAAAAAACAAAAAACCAGCACAAACTATATAGAAACACTACCAAACCAGTGGCATACAGTCCATACTATAATTTTTCTTAGAGGTATTATTATGTCATGACAGTTTGTCCATGTTGCAGTAGATGTCGCTTTTTTAAATTTAGCCATGCTTGGCCAATTAAGAATCAAACAAATTAATGAATAGTTTAAAATACAATCGAACCTTTCTAACTTACTATTTTGTTACAAAACAAATTTGTAATTAAATTTTTAGTATAATTTATTTATTTTACATTATTCCCTATATATAATGTACTCTGTGAGCCAAACTAAACTACTCATTACTACTCTGTGGCTGTAGCTTCCCATTTAGAGAAAGAGTTTTGGCGGGAACTCGACCGGCGGCGGCTTGCTGCTCCTGTATTATTGTTTAAATAATGGTTTGAAGTGGACTTTGATATGTAAAAGTAGTGCGATTTTGTGTATTAAGTGTCTGCGCATGTGAACTATTAATGGAAACTGTGAAACAAGTGCTCTGATGGTGATGGAATCTCAAGATAAGCTGTTTGTTTGCATAGGCGCCTTTAGATACCATCGCCAACTGTCAGCTGCCTGCTGGCTCAAGTTACCGTCAAAATCTCCCAAGGCTGCACAATGTGACGCATCAACATATTGTGAAGCAGTGAAATATGAAGGAAAATTATACATGAAGACAAGGCTGTATGGCATAGTTCCTTTGCCTGCTCTCTCGAGCGAATAATAAAAACAACAACAACAACCATTTAGAGAAATATTTTTGTATACGAGGCTAACAAATCAACGAAAATTTCGCCATTTTGGAGCCGAAAAAAATTAATTATATATTGGTAAATCCAATTGGGCATACCTTAAGCGCATTAAAAAAACTACGTATAACATGATTATACGGAATTTTTAAAGTAGTTTAAATACATTTCGACAGCACTATCGGCTTCAACATCCTCGAAAACCATGAAAATGACACCCGTGATGAAAAAATTGATACCTATTGCAGCCGCCATCTTGGATTTACATTTCGACAGCACTATTGGCTTCAACTCTCTCGAAAACAATGAAAATGACACCCATGATGAAAAAATTGATACCTATTGCAGCCGCCATCTTGGATTTACATTTCGACAGCACTATCGGCTTCAACTCTCGAAAACCATGAAAATGACACCCAAGATGAAAAAATTGGTACCTACTTCAGCTGCCATCTTGGATTTACATTTCGACAGCACTATCGGCTTCAACATCCTCGAAACTCATGAAAATGACACCCATAATGAAAAAATTAATACCCATTGCAGCCGCCACCTTAGATTTACATTTCGACAACCCTATCGGAGTCAACTCTCTCGAAAACTATGAAATTGACACCCATGATGAAAAAATTGATACCTATTGCAGCCGCCATCTTGGATTTACATTTCGACAGCACTATCGGCTTCAACTCTCTCGAAAACCATGAAAATGACACCCAAGATGAAAAAATTGGTACCTACTTCAGCCGCCATCTTGGATTTACATTTCGACAGCACTATCGGCTTCAACACTCTCGAAAACCATGAAAATGACACCCAAGATGAAAAAATTGGCACCCACTTCAGCCGCCATCTTGGATTTACATTTCGACAACCCTATCGGAGTCAACTCTCTCGAAAACTATGAAATTGACACCCATGATGAAAAAATTGATACCTATTGCAGCCGCCATCTTGGATTTACATTTCGACAGCACTATCGGCTTCAACTCTCTCGAAAACCATGAAAATGACACCCAAGATGAAAAAATTGGTACCTACTTCAGCCGCCATCTTGGATTTACATTTCGACAGCACTATCGGCTTCAACACTCGAAAACCATGAAAATGACACCCAAGATGAAAAAATTGGTACCTACTTCAGCTGCCATCTTGGATTTACATTTCGACAGCACTATCGGCTTCAACATCCTCGAAACTCATGAAAATGACACCCATAATGAAAAAATTAATACCCATTGCAGCCGCCACCTTAGATTTACATTTCGACAACCCTATCGGCTTCAATTCTCTCGAAAACCATGAAAATGACACCCATGATGAAAAAATTGATACCTATTGCAGCCGCCATCTTGGATTTACATTTAGACAGCACTATCGGCTTCAACTCTATCGAAAACCATGAAAATGACACCCAAGATGAAAAAATTTATATCTATTGCAGCCGCCAACTTGGATTTACATTTCGACAGCACTATCGGCTTCAACACCCTCGAAAACCATGAAAATGACACCCATGATGAAAAAATTGATACCTGTTGCAGCCGCCATCTTGGATTTACATTTCGACAGCACTATCGGCTTCAACACCCTCGAAAACCATGAAAATGACACCCATGATGAAAAAATTGATATATTTTGCAGCCGCCATCTTGGATTTACATTTCGACAACACTATCGGCTTCAACACCCTCGGAAACCATGAAAATGACACCCATGATGAAAAAATTGGTACCTAATTCAGCCGCTATCTTGTATTTACATTTCGACAGCACTATCAGCTTCAACACCCTCGAAAACCATGAAAATGACACCCATGATGAAAAAATTGGTACCTACTTCGGCCGCCATCTTGGATTTACATTTCGACAGCACTATCGGCTTCAACACTCGAAAACCATGAAAATGTCACCCATGACAAAAAAAATTATACTACTTGCTTTTAGTACGTACTACTATTATTTATTCTGTGCTTTTAAATATTGTAATAAAAAAATGTCTTATTATTATTATAATTAAATATTTAAGAAATTTGGTTATTAGAATATTGTGTATTTGTACAGCGATCTTTTTGAGCCGCTGCAAACAACCGAAACAATGTCCACTCACGAAGGCGACTGAAGCCAAACCACAGAAAAAAAAAAAACAAAAAACCAGCACAAACTATATAGAAACACTACCAAACCAGTGGCATACAGTCCATACTATAATTTTTCTTAGAGGTATTATTATGTCATGACAGTTTGTCCATGTTGCAGTAGATGTCGCTTTTTTAAATTTAGCCATGCTTGGCCAATTAAGAATCAAACAAATTAATGAATAGTTTAAAATACAATCGAACCTTTCTAACTTACTATTTTGTTACAAAACAAATTTGTAATTAAATTTTTAGTATAATTTATTTATTTTACATTATTCCCTATATATAATGTACTCTGTGAGCCAAACTAAACTACTCATTACTACTCTGTGGCTGTAGCTTCCCATTTAGAGAAAGAGTTTTGGCGGGAACTCGACCGGCGGCGGCTTGCTGCTCCTGTATTATTGTTTAAATAATGGTTTGAAGTGGACTTTGATATGTAAAAGTAGTGCGATTTTGTGTATTAAGTGTCTGCGCATGTGAACTATTAATGGAAACTGTGAAACAAGTGCTCTGATGGTGATGGAATCTCAAGATAAGCTGTTTGTTTGCATAGGCGCCTTTAGATACCATCGCCAACTGTCAGCTGCCTGCTGGCTCAAGTTACCGTCAAAATCTCCCAAGGCTGCACAATGTGACGCATCAACATATTGTGAAGCAGTGAAATATGAAGGAAAATTATACATGAAGACAAGGCTGTATGGCATAGTTCCTTTGCCTGCTCTCTCGAGCGAATAATAAAAACAACAACAACAACCATTTAGAGAAATATTTTTGTATACGAGGCTAACAAATCAACGAAAATTTCGCCATTTTGGAGCCGAAAAAAATTAATTATAGCTAAACAAAACAAAACTACACTGCCATTTACATTCAGTGGCTTCCCACATGATAGATGAAGAGATTAAAAAATAGATTGAGTTAAACAATTAATATTTTCAAAAGTTATTGTGTTTACAAGCCACAGGGACATGATAAATCCACACCATAAGCCACTAAAACCCTTTTTTTTTATTTAAAAATAGCAATTAATCGATTTAAAAAAATATTAATAAGTTCAACAATCATTTATCTTTCTAACAATGTGCTTTTTATATCATTTATATGTATAATATGATTGCTAGATACGATTTTATTCGATAAAATGTTGGAATCTTAATTTTTAGGCGATAGTAGAACACACCTTGCGCTTCCGCTTAAGGTATGCAATAGCTAAACAAAACAAAACTACACTGCCATTTACATTCAGTGGCTTCCCACATGATAGATGAAGAGATTAAAAAATAGATTGAGTTAAACAATTAATATTTTCAAAAGTTATTGTGTTTACAAGCCACAGGGACATGATAAATCCACACCATAAGCCACTAAAACCCTTTTTTTTTATTTAAAAATAGCAATTAATCGATTTAAAAAAATATTAATAAGTTCAACAATCATTTATCTTTCTAACAATGTGCTTTTTATATCATTTATATGTATAATATGATTGCTAGATACGATTTTATTCGATAAAATGTTGGAATCTTAATTTTTAGGCGATAGTAGAACACACCTTGCGCTTCCGCTTAAGGTATGCAATAAAGTGCTAGACAGGAATCTCGGTCGACGATAACGTCAACAGCGCCGACAACATCAACAGAAACCGGAATATCAGAAGATATCAGCAAGCCATATAATTTCATAGATATTTGGGCGGATATTGACATCCAAGACGTTCATACACTGGAGTCACCAACGGCAATAGCTATTGCTGAGGTTCAGAGGTTTATAAATGATAAAATGTTACCAAGGAATGCAAGCCCCAATGATTGGTGGCGTAAACATTCTTTTTTGTACCCTAACCTCAGCAAGGTATTCAAACAGCACTGTTGTGTACTAGCCACTTCAGTACCTTGCGAAAGAATTTTCTCTAAATCTGGGGAACTAATTTCTGACCGACGAACTCGTCTGTCATCAGAAAAGGTGAAAAAATTGATGTTTTTACACACGAATAAAAAATAAAATTTTCATATATACACATTATATAAAAATGTTTGTTTTTCATTCCAATTCCTCGCAATATCATTTATTTATTAACAACATTAATATTTATCAAAGCATATAAACCGAGCATACATTCGTATAAAAACTAATAAGATTGCTTGGTAAAATAAACTTATTACCTACATGAATAGAATAGTGATACGTATAATCGTTATATTAAGATATCAGTAATATTCATATATTCGTTTGAATATTATAATATCACTTGACGAATATATTCATATTAACTAATACTGACAAATATCGGTATTAACCCATCTTTAGTAATCGACAGATGGCACGGGGGCAGGAAGGTTCCCGGGGCGACAAGTATAACATTTTTTGTACACGCTGATCGCAGCCGCCGCCACCACTGTGCATCGACCTCCGATGTATAACTTCCGGTTAAAATTTAACGGAACCGAAATCGGAATCGAAACTCCGTAACATCTCTAATGTAAAGATAAGGTCCAAATTTTTATATTACTGACGGTTGGACGACGAAAAAAAAACAACAACCAACCACACACGAATACTTTTGTACCTCCGTTTGTTGTTACATGTTTTGTCATTAATACAATATTTTTAAAGTATATCGAAATTAATGTGAATTCGATACTCTAAAATAAATATCGCTATATAGCTATAATATATAGATATAAGTATATTGATATTTTTATAAAAATAGATTGTATTTTTGTCTCATAGACAACAGTATTAATCAATAAAATCTATTTAACATAATATACAATATTTTATTATATTATATTTTTAATCAAAAATATCCACATTTCGATATTGATATTTTTTGCCCAAGCCTACTCAGAGTCCGGGCAACACCGAATCACACTGATCGATCGATTACGAATTCGAATTCGTAATCGTCAGTAATCGTATTGTCTCTACTCTCTACGTCTCTACAATTTTGATTTTCTCAGAACCAGAACCGTCTTGGATAAACGATAAAACATTTTATTACAAAAGTTTGTAGAAGATTGTGTACAAAAACATGTTTATCACAAGGCCGGTGGTTTCTCGTCTTCTTCAGCAGACAGGTACCTTTTATGCTCCATTTCAATTTTTCTATATTACGAATAATAAACAATAAATAATGATATAATATGTTTGTTTTAACTTTTGTCGCTGACTTTTTTCTTATTATATAAAATGTTTAACATTGTACTACATTTAAAAAAGTGAACATTTCACTACAAGATAAACAAAGTATTCTAATTGTCATAGATATTACATAACTTTGCAATAACCTCAAAATTAAATTCTTATCACAATAGTCACCAATACAAGCAAGCTTACAATGATTATGATGCATTTAAATGTTAGACAAGAGGAATAAGCTAATTTAGACTAAATCAAATCATTAAAAAAAGTTTTAATATTGGTTAGTGTCTAAAGATGTGTATATAAATTCAATAGATGTATCTGTTGTATCCAAGTTTTATGCTTAAAAATTAGGGATTGTAAAGCGTCACACTAAAGTATAGTTCCATTTAGATATCAGTATTACTAGACAGTATCCTACCAGTTCCAAAATACTAAAATTTTACAGGTCCAACAATCAATTTATCAAAACTCATCTAAATGCAAAACTTTAGTGGTATTGTTGTACCCACTGTCACTGAGTACTGGTATCAGAACTAGTTCCTAACTGGTATATTTAGAACCTTTTAAATCCCTCTTAAAATTAAAATTTAGGTTAAGATATTTTTCACACTTACTTTAGAAGGAAAATAATAATAATAATGTATACTTTATTTGCTCTCACAATTTTACATTGCCTTTTAATAATATTGGAGATATAACCATTTTAATTTGTGGGAGCCTGGTGTTAGTACTAGGAAATACCTGTATGACTAATCACCAGACTCTCGTCCCTTAATGTATGATTAGTGTGTACATTTAACAATTTATGCTCTCGCAGTGTAGTAACAAAGTTAAAAGAAAGAGATATATTTGTACAAAAGCATTTGTTATTTAATTTTCCAGCAGGCTTGATACTGGTCAGTTGAAGCAGACTCGGTGTATACTCTTTTAATAATTATTATGACTTTTAAAATACATTAAATACAATATACAATAGTAAATACATATAATTTTCAATGGACACCATCTCTCCCTAGGTATGTAAGTAGTTGATACCAGCCTCTTACCAATTTCTGCCGTCAAATAACAATGCTTGCACTGCCGTCTTCCGATCTAAAAGGTATAAAAAAACCAGTATAATAACAGTATGTGAGGCATTCTATCTTATTCCTCAAAGGTGACAACACATCTGTAACCTTGTGTGTGAAGTTGATGCAAATGTCCATGGAAGTGGCCAATGTAACCTTCAGGTGGATTATAGATAGGTTTGTTTATAAAAATAAGTAGAAGTAGTGGTATAAATAATAAAAAATATTTTCAGTGCGTCGCTACCATGCGGGCGAATTCAAGCCCCCTAGCATGGATGAGCTGCCCGTACCAAGTGGCTCGTGGCAGGCCCGCTATGACGCCAACCAGCGCCGCTACAACGCTGTACTGCTCTTCGGCGTCGCTTTCACAGCTGTCACTCTAATTGTGGTGTGTATATCACGTTTATTAATTACCTTATGTAGCATGAATGTGTGGGTTCCACCAGAGTATGACCACACTCTCACAGAATGTCAGCATAAAATAGCAGCTTAATGCTGCTGTTTTGTATGTTGAATGTAGGTAACAGGAGACCTTTTTTACTGGAAACGAGGCATTCCATCATAGTCATCAGGAGTGACAACACATCTGCATATTGATTCCTAATCGAAGATAATTGTAGATGTCTATGGGCCACAGCATCCACTTACCATCAGGTGGACTGTGTGCTCATTTGTCACACTTATTCTATTAAAAATAACTTGCAAATGATTGCATGCCTTTGACACTAGAAAATACACTACTACCTGGCACAAGGTTCAAATCACAGCAAGAGCACAAATACATATTTTTTTGGTTTTAATGTAATTTTGTTGTATGATTGCCTCATGCCTCTAACACACAAACTAGGCTATAATACCAACATGGTGGCGATCACCTCATTCCTGGGGTTATTTTCATTCATGTATTCTGTGATATTAATAACCCTTTTTGTACAGTTTTTCTTTAATAAAAGATTTATTAAATTTAAACTTTGTTATTGACAAACTGAACATTTTCTGGGGTTTTGTTGTAACATTGCCCCATTTATGAATTACTGATCTGTGGAGTCTAGTAACTGGCATTATAAGCGTATGTTTGGTTCTAGTGTTTAAAGTACGCACATCTTATCAAAGCTATTTATGTTGTTATCTACCACCATTATACTTTCATAAATATATTGCAATGCCAACATTAATATGTTTATTTCTTTAAACTTTTCTCTGAGGAACTATTTACAATTTAAGTTATAAATCGCCCAGCATCTCTCTCTTTTGAAAAACAAATATGGATTCAATATCATTCACATTACCCCATAGCAAAATTCCATAAGACATTACGCTATGAAAGTAACCAAAATAAACTAATCTAGCTGTCTCAACATTGGTGACATCATTAGTTTCAATATTTAAGCATTTACTCTTTCTTTCCAAAACCCTCTTGGAAATAAGTTACTTTACTTATTGTATATACAAGATCTTAAAATCTTATAAGTACCTTTAAGTTACCTGATACCATTACAGCCTATCAAAAGTGCACTGCTCAACACAGGCTTGCCCATAGATTGCCTCACAGGTGGGATTTTGCCATAATTGTCATGCTTGTCAGGCTGTTTGACATTTTATTTTTAGCTGTTATTAGAAAGACACTACTGGCCATCTCCTAGTTTGTTTCCCTCTGTCATTCTCACGACATACTTTTTTTTTCACATCCACGGGATGATATAGTTTAGTGGATATTCTTACACTTCTACTACACTGTCAACATGTAAGTACTAATGATAAAAATGTTAAATATTAGTGTTGTTTGTTTTTCAGGCCAAAACTTCTGGGCTGGTGTACCTCAACTACTCTCCTCCCAAATCTCTGGATTAAATGCCTCGATGTTGTTAATATTGTGATGTATGTATTAAAACAAACTATAGTTTAAATATATAATAGTATTTAATTGAAAATATAATTTTTGTTTTATTCGCTGTACTTAATCCAAGTTACCATTTAAACTATTAGCTCCTTTCCTATGCAATTACGGGATAAAAATCAATTTTCGGAATT
Organism: Parnassius glacialis; assembly: GCA_033319125.1. Classification (NCBI taxonomy): domain Eukaryota; kingdom Metazoa; phylum Arthropoda; class Insecta; order Lepidoptera; family Papilionidae; genus Parnassius; species Parnassius glacialis. The sequence goes on from JAVANC010000009.1 coordinate 45,500,402, forward strand.
TGAATAACTTTTTATAAGTGATAAATTTCACATGTAAAAAAAGGAAAAATCAAAGGAGTTGAATAAACGCCCTATAAGAAGGGGAACGGACCCCAGGATTTTTATAGTTAGAAGTTACGAAGGCAGATACTTTGATTGATTTAAAATATCCACTACATCCTGACTGTAATATATTAAAGTGCACTGCTGAACATAGATAGGCTTTCGCCATAAATTCCCTTTTATGAGGGATTTTGCCATAGTTGCCACGCTTGGCAGGCGGGTTGGCACCTGCGGTTTATTATAATTATGATTTCTTAATTGAAAAATTCCCATCGCCCATTAAAAATATATAATTTCATTAAAAAAAGTTGGCTTAATGTTTATTTGATTACATGAGTGAGAAACGTGTTATCAGTCCAATTGACGGTAAGATCCCATAGCCACTACAGCTGTAGCCAGCTCTAAATCAACTAAAACACACTATTGTAAAACACAGACTAACAAATCTGCGAGGACTAAGATACCTCATAATCTATAATTTATACTGGGTTACCCAGACACAATAATGAGTGCCGAGTGCACTCCTGCTTAGCGATAGAAATAAATAAGAGACTGGATCCTACCTAGACAGAAACAGAAACAGAAACTTTTTTATTCAATATAGATTATAAATAATACTTATTGAAAGTCACTCTTTTGTATAATTACCACTGGTTCGAAAAAAAACCTCTGTCCTGGGAAGAACCAGCAAGAAACCCAGCGGGACTTTTTTTAAATAACAGCTTACAATCATGTATGTTACACAAATTAACAACACAACAAATTAGAAATAGCATGGTAGCGATCACCTCATTTCCAGGGGTTATTATCATCTATTATATAGACTTAACAAAATGCCCTACCACATCATTACAGCCCTTCTCAAGTCCACTGCAGAACATAGGCCTCCCCCAAGGCATATCACTTGCATCCATCCTGCATGTCAAACCAGATCGTCACTCCCACTCCCATCTACAGAGACCCTTTTTACTGGAAAAGAGGCATTCCATCTTATTCCTTAGGGAGTGACAACGCATCTGAATTTTGATTCTTAATCGAGGATAAATGTAGATATCTATGGGCCACAGCATCCATTTACCATCAGGTGGACTGTGTGCTCGCTTGTCACCATTATTCATTCATTCATTAGTCCGCCATAGGCTGCAGTCGAGAAAGTTTGCCCCATCTTCTATATGGCTGACCCTTTATCACTTCTGCTAGCCCCATGCTAGCTGTCGATTTTTCTGGTTGTGCTGTTGCCACCTCATTACGAAGTCTACCGCAGTGAAACGCCGAGAATAGTAAACCTAAATCCCATCTATTACAACCTATATAAGTTATATTCTAGGCCTTCCCGGAGAATTATATACCTACAGGGAGGTTTTTGCCGCAGTTTGGCACTGCACCAACTGCGGTGACCAACCCGCCGGCCGGCGCGAGAGTGATAACTATGATATATGAGTAAGGCCGTCGTTTTTGCCACTTTTTGATGAAAAAATATTCTCATATTTTCATTGCTTATAGAAAACAACATAGTGGGTAAATTGTAATGGAGGTATTTTAATTAGGTTATACATCTCTTAAACTCTTACAACATATTCTTAATATTAATATAAGTTGTACATTAAAAAAAATACGAGTTAAATTCGTCCAGACTCCCAAATTTAACGAAAAACATGCTGTCTTTTTAGCATTTAAACTATAAAACTTATATCTTTGTAATGAACGTTTAATTAATTTGTGACTATCTGAAATTTCTTAATGGTAAGCTACTACATCGTGCTTTTCATGTCTTTAATAACGCGTTTTTTATAGATTTATTACGATTTAAACTTATGTTCCATATTTTTGCTTCTACGTTACTACTTTGTATGTTACCAAAATTTTCCCTTACAAAGCATTGAAAACAGTTTGATAGTGTTTTGTAATTGCACTGGCAACACTAAGTATTCCGGCAGCACAATTTAAAAAAAAAGACGCCATCTTGTCGTGTCGGAAGTCTGTCAAAGGTGCACGCGTTGTGTTTCGGCAGTGAATTTTAATTGTGAATTTTGGCGATTTCAAAGGTAAATATCAGTTTTTATTGTTCACATATTATATATTATTATTCACGAATAACAAATAAGTGCGTGGTAATGTGTCTATGTTTAAAATAAACATTGATGTCGAGTTATGTCTATTTATAACCTTGAAAAATCGCACTTTAACGTTACTTCTATGTAGCTTTGATGTCACTGGTAACGTTGATTGTATGTTTCGTAACGTTTTGCTGTTGTAAAGGTTTGTGCATATTGTAATTTATTAAATATACTTTTTTGTAAAAAATATCTACCTTTTTTTTAAGTTTTGATCATGTAGAGTAATGAAAAATCCACTCAGTAATTTTTTTATTTGATATACAGAGGGCATTTTTTTATTTGGTTTCCAAGCAGTTACTAATTACCTACTTATACTTTTATTTATTGGTATAGATTGTTTTACGAAATTCTAAAAACACATAAGACAAGAGTAGTTTATTTGCCTTAATTAATTTGTGTCGTTTAAGTAGTTTGGACATTCGTGGAAACTGAAAAAGAAAGGTTTTTAAACCATAATTTTGTGCCACTAAGTGGAAAAATAAAATAAACTCAAAAAAAGTAAAAAACGACTTCAAAAAGAATAAAGTTTAATCTTTTGTGAAAAACAATTAAGGATATCGGTGCCAATTGTTTCTAAAAATTAAACCAAATCTAACTGTTTACCACGTATTTTTTGGTCTTCTCTTTCTAGCAAAGGATGTCAATTAGCGTTAAAGAGAGATACACATACGTTCAAAAAAATGTGTTGCGAGGCGGGTAGTGTCACCCTTAGTCGATGTATTAAACATGACTGTATGAATGAATTAGAGCCCTTAAACCATACTATCCCTTTACTTTTCTGATTAACAATAAAACAATATAAACATTGTCACAGGTGCCGACGATGACTGCAGCTGAAAAGCAGAAAAAATATCGCGATAAGTTGAAAAAAGAAAACCCTCAAAAGTATGAAGAAATACAAAAGAAGGCCAAAGAAAGATCTGCACGTTACTATGAGAAAAAAAAAGAGTACCTATACTGAAGAGCACAAACAAGAATTACGGAATAAATGGAAGGAAGATCGGAAAAAAGCAAAAGATGCCAAAATGGCATCACAAAATGAACCGGGTACGGCACATACTTCAAATTCCAAGCAAGATAATAACCAATTAACTTGCCGTAATATGCAACGCCGAATTGAATACAGACTGAAAGAAGAAACTGCACAACTGAGATTACAGTTAAACACATTGACTAAAGGTTTCAAAAGTCTTCAGAAAAAAACGAATAGACAACAAAAGAAAATAGACAAGATGCAGGCAGATTACGAGAATTTATTAACTAGATTAATCACGACAGAGGAAACCAATGACACATATACGCGAGAATTAGAAGAGAAAACACCGAGGAAAGAAGTAACAGAGTTCATAAATAATAACATACCTAACATTGAAACTCCCAAAAAAGAAGAAGTTAAGAAGAAACTACTAGAACACGATGTACTAACGAAGTCATTAAAATTACAATTCCAAACTGCTAACAATACCGAAAAGAATGTTTTGAGAAAAGTTTTGGATAACAACATTGTGAAGAAATATAAACTGAAAACAAGATTGAGAACCTTCCTGGGATTTAAGAGTAATTTCAAAAACTACCGTCATCAGAAGACCAGAACCACTGCATTGCAAAAGAAAATTGAATGTTTTTTTAACAGAGATGATGTTAGCCGCACCACTGCAGGCAAAAAAGAATACAGAACCTTCAAAAAAGTTACACGCCAAAAGAGATATTTGCTAGACAAACTAATCGTACTTCATAGAAAGTTTATCGCAGAAGAGGTCCAAATAAGTTTCAGTACTTTCAAAAAGTACCGCCCGTTTTACGTACTTTCTCCAAAAATCAAGGATTGCGAGAGTTGCGCGTGTTAAAAATATGGGTTTAGTTATTGTACTTGGTCGTTTTTTTGAGGCAGCCCATGGAAAAGGTGCCCCTGATGGTATCGGAGGGGCCATCAAACGTACTCTAGATGCCAAAATCGCTCAGAGGAAAGACATCCCAAATGCGGAAACAGCATTTGATATTTTGAAATCGGAGGACACAAGTATCAAATTATTTTATATTTCTTCTGTTAACATCAAGCCTTTACACACAAAGCTTAGTCCTTTGCCGCAAACAATGAAAATTCATCAGCTGATAACAATAGAAAAGCTGAAACTCAAATACAGAGATCTCAGCTGTTTCTGTGGGGATCCTAGAGGCAACTGTGAATGTCACTCACCTGTAGCTCATAGCTTTTTGCCCACTATTTACGCAAACGAAAAACACACATCGAATAAACAAGAAAAATGTGAAAAGAAAAAGGAAGTTAAAAATTCAAAGAATAGCAATAAAACTAGGCGAAGGCGTTTCAGTTCATCAACCGAAGAAGACGAATATGATGATAGTATTGAGTATGCGGAAAGCGACGCCCCGGCGTTTTTTTCTGATGAGTCAATAAGTCCAGATTTTAACGACGATGAAAACAATCTAATCACAGAACTTGACGAAAAAACAGGTGTTCTGAGGCCAAAAATTGATCCAAACAAGAAAGTCACTCTGATATCCACAATAATTTTAAAGAAACCTAATGCTGAAAATAATCCTAAACATGAAAGGAAAAGAAAAATAATTTGTCAAAATGAAGATTTAATCCATAAAAGATTTTGCGAAACTACGAAACATGTAACTGGGAAAGATGATGTGACAATTTTGTCACAATTAAGAAAAAAACCGGAAAATACTGCGAGTTGTGATTTAAGAGAGAGTTATTTATTTGGAAAAGAAGACCCGATAAAGGAAATAAGAAGTAACAAAATTGAGACTGATAAAAGAAAAATCGACCAGAACAGGGAAAATAAAAACGATACCAAAGAAGAGATCAAAAAGAATTTGAAAGAAAAGTTTCTAATAGAAGAGAAGCACAAAATTGAGATTGAATGTACTAAGAAAGATGAAAGCAAGGAAATTCTTATTGTTATCGCAGAAGAAGAGAGAAAAGAAGCTGATGAAAATAAAGAAAATTATACAATTGAGACTGAATATAAAAAACAACTTGAAAGCATGAGAGGACAAAATAATACTGGTGAAGTTTTACAAGACGCAGATAAATATAAACAAATGAAGAAAACAGATTTAGATAAAATAAACAAATCTGAGAATTTAAAAGAAGATGAAAGTGACAAGGAATCGAATACAAAGGAAGAAGGAAAAAAAGCAATTGAGAATGAAGAAAATACGCAGAACTTTATTTTCAATATAAATGACAGTATAATAGTTCGATATTTCCAAAGGAAAACGTAGAAATATTTTATAGGATTTGTTGAGAATATAGAATTTAAGAACGGAGAGAATTATTATAAAGTAAAATTTTCGAAAACTGTGAAGGATTTATCTGATTCCGTGAAGTTTGTAATCCAAAGAAAATTAGATATTGATATAGTGACCAATATTTCTATCGTCAAAAAGGTAAATTTGATTCAACGGGAGAAAGCCTCTAAAGAATATTACCTGAGTACCGATATTGATTTGGTTTATTTTAATAGTTGAATATTTATTTATAAGGTGTAAGAAAGGTTTTGTAATGCAATGACCTCTTATGTTCAGACGCCAGCACATTAGCCCACTCCAATCTGTCAAATTTCTTTAATAGATTTTCAACTTTATTACAAAAGTAGAAGGTACATGTTCGATTGAGAAAATTTGACAGAAGTTGATGTGCTGGCGTCTGTACCTAGGTTAAAGAGAATTATGTAGTTTTTGTTTTTACTTTTTTATGTTATTTAATTTAGCTACGAGATTTTTTTTAATTTTAAATTTGTTGTAATTACCTACTCGTATTTCTAAAGTATTTTTTAACTACAGTTTCTAAGAAACATTTCGTGTCAATTTTATAAGAAAATACATACCAATATTAGTTACTTTCCTAGAAATGTACCTACTATTTTATTTAAGAAGATAACCCGTGTGATAATTGTAAAAACTTTTAGAGAAAGATTATATTGTTCTAATTTTGTGATTTCACGAAACACTATTGATCTCATTGTGTAGCTTATTTTATAGGTTTAAATCATATTATAATGAATGTTATTTCGTTTTTTTTTGTTTTCGTTAGAAGAGTTTTTGAGAAACTCTATCCATGACATTAAATATTTTTGTTACTTCACTTATGTCGTAGTATTATTTTCCTGATATTTGGTAAACTTGGTCAGATTTCATGGTTGTGTAATAATTCTAAGCTGTTTATAGTTTTAAACATTTTTCAACTTATTTTTTTTTCTATCACTGAACTTCTCACAGTTGGCGAATTGTACAGTTAGCTTATGCGTCGAAACCTCCTCCTTTTTGAAGTCAGCTAAAAATAGCGCGTTATGCAATCGGCCTTACAAACATTAAACGTTACTTTCGCGTTACTTCTATGTTACCGTAACATAAAAGTGTCTATGTTACTCTATGTTACTAAGTGGCAAAATCTACGGCCTTACCCATATATGACTATATGTGGCAATCTATGGAAACGGCCTAGCTTCAAAAGTAGATTTTAATAGGGTGTAATGAATGAAATGATATACAAAAAGTTGTTGTACAACGTTGCTTAAATGTCAGCCTTTTAAAATTATGTTTTATAATTTTTAAAAATTACATGGTTTTGTGTCTTTAATAATTTAAAAATTATATGATTTTGTGTCTTTTTGAATACACGCAAGAGAAAAAAGGAATTCTAAATGTGCGATATTTGTCATATCTAAAAAAAAACAACTGCATATATAGAAATCTTTTATTTACTACACAAGTATATTCATAATATAAATCTTTATAAATAATAAAACTTCTAAGCTAGCTAAATACTATGCTTCATTAATCTTATTATCTTATTATACACTTACTATACATATATTCCTTTATATTATTCGCAACATTATATACATATGAAGGAATATTTCCATAGTTGTTTATGCCTTGCGGAGATGTGATCCGGCACGGTGCGGCACGGTACGATACGGCACAGCACGGTCCGGTCCGGTCCGGTCAGTGCTCGCGCGCGATGTCCGAGAAGGCGTCGAGTATGTCCTGCGTGCTGAGAGGCAGCGTTAACCCGGCGCCCGGGTAACACGCCGCTATTCGTGCCTGCGCATCACACCCCAAATAAACCCTTGTAACACCTTTGTAGACGTAAATGTGACAAGCGCTTGGCTAAAAAAAGACTGCATGATACCATCCAGTATGATAACGTAATAATAGGCGACGGCGTTTTGCGCTGCTGCCATGTCTATGATGCACAGGTTGTCATGCGAATATCGCGAATGCGCAAAGTACTGTGGCGCCGAAGCATTGTTTTAGCGCCCGGGCACTTGCTGGCGAATGGATTAAAAATCTAAATGAAAATATGTTGTCACCCCTGAGAACTAAGATGGAATGCCACGTTACCAGTACAAAAGGTTTCCGGTTCTCTACACTCACCATACGAAACACAGCAGCATTAAGCTGCTATTTTACACAGGTATTCTGTGATAACGTAGTCCGTCCGCAGTCAAGCCGACCCATTCATGCTGCCAGTCATTATACAGCTCTAGCGTGGCTCTATTAATGCTTGCTTTTCTTGATCTGATCTCGCTCATCTTTTATGATCCGATTACACAAAACAAATGCTTATAAAACTGCTTCTAAAGCAAACTACTACTTTTAAATGACGTTTTAGAAACTTTCAGGACCAGCAACATGTTTCAGAAAATTTCGTTTTTATATAAAGCGTTCAATACGTATTTTAATAGAAAACAATATTTTCTTTAATATATTAATCGGGTATTAAAAGCAGCCAATTGTACATATTTGGACGTACTTACAAAAATTATCCACCCTACGCTGAGATCAAAAATGAGTTTAAATGGAAGGGGGGGGGGGGAATTACCTGAAGAGCGACGTGCTGCGCGATGAACTCCTCCTGCATGGCGCGCCACACGACCTGCAGCAGGCCGCCCTCCTCGCTCAGGTGCTTCTCCACCGTGCGGTACAGCCGGTGCAGCGACTTGCGCACTGCAGCCAACACCACACACATGCATTCATTCCAGCCGCCAAATTCCACCAACGCACATCGCGACATAACTCATGATAATCTGGATGCTTAGCAGTCCACTACTGTGAGATTTACTGGGAGTTTGCTTCCCCGCACGACGTCTTTGTGGAATCTTTACTACCGGCGAATTATATGGAACTATACGACTTAGGGACCTTAAAGAAACAACCTTACTTTTTTTTAAAAGATAGACAACGCACCTGCAACCCGTTGACACTTAACATCAGGTAAGCCGCATGCTTGTTTGCACCCTTTTCTTTACTTTAAAAAAAGAGAAAATGATTCATACCCTGTGTTCTACTAACTCTCTATACGCTTCAAACCGGAAACCAGCGGTGTAGGTGTAGTATGTACCAATGGCAGAAATAAGTACGGGGATGATATCGATTCAAGTGGAAATAGAATCCTACCATTTAATCTCATATCTTTTAACAAAAACATCACAAACATAAGTACGTAGTCTCTCAATGTATGCTGGGGAAATCATCACGCCATTTTGTCTCCTGGGTGTTGTAAGACATGACTTTGGGAAATGCGAGAAAAATTATGGCTGCCAATAGATGGTAGTACAACTATCTCGTTTACATCACACGTGAAATACTCATACCGGCGACGGGAAACAGCTACAAAGGCGCGATACATGTTACATCACCCTAACCCTAAGTTTGGTTAATTTTTCACACAATCGTAAAAATAAATGGAAATATCTCTTTGTGTCACGTGACAATCACGTGACTTGCATTGATTCAATTATTTTTTGCAGCTGGTTTGATTAACACTGATGAAGTAACATGGCAGTAGCCAAGCGTGATCGTTAAGGCAAATTCCCCCAGTGCAGCGGTGGACTTTTGATAGTAAAGACCGTCGCAAGAACGTGCTCCGTAATGGTAGTCCTCAGCGGACACGACACATGCAGCCGGCATACCATCCGACTCGGGGAAGACCAAGTTCGGCAGTGGGTTTTTCTAGGTATTAACTTTGTCCTGCGGACAACACACGTGCAATCGGCCCGCCATAGGGCTCGGGGAGGGCTAAGTTCAGCAGCGCATTTTTACCAGCTATTACTATATCAGTGGGTACCTTCGTGCGCCGGGTACATGGCCAGCAGGCGGCGCAGCTCGTGCTTGCTGAAGGCGGCGCGGTAGCACACCTCGTCCTCGCGCACGCCCGACGCCACGGCCTCCGCCACGCCCTGCCACACCACACCACACATGCAACACGCTACCACCGCATTTCACATTTATTGTTTATCACCATTTAGTTAAGTAAATATAAATTCACGGCGACGTCAAGGAATCCATCACTCCATTTCGTTTAGTGAGTGTCATAAAATACCACAAACACCTGTTAAGGTACGGTAGTTCACCTTTTCGATACTTGATGGCTCTGTACAAAAAGTAAATCGCGACGACGTTGATATAATATGTAATTATATCATGAGGATTTCATTTATTTTGGATAATATATAAAACTAAAAAATACAAAGAAATCAATTTAAGACCGTGCTCCTGTCCAAGAACAACTTTAATGTCTGGATAAGTACTAACAAAAAAATAATTGGCCTGCAAGATCTCCAGATCGATGTACTCTTATTGTGAACTTTTAAGAAAATTAAAAAGTCTTTGGAAATTTAAAAATAAACAATCTAGGTAAGGATGCTAGTTCGAGTCGATATGTACGAATTGTTAGAATAGAATAGAATAATAAAATTTTATAATTGAATTCGAGAGATTTTATCCCTTTCATAGACCCTATATCGATTGGTTGAATAAAGTAACGACAGTCTATTTTTTTTTTTCATTTTTAGCTGGTTCTACTCCCAGCTCAAGAAAACTTGTAAAAAAATATTTGAATGATATTATTCTTATTTTGAAAAACAAAGGAATGTGTCCTTTGAAAGAAATTTGATATCGTCAATATTAAATATACTTTCCCTTCATGTCCCGTTCAATTGTTCCACTCCGTATAAAATACTGCACCAGGTGGTGGAATCGAATACCGTGTATCTAATATCTAATCTACGTATTTATTTATTTATTTTTAAATAGTAATATGCAGTCGGCTTGTTTTCCGAATAATAATTTGATTGTTTATTGATTTCTGACAACTTTAAATTTTTAAGGCTATGTACGTTCTTTTTTTTTAAAATAAAGGTGACAAAAGAGTACAAAGTTTACCTGGTGATAAGTGGACGTTGAAATTCATAAAAATTGACATCTTTTTTTGGGTATGAATCAAAATGCAGATGCCTTGAGAACTAAGATGGAATGCTCCATTATCAGTGAAAAGGGACTCCGGTTTTCTACACTCGCCATACGCAACATTAAGCAGCTATTTCACGCTAGTATTCTGTGAGAGTGTGCTCCTTCCCAGATGGAGGCGAGCTATTTGTGCTAAAATCATTATACAACATCTAACGTAATTAACGCACATCCTCAGGCACCCCAATTAGTAGGTATATTATGTTATGTTCAGTTTACACCGAACACATTATGTACGCGTAGGCATTTTAGTTTAAAGTTTTTATTTAAGTCAGTACATGTACGGACGCCAACATTGTCTCGTGTGTGCTCACATACCTAAAATTTATAAACATTATAACAATAATAATATTATAACAATATAATAAACATTTTGTGTATAAACAGTATTTTAAGTAACATTACATCAAAAGGTGTTGAATACCACAACATGTTATATAATCATAATACATACACTGAATTCTTAGTTAAACGTGTTTACGAGGGCAACACTGAAAATTTCGGGAATCAAGGAAGTGACACAACATCACTATTTAAAAATGTATTTATTGCTTTTCGAAGTATTCTCCGCGAAATTTGACACATTTTTCCATACGATGGAACCGATAATTGAAGCAACCATTCCATTCGGAAGTTGGGGTCTCCAAAATGGCCGTTTTGTAGGCGTCCACAGCTTCTTCAGGTGATGGAAATCTCTGCCCACGCAATTTACTCTTTAGTTTAGGGAAAGTATAGAAATCAAAGGGCTTAGGTCGGGGCTGTACGGCGGATGGTCTAATAATTCTATGTTTTCTTGCTCTAAAAACTCTTTTGTTCTGTGTGCGGTGTGAGAATTGTCGTGATGGAGGATGATGCGGCAGTTGCAGTTCTCTTTAAGGAGTTCAGAAAAGACCTGTGGCAAACAAATGCTAGCATACCATTCTTTGTATTTGACTCATGCCAATGTCTAAAGTTGCCTGAATTTCGCGGTATGTCACATGTCGATCTTCCTCAATCAGCTTACGCACAGCATCAACGTTTTCTTGGGTGACTGCAGTTTTTGGACGACCTTGACGGGGATCATCAGTGAGCTTGACACGTCCACGTTGAAATTTAGCAAACCAGCGTAAATTGTGGTTTTGGATGGGGCTTCATCACCAAATGCAGAAATCATCCGGTCAACACACTGTTTTTGTGTTAAACCACTTCGAAAGTCATAATAAATCATCGCTCTTGAATTTTTTCGAGTCAATTCCATTTTCTCAACGACTAAACAAGTTTGACAAAACCTTGTGACAAGACCGAGAATCTTTATTTAAATAAATAAATGGTATTCGATTTTTAAACCCAAGGTCTTTTCAATTAAGAAGATTTTAATATGACAGGAACAGTAGAAATATTCCATTCCCGATACTTTTAGTGCAGCCTATGTATGCATTGATTATTTATTAAATTAGTTATACTAATTGTTACGGCCCGCAGCTGCCCCTGCAAAGGTCGCCTTGGCTAGGGCCCATAGCAGCCTGCTCGACGGGCAGACGCGGGTCGGGCCCAAGTGGCCACATATGGAAGAATGTCCTATAATACTAAACTGAAGGGAGAAGGCTAGAAAAATATAGTACGTACCTGTTTCCGACTCTAAGATCGCCCCAAGACTCGGTCAGGCCGTAAGTGGGTGTAAGGTGCATGGGAAGTGGTGTTTAGTGATGTGTATGTGTCTGAGACCTGGACCAGCTGAGGTGACTGACAGCGGCCGATTTCCAGGCTGCCCCACAATGCTGCATCACTCCAGCAGGCTTCACCGCTGAACCATTTCTTTCTTCATGTCACTATTTCAGTCTATTAACTTCATAGTACATTTAACTAACTTAAACTCGCCCAATTCCACATTCATCGTAGGATCGAACACGTGATACCCGACACAGTAACGGACAGTAGTTCAAATTCAACACTCAATGTCCCGGATTTACTTATCGCCAAATTATAAATAGGGAACTACCGCGATCTCTTCATGAGTAACACGGTTCAGCGTTAAACACAACTAAGTTCCTTCGTTCGACATCAAACACCACGCCGCGATAAGAATTCAAAATACCCCTCGGTGACACGTGAAACTAACAAAGCAGCCAACACACAAAAAAGGGCACTTAACGCGACGGCACAATTATAATGATTTTCAGACAATCAACCGGGAGACGCTCTCGAACTAGGAATACGCGGTTCGAATCCTAGACCGTATAACTACTCAGCGCGCGCGTGCGGAATTCCGCATCACCCGAGCATGTTAAAAATTAATTATATATTGGTAAATCCAATTGGGCATACCTTAAGCGCATTAAAAAAACTACGTATAACATGATTATACGGAATTTTTAAAGTAGTTTAAATACATTTCGACAGCACTATCGGCTTCAACATCCTCGAAAACCATGAAAATGACACCCGTGATGAAAAAATTGATACCTATTGCAGCCGCCATCTTGGATTTACATTTCGACAGCACTATTGGCTTCAACTCTCTCGAAAACAATGAAAATGACACCCATGATGAAAAAATTGATACCTATTGCAGCCGCCATCTTGGATTTACATTTCGACAGCACTATCGGCTTCAACTCTCGAAAACCATGAAAATGACACCCAAGATGAAAAAATTGGTACCTACTTCAGCTGCCATCTTGGATTTACATTTCGACAGCACTATCGGCTTCAACATCCTCGAAACTCATGAAAATGACACCCATAATGAAAAAATTAATACCCATTGCAGCCGCCACCTTAGATTTACATTTCGACAACCCTATCGGAGTCAACTCTCTCGAAAACTATGAAATTGACACCCATGATGAAAAAATTGATACCTATTGCAGCCGCCATCTTGGATTTACATTTCGACAGCACTATCGGCTTCAACTCTCTCGAAAACCATGAAAATGACACCCAAGATGAAAAAATTGGTACCTACTTCAGCCGCCATCTTGGATTTACATTTCGACAGCACTATCGGCTTCAACACTCTCGAAAACCATGAAAATGACACCCAAGATGAAAAAATTGGCACCCACTTCAGCCGCCATCTTGGATTTACATTTCGACAACCCTATCGGAGTCAACTCTCTCGAAAACTATGAAATTGACACCCATGATGAAAAAATTGATACCTATTGCAGCCGCCATCTTGGATTTACATTTCGACAGCACTATCGGCTTCAACTCTCTCGAAAACCATGAAAATGACACCCAAGATGAAAAAATTGGTACCTACTTCAGCCGCCATCTTGGATTTACATTTCGACAGCACTATCGGCTTCAACACTCGAAAACCATGAAAATGACACCCAAGATGAAAAAATTGGTACCTACTTCAGCTGCCATCTTGGATTTACATTTCGACAGCACTATCGGCTTCAACATCCTCGAAACTCATGAAAATGACACCCATAATGAAAAAATTAATACCCATTGCAGCCGCCACCTTAGATTTACATTTCGACAACCCTATCGGCTTCAATTCTCTCGAAAACCATGAAAATGACACCCATGATGAAAAAATTGATACCTATTGCAGCCGCCATCTTGGATTTACATTTAGACAGCACTATCGGCTTCAACTCTATCGAAAACCATGAAAATGACACCCAAGATGAAAAAATTTATATCTATTGCAGCCGCCAACTTGGATTTACATTTCGACAGCACTATCGGCTTCAACACCCTCGAAAACCATGAAAATGACACCCATGATGAAAAAATTGATACCTGTTGCAGCCGCCATCTTGGATTTACATTTCGACAGCACTATCGGCTTCAACACCCTCGAAAACCATGAAAATGACACCCATGATGAAAAAATTGATATATTTTGCAGCCGCCATCTTGGATTTACATTTCGACAACACTATCGGCTTCAACACCCTCGGAAACCATGAAAATGACACCCATGATGAAAAAATTGGTACCTAATTCAGCCGCTATCTTGTATTTACATTTCGACAGCACTATCAGCTTCAACACCCTCGAAAACCATGAAAATGACACCCATGATGAAAAAATTGGTACCTACTTCGGCCGCCATCTTGGATTTACATTTCGACAGCACTATCGGCTTCAACACTCGAAAACCATGAAAATGTCACCCATGACAAAAAAAATTATACTACTTGCTTTTAGTACGTACTACTATTATTTATTCTGTGCTTTTAAATATTGTAATAAAAAAATGTCTTATTATTATTATAATTAAATATTTAAGAAATTTGGTTATTAGAATATTGTGTATTTGTACAGCGATCTTTTTGAGCCGCTGCAAACAACCGAAACAATGTCCACTCACGAAGGCGACTGAAGCCAAACCACAGAAAAAAAAAAAACAAAAAACCAGCACAAACTATATAGAAACACTACCAAACCAGTGGCATACAGTCCATACTATAATTTTTCTTAGAGGTATTATTATGTCATGACAGTTTGTCCATGTTGCAGTAGATGTCGCTTTTTTAAATTTAGCCATGCTTGGCCAATTAAGAATCAAACAAATTAATGAATAGTTTAAAATACAATCGAACCTTTCTAACTTACTATTTTGTTACAAAACAAATTTGTAATTAAATTTTTAGTATAATTTATTTATTTTACATTATTCCCTATATATAATGTACTCTGTGAGCCAAACTAAACTACTCATTACTACTCTGTGGCTGTAGCTTCCCATTTAGAGAAAGAGTTTTGGCGGGAACTCGACCGGCGGCGGCTTGCTGCTCCTGTATTATTGTTTAAATAATGGTTTGAAGTGGACTTTGATATGTAAAAGTAGTGCGATTTTGTGTATTAAGTGTCTGCGCATGTGAACTATTAATGGAAACTGTGAAACAAGTGCTCTGATGGTGATGGAATCTCAAGATAAGCTGTTTGTTTGCATAGGCGCCTTTAGATACCATCGCCAACTGTCAGCTGCCTGCTGGCTCAAGTTACCGTCAAAATCTCCCAAGGCTGCACAATGTGACGCATCAACATATTGTGAAGCAGTGAAATATGAAGGAAAATTATACATGAAGACAAGGCTGTATGGCATAGTTCCTTTGCCTGCTCTCTCGAGCGAATAATAAAAACAACAACAACAACCATTTAGAGAAATATTTTTGTATACGAGGCTAACAAATCAACGAAAATTTCGCCATTTTGGAGCCGAAAAAAATTAATTATAGCTAAACAAAACAAAACTACACTGCCATTTACATTCAGTGGCTTCCCACATGATAGATGAAGAGATTAAAAAATAGATTGAGTTAAACAATTAATATTTTCAAAAGTTATTGTGTTTACAAGCCACAGGGACATGATAAATCCACACCATAAGCCACTAAAACCCTTTTTTTTTATTTAAAAATAGCAATTAATCGATTTAAAAAAATATTAATAAGTTCAACAATCATTTATCTTTCTAACAATGTGCTTTTTATATCATTTATATGTATAATATGATTGCTAGATACGATTTTATTCGATAAAATGTTGGAATCTTAATTTTTAGGCGATAGTAGAACACACCTTGCGCTTCCGCTTAAGGTATGCAATATTGCAAAATTCACTTCAAACGCAATCATAAATCTAACCATCTGGACCCTACACCGGTCGCGTGAACTTCGGCAGCGATAACCGAGATACGCGGATTAACCGCATTGCGGCCAGCGAGCTACTGTCGCTCGCCAACCAGCACCAAAACGCTGGGAAGCTGCATTCCACTCCCCCTCCCCGCGACACGCGTGACACCTGGCACCATCGGGCGACTCACGAAGTCGAACGTGATTGGAGGACGTACAAATTACCTTTTTTGGGCCTAAACACTAACTCCGGAACAATGTTGTGGTCACCGTACAAAACCACGAACGCTAGGTATAAGTCTTGCTAGCCTAGTAGGTATTCGCTCGCGTTCGAGACGAGTTAACGCCGCCGCCGCTTGACACAACTGTAGGTAGGTAATAGTGCCGAAAAAAGCCGACAATACATGATTGGTTACGTTAAAGAAATACCTACCTATGAACATTAACAGATACCAGAACTCCGTGCATTGAGTTTTTTATTTAAGTCTAGTAAACATTTGATTGCATCTTTCAATCACACTTTTCAAGCATTGGACTTTCGACTCTGAATAATTTTTTGCATACCTACATACTGCATACATACATGTTCTACTATCGCTTAAAAATTAAGATTCCAACATTTTATCGAATAAAATCGTATCTAGCAATCATATTATACATATAAATGATATAAAAAGCACATTGTTAGAAAGATAAATGATTGTTGAACTTATTAATAATTTTTTTAAATCGATTAATTACTATTTTTAAATAAAAAAATCGGTTTAAGTGGCTTATGGTGTGGATTTATCATGTCCCTGTGGCTTGTAAACACGATAACTTTTGAAAATATTAATTGTTTAACTCAATCTATTTTTTAATCTCTTCATCTATCATGTGGGAAACCACTGAATGTAAATGATAGTGTAATTTTGTTTTGTTTAGATATAATTAATTTTTTTCGGCTCCAAAATGGCGAAATTTTCGTTGATTTGGTAGCCTCGTATATAAATAATTTCTGTAAATGGGAAGCTACAGCCACAGAGTAGTTTAGTTCGGCTTCAGTCGCCGTCGTGAGTGTGGATATTGTTTCGGTTGTTTGCAGCGGCTCAAAAAGATCGCTGTACAAATACACAATATTCGAATAACCAAATTTCTTAAATACTTGATCATAATAATAATAAGATATTTTTTTATTACAATATTTAAAAGCACAGAATAAATAACAGTAGTACGTACTAAAAGTAAGTAGTATAATTTTCTTTGTCATGAGTGACATTTTCATGGTTTTCGAGGGTGTTGAAACCGATAGGGTTGTCGAAATGTAAATCCAAGATGGCGGCCGCAATAGGTATAAATGTTTTCATCATGGGTGTCATTTTCATGGTTTTCGTGGGTGCTGAAGCCGATAGTGCTGTCGAAATGTAAATCCAAGGTGGCGGCTGCAATAGGTATAATTTTTTTTATCATGGGTGTCATTTTCATGGTTTTCGAGGGTGTTGAAGCTGATAGTGCTGTCGAAATGTAAATCCAAGATGGCGGCTGAATTAGATACCAATTTTTTCATCATGGGTGTCATTTTCATGGTTTTCGAGGGTGTTGAAGCCGATAGTGCTGTCGAAATGTAAATCCAAGATGGCGGCTGTAATAGGTATAATTTTTTTTATCATGGGTGTCATTTTCATGGTTTTCGAGGGTGTTGAAGCCGATAGTGCTGTCGAAATGTAAATCCAAGATGGCGGCTGTAATAGGTATAATTTTTTTTATCATGGGTGTCATTTTCATGGTTTTCGAGGGTGTTGAAGCCGATAGTGCTGTCGAAATGTAAATCCAAGATGGCGGCTGCAATAGGTATAATTTTTTTTATCATGGGTGTCATTTTCATGGTTTTCGAGGGTGTTGAAGCTGATAGTGCTGTCGAAATGTAAATCCAAGGTGGCGGCTGCAATAGGTATAATTTTTTTTATCATGGGTGTCATTTTCATGGTTTTCGAGGGTGTTGAAGCTGATAGTGCTGTCGAAATGTAAATCCAAGATGGCGGCTGAATTAGATACCAATTTTTTCATCATGGGTGTCATCTTCATGGTTTTCGAGGGTGTTGAAGCTGATAGTGCTGTCGAAATGTAAATCCAAGATGGCGGCTGAATTAGGTACCAATTTTTTCATCATGGGTGTCATTTTCATGGTTTTCGAGGGTGTTGAAGCCGATAGTGCTGTCGAAATGTAAACCCAAGATGGCGGCTGCAAAATTATCAATTTTTTAATCTTGGGTGTCATTTTCATGGTTTTCGAGGGTGTTGTAGCCGATAGTGCTGTCGAAATGTAAATCCAAGATGGCGGCTGCAATAGGTATCAACTTTTTCATCATGGGTGTCATTTTCATGGTTTTCGAGAGTTGAAGCCGATAGGGTTGTCGCAATGTAAATCCAAGGTGGCGGCTGCAATGGGTATCAATTTTTTCATCATGGGTGTCATTTTCATGGGTTTCGAGGGTGTTGAAGCCGATAGTGCTGTCGAAATGTACATCCAATGTGGCGGCTGCAATGGGTATCAATTTTTTCATCATCGGTGTCATTTTCATGGTTTTCGAGGGTGTTGAAGCGGATAGTGCTATCGAAATGTAAATCCAAGATGGCGGCTGCAATAGATATAATTTTTTTCATCATTGGTGTCATTTTCATGGTTTTCGGGGGTGCTGATGCCGATAGTGCTGTCGAAATGTAAATCCAAGGTGGCGGCTGCAATAGGTATAAATTTTTTCATCATGGGTGTCATTTCATGGTTTTCGAGGGTGTTGAAGCTGATAGTGCTGTCGAAATGTAAATCCAAGATGGCGGTTGAATTAGGTACCAATTTTTTCATCATGGGTGTCATTTTCATGGTTTTCGAGGGTGTTGAAGCCATTAGTGCTGTCGAAATGTAAATCCAAGATGGCGGTTGCAAAATATATCAATTTTTTAATCTTGGGTGTCATTTTCATGGTTTTCGAGGGTGTTGTAGCCGATAGTGCTGTCGAAATGTAAATCCAAGATGGCGGCTGCAATAGGTATCAATTTTTTCATCATGGGTGTCATTTTCATGGTTTTCGAGAGTTGAAGCCGATATGTCGCAATGTAACTCCAAGGTGGCGGCTGCAATGGGTATCAATTTTTTCATCATGGGTGTCATTTTCATGGGTTTCGAGGATGTTGAAGCCGATAGTGCTGACGAAATGTACATCCAACATGGCGGCTGAAGTAGGTACTAATTTTTTCATCATGGGTGTCATTTTCATGGTTTTCGAGGGTGTTGAAGCGGATAGTGCTATCGAAATGTAAATCCAAGATGGCGGCTGCAATAGATATAATTTTTTTCATCATTGGTGTCATTTTCATGGTTTTCGGGGGTGCTGATGCCGATAGTGCTGTCGAAATGTAAATCCAAGGTGGCGGCTGCAATAGGTATAAATTTTTTCATCATGGGTGTCATTTCATGGTTTTCGAGGGTGTTGAAGCTGATAGTGCTGTCGAAATGTAAATCCAAGATGGCGGTTGAATTAGGTACCAATTTTTTCATCATGGGTGTCATTTTCATGGTTTTCGAGGGTGTTGAAGCCATTAGTGCTGTCGAAATGTAAATCCAAGATGGCGGTTGCAAAATATATCAATATTTTAATCTTGGGTGTCATTTTCATGGTTTTCGAGGGTGTTGTAGCCGATAGTGCTGTCGAAATGTAAATCCAAGATGGCGGCTGCAATAGGTATCAACTTTTTCATCATGGGTGTCATTTTCATGGTTTTCGAGAGTTGAAGCCGATATGTCGCAATGTAACTCCAAGGTGGCGGCTGCAATGGGTATCAATTTTTTCATCATGGGTGTCATTTTCATGGGTTTCGAGGATGTTGAAGCCGATAGTGCTGTCGAAATGTACATCCAACATGGCGGCTAAAGTAGGTACTAATTTTTTCATCATGGGTGTCATTTTCATGGTTTTCGAGGGTGTTGAAGCGGATAGTGCTATCGAAATGTAAATCCAAGATGGCGGCTGCAATAGATATAATTTTTTTCATCATTGGTGTCATTTTCATGGTTTTCGGGGGTGCTGATGCCGATAGTGCTGTCGAAATGTAAATCCAAGGTGGCGGCTGCAATAGGTATAAATTTTTTCATCATGGGTGTCATTTCATGGTTTTCGAGGGTGTTGAAGCTGATAGTGCTGTCGAAATGTAAATCCAAGATGGCGGTTGAATTAGGTACCAATTTTTTCATCATGGGTGTCATTTTCATGGTTTTCGAGGGTGTTGAAGCCGATAGTGCTGTCGAAATGTAAATCCAAGATGGCGGTTGCAAAATATATCAATTTTTTAATCTTGGGTGTCATTTTCATGGTTTTCGAGGGTGTTGTAGCCGATAGTGCTGTCGAAATGTAAATCCAAGACGGCGGCTGAAGTAGGTACCAATTTTTTCATCATGGGTGTCATTTTCATGGTTTTCGAGAGTTGAAGCCGATAGGGTTGTTGCAATGTAAATCCAAGGTGGCGGCTGCAATGGGTATCAATTTTTTCATCATGGGTGTCATTTTCATGGGTTTCGAGGGTGTTGAAGCCGATAGTGCTGTCGAAATGTAAATCTAAGATGGCGGCTGAAGTAGGTACCAATTTTTTCATCATGGGTGTCATTTTCATGGTTTTCAAGGGTGTTGAAGCGGATAGTGCTATCGAAATGTAAATCCAAGATGGCGGCTGTAATAGATATAATTTTTTTCATCATTGGTGTCATTTTCATGGTTTTCAGGGGTGCTGATGCCGATAGTGCTGTCCAAATGTAAATCCAAGATGGCGGCTGAAGTAGGTACCAATTTTTTTCATCATGGGTGTCATTTTCATGGTTTTCGAGGGTGTTGAAGCCGATAGTGCTGTCGAAATGTATTTAAACTACTTTAAAAATTCCGTATAATCATGTTATACGTAATTTTTTTAATGCGCTTAAAGTATGCCCAATTGGATTTACCAATATTTTTATTGATTATTATGATACAATGTCAATAGGCAATATTCGTTACAAAATGTTATGAATTTGCATAACATTTTAATTGTAATTGTAAATAATAATGAACTGCTAAAACTAAGAGGCAATCAGTACGACAACATAATTTAAAAACGGCGTATTTAAAAGATGTGAATCAAGATTACAATAATTTTAAGAAGAAATATTTAACTTACTGATAGCTTAACTCTCATGCAACGTTGTATTTTAATTCCGTAGCGCAGTGGCTTAGCAATTGAGTTGCAGCGCTAAGGACCACGGGTTCGAATACCGCACGGAACAATATTTGTATGGCCTACAAATAATTGTTCCGGGTCTGGATGTTTGTCCTCGTGCAATTTATGTTTGTACACTGCCCCCACAATACAAGAGAAATCTTGGACGTTACGTTTTAAAAAAGAAAGACAATAATTTAGAAAGCAATTTAGTTTCATTTTTCACTATTCTAAAATTGTTCTCTCATAGAATTACTATTTTTAGGTCCTCGGCACTTGACTCATTTGTGACGTGCGCGTGCACACAGTGGGACCTGGCGGTCGGTGCTCACCTCGAAGAACTGCGCGAGCTTGTCGAGCGGGCGGCCGAAGTACTGCGTGACGTGCGCGTGCACACAATGGAGCCTGAGGGTCGGTGCTCACCTCGAAGAACTGCGCGAGCTTGTCGAGCGGGCGGCCGAAGTACTGCGTGACGTGCGCGTGCACACAATGGAGCCTGAGGGTCGGTGCTCACCTCGAAGAACTGCGCGAGCTTGTCGAGCGGGCGGCCGAAGTACTGCGTGACGTGCGCGTGCACACAATGGAGCCTGAGGGTCGGTGCTCACCTCGAAGAACTGCGCGAGCTTGTCGAGCGGGCGGCCGAAGTACTGCGTGACGTGCGCGTGCACACAATGGAGCCTGAGGGTCGGTGCTCACCTCGAAGAACTGCGCGAGCTTGTCGAGCGGGCGGCCGAAGTACTGCGTGACGTGCGCGTGCACACAATGGAGCCTGAGGGTCGGTGCTCACCTCGAAGAACTGCGCGAGCTTGTCGAGCGGGCGGCCGAAGTACTGCGTGACGTGCGCGTGCACACAATGGAGCCTGAGGGTCGGTGCTCACCTCGAAGAACTGCGCGAGCTTGTCGAGCGGGCGGCCGAAGTACTGCGTGACGTGCGCGTGCACACAATGGAGCCTGAGGGTCGGTGCTCACCTCGAAGAACTGCGCGAGCTTGTCGAGCGGGCGGCCGAAGTACTGCGTGACGTAGGCGCGCAGCGCGTCGGCGTAGCGCGCGCGGCACTCGCGGCGCAGCGCGTCCAGCGCGTGACGTGCGCGTGACGTGCGCGTGCACACAATGGAGCCTGAGGGTCGGTGCTCACCTCGAAGAACTGCGCGAGCTTGTCGAGCGGGCGGCCGAAGTACTGCGTGACGTAGGCGCGCAGCGCGTCGGCGTAGCGCGCGCGGCACTCGCGGCGCAGCGCGTCCAGCGCGTGACGTGCGCGTGACGTGCGCGTGCACACAATGGAGCCTGAGGGTCGGTGCTCACCTCGAAGAACTGCGCGAGCTTGTCGAGCGGGCGGCCGAAGTACTGCGTGACGTAGGCGCGCAGCGCGTCGGCGTAGCGCGCGCGGCACTCGCGGCGCAGCGCGTCCAGCGCGTGACGTGCGCGTGACGTGCGCGTGCACACAATGGAGCCTGAGGGTCGGTGCTCACCTCGAAGAACTGCGCGAGCTTGTCGAGCGGGCGGCCGAAGTACTGCGTGACGTAGGCGCGCAGCGCGTCGGCGTAGCGCGCGCGGCACTCGCGGCGCAGCGCGTCCAGCGCGTGACGTGCGCGTGACGTGCGCGTGCACACAATGGAGCCTGAGGGTCGGTGCTCACCTCGAAGAACTGCGCGAGCTTGTCGAGCGGGCGGCCGAAGTACTGCGTGACGTAGGCGCGCAGCGCGTCGGCGTAGCGCGCGCGGCACTCGCGGCGCAGCGCGTCCAGCGCGTGACGTGCGCGTGACGTGCGCGTGCACACAATGGAGCCTGAGGGTCGGTGCTCACCTCGAAGAACTGCGCGAGCTTGTCGAGCGGGCGGCCGAAGTACTGCGTGACGTAGGCGCGCAGCGCGTCGGCGTAGCGCGCGCGGCACTCGCGGCGCAGCGCGTCCAGCGCGTGACGTGCGCGTGACGTGCGCGTGCACACAATGGAGCCTGAGGGTCGGTGCTCACCTCGAAGAACTGCGCGAGCTTGTCGAGCGGGCGGCCGAAGTACTGCGTGACGTAGGCGCGCAGCGCGTCGGCGTAGCGCGCGCGGCACTCGCGGCGCAGCGCGTCCAGCGCGTGACGTGCGCGTGACGTGCGCGTGCACACAATGGAGCCTGAGGGTCGGTGCTCACCTCGAAGAACTGCGCGAGCTTGTCGAGCGGGCGGCCGAAGTACTGCGTGACGTAGGCGCGCAGCGCGTCGGCGTAGCGCGCGCGGCACTCGCGGCGCAGCGCGTCCAGCGCGTGACGTGCGCGTGACGTGCGCGTGCACACAATGGAGCCTGAGGGTCGGTGCTCACCTCGAAGAACTGCGCGAGCTTGTCGAGCGGGCGGCCGAAGTACTGCGTGACGTAGGCGCGCAGCGCGTCGGCGTAGCGCGCGCGGCACTCGCGGCGCAGCGCGTCCAGCGCGTGACGTGCGCGTGACGTGCGCGTGCACACAATGGAGCCTGAGGGTCGGTGCTCACCTCGAAGAACTGCGCGAGCTTGTCGAGCGGGCGGCCGAAGTACTGCGTGACGTAGGCGCGCAGCGCGTCGGCGTAGCGCGCGCGGCACTCGCGGCGCAGCGCGTCCAGCGCGGGCGCGCGCAGCGAGCTCACGGCGCCGTGCAGCCGGTGGTAGTTCTCTGCGGACACCACAACTGCACTTAGCCCGCCGCCCGGCTCGGGGAGGACCAGCTTCAACACTGGCATTTATGAAAGCTACTAACTTTCCCGACCAATTGGTAGTAACGATCTGAGTACATGGTTGCAGTCGGTGGTAGTTCTCTGCACAC
Organism: Parnassius glacialis; assembly: GCA_033319125.1. Classification (NCBI taxonomy): domain Eukaryota; kingdom Metazoa; phylum Arthropoda; class Insecta; order Lepidoptera; family Papilionidae; genus Parnassius; species Parnassius glacialis. The sequence continues at coordinate 45,524,429 of JAVANC010000009.1, forward strand.
ACAACGGATGCGGCCGGCAAACCATCCGGCTCGGACAGGACCATATTTGGCAGTGTGTTTTTGACAACCATTAGCTTTTGCGATTAATTACCCGTCGCGATCTGAATAGTTGGATGCCACGTCACGGCTCTTGGGTTCAAAGGCGGTTAGTAGAATCCTAACAGAGTATAATGTAAGGCGCAAAATTAAATAAGCAAAACACGGCAGAATGTTGTCACATCACACAATATTTTAATGTTACAGTTACTTAAATACTTGACAAATGCAGTGCATATAATACTAGGTATAATAAAGTCGCATAAATAGATACCATTGCACTACACCGCCTTGAATCTATTCACAATGAAAAAATTCAGCGCGATGGTTTAGGCGAGCTTGTGTTCATGTTGGCCGCCAGGCATTTGCGCGAGTGTGTCGTGTTATCAGAGGTTGTGAACATAGACGACGAACTTTTATTTTTAATCGAAATTTCTTACCTAAAGTGGGAGATAACAAAAAGTAGAATCGGTATGTACGAATTTAATAAATAAAGAGAACTGGCAGAGGGGAATAATCATGCGTTCGCATCCATTGGATTCAATGGTCGATTGTTTGCACCTACAAGTTGAAATTTGTTGATCTTACCCACACACACACAAAAAACTTCATACTTTTGATGTTGCCGCGAGTATACACAGGAGAGGGAGGGGAGGGTGTGGGGGGAGTGTGCACGTACCCATGTGCACGACGGCGCGCGGGGTGCGCGGGTGCTCGGCGCGCTGGATGGCGCGCAGCATGGCGGTGCCCAGCGCCAGGTACCAGCGCTCCAGGCAGTATACACAGGGGGGGAGGGGAGGGTGTGGGGGGAGTGTGCACGCACCCATGTGCACGACGGCGCGCGGGGTGCGCGGGTGCTCGGCGCGCTGGATGGCGCGCAGCATGGCGGTGCCCAGCGCCAGGTACCAGCGCTCCAGGCAGTATACACAGGGGGGGAGGGGAGGGTGTGGGGGGAGTGTGCACGCACCCATGTGCACGACGGCGCGCGGGGTGCGCGGGTGCTCGGCGCGCTGGATGGCGCGCAGCATGGCGGTGCCCAGCGCCAGGTACCAGCGCTCCAGGCAGTATACACAGGGGGGGAGGGGAGGGTGTGGGGGGGAGTGTGCACGCACCCATGTGCACGACGGCGCGCGGGGTGCGCGGGTGCTCGGCGCGCTGGATGGCGCGCAGCATGGCGGTGCCCAGCGCCAGGTACCAGCGCTCCAGGCAGTATACACAGGAGGGGGAGGGGAGGGTGTGGGGGGAGTGTGCACGCACCCATGTGCACGACGGCGCGCGGGGTGCGCGGGTGCTCGGCGCGCTGGATGGCGCGCAGCATGGCGGTGCCCAGCGCCAGGTACCAGCGCTCCAGGCAGTATACACAGGAGGGAGAGGGGGGGAGTGTGCACGCACCCATGTGCACGACGGCGCGCGGGGTGCGCGGGTGCTCGGCGCGCTGGATGGCGCGCAGCATGGCGGTGCCCAGCGCCAGGTACCAGCGCTCCAGGCAGTATACACAGGGGGGGAGGGGAGGGTGTGGGGGGAGTGTGCACGCACCCATGTGCACGACGGCGCGCGGGGTGCGCGGGTGCTCGGCGCGCTGGATGGCGCGCAGCATGGCGGTGCCCAGCGCCAGGTACCAGCGCTCCAGGCAGTATACACAGGAGGGGGAGGGGAGGGTGTGGGGGGAGTGTGCACGCACCCATGTGCACGACGGCGCGCGGGGTGCGCGGGTGCTCGGCGCGCTGGATGGCGCGCAGCATGGCGGTGCCCAGCGCCAGGTACCAGCGCTCCAGGCAGTATACACAGGAGGGAGAGGGGGGGAGTGTGCACGCACCCATGTGCACGACGGCGCGCGGGGTGCGCGGGTGCTCGGCGCGCTGGATGGCGCGCAGCATGGCGGTGCCCAGCGCCAGGTACCAGCGCTCGAGGTCGGCGCGCCGGCCACCACGCGCGAAGATCGCCTCGCACTCCGCCGCCATTTGTTCCAGCTCCGGTACAAACGACAGCACACCGCACTTGGGCCGCCGTGCCGCCTGCAAGCACACACGCACCACCCTAATAACACTCATACCATAATAAAGCGTAATACACACGCTAAAGCCACTATTTAAATTTCAATAAAGTTTTGTGTTAAGTTGCAAGATGCATTATTAACTACATGTTAAAATAAATGTCGGTGTACAAATTACCTTGTTTATTTGAATTGCGATGTTAAGAATCATGCGAGTGTAATGACCTCAAATAATTGATTATTGTAAATTAGTACTAGCACATTTGTGAACACTGAGTTTGCAGTGTTTACATTACGTTTTTGACCGTGTACTCTCACACAGAATACCAGCGTGAAATAGCAGCTCAATGCTGTTGTGTTTCGTATGGAGTGTATTGAACCGGGGACCCTTTTTAAAAAGTGTATTTTCTTTCAACTTCAAACAGAAGACGGTAGTCAATTGAGTGAACGGAATGATTCAACTATCTATCTCACTCGTCGCGTCGTCGTCCTTAACCCTTAACGTTTCGCGTTATCGCGTTATATTGTAGTCGTTCCGCGTTCATTTATAAACGTAGACAGAGACAAAACAGTCCTTACTTACTTACTAGAAGTGAACTTTTTGTCAATCAAATAGAGTCGCTAATGTATTACCAGTAGTCAATACTGTCGTTGTGATGCGACGATCAAAGCTTATGGTTGTTGACATAGAGTTCAAAGTCGACTTGCATGAACAATGAACATTAAATACATAAAACATTTACTTCTAAAACACACTCTTTAAATAGTCGCAAATCGTTTAATTAGTGGACGACAGTAGGAATCCATAGAAGTAGACAAAAGTTGTATGACCTTTACAATGAAAGATTATATAATCATAGTGTTTCATTTAGAGAATATGTAAAAAAAATATTTCAAAATATTTAAAAGAGTGTGTTGCGCAGCCAAGTCTTTATATTTAAGAAACAAAATTAAGAATGCACCTAATAAAATTAAAATGACTTGGAGTATAATCAATAGTGAAACTGGCAAGATGAAACTACACAACTCAAACTTTCAAAAAAATTTTAACAATAATTTGACGAAATCAGATCAAGGCTTTTTAACAATATTTTACGGACATTCCGATCTTGACCACAAAGTCACTCAATTCCTCCCCTGCTGTCACCGAGCCATTACTCAAACAAAATCTAAATGTATGTAAAAAAGAATTTGCATTTCATAGAATATTATCAGGTGATATTGTAAATTATTTCAAAACTATTGATATTAAGAAAACAGCAGATATATGGGGGATTTCTGTTAAAGTTATTGCGTCTATAATAGATGCGATCGCACCCCAGCTTGCTATTATTTTCAGTGCTAGTATCAAATCTGGTGTGTTTCCTGATTTAACCGATTCGTTGCGGCACCGATTTTCGACAACTTTTATCTGAGGCGGCGAACAAATAGTTCATGACACGCCTTGCGTTGATGACACAGACATTGATGACACGGCTATTGTGCCATCAGCCATGTCTGAAAATAATGTTCTTTTTTATGCTTTTTTTACTTGTTTAGACCTAATTAAGTTTATTTGACATCAAACATAAGTTACAAATGGAAGGATACTTGTTTTTAGTGGGTAACTACGTGTTTTTTTACGCATTTTCTTTGAAATTGAGAGAAAGTGACTTTTTTTATGAAGAGATTACAGACCTTTTATACTAATTTTTGTTGTTTTAAAAATCATTTATATAAGTAATTACAGCTAAATAACCCTGGAAACCTTGGTTTTTATTAAATTAAATTTTCACCTAATAATAACATTTGTAAATATCAAACAATGAAGAACCTTAATTTGAAAAAAATATAAGGTATATCATTCATTGATATTTACAAATGTTAAATATTAATTAATGTTATACAAATGTAAAAGTAAAGTCGATCTGAAAACGTCTAATTAGTAAGAATAGCAAAACAAGTGTTTTCAAAAGGAAAAAGACGCCGGCGCTATACGGCGGCGGATTGACAAAAGACTTTTTATTAGCGAACTTTTTTTTATGCATTAACGGTTTCGAACTGTTTCAAGCAAAAATAAACCTTATACCATATCACAAGAGCACATGGTACTTCGTAGGTCCATTCAGCCAAATTATAGTAATAAGTCGGCACTTCAACCATTTTAAGCAAAAGATATAAAGGTATTGTTTTTTTTAACAGGAGAGTTGTTTTCTAGAAACTTGTTTATAACATGAGTTTGTGAGCGATCGCAATGAGTGCTATTATTTGTTCATTTGTTTCTTATTAGAGTATTTTTCCACAACATGTATTAAAAACCTATAAAGTAAAAACGGTACCATGTACAAGTTAAAAAAGGTTGTCAAATCCTAAAAATTTCAATTTTTCAAAATATCCAGACACGAAGCCGCAGGCATGAACTACTTGCAAAATAATGAATATTTTGTTCTGGATAATTTTTCGAAAAAAGCAATTTGAGCGAGTTATAACGATTTTGAAAAAGACACTTCTCGCGTGTCATACGCCACACACAAAAGTATTCGATGGCACGCCTGGCGTGTCACCCGCACTGAACCGGTTAATCGTTTAATAGATCGATAAAACGAATAATTTGGTAAGCTATTTCATACATTTCAAATCGTTGAAAGTTGTAAGAAACTGCAACTATCAACGATTTCAAATATACAGGGTATTTTGAAACGCTCTCAAAAACGAAGGCAGACGACAGTACCAACTATACCTTTGATGATGGGTGAAATATAAAATCGATCCTGATGAAAAAAAATATCATCTTTTCACAACGTTTCATTAGCTTTATTCATTCTCTATCATGTTAGTACAGCTAAATGAAACGATAATTTCATAAAAAAAAATCATGAAAATACTTAAACATAAAACCAGCAGTGGAATTACTGAATTACAATCCAAATAGCTGCGGGCCGCGCGAAGGCCTAATTCGCGCGGCCCGCAACTAGCAGGCCATACCACAATACCTAATAATTTACAACACTTGTCTAAATACCTAACTTATCTACTTACCCTACTATTTTGCCAATGTGCTTGTCTCCACGTAGCCACTTTTATTCGAATTCACAGGTTAAATAACCCAAATAACTGCTTCGATTCCCCGCTAATGAAAAATATACTTAAATGAAATGTAACCAAGGTTAGAGTCATGCGTTTTTATTCATCGTGTAGATATGTTTATTATTCTCATGTATTCAGTTATATGTACCTATTCAGATCAGATCAGTACTAAGTTACTTAAAAATTTGGTATGAAACAGCTTACCGCTGTAAATCCTCCGTGATCTTATGAGATGCGGCTCAAATTGTGCTCCATTCATTTAGAGGCAGATTTGGGCTCGGTTTTGCGTCTCGTCGTGCAGGCGGGGCATCATCGTGTGGTCTTCAACACAGTTCATACGTAGTTTGTCGAAAACATCCACGATCCTTTGGCGCATTTCGTCAGCACTATCACACTCACGACCCCTTCTTTCACATACCCCCACAGAAAGAGTCTTAACGGGGTCAGATCTGGTGAGCGAGGTAGCCAAGCGTGTGATCCTAGTCTGCCGATCCAGCGATCATCAAATAGTTGGTTGAGGCGCTCACGGGCGAACCTCACGACATGTGGAGGTGAACCATAATGCTTGAACCATGTGCGGCAATATTCAGCCAACTATAGGTCGTCTAAAATGTCAACCAACTGTTCATTTATGAAGTTCAGGTATCACTGTCCGTTAAGTCGCTGTGGCAGAAACACTGGTCCTAGTATGCGATCCTTAAATAAATCTGCCCATATGTTAACCGGCCATCGGGTTTGGTGCCCGGTTTGTCGAACAGCGTGCGGATTAACCTCGGAATACACGTGTGTATTTCTTCGGGTCCACAGGCCGTTTCTAGTAAATGTTGACTAGTCCGTCCAGATGACGTGCTCAATGAAACCAGGCACACGTTGTTGCTGATCTAATAACCAACGGCAGAAATTAACTCGCCGGCGGTGTGATCGCCGGGAACTAAAGCTTATACTTTGTACACTTTGTATTGGCGCATTCGGTTACGCTTTAACACTTTGTGAACTGTACAGTATGACACACTTGTTCCATCCCGACGCCTTAACAATTTAGCGATACTTCGTGTGCCTAGGTTCGGATTCCGGTGAACGATATCTAAAATGCGCTCCTCTGAGTGAACAGCCAGTTGACCTTCTGCCGCTACCAGAGCAATGGACCCATTTTCCAACATTCGCTGAAATGCTGCTGTTATCAGACGAGAGTCAGCTGGATGTCGAGCGGTCGGGAATTGCTCTCGGTAAATTCGAAATTCGCAATGCATGCGAAGCATTCCCGCGAGCTTTTTCAAGGCACATTAACATGTTGCCGTATTCACGAACACTATAAATGTACGTGTTAGGCATTATAAAAACAAAACAAGAAACTTAAACGTAACAACAAGAATAATATCATTAAGTAATAAATAACAAGTAATAACGACAATAATTTAATAAAGAAAACAATTGAACGGTCTCTTGTGATAGTCAACACGGAACTGTCTCAAAAACTAAAATTATTAATCAATTCCGCTAAAACAAATGCGCACAAAGTCCTTGAAGCACTGGATCCTTTCCCACACCGTTAATAGTCCAGGAAATGAAGCTAAAAAAATGGTAAAACCTGGCAATTTTTTCGTCCAGCACCAATTTGTACAAAAATTTGGGATTAGGCTTATTTCACCCTCTAGTTCATTTTCTATATTGTGCCGTTGTACGCTTTTTGTTTTTTAGGGGTGAAAACTACCCCTTATTTTCAAAAATTATAAAATAACATTAAAAACCTAAATATGGGTAAAAATAGTTAAATAATGATTGTTTCATGCTTTAGGATGCAATTTCATAATCTTTGAGGTTCAAACCCTACCCTTGTTAAAAACTACCCTTGAAAACATTGAAATTGTCAGAGCACGTGGTGAGAAATCAACGAAATATACACTCACACACGCATACACGTGAGCAAATGTTTCTTCTTCTCTGTCTTCCAATAAGAATCGAAAAAATGGAACATGTAACGTATAACGGCCTAATATACCGGTTATGTAGATTACTACACTCCGAAGCGGGTAATTCGAATTTTTCGAAAAAAAAATTGATCGGTTTTTTAAGCATAGCTCCTTCATTTTAGGTGATAGAAATTTTTTTTCACAAAAGATTTTGTAGGGCTTTTTAGGAGCTATAAGACTATGTGAATTAAATTACTTAAGATGCCTTAATTTTTAAATGGGGACAGTTTAAAGCGCTTGAAAAAGGTGATGTTCGATCGTAAATGTAGGTGTTAAACGGCTATATCTCGCCGAATATTCACTGTACAAAAAATCTGCACACAGAGAAATTTTTGTCATTAAAAAGCTACAATTTAGTATTATATCGTTTTTTTCGTATCTTTAGTATTTTGGGAGATATTAAAAAAAAGGGTTAAAACACGAAATTGAAAAAAATCGTTTTCTCTTTAAACTTAGAACTTTATTTTTTCTGAAATTAGGCATTTTAAATTGATCAAACTTCGTGGGTGTATTAATAGTAAATATATAAAGAGAATCACAGAAGGGTGGCGATCAATTTTAATTAGGGGATACTTTGGGGGTTGTTTTCACAGATTTTTTTCATAGAAAAAAGCGGGTACCGATCTTATTTTGATCATAAATAAGTCGATCAATTTTCATGCTAGAGACATTTTTTTTTTGTTTTTGTTTGAAAGCTCAAATTAAATACTTTAAAAAAGATTCTATGAGCTTTCTTCGAATAATGCAAATTTCTCTCGTTATTTCGCTTTAAATCTTCCAATTTATGCATTTGACGAAAAAAGCTAAGCATTAATTTGCTGTATCTCAGTTCGTATTCGTCGTAGAAAAATTATAAAAAAGCATTATTTTTGTTTTTTTTTAAAGCTACAATTTGGTTCTATACACGTTTTTTGATAAAATGCATATTTTTAAAGTTATTCGCAAAAAAAGCCATTTAAAAAAGTTGATTTTTTCGTCAAAAAACTGTTACTTTCAACTTTGGATAACTCAAAAAATATTAGTTTTACGAAAAAAACGTATATAACGTTTTTTTTTCTTAGAATTACTTTTTCCGTCGATTTCTATAGTTAAAATGTAATAAAAAAATTCCACTCCCGAGATGGGGTGGCAACCACAGCGGCATGATATAGACAATGATTCTTGAGCGATTCCCTACCTTCTGTGAAAAAGTAAATCCATGGTGGACGAAAAAATTGCGAGTCAAAATGCTTCATTTCCTGGAATATAAAGCGTTATGTATGTTAAGACATCGCCAACGTTTATTTAATTTATAGGTTTTAACCCTACGACTAGTCTTCCTATGGAATTTAAAAGCTATGGTTGTCATTTTTAATAAAATTACACAATCAATTGACCCTGACGTAACAAGCAGTTTAACCCTTCCAGTACCGCGCCCACTATAACAAAAAACGGCTTTGTACCGGGGGCTTCGTCATCTCGGCGCGCAGCACTTGTTTCAACATTTATATTTTTCACGACTGTTCGTTTATGTTATAAGAAGCTTGAGTTACAGTTCTTTAAATTTGATAAGATTATCGATAAGTAGAAACAATAACAATAACATTTGGATGTTTAATTAGTTTTGTACAGCTTTTTGTTTCTAAGGGATCTTGAAAAAGTGTATTTACTGCCAATAAATTTGTTTTTATCAATGAAAAAGCGTAAGTTTTTATTTTATTTTTATGTCTTCACAATCAATACAAAATAGTCTTCCTTGTGTAAACCGAAATTATGCATGTCACCATTATAATAATTCTACTTTTTCACTCGCAAACATTTGCTAAAAATTCGACAATCGACAGTTTGCGCGCGCTTTGTAACCTCATTTTCAAAACCTTTTTGTGAAAATATTATAGCGTCTTCCTTAATTTTTCTTATACAATCATATAGATATAATATTAAGGAATAATATATCTTTATGAATTTACATACGTGCAATAAACTATCTATAAAAAGGCTAAATATCTAAGAAGGTAGATCTTATTTGAAATCTTACCCGTTATAAATTGTTCGCGTAAAGGTGTTTTGTTTTTCCTTTTTTATCAATTGAAACACAAAAATTTACTGCTGTTGTAACTTAAGTCATTCCAAAACATTATCTAGTAAAGATCATTAACATTTCTTACCAGTTTTTAAAAGAAAATCCAACAAAAATCACAAACACAAAAAGAAAACAATTACGCAACTAACAGCACCAACAACGCGAAAGTGAATGCCTATTATTTTTTATTTCGTCTATGTAACTAAGTGAGTTTAATACTTGAGATTACTCTTTAGTTCGTTCAGAATCGAATGAAATAGTGTTCAATTGAAAATATACTGTATTTTTATACCAATTAACACGAAAATAGCAGCACGTAATGCGGACATGAATTCATGTCCGCGGTACTCAACGGTCATAAAACGTCGACATGAATTCATGTCAACGGTACCTTAGGGGTTAAAAGTACTACAAAAATTATTGAAATTAATAAAAGTACCTAATTGGGTACTGAGTACTCACACAATTATAAACACTATTTCATCGTTATCTTTGATTTTGTATAAGAAAATAGAAATGAAAAATGAAACTAAAAAATGAAATTTCGTACCACCAATTTGATCGATAAATTGCTCAGTTTCCAGGTTCAAGACCAGCGTTTTTACGTGACGGGACCTATAAGAGTTCGGCGCCCATGAGAATATTGACTCTATTGTTAGCTGATATTTTTTTTAAGTTTCACTGCTGGTTTTTCTTAAGTATTTTCATGATTTTTTTATGAAATTATCGTTTCATTTAGCTGTACTAACATGATGGAGGGATCTAATTTATTTGTGACCCATGTTCTAAGGTGTAGTATCTACTATCATCTGTCTTCGTTTTCGGGAGCATTTCACAAACACCCGGTATATGTTTCAATAGAGAATCGAAAAATACACGATTCATTAACTTTCAGTGAGCTCGTGTGGTACCCAAATATCGCGCTTTTTTTCAAATGGGTTAAAACTGTTTGTGGTCAATGCTCAATCACATCTTGATTTGTATATCTTTGTTAGCTAAGAGGCACCCATGGTATAATATGAGGTAGTACATATTCTTACACCACCACTACACAGTTAAAATAAAATAAGATACAATATAAATAAAATAAAACAACGTTCGCGGTTCGCCTGCACGCCATTGACTAAAGGAATTACGGAGGAATTAAGGATTGAGAGAACTTAGAGCTCAATGTATTATAGCCGCAGAGCTCGTCTAGTAGTACACATGAAGTGTTTGGTGTATAATGCGCATATATACAATCGCTTGCCTGTTTGACAGCGTCGGGCAGTGCGGCGAGGCGCTCGGCCACGGCGCGGTCGGCGCCGCGCTTGGCCGCCACCGCCACGCCGGCCAGCGCGCCGCGCCACCAGCGCGCCTCCTCGCCGCCCGCGCCGCCGCCCGCGCCGCCGCCCGCCCCGCCGCCCGCCCCGCCGCCCGCCTCGCCCGCCGCGCCCGTCCCGCCCTCGCCCAACACGCGCCGCCCCGCGCACGCCAGCGCGCGCATCGCGCCGCTGCAACGTACCGTTCATTAGTGCACTCGCTCTCCATACATCGTTCATTCATTCTTTTATTACAAATTATTCATGTCCACCGGTGAACATAAATTGATTCATTAGTATTTGTCATAGTGGTCACGCTCGGTACAGCTTAACAATCGCATTTCTTTTCAAATTCAAATTCAAATTCATTTTATTCATTTGCGATATATGGGTTACAATAGGTCTTAATAATTTAACAAAATACAGCCATATTCTACCTTCCGGTGTGCAAACTACTTAAATATAAGATTTTATTTATAATTAAAATTAAATGGAAAATGCTGATAATTACATTAACATAATATAACCCTATTTGTATATTTGCACTACTAACATAATAATAATTCACAAAATAATGATTAAATACATGTAATAATTAAAATTGTAATGTCAAAATAATAATGTCAAAACGAGTAGGTATAAATTATTGTCTCAAAATTAATAACATAGATAACGTTTCGTTCAATAAATTTGATAGTTAAAATTTAAAAATTGTCATATAGATAATCGTCAATATTATAATACGCTTTTTTGGTTAAAAATGTGTTTAGTTGTTTCTTAAAAATGTAAAGGCTCTTAGAATCTCTTATATATTTAGGTAAATGGTTATACAGACGAGGACCCATACTTACTTTGTACTTATTAGAAACACGCTATTGCCAAGTTTCCCTATGTCGAGTCTTACGACGCCACAAAACATTATAAGGTAGTGGATATTCCTACACCGTCACCACAGTCCAATATTTTTACTTAAGGTGGAAGCTTCCACCTTAAGATTATTAAGTACAATAAAATACACCGAAGCTTTGGAAGCTGTATATGGAGCTCACTAGGGATCGCTGCGCTCAATGTGCGCTACCAGCGCCACCAGCTCGCTGTTCAGTGTGGGAAACAACTCGCTCATGAAACGCCGCGTCTCCGTGCCACATTTACGCGCCACTTCACCACGTTCGCCGCTCTCGCTCTTCTCGCCGTCGCCGTCACTACTCTCAGCCTGTTCACAATTTTGTTTTATTATTTTTCACGAAAAACAATCGATCAAATCTAACACAGCAAAGACTCACGTACCTTAACATCAACGTCAAGGTGAAAGAACTGCGTGCAAAAATCTTGTTCGGCGTTGCAAAGTTCCTCTACCAAATTTAATACCTGCAATATGACAAATTGAAAAATATAACCCTATCAGAAATGAAAGGAAAACTATGTATATATCAGTAAGGTGACTCCAGGATGCTAGGTATAAATATGTGTGTAGGATGTGTGATATTTATCTAAGTACACATATAATAGAACGGATCAAAACAATGATAGAATACGGTAGTGTGGTGCGTGTAGCGTGGTGCGCGTTGTGTGACGCGTGGCGTGTGGTACGCGGTATTTCGTCGAACAGCTGGTCGGCGCGTTTGGGCAGCGCGGCGGGCAGTGCGGTGCGCGCTCTCTCATGTAGTATGGTGCGGGTAGCGTGGTGCGGGTAGCGTGGTGCGTGTAGTGTGGTGCGTGTAGTGTGGTGCGTGTAGCGTGGTGCGTGTAGTGTGGTGCGTGTAGCGTGGTGCGTGTAGCGTGGTGCGTGTAGTGTGGTGCGTGTAGCGTGGTGCGTGTAGCGTGGTGCGTGTAGCGTGGTGCGTGTAGCGTGGTGCATGTAGCGTGGTGCGTGTAGCGTGGTGCGTGTAGGGAGGTGCGTGTATGTGATGCGTGGCGTGTGGTGCACGGTACCTCGTCGAGCAGCTGGTCGGCGCGCTCGGGCGGCGCGGTGGCCAACGCAGTGCGCGCGCTCTCGCAGGCAGCGCGCACGGTGCGCTCGTGCACGCGCGCCCACGTGCCCACGTACACCTGCACGCACCCACCAAACCAATTCAAACACCGCACTCCCCACATATTTTACCACTACCTTCAAAGACTTGCCACGCATAATGCCACGCAGTTGTACTTTTATTTACGACAGGTACTGTTTTGAGCCAAGGTAGCTCAGGGCCTAAGCGGTCGCTATAAATTTCACAGAAACAGAATCTTTTAGGTTTTTTTTAGATATACATCTTTATACAGCATGTCCCAAAAGTCGTCGTCAAGCCGGAATCGGGTGATAGGACAAATCATAATAGTTACCAGAAAAACATAAAAAAAATTAGTCATGTATTTTTTTAATTACAGTAATTTCTTTTTTTTGGAAAAATGTACAGCTTGTGATGGTTTTTAGCTCCATTAGGTACAAATCTTTACTTTTTTCGATATTTTTTTTGTGTAATCTTGGGTAGTGCTTGTGTAACCTGTTGTTTTTAATTCTTAGCTAACTGCTCCAACTTAGAAGAAAATGTCACATTTATCCAAACCAAGAATGAAAAATTAATACTTAGCCCAACTTTAACTGACTGTACTGAAAAAAAATGTACTACGTCAGTTTAGCAAATAACCTTAAAAGTTGACGCATTTAATAAGGATTCTAAAATGGTATAGCACTTACTACATTATTTCTTAGATAACAGGGGGAATAAAATTTCTTCAAGAAGCCCAGTTTTAAAAAAAAAATTATCTACTAAAATTATTTTAGTGTAACTGTTCGCACCAAGCGCTAATGTCAAGAATCGACGCCAGAAGGCGCTCGGCTCGGCGCGATACCGATTTTAACGTTCGGTCGAGCGGGGTGTGTAGCGCGCGCGCGCGAGCGCAAATAGAAGTAGTTTGCCAGCTGTGCTTAGGACAGCACGCTGTTAGCTGATTCGGGAACGCGGAATAGTGCAGGCGTGTCGAGTAAATATACTGCCTAGGATTCGTGACGCGCATTCCTTGTTTGAGAGCTTTTCCCGGAACTTAGTTGTGTTTAACTCTGAATCTGTATATAAGTGCATTCGACAATATTAACTACTAGTGCGGCATTTGATATTCTAGAATTAACTGTTGCCACGCGAAACGGTAGTGACCTTTGATCCGGACATTCTGTGTTCGTTTTGTGTGTTAAGCGTTATAACAAACGAGAGTTAGTGGCTTCTGGAAGTTAGTTAATCGTACGATAAAGTTAATGGACCTTTCTCGTGACGAACGAAGAAAGTGACTGTGGGCGACTCCGCGGAAGATTACCACTATTTGGGGCGGTGCTGAAGTCCGAGCTGCTGCCGACGGCAACGGTCTAATCAGGTCTACCACAATCAGTCACACACAGATACACATCACTAACCCTTACTTCCATGCATCCTACAACCACATGCGGCCTGACCGAACCCTGAGACAGCAGTCGCCTTGGATATAGGTAAGTAAGCTCGGTTTTACTATTCTCCCTGTTGAATTGCAGTAGGATAGAACGCTCCCCCTTATTGTTTATTGTAATTAGAGACTTTCCACTTTGGCCTTAGGAGGCCCGACCTGCATCTGCTTGTAGGTTCTTCCTCTATGGGCCCGGAAGATTCTACCCTTGCTGGAGCAGCTGCACGCCGTAACAGTAACCAAAGCTTGCCTTGAGCGTAACTAAGTTTATAGTTTTAGCAAGAGGAAGTATCATTCCAAGAAGTCTGAGTGAGACAGATAGTGACGCTTTCGATTCAGATGTAATGGGTGAGTGAGATAGTGTCTAATGTGTCAAATACCAAGAAAGTCATTTTATAATGTGCGAGCGAGACAGATAGTGACACCACTTTTTGTGTGTTGGCACACGCAATGTAGATCAGTACGTTACGCTCCTTCGTTAATTATGCATCTTTCCGTATTCGTGCGTGTTATTTCGTACTTACAGACTTTTTGCTTCGCTTATTGGAATTGTTTGCTTGTGATTTGGATTTGGACAGTTTCGATCTTTTAACGACAAACTTGGCTTTCTCCTGGACTATAGTGTGATTGAGTAGTGCTAACATGCTTGTGTACACCGCATAGGAATATGCAAACATGCACTACATTATGGGGTATGCAGAGGCAATGCTAGTGCTGCGGCTAGACTGTATCGTGAGAGATACCATAATGCTGATCGCTATCCAGATCATCGCGTTTTTACAAATGTCGTCTACTCTTTACTGAGGGCAGACTTCCAAACCAAGTACACGGTGAAGGAAGAAGTTCGTTACCTTACGAGGACATAGTACTACAAGCAGTTGAAGAAGACCCAAGTACTTTGGTACGAGCAATTCGGGAAAGCACAGGAGTGCCCAAAAGTTTAGCTCACCGAATTTTACAAAAAAATTAATTACACGCATGTACAGAGAGTACAAACTCTGCTACCTCAAGATTATCAACGTCGGGTTGCGTTTTGCCAAACGATGCTACAAAGACACCGCAAAGACCCGCAATTCTTAGAATTTTTTTGTGGACGGATGAATCGACATTTAAAAAATACCGTTACATGAACCTACATAATTTACACGAGTGGCACGTAGAGAGTTCGAATTTAATGAGACAAGACAGATCTCAATATCGTTTTAAAATAAACATGAGGACTGGAATTTTAATCGGAAGAGTTATAGGACCTTTTGAGTTGCCAGAGATCTTGAATGCTGAAATTTATTCAGATTTTTTACAAAACCATTTACCTAATTTACTAGATGATATGCCACTAAATATTTACAGAGAGATGTTGTATCAGCAAGATGGCTGCCCAGCTCACTATGCCTGCTCCGTGACACAATATCTCAATGAAGAATATCCGGGCAGATGGATAGGGCAGTCTGGTACGATCTCGTGGCCAGCCCGTTACCCAGATCTAAATCCGTTAGATGTTTTTTTCTGGGGAGCAGTGAAAGAGAAAGTTTATATAAAGCCAATTGGAAATTTAGCTGAGCTTCGGCAAAGAATTACGGAAGCAGCTGAATTTGTCAACAACGGAAGATTTGCCCGTCTGATAACCCGGTCTTTTTTAAGAAGATGTCGAGCTTGTATTGCAGCTGAAGGAAAGAAATTTGAACGACTTTTGTAAAAAAAATCTCAGCATCCAAATAATTGTTGTTTAATTTTAAACTTAAGGAAAATTTATATTAAATTTAAGAAAAAGTATGACTCAAATGCGTCACTTTCTGTCTCACTCACACTTCATGGATTGATTCTTCCTCTCACTCAAACTAGAATCTTAGTTACTCTCATGGCAAGCTTTGGTTATACTAAAATCATTTTTAGTAGTTAAAAGGAATTTTATCAAAACTGGGATTCTTGAAGAAATTTTTTTCCCTATAATCTAAGAAATAATGTAACAAGTGCTACATTATTTCTTAGAATTTCATTTTGCATTTTAGAATTCTTATTAAATGTGTCAACTTTTAAGGCTACTTGCTAAACTGCCGTAGTAAATTTTTTTCAGTACAGTCAGTTAAAGTTGCGCGAAGTATTAATTTTTCATTCTCGGTTCTGATAAATGTGACATTTTCTTCTAAGTTGGAGCAGTTGGCTAAGAATTTAAAACAACAGGTTACAAAAGCACTACCCAAAATTACACAAAAAAAAATCGAAGAAAAGTAAAGATTTGTAGCTAAAGGAGTTAAAAAATCATCACAGGCTGTACATTTTAAAAAAAATTACTGTAATTTAAAAAATACATGATAAGATTTTTTTTACATTTTTCTGGTAACTATTATGATTTGTCCTATCACCCGATTCCGGCTTGACGTCGACTTTTGGGACAGCCTGTATATAAAAATTACGTGTCACATTGTTTGTCCGCGATGAACTCTTAAACTACTGTACTGATTTCAATGAAATTTGCATACTCTGTGCAGTTTGGTCCAACTTGAGAGATAGGATAGTTTTTATCCTGATAAGTGACACTCAATATTTTTTTTATTACGAATTTAAGGATTTTTTTTAAATGTCGTCGAAAAGGGCTGAACAACGTCTGCCTGGTCAGCTAGTAGATTATAAATAATACTTATTGAAAGTCACTCTTTTGTTTAATTACCACTGGTTCGATAAAAAACCTCTGTCCTGGGAAGAACCAGCAAGAAACCTAGCGGGACTTTTTTTTTAAATAACAGCTTACAATCATGTAATTACAATTAACCACACAAAACAAATTAGAAATAGCTTAATAGCGATCACCTCATTCCCGGGAGTTATTATCATCCATATATTCCTTAATATTATTATAACCCTTTTTATACAAACTTAGCTTAATTAATGAAGTTATTGAACTTTGCGCAGGTTAAATTTTGTATATTTTCTGTGATTTTGTTGTAAAAGCGTACACATCGCTCCAAGAATGAATTAATTACTCGGTGGAGTCGAGTACCTGGTACTACCTACTAGCTTGTATCTGTTTCTAGTATTTACAGAATGAATATCACTTATTTTTGTATAACTACCTTTATTTTTGTGTACGTACATTACATTTTCATAAATGTATTGAGAAGCCAAAGTTAATATATTAATTTCCTTAAAGGAGACGGGTATCTCTGGGCTCAATTGTAATAAGTTGAAATATGTTTAAAAAAGCATTATATTTTTCTATTTCAAAATATAAAAAAATCAGCCCAATTCACAATCTGGGAGACGAGAAATCTTAAAAATAAGTTTATGTCACGAATAAAGTAAGAAATCGATTTCTTTAATCGATTAATGTGAAAGAGTTTTAACAAGTAAACATAAAACAACTTACAGCAAATGATTGATTCAATCAAAGTAATAATATAAATTACAATTAACATAGTGTCAACAGTTTAAAAAATAAAATATCAACACAATAAAAATAAATCTTAAAATTGATTCTCGTTAACAGTTCTATTTCTTACTCGTGTTTGTCAACTGTATTTTTAACCTGTGCTGACAGTGACAGCTCCTGCCTGACTCAATCTATGATCACTCGTCTTGTATCGTTCAGTACGTGTGCGTTTTGAGTGTTTCTGTGTTTCCCGTTGATTTATTGATTTATATTCCTTGACCACTGCTTTCTTTCAACGGACTTCTGATCTTACTTAACTTGTATGACCTTTGCTATCATACCGGACACCGATAATCTCGTTTACCCGTTTGACTTTGGCTCGTTATTGTGAATTTTACGGCCTGAACTTTATCGATTGGATATTGATATTTCAAATTTCGAGAATCAAGGAAGTGACACAACATTACTATTTAAAAATGTATTTATTGCTTTTCGAAGTATTCTCCGCGAAATTTGACACTTTTTTCCATACGATGGAACCAATCATTGAAGCAACCATTCCATTCGGAAGTTGGGGTCTCCAAAATGGCCGTTTTGTAGGCGTCCACAGCTTCTTCAGGTGATGAAAATCTCTGCCCAGGCAATTTACTCTTTAGTTTAGGAAAAGTATAGAAATCAAAAGGTAGGTCGGGGCTGTACGGCGGATGGTCTAATAATTCTATTCTGTTTTCTTGCTCTAAAAACTTTTGTTTGCTTTTTATGTTTGATTGTTTGGCTTTAACTCATTTTCGAACACCCAAACTCGTGACTGGTTTTTTGTTTCGGGTTCGTACGCGTATATCCAGGATTCGTCACCGGATACGATGTTGTATACAGCATTTGAGGATCCTGCGTGGAATCTTTCGAGAGTTTTGACGCACCAAGTAACGCGAGCCGCTTTTTACTCTTCACAGAGCGAATGCGGTATCCATCGAGAAAACAACTTTTTTACACCTAATTGTTCATGCAAGATTATTTGTATTTGACTCATGCCAATGTCTAAAGTTGCCTGAATTTCGCGGCATGTCACATGTCAATCTTCCTCAATCAGCTTACGCACAGTATCAACGTTTTCTTGGGTGACTGCAGTTTTTGGACGACCAGTTTTTGGGGATCATCACTGAGCTTGACACGTCCACGTTGAAATTCAGCAAACCAGCGATAAATTGTGGTTTTGGATGGGTCTTCATCACCAAATGCAGAAATCATCCGGTCAACACACTGTTTTTGTGTTAAACCACTTCGAAAGTCATAATAAATCATCGCTCTTGAATTTTCCTCAACGACTAAACAAGTTTGACAAAACCTTGTGACAAGACCGAGAATCTTTTTTTAAATAAATTAATGGTGTTCGATTTTTAAAACCAAGGAGTTTTCAATTAAAAAGATTTTAATATGAAGGAACAGTGGAAACATTCCATTCCCGATACTTTTAGTGCAGCCTATGTACTTAATGAAGCTTAGGTCTGGGGATTCTGATGAGAGGTTATCAACTTTATCGAAAGTTTTAAGGCGAACCCTTGAGAAGTGGTTACACCAAGTGAGGGAACTTCTCGCTGAATATTTTGTGCCAAGACACTTAGGCTTAAATCATTTAAATAGGCAACAAATAGTGCAAAGTAATTTTGCAATACCAAATACATTGTTTGGTAAGTTTGAGGGAGTTGATAGGCCCATTGTAATATTTGATGGAACTTATTGTTACATTGAAAAAAGCTCAAATTACTTATACCAAAAAAGAACATACAGTATGCACAAATATTGCAACTTTGTAAAACCGTTTTTAATGGTATGTACTGATGGCTACGAAATTGATGTTCTGGGCCCCTATCCCGCTACCACTTCTGATGCTGAAATTATGAATAAAGAATTTTCAAATGATAGACCACTACGGGAATACTTCCTTCAAGGTGATGCTTTTATACTGGATAAGGGCTTTCGTGATTCATTATCCTTACTGCATCAATGTGAATATAGGACTTATGTGCCTGCTTCATTAGAGGAGGGTGAAAGACAGCTTTCTACTATTGAAGCAAATAAATCGAGAGCAGTCACCATTTGCCGTTGGGTGGTGGAAGTTGTTAATGGTCGATTCAAAAGAGATTTTAAATTACTACGGCAAAACTATTTTAATGTAGCAAGTAAAAGTGTTAAGATTTTGAGGTGGCTGTTGCTCTTTTAAACACTTTTCACCCTCCTATAGTTGATCGAATAGATGCTGGGGATATAATAGAACAAATAAATATGAATATGAATATAGAAAATGAATTAGCAGAATTTATTGTAAGAAACAATTATAATAGGCGTAGGTCTAATTTTGAAACAATTACTGCACGGCTAGCATGGGCTGGGGACAAAAATTTTATCCCCCGATTATATCCACTGACAAGAGATAAAATTATCTTGTCCCTATGCCAAAGCACGGCAACGGGGGAAGTATATCCCGTTTGACATAACGGATAGACATAATTAAATAAAAGATAAAAAATTATACTTTTTTGACATTTGAAACTGACAATTTTAACCTAGTTCGTTGGACGTGGGTTTAAGTTTATGTATATTCATACAAAAAAATCTATTTATGTATAAGTCAATCTCCCATTTAATCTACTGTGGATATTATATCCACCGGTGTGCCCCCATGCTCGAAGGGTGGATAAAACTAAGCGAGGGGATAAACATTTTCTCCTTTCCCTGGGGATAAAATTGTCTCCTGCCCATGTTAGCCCTGCTGTACATAATGATAATTTAAATGATTTTCCCCAGCTTACCGATGCTGAATTAATTCTAATCTCATTAGGAACATATCAAATAAAGCAGGCACGGTCCTACTATGGTGAGCATGTAAGAGGTAATGATGGCTTTATAATTGAAGTGTGCAGGGAGGTCAGCAGCAGCCCACTTCGAGAATTGTCGACTTCTAATTCTTCATGGCTATTAAGAGGACGCATTTAGTCCAGACATATAACCCGATAAACTTATTTTGTTTACATTTCAGTCGACAGCTCTCGAAGAGGTAGGGAAGCAATACTTCAAAATTATTGTAACTGCATCGTAGGCAGACGAACTGTGGGTTGCTGCGCACATATTATGTCTATAATATGGTACCTTAGTTGGGCTAGGTACTAAGATAATATAGTACCATCTGCACAATTCTTAGATGATATTCTAATTATAATTGAAGACGAATAAAAATAAGTTAAAAAAGTGTTTTTTTTAAATATCATCCTATCTTTCAATCTATTTGTAAGTTTCCTATTATCCTCCCACCCAATACAATACAATAAATACTACAATTAATATAGTAAACAACTGTCTAATAAAACAAAATAGCAATCACACTTCTAAATCAGCTGTTTAGCTTAGGTTGTTGCCAACTTGTCGCATAATCTCACTTTTAAATCTCTTATAATTTTGTTCTCAGATTGCCAAAGTCCGCCGAAGTTTCAGTGATGTTTTGATAATATATAACCTATTAATTGATACCACTTTCATCTATTTACAATCTGGGCCCAAGAATGTATGAAAACGTATCAGTCTCCTTTTTGTCGGAGCGACTCTTTAGGTTTTAAATCATAGATTGCTTTTATGGCCCTCTTCTGTAAAACAGATATAATTTCAGTGTTAGTCGCGTGTCTCCATAGCACAATACCATACGACATTATGCTATGAAGCTAAAGTAAACTAGTCTAGCTGTTTCCACGCTGGTAAGATTTCTAATCTTTTTTACAGCATATACTGTAGAACTAAGTCTGCTTGCTAATTTTGATATATGGAGGCTCCATTGAAGTTTCGCGTCTAGTGTTATTCCAAGAAAAGTTAGTATTTAATTGTTTGACATTTGGAGTCGTAAATTTCATACATTTCGTTTTAGTGCCGTTTAAATGCAAGTTATTAACATTAAACCAATTTACTAATTTAGATATAGCATTATTTACTTCGTCATATTATAATAATTGTCGTTTTAATTTGAAAATTAATGAAGTGTCATCAGGAAATAATACTATATTATGGTTATCCCTACTATGTAAGGTAAGTCATTAAAATTAAATCATTCATCAATTATTTTTAATAATTGAAATGAAAATTGTGTGTGTAATAATTTAAGACTAACATAGTTTAAGCTAATTACTAACATAATGGACTGAATGGATTATGGACTACATGTGAGTCTGAAATAAAGTATTACTATTATTATTATTAGTATATAAAAGAAACAGAAAGGGGCCCAGAATTGAGCCTTGAGGCACGCCCCCCATATGTACTATCGACCCGGAAGAGCTCATACTATTAAGAACAACTTTTTGCGTTCTGTTACTTAAATATGAAACAATTAATTTAAGAGCATTACATCTTACACCGTAGTGTTGTTGTTTCCTGATTGATGTTTCATGGTGAACACAATTGAAGGCTTTGGATAGGTCATAAAATATACCCAAAGCATGCTGTGAATTCTCCCATTACGCGGGTTCAATCCCCGCCGGCACCAATGTAATTGTTAATTGCAATTTTAAATTCTAATTTACCACGTGCTCGGCAGTGAAGGAAAACATCGTAAGAAAACCTGCATATAAGAGGACCAACAAACGAAAATTCGAAGACAAAATTCGCCTACGTCGTCAATTCGTCAACGGAAAAGTCAATGTCAGGGTTAAAAAATTATACAATGTCAGTTACAATATATCTAATAAGTCCAGATCATCGTACTGATCAAGTATGTCACCAATCATACGTAGTGTAGTGACAGTGGGCGCGTGCTCGCCGCGCCTGGTGCGCGCGACAGGCCGCGCCAGCAAACGAGGCCGGCGGCACGGGGCTAGCTGCAGCCCTGACTCCTGCCGTATATTACGGGGAACTAAGATGCCTATACTCTCTAGTATCTGCGGACTATCGATCTTGTGCTACAGTATAGAGATTGTGTGTCAGCATAAGCATAACTCTTCTAATTTTTTTTTTATAGGAAAAGGGTGACAAACCAGCACACAGTCCACCTGATGGTAAGTGGTTCCTGCGGCCCATAGACATCTACATCTATCCTCTATTACAAATCAAAATGTAGATGCGTTTTCACCGGTGAGGACTAAGATGGAATGCCTCATTTCCAGTAAAAAGGGCCTCCGGCCACCTGCACTCACCAAGCGAAACGCAAAGGTAAATCTCTACTTCACGCTGGTTTTCTGTGAGGTCGTGGTACCACCCCGGTTCGAGCCGGCCCATCCGTACGAGAGCAAAAGCTGCCGCGTGGCTCTACCACTGTTAAATTTAGCGTTCCCATATCAAACATGCCCGAAACGAAGAAAGAAGGATACAGGTGAGGATAGTACCTGTATCGCTTCCTAAAGCACCATCGGGCAAACTTATACTGTATCTTCTCGACCATAAAGACATACTTATCCTCAAATTGGTCCTAGACTCAGCACTATACTCCAGCTTGCTCCGAACAAATGCGTTAAATAGTATTTTAGCAACTATTTCATTGTCAAATTGTGTTCCAGTCCTAATAACAAAACCTAACATTCTATGTGCGTTCTTACAAATTCTTGTCATGTGTAGATAAAAGTCTAATTTAGAATCTAATAACAGCCGTAGGTGTCGAATGTCATTTACTCTTTCCAGAGGAGCGTCATGTAGGCTATACAAATTTACGATTGGTCTAGGTTTCCGAGTGAAATTAATTATTTTGCATTTATTATTATTTAAGGCAATAGATTTTCTTGATTCCAATTCAACACCGTGTCAATGTCTCTTTGTAGATTTATGGTATCTGATTCAGATTCAATACCCAGACTGAATTTTAAGTCATCTGCAAAGAGGAGGCATTCAGAAAAACAAACGTTGGACCCAACATATTGCACTGACTTACCCCTGACCTCGTGAAGTAATCACTGGAGTTATATTTGTTCTTTAAATTTTATATTTCTTCTTTAAAAAAAAAAACGTTACCCCCACACTAGGATTTTCTCCTGTATTGTGGAGGAAGTTTACAAACATAAATTGCACGAGGACAAACATCCAGACCCGGAATCCGTGCGGGATTCGAACCCGCGGCCCCCGGCGCAACAACTCATTGCTGAGAAACTGCGCCAACGAGCCGTCAACCCGCACATACTGACATCTACTATTCAGATAGGATGCGAAAAACTGAATGAGTGTTTAAGCCCAAAAATGGTCATTTGAGACGGCATCCAATCGCCTTCGACTTAACGAATCGTTCGATGGTATTAGGTGTCACGCGCGTCGCGGGGAGGGAGCATCGGTATGCAGTTTCCCAGCGTTTGGCGCTCGTGGGCGAAGACAGTAGCTAGAGTGCAGCGGAGCCGTCGCAACGTAACGTATTTGTGGTGACCGTGACAGCAATTTCATGCGACCAGTTTTGGTTTTATGGTCTAGATTTTCAGTATTTGTGCGCGTTACTTCGCTACTTAAATTGTGTTTCGTGAAGACCGCCTCGGATTAGGTTGTCTAAGCATTGCAGTGAGTCTATTCGGGCCGCATGATCACTGCCTTAGAAGGTCGCGTTCTGTATAGTCGACCTCAGTCTGGGCAACTAGGTGCTTGTACAATGAGTTTGGGGGTAAAGCCAATAAATACCAACTTTTCTAACAATTTGTCGTTGTCGACGAGGTCAATGGCCTTTCTGAAATCGAAGTATTCCGTGTCCACTTGTTTGTAATCGTCCGTCTCCTTATATATGTAACCTACAAATAAATCATATCTTTTAGATCAACCATACTTATTGTAGTAAGTACGCCATACTAGAATATTGTGATTTAATAGATATTAATACATCTTTGTTTCTATAAGACGACTATCTAGCGTAGATAAGCCCCTAGAGGTTTATATGCTAGTATTGTACTGGATAATGTAACTTAATTATGCTTAATAAATTAAAAAAAAACATGCGCAATTAAGTTCGTAGTAGTAGAACGCGCCTTACAGAAATGCAAGCTGGCTATTGTGTAACAAATGGCCAACCTGATTATTAATGTGTTTGGTGAGAATAGACTCAAATATCTTGGCAAACACTGATAAAACAACAATTGGTCTAAATGCTGACACGTCCATACTACCATCCCCTTTCAGCACGGGGGTAACCCTGGATCGTTTCCAAATTTGAGGATACCTAGCATTAGTTAGTGATAGGTTAAAGAGATGCAAATGAGGCCCCTCCAGTACCGCTATACAATATTTAGCCAAGAAACCAGGAATGCCACCAGGCCCACTAGATGAGCGCGATTTGAGACGTTTCACAGCCTCCTTCAAATTCTCGCAATGATCGCGTTTATAGATACGGACGTAATGTCCTGGTTAATATGTGCAGCTTGAGCAGCCTTATTACGATCCAAAAAGGGTATGTTCGGATGAAACGCTGAGCTGATAAATTCTGCAAAGGCATCGGCAGCAGCCTGCCCCTCCACCTCAGTATCCTTATAAATATAAGTATCCGCACGTCTTCTGCCACCTGATTTTTTGTCTTTAACGTAATCCCAAAATTTAACTGGGTCGTTAATAACATTCCGTTGTACCGATTTTAAATATTGCCTATACTTCCTGTCAATCAGTTTTTTTTACTTGCTCCCTATAATACTTAAACATTTGCCAATTGAATTCTTTACTTGTTTTTTATACTTCTTAAGATGATAGTGTTTATTTTTAATATTATTTATAGTTTTAACAGTATACTAATTAGGATATACATATCGGTGATTAGTGGTAGTGCGTATAGAAACGGGTAGAAAGAGATTTATACAACAACTGAACAGCACAGTCAATATCAATCTCTTTAAGTAAATCCGACCAATCTAATTTGGATAAAGCCGCATATCGACCTTGATAATCTGCCTTACGCTAGTTCCAGCTGTTCCTCTGAGTATTGGAAAGGGATGACGTAGGCGAAGCAGGAGAAGAAATCAATGTTGGACCAGCGAATGGAAGCTTGATTATAGTTTCATGCGCAGGATGATACTCATCAATTTTTACCAGAGGGTCTAAATTTTGAGAAACACTTAACTGATTGGGCTCTAAATTGCTCAGCACGAGATCCAACATACCGCCACGTCTATTTAATACTAAATTAAAGCGACGACCAAAAATTTAAAAAAAAAGTCAAATTGGGTCTTTACATTAACGCTACAACAATTCAAATTGAAATCACCTAAAATTAATACTTTCATGTCAGTGTAGGTAAAAATAACATCTTCTATACAGGCCAAAACATTTAAATATTGATCATCATTATAGTTCGGAAGTAATTACCAAGCCAACATAATATTTTGATATTTTAAAAAATAATTACAAATATTAATTCTTTGTCATTAGTCATACAAACCTTAAATGCCGTGTAGTGGCGGTTGAGAATATCCACTACCCCATATCTTCCCGTGGGTGTCGTAAAAGGCGACAAAGTGAAACAGGCAGGAGATGGGCAGCAGCATCTTCCTGATAACAGCAAAAATACAATAAAAAAAACTGCGGTTGCCAACCCGCTCGCCAAGCGTGGCAACTATGGCAAATACCCCCCTATGAATGAATGTAACAAAGAGACGGTCCCCAGTCCCCGGCGGCCCCGCTATTCCTGGCTAACGTGGCGACCATGGTAACGGGGGGGCAGGGGGTGCTAAGAATCTCCGGTGGAGGTTCGGTTGCCACCTACGACGACTCGACCTGGCAACATACAACGCACGCACCATGAGGACTGACGAGAAGATTGTGGAGTTGGAAGAAGAGATAGACAAGTTACACTGGCATATTATAGGTTTATCCGAAGTCCGAAGAGAGGGGGAGGAAACGGTAATCCTCGAATCGGCCAACTTGTTCTATTACCGGGAAGGCGACCATCTGTCCCAAGGAGGTGTCGGATTTATCGTCCACAAGTCTCTCGTTAACAACGTTGTAAAGATTGAGAGTGTGTCGACGAGGGTTGCGTACCTTATACTCAGAATCACCAAACGGTATTCGCTGAAGGTCATACAGGTTTACGCACTAACCTCGGCACACCCCGATGAGGAGGTGGAGGAAATGTATGAGGATATCTCTAGAGCCATGCATTCCTCCAAAACCCAATATACGGTGTTAATGGGAGACTTCAATGCAAAACTAGGCACAAGAGAGAATGGTGAGCTGAAAGTAGGGAAATTTGGAATAGGGCAACGGAACCCAAGGGGCCAGCAGCTGGCCGACTTCATGGAGAAAGAGGGACTCTTTATGATGAACTCTTTCTTCCAGAAGCGGCCCCACAGGAAGTGGACCTGGTCGAGCCCCGACGGTTCGACAAAAAATGAGATTGACTTCATTATGACGACCAGACGACAACTGTTCAGTGATGTCTCAGTGATGGCGAGGGTGAAAACCGGCAGCGATCACCGAATGGTTAGAGGCACACTGAACCTAAACGTTAAGTTGGAGAGGTCTCGTCTAATGAAGTCAACGCTCCGTCCCCCTCGTGCTCTAATCCGAAATCCCGAAACCTTTCAGCTCGAGTTACAAAACCGTTTTAAGTGCCTAGAAGACTGCAATGAAGTGGACGATATAAATGACAAGCTTGTGGAAACTGCCCATGCGGTCGGAGCTAAGTTCTGCAAGACCCGCCGCAAAAGAACACAAAAACTCTCCGATCACACTCTTAATCTCATGGTTGTTAGACGCGAGATGAAGCTACAACAGATTTGACAGCATAGAGGCAACTTAAATAAAAAAAAGACTTACGCAACTTCAATACAGCTCGTATTGAAGAAGCGATCGAGCGGAACCAAGGCTCCAAAGCCTTTGCCAGGGATCTCTCTGCCAGAAAGCCAACTGTCAAAGCTGAAGACAGAATGTGGCAGCATCGTTTCCGGGGCACCTGAGATTTTGAGTGAGATTGAGAGGTTCTATGGGCAGCTGTACACGTCATCGTTGGAGACACACGCAAGTATGAGTAACGATCCAAGAGCGAGTCTTATCCGACATTATTCCGATGATATCCCGGACGTCAGTCTGAGCGAGATTAGAATGGCTCTCCAGCACTTTAAAAACGGCAAGGCCCCAGGCGAGAATGGAATTACAGCGGAGCTTCTGAAAGCGGGTGGAAAACCGGTACTTGAAGTCCTTCAGAAGCTCTTTAATTCCGTCCTCCATGGTGGCATTACACCGGAGGCGTGGAGCAGAAGTGCAGTGGTCTTGTTCTTCAAGAATGGCGACAACGCTCTCTTGAAGAACTACAGACCGATTTCCCTTCTGAGCCGCGTCTACGTGCTGTTTTCGAGAGTCATTACAATTCGTCTCGCGCGCAGACTTGACGACTTCCAGCCTCCCGAACAAGCCGGTTTCCGAAAAGGCTTTAGCACCATAGACCACATACATACCCTTCGGCAAATTGTACAGAAATCCGAGGAGTACAATTTGCCACTATGTCTGGCGTATGTGGACTATGAGGAAGCCTTTGATTCCGTCGAAATTTGGGCAGTGCTGCAGTCCCTTCAGCGGTGCCAAGTTGACTGTCGGTATATCGAAGTGCTGAAGTGCTTGTACAGTAGGGCTACGATGGCTATTCGAGTACAGAACCAGAGTACGAAACCTATCCAATTGCAGAGAGGTGTAAGACAGGGTGACGTCATATCCCCGAATCTCTTCACCGCTGCATTGGAAGACGTTTTCAAGCTTCTGGACTGGAAAGGATACGGTATCAACATCAAGTATCAACAGACTGATTTGTTCAGCTGTACTCTAAACGAATTCACAAAGGCCGCTTATTGTAAAATATCTTTAAGTTATGTATAATATACCTATATTATGTTTATTCTAGTTTCTTAATTTGTAACTGCACTATTGTATTAGGTAATAACCTGTGATGATAGTTGTAAGTGGTAAAATAAAATAAAATAAATAAATAAATCAATGGCGAGTACATCACTCACCTTCGATTTGCGACGATATAGTCCTTATGGCAGAATCGCTGGAGGACCTAAGCACTATGCTCAATGACCTCAATAGTGCTTCCCAACGGATAGGTCTTAAGATGAACATGGACAAAACAAAGATCATGTTTAATGTCCATGTCACACCTATGCCGGTAGTTGTTGGGGACACTAAGCTCGAAGTTGTTGACGAGTATGTTTACCTGGGACAAATAGTCCGACTAGGTAAGTCTAACTTCGACCGAGAGGTCAATCGACGGATTCAACTCGGTTGGGCAGCGTTCGGGAAATTACGGCACATCTTCTCGTCAGGTATACCTCAAAACATGAAAACGAGACTGTACAACCAGTGCGTGTTGCCAGTAATAACATACGGAACTGAGACGTGGTCCTTCAGTGCTGGCCGGATGAGGAAGCTCAAAGTCGCTCAGCGAGCTATGGAGAGGGCTATGCTCGGAGTTTCTCTGCGTGATAAACTCAGAAATGAGGATATCCGCAGGAGAACCAGAGTAACCGACATAACCCAACGGATTAGTAAGGTGAAGTGACAATGGGCCGGCCATATAGCTCGAAGAACCGACAACCGATGGGGAAAAAAGGTTCTCGAGTGGCAGCCTCGTACCGGCAGGCGAAGTGTTGGGCGTCCCCCCACTGGATGGAGTGATGACCTGATAAGATATGCAGGAAGTCGATGGATGCAGGTGGCTCAGGACCGTGCTTTGTGGTATTCCTTGGGGGAGGCCTATGTTCAGCAGTGGACTTGTGAAGGGCTGTAATGATAATGATGGTGAGACTCAAAAATGGCTAAATCGGTGCAAGTAAAAAGTGACTGTACGGAAATTACGGAAGTGGCAACAATATCCCTGAACTCCAAGATACCTACGTTCTGGAGCGACGAGCCCAGGCTCTTGTTTGTGCAATTTGAAGCCGTCGTTGCAAATCAATTTGTCGGATGAAAACAAGTTAAACCTACTCGTGATCAAACTCACCAAAGACAATGTGGAACAAGCAAGTGATGTAACACTAGCTCCTTCAGAAACCAAGTGCTATGACATGCTGAAGAACAGGCTCATGACCGTCACCGACCGAGTTAGGTGATCAAAACCGTCGAAATTACTAAGAAAAATGAAGGATTCAGCAAGATATAAATTACCCGACGAGACACTCCGAATGATGTGGACGGGACATCTGCCTACATCTGTTAGAGCAGTATTGGCTGTAACCGAGATTAAGGAACTAGACAAACTGACAGAGTTAGCTGGCAAGATCATGGAAACAACACGACCCATTGAGGCAACGGAAACAATGACACGAAAACCGAACACAAAAGAAAAGGATTTGGCCGCCGAATTAGAGGAATCACGTCTTGAAGTGGTACAATTACGAGGAAGACAACCGTGGCGTGGATCGGGACTGGGCCGTTTCCACCCTCGTTCAACATCAGGTTTAGACAAGGAACGACTCCGACACAACGCTCCAGTAATTATCCAGACTGGTTATGCTTCTACCACTATAAGTGTGGGCATCGAGCTACCAACTGCGTAGAACCATGTGCGTGGAAAAAGATACAAGCGAAATCGGAAAATTAGAAGCAGTGCAGGCGATGGCGGGTACCTGCACCGTGACACCTTCACACCGCCTATGCGTAGAAGACAAAACAAGTGGAGGTATTTAGTAGATACAGGCGCTAATGTTTCAGTCATTCCAATTAGTAATAAATTGCGCACGTATACAAAATGTAACGATTATGAATTATAAGCAGCTAATGGTACAACTATTGAAACGTATGGCACTAAAATTTTGACCTTAAATTTAGGATTAAGACGGCCATTTAGGTGGTCTTTTGTAGTCGCTAACGTACGACAACTAATATTAGGGGCAGATTTTTTGAGTCACCATGGTCTTTTGGTAGATATAAAATCTCGTAGGTTAATTGACAAAGAAAACAATTTAAACGTTATAGTCTCAATAATTAGCTGCAACCTTCACTCTATTAAAACTACTAAATTCACAGAATTATTACATAAGTATCCTAATATTACGAGACCTGTCTCTTTCAAGGAAACCTCTCGTCATTCAGTATTACACCACATAAAGACGACGGGTCCCCCTGTGCATACTAAGTCACGCCCATTACCACCCGATAAGTATAAAAAGGTAAAAGAAGAATTTAGGATAATGCAAGAAGTGGCAATATGCAGGCCTTCCAACAGTGCTTGGGCTAGCCCACTACATGTGGTGCCAAAGAAAAACTACGATTTGCGACCCTGCGGAGATCGTAAGTTAAATGCAATTACTAAACCGGTTCAATATCCGATAACTATAATTCATGATTTTACCTACCTACTAGCTAATAAAAAGATATTTTCACGTTTTGATGTAAATACCTTTGTATAGCAATTAACCCGGCGGATATTGAAAAAAAAGCAATAATTATGCCATTAATTGGTTTATTCGAATTTCCACGCATGACCTTTGGACTTTGCAACGCAGCACAAACTTTCCAAAGATTTATGGACCAAACAGTTTTAAAAGGCTTAGACAATGTTTTCTGTTATATTGATGACGTAATTATTGCTAGTTCTTCGATGGATGAGCACGAAATCCACTTAGACCAGGTTTTTAAACGTTTCTATGACTTTTGGGTAACAATCAAGGTACTCATGACTGACGCGTTATATTCCTGCACAGTGTTGCAACAATGTGTTAATAATAAATGGTTACCTATTGGCTATTTTTCAAGGGCAATGAGTAATACCGAACAAAATATTCGGCTTACGATAGGGAATTATTGGCAATTTACTTATTGTTTGTTGTTTGTTTTTATTATTCGCTCGAAAGAGCAGGCAAAGGAACTATGCCATACAGCCTTGTCTTCATGTATAATTTTCCTTCATATTTCACTGCTTCACAATATGTTGATGCGCCACATTGTGCAGCCCTGGAAGATTTTGACGGTAACTTGAGCCAGCAGGCAGCTGACAGTTGGCGATGGTATCTAAAGGCGCCTATGCAAACAAACAGCTTATCTTGAGATTCCATCACCATCAGAGCACCTGTTTCACAGTTTCCATTAATAGTTCACATGCGCAGACACTTAATACACAAAATCGCACCACTTTTACATATCAAAGTCCACTTCAAACCATTATTCAAACAGCAATACAGGAGCAGCAAGCCGCCGCCGGTCGAGTTCCCGCCAAAAAAACCGGCAATTTACTTAGCTATAAGATACTTTCATTTTTTAAACTGGCTTTACGGCTCTGGGTTCTAGCCCTTCTGAGCCTGAAGTTACAATGTATTAACTTTACTATACATTCATCAAAAATTCACTTTCATTTCACTTTGATTCAGTTTGTTTACGTTTGTATTATTGATTAATATCACGTTGTTCTCATTTTTAAATATCTTGGACACAAGATATAAAGGAAAATAGTGGTCGGAAGAATTTTTCATCAGCTAGTAAACTTTGAAGAGTATTAGGAACTTTATCATTGTTAATATCTTGAATGGAATAAATGAGGAGTAATCTATTTAAACCAAATTGACTGCATTGAAAAACCAGATGTTTTAGGTCTCCTTTCGTATCTCCACAATATTCACAATTTGCATTTTCTTTCATTCCCAAACGATGCAAGTGGGCGGCTACTCTGCTATGTCCAAATCTCATTCGGTTTACAGTCGTAATGAATTTTCTATTATTAATCCCTTTTTTGTTGTACCAAAGAGTGGCTGGCGGGGTTTTTTGTATATCATAATACCAAATTCCTTTAGACTTGCTTATTTCTTCCCCGTATGCCTTCCATAAGGATCTCAAGTTCTTGCTTAACAAGGCATATATATCTGTAAATGGTATTTCCAGCATTGTCGAGTGGTCTGAACATGTCGATGAGAATATGTCTCTAGTAGCAATGTCTGCTTCCTCGTTCCCAGTTATCCCAGAGTGTGAAGGAACCCACATAAAGGTAACAGTCTTCTTTATTTTACTGAGATTGTTTAGTAAGTTTCTTATATTATATATAATGTAATTTTTTTGTAATCCATTTTGTTAGATTCAATAGCTGTTATAACACTTTTTGAATCAGTTACAATTAGAAACTGTGAATTCGCAATGTTTTTTTATGTACAATAAAGTTAAGTAGATTGCATAACATTCAGCTGTAAAAATAGAGCATAAATTGTGAATTTTAAAAGTTTTCGATATTTTCTTTTGTGAATCATAAAATCCTGACGTTGTGTACTCTTCAGATTTTGATCCATCTGTATATATTGTATAAAAATCATTATCAGCTAGATATCTTAACATTTCCATTTGAGAATTCACTTTTTCTTGACATACAGAAACATTAATGTTCAGTAAAGCATCATATTCTGTTTTATATAAAAGCCATGGTTTACTTTTATACACATTTTTGGTTCGGGTCTGTGAGTATAAAACAATCCTTAGGATGTCTAGTAATCGACCAGATAAAAGCATATTTACATCAATGTATGAGCTATCATCAAACTCAGGAACTTCATAAGGAACACAGTTTAACAGTGGTAGAGCTAAGCGGTGGCTTTTGCTGTCGCACAGATGGGCCAGCTCGAACCGGGGTGGTACGACCTCACAGAATACCAGCGTGAAGTAGAGGTTTTCCTCTGCGTTGCGCTTGGTGAGTGCAGGTGGCCGGAGGCCCAATTCTCCCCCCCCCCCCCCCCATCAACATGGTAGTGGAATTAAATAAAAGACTACCCCAGGAGGGTACCAACACCCCTGGAGAATCCCTCGCTGAGCATCCACGACCAAACTACTCCACTCCTGGGCGTGGGTGCTCAGGCTGCCCCGCGTATTCTGGGGGGGGGGCGAAATTCCGCTCAAGACGAAACCTGCTCGGGGCAAGCGGAGCAAGAAGACAAAGGCAACCCCTGCCACGCTTGCCGTGGATTTCTGCAATATCAGGGGACTTCATTCAAACCTTAACGCCGTCCACTACCATCTGGAGATAGCTAAGCCGGCCTTGCTCTTTCTTACCGAGACACAGGTGTCCTCTCCGGCTGATACTTCGTATCTCTCCTACCCGGGGTACAAATTAGAACACTCGTTTGTGCCCCGGGCTGGAATTTGCGTGTATGTCAGAGAGGACATCTGTTTTCGACGCCTCGGCAGCCTTGAAGGTACGGACCTGTCCATCCTATGGCTGCGCGTAGACAGCGACGACCATCCCCGCGTCTACGGGTGCCTCTATAGGTCCCATAGCGGTAATGCCGACACAGACCGACTCATAGACCACGTCCAAATGGCTGCAGACTCCGTGCTACAACAGGTCCCATCCGCAGAGATCGTGATACTCGGTGATTTCAACGCCCACCACGCTGAATGGCTTGGTTCTCGTTTAACCGATCATGCGGGTAGATCTGTCTATGACTTTGCTTTGGCATATGGTCTAACACAACTGGTTACTTCGCCTACGCGGATCCCAGATGTGGAAGACCATGTACCTTCCCTGTTGGACCTTCTGCTGACCTCTCATCCGGACGGATATCAGGTCTCCGTCGATGCCCCTCTGGGCTCTTCGGACCATTGTCTGATCCGGAGTACGGTGCCACTCACGCTCCAATCGCAGTTGCGATCTACAGCTTTCCGCCGTGTTTGGCACTATAGGTCAGCTGATTGGGACGGGATGCGGTCTTTTTTTGCATCCTACCCTTGGGGGCGGGTTTGCTTCTCGCCGGAAGATCCCAGCGTTGTTGCCGATTCTGTTGCTGATGTGGTACTTCAGGGTATGGAACTTTTTATTCCATCCTCTGTGGTGCCCATCGGAGGCAGATCCCAGCCATGGTTTGGTCGCTCCTGTAAAATAGCATCACGCTATAAGCAGGAGTGCTACCAGGCCTGGGCTGACGCATCAACGTCTCGGGATGTAAACACCAGCGTATTAAAAAAGAAGTATAATTCCGCCTCCAGGTCCTTCAAAAGCGTCATTGCCAAGGCAAGGTCTGAGCACATCGGCAGAATTGGCGAGAAGCTAGTTCGCCTTCCTTCGGGAACCCGTGCATTCTGGTCTCTCGCCAAGGCTGTCCAAGGGAACTTCTGTCAGCCATCTCTTCCATCTCTGCACAGAGAGGACGACTCACTGGCCCATGCCGCAAAGGAGAAAGCCGATCTGTTGAGCTCTCTTTTTGCGTCCAACTCGACTCTAGATGACGGGGGGAACACAACGCCGACCATCCCGCGATGTGAGTGCTCCATGCCGGATGTGCGATTTACTCAGCGCTCGGTCCGCAAAGCACTCTTCTCCCTGGACGTCAACAAGTCGAGTGGGCCCGATGGAGTCCCTCCCATTGTGCTGAAGACGTGTGCTCCGCAGTTGGCACCAGTTTTAACGCGTCTTTTCCGGTACTCCTACTCCCAAGGCGTAGTCCCGAACTCATGGAAGACAGCTTTGGTGCACCCGATCCCTAAAAAAGGCGACCGCTCAGACCCGTCCAACTACAGGCCTATCGGCATCACCTCCTTGTTCTCCAAAATAATGGAAGCCATTATAAACTGCCAGCTCATGAGGTACCTTGAGGATCACCAGCTGATTAGTGACCGCCAGTACGGTTTTCGTCGGGGTCGATCAGCTGGTGATCTTCTAGTCTACTTAACTCATAGATGGGCGGAGGCAGTAGAGTCCAAGGGGGAGGCATTAGCCGTTAGTTTGGACGTAGCGAAGGCCTTTGATCGGGTCTGGCACAAAGCGCTTCTTTCGAAGCTTCCTTCCTATGGGCTTCCCGAGAAATTGTGCAAATGGATCACCAGTTTCCTTGCTGATCGGAGCATCAAGGTCGTAGTAGACGGTGAATGCTCTGATTTCAAGACTATCAACGCTGGTGTTCCACAAGGCTGCGTGCTATCACCAACGCTGTTTCTCCTGCATATCAATGATATGTTGCTAACTGGCAGCATTCATTGCTATGCGGACGACAGCACTGGTGATGCCTTATATACCGACCGTGCCAATATATCTCGGGAAAACGTCGCCGAGTACCGGGACAAACTTGTGTCTGAAGTGGAGTCTTTGCTTAACAAAGTCTCGGATTGGGGGCGACTAAATCTAGTCCAGTTCAATCCCCAGAAGACACAAGTTTGCGCGTTTACCGCTAAAAAGAACCCCTTTGTCGTATCTCCTCAGTTTCAAGGCACTCCCCTTACTGCCTCAGCCAGTATCGGAATCCTTGGCGTCGACATATCGAATAGCGTGCAGTTTCGTGGTCACTTGGAAGGGAAGGCCAAATTGGCCTCTAAAAAGCTTGGCGTGCTCAGCAGAGCGAGACAGTATTTCATGCCGGTACATCGCTTGCAACTTTACAAAGCGCAAGTTCGGCCCCACATGGAATACTGTTCTCATCTCTGGGCCGGGGCACCCCAGTGCCAGCTCCTTCCACTTGACCGCATCGAGCGCAGAGCGGTTCGAATCGTCGACGACCGAGTTATTTCTGATCGGCTCGATACACTGGCACTGCGTAGAGATGTTGCATCTCTTTGCGTATTTTATCGCATTTATCACGGGGAGTGCTCTGAGGAATTGTTCGGACTAATTCCAGCCGCTCAATTTCAACATCGCTCATCGCGACAAAACTCGCGTTACCATCCATACTATCTGGATGATTGGCGGTCCACGACTGTGCGATTTAGAAGAAGTTTTCTCCCTCGCACGACTTCCTTGTGGAATCAATTACCACCAGCGAATTTTCCGGACCGATACGACTTAGGAACCTTCAAGAAAAGAGCTTACACCTTTCTAAAAGGTCGGCAACGCATCTGCAATTCCCCTGGTGTTGCGGTTGTTCATGGGCGGCGGTATTCACTTACCATCAGGTGAGCCGCATGCTCGTTTGCCCCCTATTCTATATAAAAAAAAAAGTATTTTTTTTAAAACTAAATAATTTTTTGAACTGATTAATTTAACACAAAACCGGTCAGCAATTTGTAGCCTTCTTAGTAAAAGTGGAGGAATACAACTTTCTACTTCCATTACATGGATTGGTGTAGAGCACATAGCCCCAGTTATTATACGCAACACTTTATTCTGAATTATGTCTAATCTCTTTAAAATCAATCTGTTTGCATTTAAGTATGCTAATGTGCTGTAATCAAAATGACTTCGGACTATATTTTTATAAAGCATTGATAACAACTTTGGGTCAGCTCCCCAATGCACACCTGCTAACGATTTTAATACATTGAGACCCCTACAGGCATTTTTACACAGATTATTTACATGTTCTTGGAAAGTTAGCTTCTGATCAAGCAATATACCTAAATTTTTTTCTGTAACCAAGGCAATGGTATGTTATTATATTTTACAAAATTATCACATGTATAGTATTTTTTGGAAAAAATGAGAGCTCCACTTTTACTAGGACTAATGTTTAATTTCAACTTATTTGAATAAAAATCATGAATTTGTTCTAATGCTAAATTTAAATTGTTTACCGCTATATTTACATCTTTATTTACAGTATATACAAGGAGATCATCAGCAAATTGCAAAAAGCTTATATTTCTATTTCTAATATATTTACTTATTAATCATGTATATATATTATATAACAAGGGAGATATAATAGCAACCTGCATGGTGCCTTTGTATAAATTTCTAGGGCCATGTATTATGTTATTAAATTTAACATACATAGTTCGGTCATATAGCAAAGTAAAAATCCATTTACATACTTTTCCAGGAATACCAATCTCACACAGAATATTTGCCAATATGGAAGGATCTACATTATCAAATGCACTTTGTATATCAATAAATGCACAAACTGTAGTTGCATGTCTGGTAAAACAATTATTTATATCTGAGATCAATGAGACAAAACTCTCTGCTGCACTTTTTCCTTTCCGGAAAACAAATTGTTGTTCAGATAAAATATTATTTGCTTCTATGTAATAATCTAGTCTATTTTTCAACATATATTCAAATAATTTTCCTACACAAGAGGAAAGTGAAATTGGCCTGTAGGAGTTGAAGTCATGTTCTGGTTTATCAGGTTTCAAAATAGGTATCACACATTGCGTTTTCCTAGACTTTGGAATACATTGATTGTCCCAAAGCATATTAAATATTTTTAAAATAGTTTTTTGTCCATTAACATGCATGTTGCTAATAAGTTTGTATGGAATATCATCCAATCCCGGAGTGGAATCTCTCCTTGATTGGATGGCTGCAGTAAATTCATGCCAAGTAAATTCTTTCAATAGAAAAGAGCTACTGTCAGTACCTATCTGATTAAATATTGTATTTAAGTTTAAAAAATCTATTTCCTTTTCAGAAGGTGTTGTTATGGGTGCATATTTATCTAAAAACGAAGGAATCCAATCATTATATTTTGATGGCTCATGTACAGGTACCCTCTTAAATCTCCTAATATAATTCCAGATTTAAGTTATTGGAGTATATCTATTAAATTAATCACAAATTCGTCTCCAACTTGTTTTCTTTTTTTCACTAATTAATCTCTTTTTGAAGGCATCAATCTTTTTATGTTATATATAATTTTCTATTGTAGGATTTAATTTGTAAAATCTTAAAGCATTTTTACTTTTCTTTACAGCTTCCAAACAGTTCGCGTCCCACCAAGGAACTGGTTTTCTCATAACAAACACATTAGGTTTGGAAATTATAGGTATATAGTATTTCCTTATTTCTAGAAGTGTGTTGCAGAAGTTTTCATACGTATCAAGTAAATTTGATGTATCAATTGTGAAGTTTTCAAACTTTTTTTTTGTTTCAGCCTGGAACTTTGACCAGTCTGCTTTTTAATAATTGAAACGTTCACAAGGTTCTCCTATATCATATTTTTCAACACAAGTATATAAGTCGACTATGGTTGGATAGTGATAACTACCCATAGGATCATCATGTACATGCCAATCACATAAATGAACTAAAGAAGGACTAACACATGAAATATCGATAGAAGATTGATTAAAATTAATGCTTCCTACTGTAGTTGGAGATCCATTATTTATATATTATATTATTTGATATCAGTGCTTCTAGTTTTTGTTGTGAAACATCCAAAAGCAATATGATGAGCATTTAAGTCACCTGAAAGCAAAAGTGGCGTAGGTAGACTGTTAATAATTTGTTTTAATCTTCTGACCTTAAAGCGACCTTCACTAGGTGGGGCATAGACACATAAAATGGATATATTACTTAGACTTATAGTAAGGGTTATAGCTACCGACTGCATATAATCATAGAACGGTGTGGGGACAACAAAATATTTGAAACGATTTTTAATTAATATTGCTACTCCTCCACGTCCATTTTTTCCATTCTGATTAATGAAATTATAGTTAGGAATGTTGATAGTTCTATTCTCTCGCAGCCATGTTTCATTTAACAGGCAAATATCTATATCATTCTCAACTAGATAATTAATAAGCAAAGGTTTTTATTATTAACAGATTGTATATTAAATTGTGAAATTCGAATAAATTGTTTATTCATTGTTTTTAAGATTAGTAATAAGCATTTCTTTTACACCTGATGTAGTCAGTTTACGACCTGAGTTACCCATGGCCACCAATGCTCCAATAATTGATTTCAAAATATTGTCATTTGTTGTAATTTGGTCATTAAGTGTTTCATTATTATTAGTTGTGGTATTTAGTTTGGGTAGTTTCCGTCTTTGATTTGTGTACTTTAGGAGTCATTAGATTTAACTTGTGATTGATCTGTTTTTGAATCCATGGTTTTTTTTTGTAGGCATTGAAGGGAAATTTTCTTTATAATTGTTAATCAAATTCTGAGTTTGTTTTGTTTGTAATTACCGCATTTTCCTTACATTCCGTGTACCGATGTTCACCTGCACCACCACCACAAATTGAACACCGTTGCACTGATTTACAAATTTTAGCTCCGTGATTAAATTTAAAGCATTTAAAACATTGTAAAAGCGGGGCAATATACTGATGCACCCTAATTTGGAATAAATCCAGATGTACAAAGTCAGGTAAGTTAGTTGACAAAAAAGTTACACTTACAGAACTGAACGGTTTAATCTGTCCATTTACTTTTTTTGTGAAACGACGCACTGCAACGACCTCATATTTCGATGATAGTTTTTTAAACAGCTCTTCATTACTTATGCTAATGGGAACATACCTAAATACCCCGATTGTTTCCACCGCCTTTGCTGGTATAAATGCCTTGTAATCATACTTTTCTAAGAAACTTTCATTTTTCAAAAAGTCGTTGGGGTTAATCGGCCGCGCAAACACCACCTCTACTTTAGAAGCGTTTATTCTTCTTATATTAGTGACTCCTTTTATTTCGTTTTTGAAGATTCCCGCCAACATTAAGGGATTCGCATTGCCAAGTTTAATTCCTTCTTTACGACTCTCAATATAAACCGTGTATTCAGCCATTCCCATTGACTCAGGGAAAATTATTTTATAATTTAATTTGTAGTATGGTTTATAAAAACCATCACTTTCCTGCTGCAGGTCTTGATTACGTTTTGACGGTTTCCTTTTCCCGCCCGCGTCGTGATCCATATCTTTATCCATGCCGTCACTATCAGACGGCATTTCTCTTTTATTCTATATTTTAATTCGTATAAAAAATTAAAGAATTTTCCTTCAGAAGTTGACGTTAAAATTAGACTTGCAATTTTAAGTTAAAAATTCGCGCTTCCTCCCGCCAGTCAGGAAGCCTCCCTAAGATACTTTCAGAACCTTGTTGAAGGTAGAACACTAGAGATTTTTACCGATCACAAGCCTCTAACCTTTGCATTTTCGAAAAGCAACAACGGTAAAGAACTACCTAGGCGTTACTTCAACTAGCATATATCACATATATCAACTAGGACATAAAACATATAAAAGGTTCCGAGAATCCAGATAGCCGACGCGTTATCACGAGTCGGAACAATTTATTACGTCAAAACAATTTATTATGCTCATTTTTTCTTGGCTCCATGGCCTCTACATATCGGGCTCGGGAAGTCGGGGAAGGTAGTCCTCAACTAAGGAAGGGTCCTCGCTGGTGAGGCCACGGATGTGCTTGAAAGCGTTTCCGTGGCCCTGTCAATGTGTGGTAAAGGTGGAACGTCATAAGGTTTTAGTAGGTGCAAGTCCGACATATCTGTTCTTGTCCCCGCAATGCAGGTGCGCGTAGGCATTTTCACATTTGAAACCCGGAACAAAATCCATTCTGTAGTTACAAATAAAAACGTAGATAGATCAACGCAGCGTCGACCTTGGTTTTATATGAATTAATACATATTAATACATACATACATGATTAATACATTTATTTATTTTATGGCATTATATTAATATGATACATAAATAGAATGCACGTTACGGGTAGGCCTGGGTATAAAATTCTTATCGATATATCTTTACACACTTTCTTATCTCTATTATTAGTTCCGTGGACGTTCACTTCTGCTGTCAGCGTCAAAATGGCGAAAATCAAATCGTCTCATTACGTCACGGTGTATAGCCAGTCCACATATAAAGGTCAGTGAATTACTTTAGCTCAAGTATTGTGCGCTTGTATCCAAATTTTATGGCATGCGAGAAGTCCTAATTTGATTCGCTGGCAGTACAAAAATTTGCAATATTGTTACGTGCGGGCACGGTTAATAAAAATGTCGATTAGGATAAAAAATGGATGTATACTTTCACACACACACGGTATACAATTACGTCATCCAAAGTAGCTAAGCTTCTTCAGTGGGCTGCTTAACAATCGTAGATGTCGTAGGTCAATTGATTGTAGTCGCTTTCGGAAGTAGTTTACTTTCGTGTTCCCGTAATAATTAAATGTCCGATAGCCGGTACACAGAATAATGGTGACAAACGGGCACATAGTCCACCTGATGGTAAGTAGATGTTGTGCTAATAGACATTTACATTTATCTTCAGTTGAGAATCAACGTGTAGATGCGTTGTCACTCCTGAGGACTGAGATTGAATGCCTTTCCAGTAAAAAGGGTTTCCTTTTCTTTACACTCATCATACGAGCTGCTATTTTACGCTGGTAGTGTGTGAAAGCATGGTCCTACCCCAGTCGAGCGAACATATTTAAGCTGCAACCACAATATAGCTGCAGCATGGCTCCACGTAAAAAATATATAGATAAAATAAAATATAACTTTTTAGGTTAATCCAGGTTATTCTACTCTTTTAACCGGAAGGGACTAAGAATACTGGCGATTACAGAGAAAAGGCTTTATAAATGTAGGCATAAGGTTGGGTCTTGCAGGTACGAGCCGTACGAGTAATAGTTTGAGCGCTATATATTATTATGGTTACACATTTTAGGCCAAGTACGTTATTGACCCTTATCGTCGGGAACATTTTTGTGTAACGTGATGCAATACGCAACTGGCCATCGTAACAATATTGTGAGCTGATTTATCAAGTGTTCGGTGAAGACATCGGGGGATTCTTCCCGACTGCACACAGTAATTAGTTTTGTAGCTGCGATAACAGAAAGATGGTGTGTAATATAAAAGGCTCACCCACCTTAACGAGTCCGTCGTAGGCCTTGTCGTCCATGTCCTTGAGCCAGCGCATGAAGGGCGCGTAGGGCAGCAGGTGCGCGTGGTGGCGGCGCTGGTCGCGTAGGTCGGGCGGGCCGGGCTCGTGCGCCGCGCTGCCCAGGTTGCCCAGGTGGATGAGCGCGTTGTTGAGGTGCCGCGCCAGCGCCGCCGCCAGCGCGTCGCGCGCGCGCCCCAGCCGCCGCAGCCGCTCGCGCACCGCGCCCAGCCGCAGCGCCGCGCCGCCCGCCCCGCCGCCCGCCCCACCCGCCCCGCCGCCCGCCCCGCCCTCCGCGCCGCACCGCAGCGCCGCGCGCAGCGCTTCCGCTGCCTCCAGCGCACTCGCGCGCCCCTCTGCCGTCGCCAGCGAGATCTGCAACGCATCTCACATACTCATCATTCGTCATCATTACAGCCCATCTCAAATTCACTACTGACCATAGGTATCCCCCAAGAAGTGACACAAAGCATATTCTTGAGACACGTGCATCCATGGGCTTACCCAAGCGTCACTCCATATAGACGTTTAATTTGTTACATGAATAAGTAATTTGACGAATAACAGATCCAATAAGTCTGAATTCTGATCTACGGGTCGGGTAAACTGAAGTGGCAATGGGCCGGCCATATAGCTCGAAGAACGGACAACCAATAAGTCTGAATTCGTCTGAATTCGAAATTCGTCGCAGATCGTCGCTCAATCTGGTCAGGTCATACATCTGGGCGTCCTACACTACGTTTGCCTAAACGCGGTCTCCACTTCATAACACGTCTACTCCACCCATTGTCACTTCGGCGACAGATGTGGCCAGCCCATTGCCACTTCAGTTTACTAACACAGAAGGCTATGTCAATAATCTTTGTTCTCCGGCGGATTTCTTCATTTCGAACTTTATGTACCAAAGAAACTTCGAGCATAGCTCTTTCGATCACTCGCTGAGCGACTTTGAGCTTGTGGAGTAGCGAGTAGTCCACGTTTCGGCACCGTAAGTAAGTACGGGCAGGACACACTGGTTAAAGACTTTTGTCTTCAAACTTTGCGGCATAGGCGACGAGAAAACCCGACAGAACTTTCTAAATGCTGCCCAGCCTAACTTAATCCCCCGATCAGCTTCTTTCTCGAAGATATTCTTAACTAGTTGCAATATCTGCCCGAGGTAGGTATATTTCTGGACAACTTTGAGCATTTCAGCATCATAGTAATTGGAACTGGCATGACGTGATCGTTGAACATAAATTTTGTCTTGTCATACACAGACCGACACGTCGGGAAAATTCATTCAGTCTGTTCAGCATGTCCTGAAGTTCTTGCAGCGATTCTGTCATGGCGACGATATCATTAGCAAAGCGTGTGAGATGTACTCACCGTTTACGTTAATGCCGCGTCCTTTCCAGTCTAGCGTCTTAATAAACATCCTCTAGTGCGTTTGTAAACAGTTTAGGGTATATAAAATCCCCCTGTCTAACGGAAGGACATCGTACTGGTGTTGTAAAGGCATCTCAGCACTTCAATGTACCGCTAGTCAACTTTTGGCACTGCTGCAAAGAATCCAAAACAGCCTAAGTTTCGATGGAGTCAAGGGTGTTCTCACACAAATGGAAGACACAGGGGTTGATTATAGTCTGTTGTGTTCTGTATGATGTGGTCTATAGTGCCAAATCCTCCTCGAAACCCAGCCCAGAAAAGCCTTACGCAGGCTAGAAAGTCGTCGAATTTTCGCACATGTCGATTTGTGATGATCCTCGAAAACAACTTATACGAGGGTGACACTGAAAGTTAGCAAGTTATTAGTTTTATTATATCTTTTCAAAATAGTGTCCATTTACATCAATACATCGCTGCATGCGATGGAACCACTGAGAAAAGCACTTTGCCTACTCGTCCTTAGGGGTCTTTTCGACGGCATTTTGAAACGCAGCTACTACTTCCTCGGCGTTCATAAAACGTTTTCCTCGAAGTTTTTATTTTATTTTCGGAAATAAATAAAAATCAGTCGGGGCTGTGGCAGCGCTGTTGTCGCGCCACAAGCGAAACACATCGAAGCCTAAATCGCGCTAACAAAGTTCCGATGATAAAGCAGCATATTTATATAGAATAGCTCCGAACTACCAATCGGAGCGTTGGCCGCTCCCCGGGCAGAACACCTTGCCCGGCGGGAGATCTCCCCTTTTCCTTCCACCGGCTACAGTGGTGACCCCGACGTGATATACACGTAACCAACAACCTTCGGAAACTACAACTTCAAAACCTTCGTCATCAACCTCAAGTACCCCATTCATTCGCTTCCGACCTGATATTGTCTGCAGTCTTCACATTCTGCAAGCCATCTAGCTTTACAAACGTTCATCGCA
This sequence comes from Parnassius glacialis, assembly GCA_033319125.1. Classification (NCBI taxonomy): domain Eukaryota; kingdom Metazoa; phylum Arthropoda; class Insecta; order Lepidoptera; family Papilionidae; genus Parnassius; species Parnassius glacialis. Next base: position 45,568,454 of record JAVANC010000009.1, read on the forward strand.
GCACTGGAACAATAATGCTTCCTGTTCCTTCAAGCTACTCTCTGCGCTACAGTGTTCGACACGGCTCTGAGCCTTTTTGCTCGCCTCTGCTTCACGGCACTCTCGCAGATTACTTGCCTTCTTCTCGACTCACCGCAGACTACAAGGCAATCCCTGGCACTTGCTCTGGCTCATCGTTCTCACCGGCATCACTTGCAAGTGCGTAGTACGGCATGCATAACACACCGGCATATCATTCGCACCGGCGTCACTTGCCCTTACGTACACAGCATGCATTCCCCACCGGCATTAAGGACGCACCGGCAATCGGACTGCACTATCGACCTCCGGTCTGAGCAGGGGGATGATGTGGCAGCGCTGTCGTCACGCCACAAGCGAAACATTTCGAAGCTTAAATCGCGCTAACGAAGTTCCGATGTTAAAGCAGCATATATAGAATAGCTCCGAACTACCAATCGGAGCGTTGGCCGCTCCCCGGGCAGAACACCTTGCCCGGCGGGAGATCTTTCCTTTTCCTTCCATCGGCTACAGGGCTACAGGGCGGGAGACCCAGTAATTCCATGTCTGATGTCACCAAGTAGTCGATTGTTTGCTTGGCGGTGTGCGACGAGGCGTTGTCGTGGTGAAGGAGGATCCTATTGCTAGGTCGTTTCTCCTGGAATTTTTCCAAGACAAGTGGCAAACAATTGTTAGTGTACCACTCTGCAGTAACTGTTTTTCGATCCTCTAAAACAATTATTACGTAATGACCTGTCCTTCCGAAGAACGAGGCCACCATCTTTTTTCCAAAGCTTCGACCTCTCTTCACTTTAGTTGGCAACTCCTCGGAAGGAAACACCCAGACAGCATACTGTCTCTTACTTTCAGGATCATAACAATAAAATCGGCTTTTGTCATCCGTAAGTATTGACATAACACAGCATTTGAGCCACCTCCGTTAAAACTTTGAACCATTTCACGACATCAATCAACACGATGGAGTTTTTGGGCCTCTGTCAAATTATAAGGTATCCACCGTGCACAAAGCTTACTGACCGCTAAATGTTCATGGAGGATTTTGTGCACTTGACTCATACCGATGCCTAAGCTTGTCCGAATCTGCTGATAAGTCACTCTTTTGTCAGTCTCTATCATACGCCGCCCAACACTGATATTATCTTAAGACGTCGCCGTAGAAAGCTGTCCCTCACGCAGATCGGTTCAAATATTACGCGGTAGAGCCATGCTGCAACTATATTAGTAGTATAGTTGTAGCACGAATGGGTCGGCTCGACCAGGGAAGGACCACGCTCTCACAGAATACCAGCGTAAAATAGCAGCTTACACTGCTGTGTTTCGTATGGTGAGTGTAGAGAACCGGAGACCCATTTTACTGGAAAGGAGGCATTCCATCTTAGTCCTCACGGGTCACAACGCATCTGCATTTTGATTCCCAAACGAGGATAGATGTAGATGTCTATGGGCCACAGCAACCACTTACCATCAGGTGGACTGTGTGCTCGTTTGTCACCCTATCCTATAAAAAAATAGATCATCGGTGAGATTAGTGGGATCACAATGCGTTATAAAAATCATGGTACGAGAATTTTCTCGCGTTAAATTCATGCTGACGTTACACAGACAATTTTTCAATTTGCCGCCAAATCAATAAATTAATAAAATAAAACAAATTAATAAAATACATACACAATAATATTGTCAGAGTTCCATTTTCAAAATTTGAACTTATTTTTTTATTATATCCTTTACAAGTGGCCAGTTCAAAAATCTTTCAGTGTCGCCCTCGTAGACGTCGCTCAGAAGCGAGATGGGTCGATAATTTTTTAGCATAGTCTTGTCACCTTTCTTGTGAAACAAGACTGTAATACATCTGCCCCGCCTTTGGAGTTTCCCATCTCGTAAGATACAGTTAAAACCTCGGCAGAGCTCTTTTAACAAGGGTTGACTCCCAGCCTTTAAAAGCTCTGTTGTAACTCCATCTTCTCCAGGGGCTTTTCCATTTTTAAGTTGGCCGAGGGCCAGCTCAATCTCCTCAAGGCAGCTCGTCGGTATAATGGCGGGTCATCTGGCATCATCGCATTTAGAGCCAGGTTGTGGCTTATGTGAGGAATATAGATTGCCATAATAGCTTTAGATTTCAGAGAGAACTTCAGGCTTTGAGAGGACGTTGCCATCATGCGTCTGCAGTCTTACGATGTGACTTCTCCCAAGCTTCGGAGCAAAGACTTTGGATCCCTTGTTCCCCGCTTGTAACGCAATTACATTAGAGCGACGCAGGTCCCGCTTCACAGCTTTCCTCACACTTAACTGACGCCTTCTTTTCATAAGCTGAAGTGTCTCATCTGAGAACGTCGACTTTTGGCCCATATGTTGCTTGCCACAAAACCTGTTGCCCTCATCCCTTAAGATCTTGATCGTGCTGATAAGTTCCTCGTCATTGTCCAACGTGGATCTTAAGGCATTGAATCGGTATTTTTCCAGCTAGAAAGCTGGAAGCGTTGGGTGCCAGTTACGGTTTGAGGCAGATTTGGTCGAATGGTGGACTTCCTCAATCGGGACCTTTCAAGTATAAAATCGATATTCAGAGTGCCTCGGAAAAGGCGGTGATCGCTTCCAGTATTGAATTACAGACATCTCTGACATATGTGCCTATTGTCCGTCATGTTGAAGTCAATCTCGTTTTTATACCTTTAAATTCCATAGAGTACTGCCAAAAGATATCGTTAAATGTTTTAAAACTATTGATGTTAAGAAAACGGCAGATTTATGGGGGATTTCCGTTAAAGTTATTTTATCTATAATAGATATAATAGCACCTTATCTAGCCATTATATTTAATACAAGCGTCGAATCAGCCGGGCTATTCACAATCGTCTCGTAAAGCGAAATCGACACGGATTCGATAACTTCTCGCACCGAAACCAATAAACGCTATTCACATTTAACGTTCGCATAAAGGTCACTTAGATACATCCCATAACTATTGTATCGTCATTTAGTTACATGCATTTACGAATTTTGTAGATAAATAGGCTTTTGTATTTTTTTAGAGTAACGCCTGAACAAAAACATAATGCAATATTTTGGTGTTAGCCCTTGATACCGAATATAAAAAATATATAATTTTACTATATAATAAATAACAAAAAAACTGAGATAGGCATCACTCTCGACGCAAAGCTTCAGTGGGGCCCCTATATATCCAAACTAGCAAGCAGACTAAGTTCTGCAGCCTATGCTGTAAAAAAGATTAGAGGTCTCACTAGTGTCGAGACAGCTAGATTAGTTTATTACATATTACATAGCATAGTGTCTTATGAGATTTTGCTATAGGGAAATGCGGCTGATTCAGAAACTATTTTTGTTTTATAGGAGAGGGCCATTAGAGCTATTTACAACCTAAAACAGAGAGAGTCTCTTAGAGATAAATTTAAAGAAATAAATATATTAACTTTGGCCTCTCAGTATATTTCCGAAAATTTAATGTATGTTCACAAAAACAAAGGTAGTTTTAGTGAAAAAAGTGATATACATTCTGTAAACACTAGGAACAAACACAAGCTAATGATACCAGTTTCTCGACTCCATACAGTCAGTAATTCATTCTTGGGGCAATGTATACGCTATTACAACAAGGTCCCGGAAAGTGTACAGGCTCTCTCTATTACCAAATTTAAATGTTTTGTTAAGTTTAAAATTGTATAAAAAGGGTTATTATAGTATAAATGAATACATGGTTGATAATGACCCCTGGGAATGAGGTGGTCGCTTCCAAACTGTTTCTAAAATAAATTTTGTACTTATATAGTTTGTACAACCATTAATGGTAAATTTGCTTTTAAAAAAAGTCCCGTTGGGTTTCTTGCTGGTTCTTCCCAGGACAGAGGTTTTTTTTTCGAACCAGTGGTAAAGTAAAAAATGACTTTCAATAAGAATTACACATGTGATCTATATTGAATAAAAAATTATTCTATTCTATTCTATTCTATAATATTATCGGGACTGCGCCAGGTCGACTTCCTTAGTGGCTTTTTCTTGAAAAACTAATTTATCAGAAATAGCCCCTCTTTCTCCAGGAAGTTAACCAGCATTTACACCCTGTGATTTCTGCTTCCAAAACCGTGGGGACCCAAAATCGACTCGACGCCCGTGTGCTTACCCACCTAGGCATCCCCCATAACAACATTGTAGTGGGCCTTAGTGGTGTTATGTAGAACCGTAGAATTGTCTTTATAAACAGTTTCAACTTCATCATCAGAATGTGCCAAGGTCGGGGCATAAACTTGTACGGTATGCTACCCGTGTCGACACACTGGAGATTTTTACAGTGTTATTAGTAAAGATCCTGTGAACGAGAAAATCTACTCCGCCTTGGGACAGGCCGTCTCGCTCCCGAAAGTAGAGCATATGGTTTGATTGCAGGGTAAGTGTGTCCTCCTCATCTCTTCGCACTTCACTTAACCTTACAATATGCCATCTTATATTTTTCACCTCAGCTTCCAGGTCGTAAATGTTTTCGACTTACCGCAACTTTATGGCAGAAATCTGGTAAAACAAATCTCAGAAATTAAATAATTCTGTAACAGCGCTATCTACACGGTGTATCAAGTAGTACATTGACCTGCGAAGCCAACGTAGATTTAATAGTAAATTAGCATAATAATGTTATGTCATTTGAAGTAAATTCTCGTAATTTAGTAACGAGACTAATTTTAATAAAATTTTTAGAATTTTAGTAGTATAATTCTTATACATATAAATAATGTGGCATGAGCTCATCCGAATGGATCGACTGGGGCATCACAGATTATATTTAGGATGTAGATATGTAGTTGCAACACCAAACTGTATTCCCACATTTTGTTATCATCAGTTTTCTGAATTGCATCCCACTATGGAAGCAAATTTAAACACATATTCACGTCAAAAGGGGACGCACCTCGGAGAGCGAGTCGAGATGCTGCAGCTGCGGTGCGTCGAGCCAGCGGTAGAGTTGCTGCAGGTGCTGCAGCAGCGCGCGCGCGGCCGCGTCGGCTCGCGCCGCCTCCCCGCGCGCCGGCACGCCCGCCCCGCCGCCCGCCCCGCCGCCCGCCCCGCCGCCCGCCCCGCCCGCCGCCCCGCCGCCGCGCACGCACGCCTCGTAGCGCGCCAGCCGCCCCGTCAGCGCCGCGCCCGCCGCCCCACCCGCCTAACATACGAGCACACTGTTAAACTGATGGTGAGTGGATGCTGTGGCCCATACACATCTATATCTATCCTCGATTGAGAATCAAAATGCAGATGCGTTGTCACCCCTGAGGACTAGGAGTCAACAATCATAACTAAATTTAATAGAAATATAATGCCCTCCACACCTAATTTCGGTAATGGTCAGTCCAAATGTAGACTACCTAACTAGTGTTGAAACAGCTAGACTAGTTTACTTTAGCTATTTCCATAGCATAATGTCGTATGGTATTTTGCTATGGGGACACGCAGCTGACACTGAAATTATATTTGTTTTGCAGAAGAGGGCCATAAGAGCAATTTATGATTTAAAGCCTAAAGAGTCGCTGCGACAAAAATTTAAGGAAATTAATATATTAACTTTGGCCTCTCAATACATTTATGAAAATGTAATGTACGTACACAAAAATAAAAGTAGTTTTACAAAAATAAGTGATATTCATTCTGTAAATACTAGGAACAGACACAAGCTAGTAGTACCAGTTACTCGACTCCACCGAGTCAGTAATTCATTCTTGGGGCGATGTATACGCTTTTACAACAAAATTCCAGAAAATATACAAAATTTGACCTGCTCAAAGTTCAAAAACTTTATTAAACTAAGTTTGTATAAAAAGGGTTATTATAATATTAAAGAATTTATAGATGATAATAACCCCTGGAAGTGAGGTGATCGCTCCCAAGCTATTTCTAATTTGTTGTGTTGTTAATTTGTGTAACATACATGATTGTAAGCTGTTATTTAAAAAAAAAAGTCCCGCTGGGTTTCTTGCTGGTTCTTCCCAGGACAGAGGTTTTTTTCGAACCAGTGGTAATTATACAAAAGAGTGACTTTCAATAAGTATTATTTATAATCTATATTGAATAAAAAAGTTTCTGTTTCTGTTCTGTTTCTGTTTCTACGCAAGACACCCTGTCTTATAGTGCATGTGTAAGTGTGCAAACATAGGTGCACCCAAAGAGAATATAATCACTACGTTTAGGTGCACCTCATTCTCATAGTCTAAATAAGTCAAATAAAATAATTAAATTTTATAAGTCACTATTATGTACTAAGTACAAATTACTATATTCATGTATTAAATCAGTGTTCTGATTTGGTATTCTTCTCCCTAGTTTTAATAACGTCTTAGCTGTGACGCGCCTAATTGTTTTCGTCTAGTAGTAAACTTTTTCAAGATATATCAAGTATTGGATTTGGAAAGTTTATCATAGGCCGATGTACAGGTAAACACAGAAACATCGATTTTTTTACGTGCTTTCTAATACACAGGAATCAAATAGAAGTGTATGCACATTGCACAATGTACATACACAAAACAATGCCTTAGTAGTTACTGTATTCTTTTATTTATTTACATTTTCAACTTTTTATTAATCCTTCTACTTTTAGGAATATTCAGTTTTGTTTATTAATTTATAATCTATTTTATAAAAAGTATAACTAATATTTCTGAGAAAAACATTAATCTTTACAATTTTCTAACAAAAATTAACTAAGTACCCCCACTATGAAATCTGTCAAATATTTCACCTCTCTTATAAGTGAGGCCGCTCTTTTGGCAGAAAAAGCAACAAGCTCAGCAGTCGCATTTACAATCACTACACCAACAAGGCAGTCAAATGTCTAAATAAACAGTAGTGCTAAGAAAGAGTGCAACAGCGGCGCAGACAACCTCGAGTCGTTCGGCGAGGCGCTGGCCACCACCCTCGGTGGCCGCCGCCAGCATACCGGCCACGTTAAGCGCGTCCAGGCGCGCCAATCGCTCGGCCAGACGCCGCACCCACTGCTCCGCATCTGGCTCGTCAGCCGCCGCGTCATCCAGCAGCGCGCCCAGCGCCGCCCCGCCCAGCTCCCCGCCCGCCCCAGCAACCGCCCCGCCGCCCACCCCGCCCAGCGCGCGCGACACGGCCCGCCGCGCCGCCTCCTCAACGCACCGCCATGTAAGTGTCTCCCCGCCCGCTTCCACACTCAGCGTCCCGTCCTGCCGGTAAATTGTCAATAGACTATTCTTTTATTATCCATTTCACTGTCCTGTGAGTTGTATATATACATACAATGGCTTAACATTTAGCAGTGCCTAGGGCCATGGATTTGAATCCCACATGAAACAATTATTTGTATGGGCTACAAATAATTGTCCCAGGGCTGGATGTTTGCCCATGTGCGATTTACATATGTAAAATACCTCCACAAAACAAGAGTAAATCCTAGTTAAGGGAGTCATGTTTTTGTAAAAAAAAATGAAAGAGCTAGCAGTCTAATTGAATAGTAGCTATAGTAGACTATACTGCTACAACATAAATATTTATTATGTTTTGACAATAACATACAAAACGTTTGAGTGATAATTGTAATCCGCAAATTGTTCTGCTCAATTGTACCAGGTCCCATTAACTTCAGAATACTTTTGTGACAAATGAATTTGTTACCCAAAATCATTTTCACACATATTTTTCTCCTACATTTTTTTACTATGGGACATACAAAATTATTTACACAAGAACATAACAGAGATCTTACTCAAAGAATTTAGTCTGCATGAAAAACAAATGAAGCACATCACATAAACTGTTTGCTTGCAACTGAAGCCTTATGTAAGTCCTTACATATGAGGACTTCACAAAGTTTAAACTACATTTGAGAGAAAAGTTAAGATCAGCAATTAATCTTACAAAATATAATAAATCTTTCTATATTTTCACTTTAATTTTTTTCTAATTATTTATTATCATGCCTAGAATTGAATAATTTTGTTCGGCTTTACTTTTTAATGGATGGTGCATAATGCATTATCTATTAAAACTAACCCTTTCCGTAGTAGTTAGAAAAATGCACTTGTATCAAGTAACATTTATTATCACAAATATTAAATTTAATTCTTCTTAACTAAGAATTTCAAATATTGTAACTATTATTGAAACTTTCTGTAAAAATCATCAATGACTTTATTTTATAATTATTATCCAAAAATACTAACATAACATTAAATATATAATAACATTATCTACAATTAACATTTAATACCTCTCTTGTAAGCTTTTAAAAATGTTGCTCTTATTATTTTGGCTTTCCCCCATATAAATAATGCTAAAACTTTATCTTGTGTTGATAATCATTGAGAAGTTTGTCCTAATAAATTATTAAATATTTTATATGTACAAAAAACTGTACGGACCGGCAAGTCGGCGAGCAGGCGCACAGTATGTAGCGGCCAGGATCTAAGCGGCGCACCAGCCTCACTGAGCAGCAATATCCCCTCGTCACCTGTTTTAGTGTTACTCGAAGCTGCAATTACGCTAAGCCGTTGTCGCCTATCATCTGCACCAACTACATCTACCCCTGCCACCTCTTTACTCTCCCAATCACGAACCACGACCGCCTCCTCCAATTTCATCTTAGTCACTGATTAACGATTTGTGTTTTTAAGAATGTAATTAAAGTTTTTTATTCACAATGTGTTAATAAAACGAATTTTAAATTCTTTGTTTTAATATAAAATTAAGTCATTTCTATATATACATTAATCTATGAAGTTTATTTATTTACTAAATAATGCTAAATAAATCAAAATAAATGTAGAAGTAAACATGAATCAGGCCCACTTTTCACTACGGGATATAATATAATATATATTACATCTCGAGATATAAATTAATATCGCTCACCATACATTTCATATGGAACCGTTTACACTTAGCTATAATATATATTACATCTCTAGCTATAAATATTTTTTCGATCGACCGAGCGATATTTTCATATTATATTTTGCCCCCTGTACCCCGCACACCGTTCCGCGCCCCCTCAGAACGGTGTACGGGGTAAAGGGGGGTAATCCAATGACCAATGACGAACGCATACTGGTTAAAAGATATATCTCACAGTGTGAACGCCAGTTGCGGGATATAATATATATTTCGGGATATAATATATATTATATCCCATAGTGAAAAGCCAGCCTTATGCAGACAGATGTCGGCTGTCAAATTTTGAAATGGATATGTGCCCATACCCATACAGCCTAGTCAAACGTGTAAAAGTAGAAAAATAAGTGATAATTATTGAAGTAAGCAGGGCTTTTAGGGGAAATTGTAGTTGAATGAGTTTAATATAAAAATCAGATTCCGTTAAACAATAAATTTTAATCACACATGGATTGAATTTCTACGTAAAATAGTACACATACTATACTAGCAATTGTACATGGTATTTCAATAGTTTAGGAAATATGCTGATAATGCGCCTGCGCGCGCGACACGTTCATTGCAATTACATTTTATTCATAAGTATTTTTAGTACAACAAACGCTCTCTACGGAATCGGACACAGTTTTAATTACCACATCCCGTAACATAGATACAACCTACATCGACATACTACACATCAACTCACAACTCACAAACCTCCCCCTACATTTTGGTCCTTCGAGCTTTCGACGTGAACTACGACCTACAAATTATGTCCACAGTAGTTCAACAGATAGTATAAAAAAAAAAGTGTAATTCGTGATTCGATCTGTAGTAGCACTTTTGTCGCTGGCCTTCCACAAGCGGGTCTCACCAGCTTGATTGAAGTGCATACTACGGTAAGAGTTGCAGTCACACGTTTCAGAAACCAATTGTTTACAACATCGTTCTCAAACCATGGAGAACCTACTTTAACAACAGATACCAATCATTGAAGCTATCCTTAGAAATGAGACTAACTTTGTTACGGCCGGCAGCTGCCTTTCCCAGGAGTAGAATCCTTCGCGGCCCATAGACGAAGAAGCTACAGGCAGATGCCGGTCGGGCGTCCTCACGCCACGGGTTAAAAGTCTAATTACACTAAATAATCCGGGGGGAGCGTTACAATTATTGAACAGAGCTTACTTACCTCTATTCAAGGCGACTGGTCCCTCAGGATTCGGTCAGGTCTCGTGTGGGTGTATTGTGCCAGAAAGTAAAGGTCAGTGATGTGTATTTGGGTGTGGCTGGTAGTGTTATTGACCTTATTTGACCGTTCCCCCTGCAGCAGTTCGGCCCTCAGCTCCTCTCCAAGCGAAGGTCGCCCTCCGCAGTCACTTTCTTCCTTTGTTACGATTGACTCGCGAAAATGAACACAGAACGTACGGGTCAAAGGTCACCGTTATTTCTAGAATATTAACTACCGCACTAGTAACTAATACAGTCGAATCCACTTATACAGATTCTGCGTTAAACCTAAAGTCCCGGGTAAACTCTCAACACGCGCCACCATTCCCAGTGGTATATTCACTATACGCGCCTAACATAAAATCAGATCTAAGAGCTCCCAAACAAAATGGACTGCCTTTTCTTTCGACGCGAAGAAGACTTCTAATCTTTCGCTCTCGACTCCCACCGTTCAGTCAACTCGGACGTTCAACACACACAAACGTCATTCCGTATCGACCGAGCCGAGTGCCATCTAACGTCGATGCCTGACACTAACGCTTTTGCGTGAACAAACCCCCGTCCCGGACATAAGGATTTAGGTCCGCGAGCAAACCGGTCAGCGGGACAGGGTCGCGACGGCAAGTTGCAAGATCGAATCTACAACCAAACTAGGCCACCCTACGCACCCAATCAGATCTTGCAACCCTGACCAACGCCTCAAAATTACAGCCCCAACGTGGGCTAGCCGGAGAGTTGAACTGGATGCCCTTCCTGGTCATCGCAGCACATAAATAAGTCCTATTTCTAGACAGAAGTCAGACGACCTCCTTCAAACACCTATCTGCGCTCCTATGATTAGTTCCGCAACTCGACCGGATCAGGTCTGCAAACAGCGACGCGACACGAAGCGGCCCAGAGGGACCTTCAAGCTTCAGTGCAGAGAGCACCCCCAAATTCCCCATGAACGTCGTCTGTGGAGAGCTGAACGAAACGCACAGATGGTCCCTAGCAGGTGATCCTATGCTCATATTTCAACTAATTTTTCAAAAGCATCAATGTTCAATTACAGAATTAATTAAAACAAGTAATCACCGATGCACATAGGTCAACTTGGCAAAGTAAACAAAACAATAAACGTAAGGGACAGCCCTATTTCTTATTTCAAATAAATATCTTAGACAGTGCCAACAAAATCTAAACCAAAAGAGAATTGACTCCTATTTCCTTCGGCAACCACAGGGTTATCTAATTTCAACCTTCCTTATCACAAAGAAAAATGATTAAACACTATCACAAGCATTAAAAAAGGGCACACAATTTAATCTCAATTTTCCGTGCAACAGCAAACGCAGTGATCAAATGTATTTACAAAACATATGCTGCAGCATTTAAAGGAGTATTTTAAATTCAATTCTTTTAATCACAACCGCTACAATATGAATTTCGCGGAAAACTCAAAGCATTTTAATTTAAATTTAAAGAATTTTTAACTAAGTGCTCGACCAAACCAAATCTAATACCCCTTGAGAGCGTGATTCAACGCTCCAGGGGGCCCTAATCTTCCCACCACCAAGTGGAGGCCACACCGCGTGAACCCGATACTGACAGAGCGCAACCGCTAACGGTCGCCACTCGGGTTGTACGCCCTCACTGAGGCCGTCGGCAACAGAACAGCTTGACAAGTGGACTGTTGACGGCTTAAGGCTCAGTAGAGGCAGCCATGGTGGGAGCTAAGGCGGCAGCTAGCTAGGGCCGCCTCCATCAAATGGGGTACAGTGGTACACCAGTCGCGGCCACTCAGCTAACGGGAGTGGGAAGGGTCCAGCGGACCGATGAGTGGCCGTGAAGTTCCTCTTCGCACGCTGAGGGGGGGTGATGACACCCCCGCCCCTGGGGGAATTACCCCCCGACTGGTCGGGGGAGGGACCCCTTTCAAACCTAGGGGCCTGGTGGCTAGCCGGCGGGCGCCGAGCGTCGCCCGTCAGAGGGAGTGGCGGAGCGCCCCCGCCCGTGGGGGTCGAGGGCCTGGCAGTGCCCCGAGAGGAGACGCCGTTCGCACCCAGGCACAGTACGACATGGTGATTGCCCTGGCAATGCAGACAGGGCCGCTGGTGCGGACAATCTCGCTGGAGGTGCCCTTCCAAACAGGAGTAACACCAGCGGCGCTCCTTGGCGATAGTTCGCCTCGCCGGAACTGGCTTACTTAATAATTTTGGGCAAGACGTTACCCGGTGATCAGATGCTCGACAATAGGAGCAGGGGGGGGTTGACGACGACTTGCCCGGCGGAATTCGCCTCTCACTGGGCACGGCTCGTAAGTCGTCGACGGTGCCCGCCGCGTGCTCGATCTGTCGGCACTGCTCCTCCAAAAACCGCAGCAGGTCATAGAAGGGCGGAATATAGGAGGCCTCGTCCCCGCCGTACCTCTCCTCAAAAAGCATTTGAAGGTCAAGAGGTAGACGGGACAGCACGATGCGGAGCAACAAGAAGGCCCATTCGCCCACTGGTAAATCCAGCCGCCTCAACATATTACAGGCCACCAAGACTGGATCCAACAGGTCCGGACGTAGTCTGGCCCGGTCACTCAGCAGCGGGAGGCTCAGAAGCTGCTTAACATGTTCGTCCGCAATTCGCCGGACGTTGGCGTATCTTCTGGCTAGGAGGTCCCGAGCAGTCTGGTAGGCGTCGTCCGACAAGCTCAAATGGCTGACAACGCCCAGGGCCTCCCCCTCCAGTGAGGCCAAGAGGTACGCCATCTTCTGGCTCGGAGTCAAGTCACTCCGGGCGTCCACTAGGCCGTCGAAAAGACCAACGAAGGTCAGCCACTCGGAAAGGACCCCGGAGAACTTTGGCAAGTCCAGAGTTGGGAGTCGTCCCAACAGCTCCGGCTGAGGCTGCTTCCGAACGGACTCGGGCAGGCCACTCGTCCGAGCTTCACGCGCCTCTTCGGCATACCTGCCTTCAGCCTCGATCAACTCGTCCGTGAGCCACAAGAACTGCTCGTAGTCTGCGAAGCAGGACTCCAGGACTCCCTTTTCCACATCCGAATCCTCGAGCTCAGCGTAAGCCTCCTCCACTGCAGCCCTTCGAGCATCGACCTGCTCGAACCGCTTCATCAAATTATGGACCCTATCCGGTCGACCTATCAAAGCATGGGCGCTGGTGGCCCAGCGTAACTCAGTCCGCAGGCAACGGATTAGCATCTTGGGCGAGGACATCACTACTAAATACAAATTACGACGCCGCTCGAGCACAATTACAAAAATAACAAATAAAAAATACAAAAAAATTAACAGCTAACCAATGCAGTTCCTATCAAATCGAGTTGAATAGAAATTACACAAATAAGAACCGCTATTTATTAAATCAAACACAAGTTAGTACAAAAGAAAAGGCAAATCAAATTAACAATAACAAATACTAGTGCGATCAAATCAAGTTAAATTCAAATTACGTAAATACAAATTACCACTCTTTAGTTCAAATACAAATTATAATACGAAAGATACATAACGAAGATACACATCAACAAAAAATGCCTTGCTCGGAAATCGACCCTTCGATAAGTAACACACTACAACCATCCGACAACGATAATTAACCGATTACGTAAAAATAACCATCTACCTACATGACGCAATCTCCCGCTTGCGCGCTAAACCGGGCGTGGCTTTTCAAATTTACCCGCAAACAACAAAGCAAGCTAACAAAGAAAGGAATTTTATAATTACGTATATAATAAAAAAAAATATTTTTACGTATTACGGACGGGCGTGATTGTAGACACAAAATTAAACCAATCAACCCAACGCTCCCTGCCACCAAAATTATTTAATTTTTATCAAATACTATGGTCGGTGGATCGACCGGGAATCGATCCCAGCACCGCGTTCTGCTACCAAATGTTACGGCCGGCAGCTGCCTTTCCCAGGAGTAGAATCCTTCGCGGCCCATAGACGAAGAAGCTACAGGCAGATGCCGGTCGGGCGTCCTCACGCCACGGGTTAAAAGTCTAATTACACTAAATAATCCGGGGGGAGCGTTACAATTATTGAACAGAGCTTACTTACCTCTATTCAAGGCGACTGGTCCCTCAGGATTCGGTCAGGTCTCGTGTGGGTGTATTGTGCCAGAAAGTAAAGGTCAGTGATGTGTATTTGGGTGTGGCTGGTAGTGTTATTGACCTTATTTGACCGTTCCCCCTGCAGCAGTTCGGCCCTCAGCTCCTCTCCAAGCGAAGGTCGCCCTCCGCAGTCACTTTCTTCCTTTGTTACGATTGACTCGCGAAAATGAACACAGAACGTACGGGTCAAAGGTCACCGTTATTTCTAGAATATTAACTACCGCACTAGTAACTAATACAGTCGAATCCACTTATACAGATTCTGCGTTAAACCTAAAGTCCCGGGTAAACTCTCAACACGCGCCACCATTCCCAGTGGTATATTCACTATACGCGCCTAACATAAAATCAGATCTAAGAGCTCCCAAACAAAATGGACTGCCTTTTCTTTCGACGCGAAGAAGACTTCTAATCTTTCGCTCTCGACTCCCACCGTTCAGTCAACTCGGACGTTCAACACACACAAACGTCATTCCGTATCGACCGAGCCGAGTGCCATCTAACGTCGATGCCTGACACTAACGCTTTTGCGTGAACAAACTTCAAAAAGGATTCTGTTTCACGTAAGACAGGGGCATACATACAGAAGAGGTTGGATGCTCTGAATACTCAATGGGAGGTGTTCAAAATAAATCTTGGCGTTCTGGAAAAATCAGACAGTGAATTGAATCATGACTATTTCATCAATGATACCTACACCATCACAAAAAAGCGGTACGAAGCAATTCGTGACATGCTGACGAACTACGACGTGAAAACTGCGGAAACTGGAGTACTATCAAGGTATGATGAGTTCTTTAGTCAACAACACACTAATTTCCGGGCGCTCTCCAGGGTGATTAAAAACATCGACACCAAAGAGTTGACAGAAGAGTGAGAAATTTATGACAAACTGAATTCACTGCAGTGTCGCTGGAAACTGGTCTACGAGCTCCACTGGCAAATCGATAATCTGACTTCTGGCGGTGATGCGGGCTACGAAGAAGGGTTTTTTGCATACGAATCCTTGTACGAAACCACAAAAAGGGATTTGAATCGTAAGCTCAACTAAATATCTCAACAGCACCAGCAAATCCTTAAAATTGAGATTCTTTCTTTCTCTGGTAATTATACCGAGTGGCCTACATTCATAGACCTCTACTGTGAAGCCATCCACAACAATATCATGTTGACAAAACGCAAAAGATTAAGCACCTCAAGGGCAAACTTAAAGGCGAGGCGGAGCGCATCGTACAGCATCTTACAATATTATCTGATAATTACAACACCTGTTGGGAGATACTTACCCATAGGTACAAAAACCAACAACTTTTGTTTACAAAACATATACAAACCCTTATGGGACAACCGGCGTTGCAAACACAGAATGCATACGAGCTAAAGAAGCTACATGACACAAGTGTCGAAACCACACATGCTATTCACAATCCGGGCATCGAAACAACGACTTGGGATCCGATCCTGGTAAACATTCTCACTGGCAAATTGGACTCCGACACGTATGCAGCCTACATGGAGATCAGAAAGGCTCCGAGAGAGTTACCTTCCTTCGATGAGCTGATAAAATTCTTGGAAAACAAGTGTACTGCGCTTGAATCTGTTCAGAAGGAGAGACAAACATTTAACAAGTCAAACAATTTAACCATCAAGGAGGCAACAGCTCCATTTAAGAAGGACTTTATTAACAACACCAATAGGCGTAATTTTCCTCGAACTTATCATACAAGCACAGAAAAAATTGCTCGTTGAGTAAAAACAATCATATTATACTATACTGCAAGTCGTTTTAAGACATGTCACCGGAAGACAAAATGGGGTCAATTTTGCAACAACATATTTATCGCAATTGCCTGTACTCACACGACGACAATAAATGCAACTCCAAAAAAAGATGCCGCGTGTGCAAGGATACACACCACACAACATTGCGTGATATTTACTGCAATGTTGAAATCGCGGTCTCAAATAACGTGATATCTAAGCCACATACGTCACAGCAAAAGACAAACCACGTGGTTGGAAATTATAACGGAGACATTACAATGCTACATAAACAATGACGTCCTAACTAACCTGTCAGAGTGGGGCATTGAATGGCATTTTAAAGCACCTTCCTGGCCTCTACGAAACTGCAGTCAAAAACATCACCTCAAACGAGTACTTGGGGATTAAAAACTTACGTTAAAGGAATTTCCCATACTTTTGGCACAGATTGAAGCATGTCCCAACTCTCGCCCGTTGCGTTGTCAGAGAATATCGTAGACCTTGACTGCTCGACACCGGCTCACTTTCTGATCGGGGAGCCTTCTCTTAAACCACCACTAGCCGCTGAGGGTAATGACATGACCTTCCGTACAAAATGGCAACTTACGGAGAAAATGTACAAAGACTTTTGGAGAAAGTGATCCATTGACTATCTCCAAACTCTACAAAGTCGAAGCAAAACGCTGCGTAAGTACGTAAAATTGAAAGTCGCAAAGGAAGGAATGCCTTGTGTTGTGGTGTGCCATGTCTGAGAAGGAAAAGGGTGAAGAATTTTACTCTCCCAATAGGTGCTGCCATGAGGCCGCCTGTGCAGATAGGGCCGATCCCGTGACACTGCCAATATGCAGTGAAGGTGGAACACCATGTGGTTTTAAAAAGAAAAAACCAGAACTTCGTCCTCCGATGGTAATAAGAATCTCAAGTTATTTTGTCTGCACAGCAGAGGCACAGTTAAGGCACAACCCTGAGAATATATCATCATGGACTATCTGCTGGTTTAAGCCGATATGAAAT
Source organism: Parnassius glacialis (assembly GCA_033319125.1). NCBI lineage: Eukaryota > Metazoa > Arthropoda > Insecta > Lepidoptera > Papilionidae > Parnassius > Parnassius glacialis. Next base: position 45,585,480 of record JAVANC010000009.1, read on the forward strand.
GTTTTTTTATGTGGTAACATAGAGTCCGGTACGTTGGCGGCCCGTGTTGTTTTATGTGTGGCACAACAAATTATTATGTAATTTGTTAACATTTTTAGATGATTTAAATAAAGAATACATCAAACACTGCCATTTTATGGCAGTGTTTGATGTATTCTTTTTGGCTGAAGGCTTTGTAACCAATAAGAAACGTCTCAGTAATGAAAAAAAAAAACTAGTGGATCGTTGTCTAATTTTTGACGGACGAATCCCAACCGTTTTCCCGACGACGAAACGGTTGTAGAAAACGGTCGTAATTGCAACTGGTTTGAAGACGGCTTAAATGACGAAACTTCTCGAACATGGAATAGAATTGCATTTTCATCGAGTGAAATGGTTGCAATTTCTTACTACTATCAATGATTTGAAATGTATGAAATGGTTTACTAAAGTATTTGTTTTATCGATCGACTTTACTAAATGATAAAATGAATTTCTCTTCATACTTTCCAGGCTTACGAGTGGCTGGAACAGACTTTAATTTTTTTATCAGGCGTATTTAAGAGATCATTTTTATATACATAATTTAAGGTTATTTTTTTATTATTGATTTTTTTTTTCATCACGAACGACAGCATTGACAACTAGTAACACATTAGCGACTGTATTTAATTGACAACAAGTTCACTTTATATTGTAAGGACTGTTTTGTCTCTGTCACGGTGTTTGTAAACGAACGCGGAACCAAAGACTACAATAGTCTTGAGTAACTCGTCTAATTTCTGTAAGTATGAGGGAGTACCTCGTTTAACCTCGCGAGGTACTCACGAGGTGCCCCTCATTTGAGTCGAGGGCGCGAGAAGCGGCGAATGGTCAATCGCGTCACCTCACGTTACGGTTGCGCACAGAACGCGGGATGATTGCCGTCTCTATCACACATATAATTTTCTTTCACTCGCCAAATGAAACGCATTTGTTCCAGAGATAAAACTTTTGAGAGTAATTCTGCACGAAAAATTAAATTTCAGAACTCACGTAAAACATGTCATCAACAAGGCCGTGCGGATCTTTAACATGCTCTGCATGTACTCGAGATCCTCTTGGGGAGCCTATCCTGAGAAGATCAGCACTATTTACTAGTAGGTGATCGTGCCAACGATTACCTACGCTACAGCGATTTGGGGGCACGTTTCCCAGAAAAGATACATCAGGAGGGCACTCGAGAGCATGCAGCGTGGGTTCACCACTAAGGCTATTAGGGGTTCCGCACGGTCTCCACATCTGCGGCACTTGCATTGGCTCAGTTCACATCTCTAGACTTTAAAGTTTGGGAAGTTTGCGCTGTGGAAAGGGCTCAGCTTCTTGGAATCTATGACCACATACTCAGCGATATTCTTACTTACTTACTTACTTATCTTCACGCACAATCCCTGACGGGGTAGCCAGAGAGAACAGATAGCCAAGTGTCACGATCCTTGCATACCTCTTCCAGCGACATTCCATTGGAATAACCCACTCTCATCTTCGAATTACTCCATCCCGCTAAACGTATTCTCCTTATTGAACAGGACTTTTATAAATCACTCACTGACTCAAATTATACATAGAAAGACTGCACATATTATATTTACGGACGATAGTAAACAGGAGGACGGTGCGGTAGGTGGCGCTTTTGTGCACACACACACATACACACACACACACACACACACACACACACACACACACACACACACACACAATCATCTACACAGACTCACTCTCATCCATACAGGTGATACAATACAGAAGTAACATACACCATCATCACACAAATACACCAAATCATACACGAACACAGAGAAACAGGCACGTAGAGTTGGGATCAAAAGTCACTCAGGAATAGCTGGCAACGAGGCCAGCGGACATGACTGCGGATGCCGGCTCTAAGTTGCTCAAACAGCCTGACTACTTGGCCTTTCCCATCTCATACCTCAAACACAATATCATGGGAAGCTAGGTATTACAGCGCAGGACAGGGCCAACATACAAAAAGGCTGCTTCCAGTACTGGGGGACATCAAGAGGCTACGGGCTCTTACAAAACCCAGTTTTTATTTAATGCAGGTCCTCACCAACCATGATTACCACAAGTCATACCTTCACCGTTTCAAAATTACAAACAACGATTATTGCTCGTGTGACAATACCACCTCACAGACGCTGGAATAACTTATCGAGCATTGTCCTGTATTTTCTGTACCACGTTTAAACCATATAACTGATGTATTGTTCTTACCGTTAGACAGCTTTACATCTTAATATGTGTTCTAAAAACTCATAAAAACAATACTCCTGATGATAAAATCAATGCTAAACGAAATCCATACTATGTTATTCGCAAAATAGCTGTGAATGTGAACGGACTGTAGAAAAATACCTCTACCTCTATGTCTATGGTAGATTATATTATGTTCACATCTTAACCAGCAATGCCAACATGTGGGGAATTCCCCGAATGTCGTGGAATTTAAAGTTGGTTGGGATTTTGAGGATTAGTATTATGCGGGGAAAATGCGAGGATTTTGAAAATCGATAGCCCGGTCCAAGTCAAAACCTTTTTCAAGAAATTTAAACACTTATCTTAACATTTTTGTTAGGTAACTTATGAATATCGAATGACTCCCTTTTTTTGATTATCTTCATTTCACCATATTTCATTTTCATATTTATTTCGGCAACTTTTGTATATCATTTAATGCTTTTCATTTCTTTATTTTTTATTTTAAAGCAGAGAACCGCATTCGTATAAATGCAGATACTGTGGTACTTATTAATACCAACAAGGAAAGGAACTAAAAATACTCCATGGAGTAAAACGTCTGTTACAAAAATATGGAGTGTGAAAACAAAAATCGGTAAAAAGAAAAAAAATGTAAGTTAAAAAATAAATCTTATAAAATTACTTGAAAATTGATTCATTTCCTAAAATAAAATTAAAGGGAATTTGTGGGGAATCTGTTGAAATCTTGTCCTTAAATTGGGGAATTTGACATGGATTTTCGGGGAATTTCACAAACTGGTGTTGGCAACGCTGATCTTAACATCATAAATTCATTGAGTTTTGGCGGGAACTTGATCGGCGGCGGTTTGCTACTCCTGTACTATAGTTTAAATAATAGTTTGGAAGTGGATTTTGATATGTAAAAGTGGTGCGATTTTATGTATTAACTGTCTACGCATGTGAACTATTAGTGGAAACGGTGAAACAAGTGCTTTGACGGCAACTTGAGCCAGCAGGCAGCTGACAGTTGGCTGCTGGCTCAAGTTGCCGTCAAAATCTCCCAAGGGCTGCACAATGTGACGCATCAACATATTGTGAAGCAGTGAACTATGAAGGATAATAATACATAAAGACAAGGCTTGGGGAAATTATAATAAACCGAATAAAAATACTCAAGACTTGGCCTAAAGGTCTAGATACCAAGCCATAAACTCCAAAAAAAAATCATAAATTCCTTTTATTGTCTGTGATTTTATTTTATGTACTGGAAAACCCAAATCACAGAATACATGTACCCTGATGGGAAGAACGAAAACTTCATACGATAAAAATGCCAACAGCTTGCGACACTAGCGCGCCAGTTTTTGATCCATCTCTCTTACAAAGCAATAAGGACCGTGGCCGAGCTCACTTGACTACTCTAGCGCCATCTATTATCTATCTACGGAAGCGGTTGCGATGTATATCGATATGAAAATTTGACGCGCTAAATACATCGTTCTTTATTTAATACATTTCCATAGATGTCGCTACATGGTACCGCTAAGTAAGATTGACGAAGTCATTGGGCTCTAGTGAACTAACAGATGTGAATGTGTGCGTGTGTATATGTATAATGTTCATTGCCCACCCCCACATTCAATATTCTATTTTTAATCATAATATATTATACCTCGTTTAGACTCTCGCCTCGCGGCTCGCCTCGTACCTCGCCTCGCAGCTCGCGTGTTGTTGCGAGGTAACGAGTGCCTGTTTACACTCTCGCAATGCGGTCAATATGCGTTGAGCCAGCAACGATGAATGACGTCGAAATAATAGCGGCATCAACTCTTGCCTTAATAAGTATTTATCGATGTTTGACCATTTTAAAAAGAAGGAAATTAATAAAAATACGTCGTTGAGGAAGAATATGACGGATGATATCTATTCATCGAAACAGAACCTTTTCAGTTTCATAATTTTATATAAATTGCTAGTACCTATTGTGCAAGATTAAATAATATTATTTTATTAAAATTGTAATTTTAAAACAAAAGCAATTCGAATGTTATTATGGAAGGGCGCCGTAAACAAACTAAAACGAGACGCGAGTGTAAACACCACGCTCGCGTCCCTCGCGAGGCCCTTTGCCTCGTGCCCAAAAAACCGCCTCCGACGCGAGCGCCGCGAGTGGCGAGGCGAGCCACGAGCTAGCGTTTACACTCGCACCTCGTGACTCGCCTCGCGACTCGCCTCGTCGCTCGCGTGAGAGTGTAAATGGGGTATTAATTTTCTACAAATATAGAAATTACATTCTACATTAGTAAAAAATTGGAATGGAAATAGTAATAAATGAATAACATATTGGAAATTTTAAATATTTAATAACATAAACCTTAAGAGATTAAAGTTAACAATTAGCTATGCATTGATACATAAGTAGAAAATTGGAATGCAACACGGTTAATAGTTTTTCAGAAATAAAACAATTATTTTCATAGAGATTTAAATATATTATTGACTAGTAATATTATAGACACAGAAATAAACTTGGGCACTCAATTTTAGATGATTATAAACGTATCTTAGAACACACCATTTTTAGTAAGCCATTATTATTCATTAAACATCTTCATTAAGTAAAACAACTCTAATAAATCACCATAACTTGAATATTCACTGGCTAGTAACACCACACTTAAGTTATTTTTCTATGAAATATACTAAAACGACATCAGTTTTGAATTTGGCTTAGAAAAGTTAAACAAAACTAACTTCATTTAATTTGAAAATGATTTGAAACATTCCCGTTTAAAATAATATCTAACTGATGTAAAATGAACTTTGAAACTGTTCTTTTCTTAATTTTATGAATATGTAACAAATAATAATCTAGTTTACGTTTTTATTTCACAACAGCCATAGATACATTTATATTTTCGGCTACAGAGCTTGTTGCACAGAGTAATCATTTCAATCGGACATAAAAATAATCGGAATATATAATTTAATTTATACTTTCATGGATTAAACAACTTTTATTTGTAATGTATAATACAAAATATATGGTTTATAATTTATAAGCTAAGTAAAGATAATTTTTAATGGGCAGGCGACAAAGATATTAAAATGCAAAAATAAAAGTTCCTAAACCGTAATTGAAATACAATGCGTAACATGGTTCAATCGTGATTTCTCTGTCTTGCGTATAGCGCTGTCTCTGTTTCGCTTATTTTGCCCGACGTTTGCATCGGCTCCATAGATACTTGACCCCCCCATGACCCAAATGGCCTAAAGGTCTAGATACCAGGCCATAAACACAAATTATAAAGTTGTAGCCATAAACTCCAAAAAAAAAAACAGGAAAACCGATCGTAAGGGAAGAAAAGAAAAAAAGAAAATATTATTATAAATAATCTGGAATTTTAAAGCTTTGATTTATGTATAATATATGCTAAACGCAATTTAAATTTTTACATTTGATTGTATGAAACATCTCCGGTCTTCGTTAAAGTGTAAGAGAATATAACCTAAAATCTTTCAAAGGTTATTTAGATTTTTTTATAACACATAATGGCCAAAAGTAATGTGAACAAAGGTAAAGGAAAATCTGCAGAAGAAATTTTCGCTGGCTTCCAGAATTTACGAAGCGAGCAAAGACAGTTGGCTAATAAAATATCGGAGCTCGAAATGGACCTAAACGAGCACAAGTAAATTATATTTAGTTACTGTGACTTGCATACTAATCATAATTTATCCATTAACTCTAACCCATAAAATTGCTTTACAGGATTGTAATAGAGACATTACAAACAGTGGATAAGACGCGTAGATGCTTTCGTATGGTCGGTGGCGTTCTAGTGGAGCGCACAGTGGGCGAAGTTTTGCCTGAACTTGAGAATAACCGCGAGCGTCTACCTAAAGCTATTCAAGCTCTAAATGAACAATTAGCCCGTAAAGGTCAAGAGATTAATGAGTACATCGAGACTTATGACATCAAAGTACAGCGTACCGATAGGGCGCCAGATGCAGCCCCTGAACAGCCTGCCAAATCGAATGTGCTTGTTGCAAGTGGTTGATGTGTTTCTGTTAAAATTGTTTTTTTCATTATAAACTTTTACAGTATATTTTGATAAACTAGCTTGCATACTATAGTAATGACTTAACATAACACATTGTGTAATATAATTTAGGCTGGAACAAATGTTTAATGTGCTTGATTGGAAAAAAGTATAAATAGCAGAATGAGTTGTGAACATAGAGCAACAGCAGGCAAGTTAGTGCATGTATAGTAACTAGTAAATATACAGCAATCAAATGTGAGAGTTATATACCTTTGTACATAACTTACCTGACCTAGACCTGTAAATTGACTACTTTGCTCTGGTAAACTAAGTGTTCACGACTGATGCTAATGCTTAATTTTTTTTAAATTATATTATGAATTAGCTATATTTGGAATGATTACTTTCATGTTATAAGAATTTTGAATATAGAAAAATTAAATTCACCTTCTGTTATGGATTAAACTGGCAAAAAGATATAAATAAAGACAACTATTTAATTAGTGTCATGAGATCCACTTCAAGCTAACCGCTTTGTGATCAGCAAAGGTGTAATTCTTCTAAAGTGCTACAGTGGCATGGTTTATATTTATCTTTATCATATATTAATTTATACTTTTAGTGGTATTAGGCAAGTTGACTTTCTAACAGAACATGAATGAAATCAGAGTTATTTAATCAGAGATTTATACATGATAGAGCCATTATATTATAGTTGTACTACAAATAGGTTGCCACAACTGGGGAAGGACTGCTCTCTCACAGGAATACCAGTATTAAATAGCAGCTTAATGCTGTTGTGTTTCTAATGGTGAGTGTAGAGAATCAGAGACCCCTTTTACTGGAAAAGACGCATTCTCTCCCTAGTCTTCAGGGGTGACAATAAATCTGCATTTTGATTCTTTAGTGAGGATAGATAGAGATGTCTATGGGCAGCATCTACTTACCATCAGGTGGACTTTGTTTTTGTTCGGGTTCGTAACCTAATTCTATAAAAATAAGTGATGTTTTTATTCATTTTTATAGTTTTATATTAGTGTTGACAATTGTAGAAAGTCAACTTTGCTAACCTGAGTAATAAATTGGTTTTCAAAATATGTTTCATATCATAAAAAGGAAAAGTGACTTATTATAAGCTCTTGACTTCTAATAACTGACTGACTTATTCTTCAAAAAAATCTCTAGGTACTGCAACAGTAATATATGGTGAATTATTAACATCTGTAAATCAGACCCCCAATATAATAATTTCCTTCTGAACAAATATATATTTTCTTGTTAGACATTAAATAAATAATTACTTATTTGTGAAATAGGTCACATTTCACTGCTTAATAAGTCAAATAGAGATTTTTTATATAAAGGAGAAAAATAAAGAATTAACATTTTAATAAATTTAAATTTTTTTTTATTATAAAATAATATAAAAATTGTGTTCCCATTTTAGTATAACAATACATGTATAAAATATTATTAGTACCTTTACCAGGTTTAATAACCCTGTATAAAAAAAATATATACATTTTATAAAATTAAAAATTAGACAATAATAATTAAGATTCAAAGGCTTTGCAAGAGATTTGCTAACAGTTCAACCATCCATCATTTGCGATTTAAAAAAATATTGTGTTTATTGATTAAGCTTACAATACTATATCCTGCTTTCCATTCTCCGTCTGAGAATCTGGTATAAATGTAATGGTTATACTGCCATCTATACAATATATGTAACTGTACAATATACCATATAATGTACAGAATATTAAAAACAAGAGGAAATGATAAAGCCCATAATTTATACTAGAACCAGTGTTACTATACACATTAGAATGGAAAGAAATATGTACCAACAGTCGTGTTGACTATGAACCATAAGCTATAAAAAACTAAAAGAACAGATAATTTATATATAATTATTATACAATTATAAAAAAAAATGGGATGGCAACTTCAGCTACATAACGTGAGATATCATAGTAATAGTGATCAATTTAAAAACACCATATTATCTACAAATAGAGCATTACGTCTTATATCTAAAGAGATTCAAGATTAACAAACAAAAATACTGTTACTTGATGCTAGACGCAGTAATAACTTCACGCTATTATAGGTGCAATTCAGATCGGTTTTAAGTTTCCTTTAAAGTACATTTCTTGTTACTCAAACGATGTAACAATACAAGAACAACCTATAGATGTTAAATCGTTAAAGTATGGAAATAAAATTAGTTACCAGTCCCAGCAGCAGCACACATCACATTTAAATGTTTTGCTCACATTTTACTACATTCGCTCTCGCTCTTCGCATTCTTATCGCACCAGTTCTGGAAAGTATTGTTGCCCTTTTCTTTGAGCGTATGTAATCAAGGCTTCACATCTGTTAACCAATGGCTAATTGAACACTTTCCGATGCTTCAATTTTGGCGTGTTAGTAACGTATCTACCTTTTTTAAATATATAAATGTCATTGGCGTAATAGTATAATAGGGCTTTAGCCACAAAAAAATATTTATCTTTCAAATCTGAATGACTTTGTATTTGAGTTCGATCATTTTGGCATAACACGGTCCAACTGACAGACAATTAGACAGTATTGCTCCTAATGATGCCAGCGTGCTCCGCTCTCTTTGAGCTTCCTCTTGTTTTTAATTTTCCATGATATAAGATATCTAAGAGTTCGTTTTCACGTAAATACAGGGTTTGTTTGGTCATCATACAGCAAAATAATGAAATGATTTGTTAGCATCAGCCTTTCCATCTTAATGTGGATATCTTCAAAGCATAAATGAATAGGCTTTTGTTAATCTAATAATTTCAGGTGGCACTGGAAACAAGCATTTATATGGTCAGTAAAAAACTGCATCTAACTACCAGATATTTCACCAAATAGCATCGTTTCTATCGAATTAAAAATAATCATCATCATCATCACAGCCTACCAAAATTTACTCCTGTACATAAGCCTCCCCACATATTGTCTCATGAAGGTAATATTTGCCTCAGTTGCCATCTTCGCTACGCGGGTTTGCCTGCAGTTTTTTATTTTGTAGTTAATCTATAGAAGGTGGTTTACTTGTTACAAATATAAAAAAAGCACTTGTTTACATTTTTTGACAGTTAGCTGTGGCATACATTAAGCAAGTTAGTAAAAGCTGACATAGTTTACATTTTCACCCTTTAGGTGATCGCAGTAAGTGGTTTATCATGGGGCGGATGTAAAACAAAAACCAGTTTCACTGTACACTGTACCATTGCATGATGCATGGAAAAAATCTTTGCTAAACTAGAAGTAGCAATATTGTACCAAAATTTTTTTTTCAAAATTATGAAGATTCAATCGTATTTATAGGTACATTTTTACTTGCTTCAACTTAAAACTAAAATACCTAATATGTTATTTCAATGAAATAATATTTGTGTCCCTTTTTTTCTAACACTTAAAATCACAAAATAAGTATGAATAAAATAAGTTTACAATAAAATATAATTAAGTAAAAGTTTAATATTAGTAGTAACATAACCCTTTATATTTATTTTTACAACAGAAATATCATGTGAAGTTAGGAGTGATTTATCTCAGTAGTCGAATGACGGACTCAAAACCACAACCTTTTGAGTTTACAGTTTGTACCTTACCATTAGGCTACTGTCGCTTTGAATAGAGCCATGTAAGGCCAAATAGGATACAATCTAACTTATCACTTCACAAACAATATTTAATTTAATTTTTATTTTATTTTCTTCAGGACAACAAACAATTGTGTAATAACATATAATACAGATACAGGTCTTATAAAAAGGGAAACCAAGTAATTACACAACCAGCACCGTTATACACGAAGTAATATCACAATAAGAGTAATATTATGTTGCAGTGTACCTATGTTTATTTAAAGCCATATAGATGAATAAGGAATGTTATTTTAACTTTAAATTTAAACATACAATAAAATAAGTTTATTAAAATAAAATAAAAACTAAGTATAGATAAAATATTTATCCGTTCAAACTACTGAGAAGAAGGATCATAAATATTTTCATGGTAAAGCTAAAAGCCATGCTGCAGCACGAACGGACCAGCTCGGCCAGGAAAATACCAAACTCTAACCAAAGACCCCATTTTATTTTAGTTCTCATGGGTGACAAATAGTAAGGCATTTGCATTTACACATGCTACATGGAAAGATATTTGTCTATGGGCTATGATATGAATGTTGCATCAGGCTGACTGTGTGTTTCTATGTCATCCTTATATAGAAAATCTAAGTTTACATTAATTTCAAAAGTTGATAAGGTAAACATGTACTTATAATATTAAATTGTACTTTGGTGTGGGGTGAGTATAGGGCCATTTTTTAAAGATGCGAAATTTTGAAAGGGTCTGTCCAATAAAGAATTAAGGAAGTCTTAGAAAGTTAAAGTAATAAAAATACAAGAAATAGGGTAAAACACCGCACCGTTAGCACTCCACCAACTTATTGGCCTACAGGCCTACAGTTTTTAATTAAAATAATAATTTCGGTGTAGACTATAAAAATTTTAGACGGAATTAGTAATTTAATAGATTTATAGCACTGGCAACAAATTATTTTTTTTCAATATGGCGTCTCAGCAAAACCTGGTTTGACAATTTGTGATATCGAGTGAAAAAAAGCAACTCTAATATTATGGGATGGTAAGAGCTGTTGTTATCAGCATTTATCTAGCAAATCTTATTAACTATTGGAGTGGCAGAGAAATATTGTTTAGTTTAATTTATGAGTGTATTCTCTTATATTTTCATTCGCGATTTACTGTTATAATTGACATTTTTATCTTCTTTTCGGCGTGCCTATAATCTTTATTTATACTCTTTTCGTTGCAAAATAAAGGTAGCTGTAAAAACGTCGCGTAAAAAGACTGAGAGAATATGCAGAAGGCTCTCCAAGAAGTAACCAAAGCTATGAGAAAAAAAATTGCTGTCATAACATTTAACGCGTCAAGGTCTACTTTACAGTTTAAGATCAAAAATCTTGAACATAATAAAAAGCCAGGCCTTCCTCTGTTTTTATCACCTGAGGAAGAAGACTTTTGTCAATTGGATGAAGCTCAGCAGCAAAAAGTGTTTCCCCAAGAGAAAGGAAGATCTGGATAAGAGTGTAGCTGATTAAATCGATAAGAGCAAAACACCAAGTTCTTTTAAAAATGGTTTAAATTGTTTTTAGCAAGACATCCATGTCTTGTTTTTACATTTGTCAAGCGGTACATTGGCCAGATTCTCTATGTCACGAGATGACATTGTAGCGGGTGGAAGGAAAAGGGGAGATCTCTTGCCGGGCAAGGTGTTCTGCCCGGGGAGCGGCCAACGCTCCGAGTGGTATTTCGGAGCTATTCTATATATACTGCTTTAACTTCGGAACTTTGTTAGCGCGATTTAGGCTTTGATGTATTTCGCTTGTGGCGCGACGACAGCGCCGCCACATCCCCCCCTGCTCAGACTGGAGGTCGATAGTGCAGTCCGATTGCCGGTGCGTCCTTAATGCCAGTAGGGAATGCATGCTGTGTGCGTAAGGGCAAGTGACGCTGGTGCGAATGATAAGCCGGTGTGTAATGTATGCCATACTACGCACTCGCAAGTGATGCCGGTGAGAACGATGAGTCTGAACAAGCGCCAGGGATTGCCTAGTAGTCTCCTTTGAGTCGTGAAGAAGGTAAGTGAAAAAAGTGAAAGGGTGGTTCCGGCATATCCAAAATTTCGTAATAGAAAATAATTTCTTACACATATCGTCGGAATCATGTAGAATATTTAATGGGAACGAAACTAATTTTTGTTAAAAAAATTAGCGCCATTCAAAGCCTTAAAACTGACTGCCTGAAGCGCCAATAGTTGGGTACTATACCCTACTTGTTGTATTACTTGTGAGATGTTCTCAAGGAGCTTCCGCTCGGCACTTGGAACGGAGTAGAGCGGCGGCGGGCGCGGCGGGTGCGGCGCTAGAAGTGCATGAGGTCCGAAGGCGCGTAGGTCTCGGCGGGCTTGTGCGGCGACGTGTCGTGCGGGCGCACGGCGTGTGCGGGCCGTGCGGGCTGTGCGGGGGCGGCGGGGGAGGGGGGCGCGGCCTCCGCGAAGTCGTGCGAGCCGCCCGACTTGCGCACGACGCGCAGGTCGGTGATGGTGATGTGGCGGTCGACCGACTTGCACATGTCGTAGAGGGTGAGCGCGGCCACCGCGGCGCCGGTGAGCGCCTCCATCTCGACGCCGGTGCGGGCGGCGGCGCGCACCTCGCAGCGCACGCGCAGCGCGCCGCCGTGCGCGCACTCGCCGCGCGGCACGAGCACGCGCACGCGCGCCACGCTCAGCGGCAGCGCGTGGCACAGCGGGATCAGCTCGGCCGTGCGCTTGGCGGCCAGCGCGCCCGCCACCTGCGCCACGCTGAGCGCGTCGCCCTTGGGCAGGCGCGCGTCGCGCAGCAGCCGCAGCAGGCGCGCCGACACCAGCAGCGCGCACTCGGCCTCGGCCGCGCGCGCCGTCACCGCCTTCTCGCTCACGTCCACCATGCGCGCGCGCCCCTCCGCGTCCAGGTGCGTCAGCGCGCCGCCCTCCTCCTCCTCCTCCTGCTCGCGCTCACCCCCCGCCCCCGCCCCCGCCCCCGCCGCGGTGCAGTACCCGCGCGCGACCAGACGGCCCACGATCGCCCCGCGCCGCTGCCCCGCCGGCCGGCGCGCTGTAACGTTCCCACATCTAAGCGGCGCGGCGCCGACCCCCACCACGCCGCCGACCCACTAGCCTCCTATCAGTATCATTGGACGGTTCTCCATACGGGCGAGATTCTGCATGCCTACGAAATATTATGAAAAGATAGAAGCTTCGTTGAGAAGCATCGGATGAAGAGATACCTTTACCGATAGACTATCGGAATTTTAACTGTTTTTGAATCAAAGTATAAACCATTTGACTTTCTAAATCAAACGGATATTCTTTTATAAAGTAAGTTAACAAAATATTATAATAAAGAAAACCAAACCTTAAATAATTAGTCTTATTTCTTAAACAAATTTCAAATAGCTTAAATTAATGATAAACGCTCTATAATTTCTACATTAAAAACAAATTACTATTTCATCAAAAAACTATTTCCGATTGTAAGTTATGATTCTTTTTTTTTCTTAAATTAATACTTAGCGAATATTTTGAATACTATCGAAAAACTGAGACAACGATCACTTAGTAAATAAAACTGAGAAAAATTATACTTTTTATTTTTTTTTAAATATATTACCCCTAACTAGAATTTATATTTTCAGAACCATTTTCATTAAAAATAATAGTTTTTAAAATAATTCCATGGATACAATTTAGCATCAAATGCTATATGAATATAAAACTTATTCTAACGCGAAAACATCTATTCGCTCGTTAAGTATGGTAATAACAGCTTGAAGTTTATTGTGTTACAAAATACCGTCAAACTTCATCGTTAATAACTACGAGACTAATAATGCGTTAACAACGGTTCGTGCAGAACAAATGCTTTTGTTCTGCTTGTGACTGAATTAACGTTGTGTTAAGTTCTAAACGAATTAAGCGTGCAAACGTCTAACTACGATTACACTAGATGAAGTGACGGCCTCATAAAACACACAGGCGATATAAGCAGGTTGTTCGGGACCGTACTTTGTGGCAATCAATGAAGGAGACCCATGTTCTGATGACCTGTGTATTTGTGTAGTGAGTAGACATTTTTATAGAAACATGCAGCTAATGAAAATACTAATATTATCATGTATTTAATCTCGAATAATAGTGATACTAAAAATTATTGTTCAGAAATTGCAAAATCATTTAAGAATTTTACATTGACCAAGTTAAATAAAATGTTTTATGAGGCGACATGTTTTTGATAGGACATGGCAAAGATGTCTTAAGCTTCACTACTACCAAAATTTATGTTATATCAAAAATGTTCAAGTTAGTTTCTATAAAGTATAGGAATATTTCGAATATTATGTTAAAGCCACCATTGAGTTTGATCTTGTCTTTATTTAATCATTCGAATATATTATATTGTTGTATGTAAATTTAAGTTGCATGAATTGGTATTTCTAGAGGATGATTTGTGTTTTCATCATTATAATATTTTGGTATAGTTCTGAAGTCTATTTAAATATATTTTACATTTTCAGCCCGTAAAGAGAAATAACCACACGTACATGAAAGGTTTTGGCACTATCGTCATGTTTTGCTAAGATTTATTAGATACTGTACGACAGTTCCCGTGTAGGTGATGTGACGGTGTGCTGCAGCGTGGGTCGATGGCGATGACGGATTGTGTGAGATGAGATGTATTGAATGTTTAAGAAGTAATTGAATGAAATAAGTTTTTGCAGATTTTATCGCGTTTAATAAAACTTATATTCCCCACGTTTTGAGTATTTTAAAGCACCCATGGTCACGGTATGGTGGACTCAATGTCATTTTAACTACAGCTACTTTCAGATTTTTTTTTTATTTCTGCATAGATTGAACCGCTATAGATATAGCGTATTAAGGTCCTCTGTTGATCATAGACCTCCCCCATATATTGCCTCATAGGGGGGATTTTTTCCATAGTTGCCACGCATGGCTGCCGGGTTAGCAACAACAATTTTTGATTATTTTGAATTTAATGCTGCTGTGTATCTCCTGTTTCAGTTTCCCTCTGTCGTCTCTAACGACACTCACATGACGATATGTGGTAGTGGATATTCTCACACCGCCATTACACAGTAATTTAATATTAGTAGTTTCTTTTAAATCTGTAGTATTTGCGTAACCACAAGAAATCATTAAGTGAGAGAAGTGCAGAAGAAGTGAGTGCGGATGATACATGATATATTATGACATAATATGATACAATAAGTTGTGTACCGGCGTGCTGCGGCTTCTTGTTGTAGAGTGCGGTGCGCACGAGGCGGCGCAGGCGCGCGTCGTCAGCACCGCCGCGCAGCGCCGCCGCCAGCGACACCTCGGCCGCGCCCAGCAGGCACACCTGCACGCACACACAACACGTCACGTCACCGAACACACGCACACACGCACACGTACGCAGCGCCGCCGCCAGCGACACCTCGGCCGCGCCCAGCAGGCACACCTGCACGCACACACAACACGTCACGTCACCGAACACACGCACACACGCACACGTACGCAGCGCCGCCGCCAGCGACACCTCGGCCGCGCCCAGCAGGCACACCTGCACGCACACACAACACGTCACGTCACCGCACACACGCACACACGCACACGTACGCAGCGCCGCCGCCAGCGACACCTCGGCCGCGCCCAGCAGGCACACCTGCACGCACACACAACACGTCACGTCACCGCACACACGCACACACGCACACGTACGCAGCGCCGCCGCCAGCGACACCTCGGCCGCGCCCAGCAGGCACACCTGCACGCACACACAACACGTCACGTCACCGAACACACGCACACACGCACACGTACGCAGCGCCGCCGCCAGCGACACCTCGGCCGCGCCCAGCAGGCACACCTGCACGCACACACAACACGTCACGTCACCGCACACACGCACACACGCACACGTACGCAGCGCCGCCGCCAGCGACACCTCGGCCGCGCCCAGCAGGCACACCTGCACGCACACACAACACGTCACGTCACCGAACACACGCACACACGCACACGTACGCAGCGCCGCCGCCAGCGACACCTCGGCCGCGCCCAGCAGGCACACCTGCACGCACACACAACACGTCACGTCACCGCACACACGCACACACGCACACGTACGCAGCGCCGCCGCCAGCGACACCTCGGCCGCGCCCAGCAGGCACACCTGCACGCACACACAACACGTCACGTCACCGCACACACGCACACACGCACACGTACGCAGCGCCGCCGCCAGCGACACCTCGGCCGCGCCCAGCAGGCACACCTGCACGCACACACAACACGTCACGTCACCGCACACACGCACACACGCACACGTACGCAGCGCCGCCGCCAGCGACACCTCGGCCGCGCCCAGCAGGCACACCTGCACGCACACACAACACGTCACGTCACCGCACACACGCACACACGCACACGTACGCAGCGCCGCCGCCAGTGACACCTCGGCCGCGCCCAGCAGGCACACCTGCACGCACACACAACACGTCACGTCACCGCACACACGCACACACGCACACGTACGCAGCGCCGCCGCCAGCGACACCTCGGCCGCGCCCAGCAGGCACACCTGCACGCACACACAACACGTCACGTCACCGCACACACGCACACACGCACACGTACGCAGCGCCGCCGCCAGCGACACCTCGGCCGCGCCCAGCAGGCACACCTGCACGCACACACAACACGTCACGTCACCGCACACACGCACACGTACGCAGCGCCGCCGCCAGCGACACCTCGGCCGCGCCCAGCAGGCACACCTGCACGCACACACAACACGTCACGTCACCGCACACACGCACACACGCACACGTACGCAGCGCCGCCGCCAGCGACACCTCGGCCGCGCCCAGCAGGCACACCTGCACGCACACACAACACGTCACGTCACCGCACACACGCACACGTACGCAGCGCCGCCGCCAGCGACACCTCGGCCGCGCCCAGCAGGCACACCTGCACGCACACACAACACGTCACGTCACCGCACACACGCACACACGCACACGTACGCAGCGCCGCCGCCAGCGACACCTCGGCCGCGCCCAGCAGGCACACCTGCACGCACACACAACACGTCACGTCACCGCACACACGCACACACGCACACGTACGCAGCGCCGCCGCCAGCGACACCTCGGCCGCGCCCAGCAGGCACACCTGCACGCACACACAACACGTCACGTCACCGCACACACGCACACGTACGCAGCGCCGCCGCCAGCGACACCTCGGCCGCGCCCAGCAGGCACACCTGCACGCACACACAACACGTCACGTCACCGCACACACGCACACACGCACACGTACGCAGCGCCGCCGCCAGCGACACCTCGGCCGCGCCCAGCAGGCACACCTGCACGCACACACAACACGTCACGTCACCGCACACACGCACACGTACGCAGCGCCGCCGCCAGCGACACCTCGGCCGCGCCCAGCAGGCACACCTGCACGCACACACAACACGTCACGTCACCGCACACACGCACACACGCACACGTACGCAGCGCCGCCGCCAGCGACACCTCGGCCGCGCCCAGCAGGCACACCTGCACGCACACACAACACGTCACGTCACCGCACACACGCACACACGCACACGTACGCAGCGCCGCCGCCAGCGACACCTCGGCCGCGCCCAGCAGGCACACCTGCACGCACACACAACACGTCACGTCACCGCACACACGCACACACGCACACGTACGCAGCGCCGCCGCCAGCGACACCTCGGCCGCGCCCAGCAGGCACACCTGCACGCACACACAACACGTCACGTCACCGCACACACGCACACACGCACACGTACGCAGCGCCGCCGCCAGCGACACCTCGGCCGCGCCCAGCAGGCACACCTGCACGCACACACAACACGTCACGTCACCGCACACACGCACACACGCACACGTACGCAGCGCCGCCGCCAGCGACACCTCGGCCGCGCCCAGCAGGCACACCTGCACGCACACACAACACGTCACGTCACCGCACACACGCACACACGCACACGTACGCAGCGCCGCCGCCAGCGACACCTCGGCCGCGCCCAGCAGGCACACCTGCACGCACACACAACACGTCACGTCACCGCACACACGCACACACGCACACGTACGCAGCGCCGCCGCCAGCGACACCTCGGCCGCGCCCAGCAGGCACACCTGCACGCACACACAACACGTCACGTCACCGCACACACGCACACGTACGCAGCGCCGCCGCCAGCGACACCTCGGCCGCGCCCAGCAGGCACACCTGCACGCACACACAACACGTCACGTCACCGCACACACGCACACACGCACACGTACGCAGCGCCGCCGCCAGCGACACCTCGGCCGCGCCCAGCAGGCACACCTGCACGCACACACAACACGTCACGTCACCGCACACACGCACACGTACGCAGCGCCGCCGCCAGCGACACCTCGGCCGCGCCCAGCAGGCACACCTGCACGCACACACAACACGTCACGTCACCGCACACACGCACACACGCACACGTACGCAGCGCCGCCGCCAGCGACACCTCGGCCGCGCCCAGCAGGCACACCTGCACGCACACACAACACGTCACGTCACCGCACACACGCACACACGCACACGTACGCAGCGCTGCCGCCAGCGACACCTCGGCCGCGCCCAGCAGGCACACCTGCACGCACACACAACACGTCACGTCACCGCACACACGCACACGTACGCAGCGCCGCCGCCAGCGACACCTCGGCCGCGCCCAGCAGGCACACCTGCACGCACACACAACACGTCACGTCACCGCACACACGCACACACGCACACGTACGCAGCGCCGCCGCCAGCGACACCTCGGCCGCGCCCAGCAGGCACACCTGCACGCACACACAACACGTCACGTCACCGCACACACGCACACGTACGCAGCGCCGCCGCCAGCGACACCTCGGCCGCGCCCAGCAGGCACACCTGCACGCACACACAACACGTCACGTCACCGCACACACGCACACACGCACACGTACGCAGCGCCGCCGCCAGCGACACCTCGGCCGCGCCCAGCAGGCACACCTGCACGCACACACAACACGTCACGTCACCGCACACACGCACACACGCACACGTACGCAGCGCCGCCGCCAGCGACACCTCGGCCGCGCCCAGCAGGCACACCTGCACGCACACACAACACGTCACGTCACCGCACACACGCACACGTACGCAGCGCCGCCGCCAGCGACACCTCGGCCGCGCCCAGCAGGCACACCTGCACGCACACACAACACGTCACGTCACCGAACACACGCACACACGCACACGTACGCAGCGCCGCCGCCAGCGACACCTCGGCCGCGCCCAGCAGGCACACCTGCACGCACACACAACACGTCACGTCACCGCACACACGCACACACGCACACGTACGCAGCGCCGCTGCCAGCGACACCTCGGCCGCGCCCAGCAGGCACACCTGCACGCACACACAACACGTCACGTCACCGCACACACGCACACACGCACACGTACGCAGCGCCGCCGCCAGCGACACCTCGGCCGCGCCCAGCAGGCACACCTGCACGCACACACAACACGTCACGTCACCGCACACACGCACACACGCACACGTACGCAGCGCCGCCGCCAGCGACACCTCGGCCGCGCCCAGCAGGCACACCTGCACGCACACACAACACGTCACGTCACCGCACACACGCACACACGCACACGTACGCAGCGCCGCCGCCAGCGACACCTCGGCCGCGCCCAGCAGGCACACCTGCACGCACACACAACACGTCACGTCACCGAACACACGCACACACGCACACGTACGCAGCGCCGCCGCCAGCGACACCTCGGCCGCGCCCAGCAGGCACACCTGCACGCACACACAACACGTCACGTCACCGCACACACGCACACACGCACACGTACGCAGCGCCGCCGCCAGCGACACCTCGGCCGCGCCCAGCAGGCATACCTGCACGCACACACAACACGTCACGTCACCGCACACACGCACACGTACGCAGCGCCGCCGCCAGCGACACCTCGGCCGCGCCCAGCAGGCACACCTGCACGCACACACAACACGTCACGTCACCGCACACACGCACACACGCACACGTACGCAGCGCCGCCGCCAGCGACACCTCGGCCGCGCCCAGCAGGCACACCTGCACGCACACACAACACGTCACGTCACCGCACACACGCACACACGCACACGTACGCAGCGCCGCCGCCAGCGACACCTCGGCCGCGCCCAGCAGGCACACCTGCACGCACACACAACACGTCACGTCACCGCACACACGCACACGTACGCAGCGCCGCCGCCAGCGACACCTCGGCCGCGCCCAGCAGGCACACCTGCACGCACACACAACACGTCACGTCACCGCACACACGCACACGTACGCAGCGCCGCCGCCAGCGACACCTCGGCCGCGCCCAGCAGGCACACCTGCACGCACACACAACACGTCACGTCACCGCACACACGCACACGTACGCAGCGCCGCCGCCAGCGACACCTCGGCCGCGCCCAGCAGGCACACCTGCACGCACACACAACACGTCACGTCACCGCACACACGCACACGTACGCAGCGCCGCCGCCAGCGACACCTCGGCCGCGCCCAGCAGGCACACCTGCACGCACACACAACACGTCACGTCACCGAACACACGCACACACGCACACGTACGCAGCGCCGCCGCCAGCGACACCTCGGCCGCGCCCAGCAGGCACACCTGCACGCACACACAACACGTCACGTCACCGCACACACGCACACACGCACACGTACGCAGCGCCGCCGCCAGTGACACCTCGGCCGCGCCCAGCAGGCACACCTGCACGCACACACAACACGTCACGTCACCGCACACACGCACACACGCACACGTACGCAGCGCCGCCGCCAGCGACACCTCGGCCGCGCCCAGCAGGCACACCTGCACGCACACACAACACGTCACGTCACCGCACACACGCACACGTACGCAGCGCCGCCGCCAGCGACACCTCGGCCGCGCCTAGCAGGCACACCTGCACGCACACACAACACGTCACGTCACCGCACACACGCACACGTACGCAGCGCCGCCGCCAGCGACACCTCGGCCGCGCCCAGCAGGCACACCTGCACGCACACACAACACGTCACGTCACCGAACACACGCACACACGCACACGTACGCAGCGCCGCCGCCAGCGACACCTCGGCCGCGCCCAGCAGGCACACTTGCACGCACACACAACACGTCACGTCACCGCACACACGCACACACGCACACGTACGCAGCGCCGCCGCCAGTGACACCTCGGCCGCGCCCAGCAGGCACACCTGCACGCACACACAACACGTCACGTCACCGCACACACGCACACACGCACACGTACGCAGCGCCGCCGCCAGCGACACCTCGGCCGCGCCCAGCAGGCACACCTGCACGCACACACAACACGTCACGTCACCGCACACACGCACACACGCACACGTACGCAGCGCCGCCGCCAGCGACACCTCGGCCGCGCCCAGCAGGCACACCTGCACGCACACACAACACGTCACGTCACCGCACACACGCACACACGCACACGTACGCAGCGCCGCCGCCAGCGACACCTCGGCCGCGCCCAGCAGGCGCACCTGCACGCACACACAACACGTCACGTCACCGCACACACGCACACACGCACACGTACGCAGCGCCGCCGCCAGCGACACCTCGGCCGCGCCCAGCAGGCACACCTGCACGCACACACAACACGTCACGTCACCGCACACACGCACACGTACGCAGCGCCGCCGCCAGCGACACCTCGGCCGCGCCCAGCAGGCACACCTGCACGCACACACAACACGTCACGTCACCGCACACACGCACACACGCACACGTACGCAGCGCCGCCGCCAGCGACACCTCGGCCGCGCCCAGCAGGCACAGCTGCACGCACACACAACACGTCACGTCACCGCACACACGCACACACGCACACGTACGCAGCGCCGCCGCCAGCGACACCTCGGCCGCGCCCAGCAGGCACACCTGCACGCACACACAACACGTCACGTCACCGCACACACGCACACACGCACACGTACGCAGCGCCGCCGCCAGCGACACCTCGGCCGCGCCCAGCAGGCACACCTGCACGCACACACAACACGTCACGTCACCGAACACACGCACACACGCACACGTACGCAGCGCCGCCGCCAGCGACACCTCGGCCGCGCCCAGCAGGCACACCTGCACGCACACACAACACGTCACGTCACCGCACACACGCACACACGCACACGTACACATACGCATACAAACGTACGCACGGACGTTCGCCAGCGAGCAAGACGAGCAGAGGACTCTGTGTATACGACGGTACTTATACTTGCTCATTACGTTACGCTTAATTCTCCGTAACTGCTTTAGTCAACTGCGAGGTCGAGAACACTGGTTATTTTGTTATGTAAACTTTTTTTACTGTGGCTTTGATTCTGTGGCTCATAGATATCCACATATATCCCCGATTGAGAATCAAAATGCAGATGCGTTGTCACCCCTGAGGACTAAAATGGAATGCCTCGTTTCCAGTAAAACGGGTCTCCGGTTCTCTATATCCACTATACAAAACACAGCAGCATTCAGTTGCCATTTTACATTGGTATTCTGTGAGAGTGTGGTCCTACCCCCGCGGAGTCGAACCATTCGTGCTACAACCATAATATAGCTGCAGCTGATCACTACCACGTATGCTCCTAGACGGGCACTACGATACTAACACTTTGCGCACTAAGTTACGCTCCATTGTCCGCAACTTCTTTAGTCGACTGCGAGCAGCCGAGGACACTAGTTATTTTGTTATGTAAACCGCGAACGTTATTTCCGACAACCTTACACTTATTTTGTTTAATATGACAAAGAAAACGATATAATTCTTTATGTCCACACTCTGTGAACGTGATATGAAGATTATTTTAGATATGTATGTAACTTTATTTCGTATTTACCTAAAAACAATAATTGTTGACGATGAAAAAACTAGCATACTTAGCGTGCCAGCTGGCCGCCGCTGGCGCACGCGCGATCCACAACTGCGGCACGGGTTTTGTCTCGAAGTGTCAGTCAGTCAGTCTAGTAGTATAGTTTTATACGTGGTAGAGTCATGCTGCAGCTATATTAGTAGTATAGTTGTAGCACGAATGGGTCGGCTCGACCGGGGAAGGACCACGCTCTCACAGAATACCAGGGTAAAATAGCAGCTTAACGCTGTTGTGTTTCGTATGGTGAGTGTAGAGAACCAGAGATCCATTTTACTGGAAAAGAGGCATTCCATCTTAGTCATCACGGGTGACGACGCATCTGCATTTTAATTCTTCATTGAGGATAAATGTAGATGTATATGGGTCACAGCAACCACTTACCATCAGGTGGACTATGTGCTCGTTTGTCACGCTATCCTATAAAAAAATAATACATAGAAGTCATTGAAAACAAGTCGGTATTTAGAGAAAACTTTGTCACATATTGCTCTGATCCTTAAAAGTATACGTCCCATGTTTATGTGGGACTAATAAAACAATGCACCAACTACGTTACTTGCTTAGCATGCTGTAAAAGGTAAATATCAGAATATTGAGTTTTTTTTAAGTTTCACAACTTTTTTACGTGGTAGAGCCATGCTGCAGCTACATTAGTAGTATATTTGTAGCATGAATGGGTCGGCTCGACCGGGGAAGGACCACGCTCTCACAGAATACCAACGTAAAATAGCAGCTTTACGTAGACTGTGTGCTCGTTTGTCACTCTTATCCTATAAAAAAAATCCGTCGAGACCCATTTTTATGCTAAACAATGTCCGAGAGTAGCTCGCAACATTTGGACTTTGCTTACCGACTCAAGAATCGTGACTCAAAAAGCGTGACACTATAGTAGGTTTGTACATCGCCCTTGCAACTATCGAGGTTTATGTTCTTAATAACTTATTTCCATGTATCACGTTTGTCCATCCACCCCGACTTAAGAGGCGACACGACAGAGGGAAATGAAATAACGGGTGGCCCAGAGTAAATTTTATTTTTGAAAATTTCATAATAAAACAGTGATTAGTTTTAATCAATTTTATTTAAGGTATGCAAATTCAGTTCTTGAACACAATGTCATTCAGATGACCACCATCACAGCGAGGGCATTCGTAAGCGCGGCCTAAAATTTTGCAGTACAGGCCTGCAGATTGATTGTGGAATCACTGCAATTTCCAGGCGGATGTTTTGTTGTTTCACAATTGCCCCGTATGGTTGGAACCATGCCATGCAATTGTACCCACGAAATTTTCAATTCTGCACTCAAAATATTGCCTCAGCATTAGATTATATCGTTCAGAGTTGACATAATGAAATTTACGGCTCTGCCTCGCACATCCTTAAAGAAATAAAGGCCTATTATTCCGGCTGCAGAAATGGCTGTCCAAATTCTGACTCGTGCACAATGGAGTGGTTTCTGGTGTTTTAGTCTTGGCTGTTCAGTACTCCAATATCGGCAGTTCTGTTTATTTACAGCACCGTTTATGTAAAAATGTCCCTTGTCTGAAAAGAGTATGTTATTGAAGCTATGGAACTGCTCGAACATTTCAGACGTAAAATCCAACCTTCTAACCAAATCATTTTCATTTAATTCTTGGACGAGTTGTATTTTATACTTTAAATGTTTATGATTTAAATCCAATGATAAAATTCTCTGCAAATCGTACGGGGCATAGCTAACGTTGTTGCTCATAAACTACCTGCACTCTTTCTTCGATCCGAACTGTTCGTGTACGACCTGGGCGGCGACGAGGCTTCGCCGAACCGGTCACTTCAGGTGTTTATCCAATGCATAATCAATGACACTTGGACACTGTCTTAGATTGCGCAATTGGTACTCAACTCGAAATATACGTCTAACACGTATGTACGAACGATTGTTTTCATAAAATGTGCACACAGCAAAAGCCTTTTTCCCTTCACGCGTTCACAAGTTATAAAGAAACAAAAACAAAATTTACTCCGGACCAACCTGTAGAAGGCAACCGACCATACCGGTATTTGTGTGACATGAGAGTAACATATGATCTAGTTCTTGTACAGGTTTATTTTAGGATCTTATTAAGAATAAATTTTATTACGATTACATCTACATCGGCATTTAGTGATTCTGTAACAAAACATCCTTTCTCCTTCGTGGCCAAAATACTGTCTTCTCTTTATGCACATTTTACAATTATCACCAGTATAACTGAACACATTGAATACTAGACATGGTTAACTCAATAAATATGAACGAGCAGCCCAGTCTATATCTGGTTCTGGCTTCTGGCTATACATTCAGCAACTCTCCTGGAGTTAATGTTTTTATTAAGTAATGTTTATTGTTATATTTATAATCGTGTTTTATTTTACCATTAATTTACATTATAATATACTATTAATTTTTTTTTAAATTGTAATAATATTAATGCAACAGACCGGACGCTCTCAGTGACACATGGGTACTAAATACAGTGACATGAGAATGTACTCTGAAACGAAGTGTGTTGTCACTAAAGTAAGGTGAGACAATACTCATAAGTACCTTAAGGTTTCCATCTGCCGTGAGCCGCAACCGATTACAGGAAGCGCAGAAGGGCTGCGTCATCGATGAGATGAAGCCCACGCGTCCTAAGTAACCTTCCACTTGGAAAACCTGTGTAATTACGATATAAACAATACCTGAATCAGAGCAATAGAGAAAAACTCACGAACAGTAGCTGGACACAATCGCTTTATAATACCTTTTAAGTACAGTGTATATATTTGGGAGTTATAACAAATAAGTAACATTAATGGACTACTAGTCATCTCTAAAAACTACTATATTCTAATTCTAATACACGAAATCAAATCAAGTTGCACCATGCAAGCATTGAGTACATAATATCATTACAGCCTTTCATAAGTCTACTGCTGAACATAGGGTCTCTCCAAAGAATGCCACCTAAATTCATCGGTTTTCTGCATATCTTACCAAGCTAGTCACTCTATCAAATAGGGTCCCGCGCTACATGGAGGGCCGCATACAACATATGTAACATTAACATTTAGTATAACTTATGTATATTTTTTATATTTATAATAAATGGTTTTAACATAAACTTTATAAATTATTACTGAATTTAATAGAAATAAGGTCTAATCCTTGGTCTTTCAAGCCGGAGCCATCCATAGGTCTACACACCCATAGGTCACTATTTCATATCCGGCTCGAAGGACCAGACCAAAAAATGTTCGCGTATTGAACCGGACATTCCAGTTTAGTTTTGAGGGATGCCGATGTGTCTTTATTGTGATTTTCAATTGAGGTTATATGCAGTTTCTGTGAACAATCAGATGGATTGTGAGTTCGTTTGTGACCTTTGTTTGAATGAAGGTAAAGGCAGATCGGTGAGGTGGTGTGCAAGGTGCGCAACGTGTAGTGTTGAAAGGCGCACGTCCAGCAGAGGAGTATTGAGGGTGCAGTGTGGGGTGGTTTAACGGATGGTGTGAAAGGTGGTATGAGGGGTAGTATAAGGGCTGATGAGAGAGGTATTGTGAGGGAGAGGGCTGGTGCACACTGACCATGGCGGTATCGCAGGCGCGGGTCACGACGGGCGCGAGGCGCGGGAAGCGGGCACGCACGGCCTGCAGCGCCTCGCGGTGCGCCACCATCTTCCGCTCGCCCCACTCGTTGCCCGAGAACGGCATGAATTCGATAAACCTGCGCACCGCAAACATTCACACACTAACACTGCCGAAACTGACACGACAAACATTTCGCAAGCTCTAGTTTTTTTTTAATGAATATTATGATTATGATATTTTTGTGAGATGAGAATTGTGGGTGGCTTGAATATTTATTTTTTATGTTTTGCATGTAGAGCAGAAAATAAAGTCAGTCTCAGACCAATCACGGTCTTTTATTAACGCGTACCAAATCATAAAATATGACAGATACAATTCAAAAGAATAGAATAAAGCTGCCATTTAATCGCGATGAGCTGACGAACAGTGATTGTTCTTTTGTTAAAAAAGCCGGCCAAGTACGAGTCGGACTCGCGCACCGAGGGTTCCGAACAAATCCGTAGGTATATAAGTTTAAAATTACTAAAAATATTTTTATTATATGATGTTACTAAAATTTTATGGATTTCGCAATTTTTCCTTTATCTGTGCTTTATACGTTGCTTCGTACCAAATTTTAAGATTCTGAGTTCACGGGAAGTACCCTGTAGTTTTTGATTCCCTTGCGAATGTCGAAAATTTGCGGCATAAACGGCTGTATCTTTTGATAGCGTTGGTTTAGAATTTGACTTTTTCACAGCTCCAGGGACAGTAGACTTGAGCATTTGATATAAATTTCAGCTTGATACCTCCACGCGTTCCTGAGAAAAAGGGTCTTGACAGACAGACAGACAGACGGACAACAAAGTGATCCTTTAAGGGTTTCGTTTTTTCCTTTTGAGGTACGGAACCCTAAATATAAAAAATCAATGTCAGTTCGTGAATCATCATCATTACAGCCCTTCACAAGTCCACCGCTGAACATAGGCCTCCCCCAAGGAATGTCACAAAGCACAGCCATGACTACCTGCATGTCTTACCAGGTTGTCACTCCATCTACTGGGGGTGGAGGGGATCCCTACATCTGCCGGTACGAGGCTGCTACTCGAGAAACTTTCTTCCCCACCAGTTCTTCGAGCTAAATAGCCGGCTCATTGCCACTTCAGCCTATTAATCCGTTGGACTATGTCGCTTACTCTGGTTCTATTGCGGATGTTGCGGACGGCGAGGGAACCGCCGCCCCGTCGCCTCTTCATACCCCGTTGCGCCCCTCGCACTCCGCACACCGGCAGCAGACTGACGACCAATGAGCGCGCAGCATCTTCGTGCGACACTACTCACAGGCTAAGACGCTCTCTTGCGGCATATAAGAAGGGCGTTTGGTCTGTGAGTTGCTCATTTCGGAAGCGACACTCGTAGACAACAAGAGAAGAAACCTCAAGAGAAAACCATCAAGAGAGAAGAATTTATACTCCATTGAAGACTCTCCTCTGTGTATATAGTTAATTAGTGAAAGCCGCATTTGTAAATAGTTTAATACAGTATAGTCTACAGTACCATCTTTTCTTTAAGCAGTCCCCTAGCGTAATATCAGTACAGTAATCAATCAATACAGTCCACTAGCTCCAGTAAATAAATACAGTCCACTTCGATCCCTTATATTCTTGGTCCATCGTCGCCGGATTCATGCCAGAAGAAAGAAGGTAATTACAGAAGAAAGAAGATCATTACAGAAGATCTTCAAGGAAGAAAGAAGTTCGTCGACGAAGAGAGAAGATCGTCGGTACTAACTTCTTCTCTGTTTCTTACGGCTACGTCATATACGTCATAATATTGTCTGTTTCCAGACAATTCTTGTTTTTTAAACCGCGTTTACGTGGCCAGGTGGTTGCTCCCTAACGGTGCCAAACTGTGACCATCTGGTAACGCCCTTGTGGCGGGAACGGCGTCCAATACGTGCGTCTTTTTGAAGACGATCGGAGGTCGCAACGTGGGACGTCATGAGGAAGACACGAAGCCAGAAGACACGGAACGACGACGAAACGACGGTAGGAATGCGGATATTCGAAGAAGCACCCGCGTCCCCGTCCGATTATCTCGCGTTGGCACAAGCGCCCTCCGCCGCGCCCCAGGCCCCACTCGCGCCCGCATCTACGCCCGCGCCCCGCTATGTCCGTGTC
Source organism: Parnassius glacialis (assembly GCA_033319125.1). NCBI lineage: Eukaryota > Metazoa > Arthropoda > Insecta > Lepidoptera > Papilionidae > Parnassius > Parnassius glacialis. The sequence goes on from JAVANC010000009.1 coordinate 45,614,217, forward strand.
TACGACCGATCGTTTGGAAGAGGTTAGCACATCCGCGCCGCGCACAGACACTCGCCGCGATTATAGAAGATCTTCCGACAACAGAAACTAGTTCGATAGTACGTACCGTCGCGCCTGTAGCAGGCGTTGTACATAGACCCGCGCCCCGCGCCCCGTCGGTCCGTTCCGTCCGTTCAGCCCGGTCGACAGTTAGCGCGATAGCAAAGTTAAAGCAAATCGAGTATAATGCCGCAGAGGAACTAGCTGCAATTATAAGGAAGCAATTGCAACTCGAAGAAGATCTTATCAAGAAGAAATACGCTAGGGACGTCGCTCAACTGCAGGAAGAAACAGATAGGGAAAGTCTAAACGAAGACGATTTAGTAGAAAATAGGGAACGCGTTGATAGGTGGTTAGAGAACGTAGAGTCTGTGCGGGGGGAGCCGCCCTACCGCCCGTCTCAGCCCGCGCCCCGCATCGAGATAGAGCAAGCCCCACCGAATAGGGGAATCGGTTACGACCACGCTGAAGATGCCCAGGGGAGGACGGTAGCGAATGATGTTCAACCGCGCCGCGTAGATACGATACAGAGGGACAATGGAGTCGCCGTAGAAATGAACCAGGTGGATCGTGTACGGGTTACGTCGCCGTCGCGCTTCCAACGCCGCACTCTATCGCCTATACATAGATCGCCACATCGCCACGCGGATCGTAGATCACCGTCGCCGTGTAAGGATGTAGGTATACATAGATCGCCATCGCCACATCGCCACGCGGATCGTAGATTATCGTCGCCGTGTTATAAGGATGTAGGTGTACATAGGTCGCCAGCGCCACAGCGTAGGCTAGAGGGAGATAGGGATAGAGATAGGCCGCTTTCTCCGCGAGGGAAAGATAGGGGTATAGAACGACTAGCGGAAGCTTTAGAAAGCATGATTAGAGTCAGGCCCGCCGCCGCGAAGCAGACGCAGGACTTGCCTATTTTTAACGGTTCGGCCGCGGAATGGTTAGCGTTTAAAGCCGCGATGAAAGAATCCACGCGTTTATATGGATTCACAAATACGGAAAATATGACAAGGTTAAGGAATTGTTTACGCGGTGAAGCTAGGGACGTAGTATCGGCACTGCTGTTTACCGCAAAGAATCCAGCAGATATTATGCGAACACTGGAGCAGTGTTTCGGCCGCCCGGAAGTAATTATAGATCGTGCGTTTGAGGAATTAAAACGCCTTCCGCGCCCGGGTCAAACCGCCCAGGAATTAAATTCGTTCGCTATTAAGTTACAAAATATAGTGTGTATTATGCAGAACGTCGACGGCAAAGGATATTTACAAAATCCGATGCTAACTAGGGAGGTCACTAGCAAACTTAGCCCTCACTTACGGTCACGTTGGTGCGATTATGCGGAACACCACGGAAGTGCGGAGGAACCGGACATCGTCACGCTATCCCGGTTCATGATGAGAGAGGCTGACCGTGCGTTAAGTCATGCCTATACGTCCGTAACGCCGACTAAGGAATCGCCCGTAAGACGAGAGGCGCCGCCGTCGAAAAGAGTAGTATTGACACGCCGCGTAGAGGATAGGGCCCGCGACGTAAAAACGTTCACCGCCCAGGAGGACACCGGTAGTGCCTCATGTATGTGTTGTGGGGGTGAACACCCAATCGCCAAATGTAGGAAGCTAGCGCAAATGGATTTGGACGACCGGTGGAAGTGGGTTAAGGAAGATGGGGTATGTTTTAGGTGTTTAAACAGCAAACACCGACGCTTTAGATGTAAAGCTAGGAAATGCAGCATCGACGGCTGCAACGCCCCCACCATACCCTCCTTCACGTCCGCAAGGCCCGCGCACCTGAAACATCGGCAAAACCGGATGAGACCGTGCTCGTCGCGTCTAATGTTAATAGTAGTGCGTCCGTTTTATTGAAAGTGTGCCCCATTACCGTACGCGGACCGCGTGGTAAGGAAGTAGATACGTATGCGCTACTTGACGAAGGCTCTACTATTTCGTTAATCGACGACGACTTAGCTCGCGAGTTAGGAGCAGAAGGACCGACGAAGCCACTTAACATTCGAGGCGTGAATAATACTCAACGCGAGGCCGATAGTAGATTAGTTAGCATAGGCATACGTGGCAAGACGCGCAGTGAGGTGTATAATATAAGTGCGCGGACAATAGCAAATTTAAAGATAGGCTCGCAGTCTGTGAGTAGGAAGTGCTTACGGTTAAAGCACTTACGCGACCTACCGAGTTCGGTTTGTTACGACGGCGCGAAGCCGAGATTATTATTAGGCGCCGACAACTGGCATTTAATAATCACCCGTAATTTGAGAATAGGACGTCGAAGGCAGCCTATAGCTGCACGTACGTTATTAGGATGGGTAATACAGGGAACCGTGCCGCGGTTAACGTGTAGGGAAGACGGCGAGACCGTATTACACGCCGTAAGCACTAGCGGACGGTCAGATAGGGACATCCGAACGTTTGCCAATCAGGACGAGGAGCTAACGGAACTCCTCAAACGGCAGTACGAGATAGATTCTATAGGTATCTCGCTAAAGAGTATGCCGCGACGGGAAGAGGAGCGCGCTGTCGACATATTCCAGCGCACCGTCAAGAAGGTCGGCGAGCAATACCAAGTTGGACTGCTATGGAAGGACGACAACGTGCAGATGCCACCCAGCTATGAAATGGCAGCTTGAAGACTACGGACGATTGAAAGAAAAATGGACCAGTCGCTGGAGTTTCGGGACGCCTACACAGCCCAGATAGACAACCTCCTGGCAAAAGGATACGCAAGGGAAGCCGAGGGGACAGAGAGAGAGGACCCCAAGAGCTGGTACCTGCCACACTTCGCAGTACGGAACCCGAACAAGCCGGGGAAGACAAGAGTAGTGTTCGACGCGGCAGCGAGCGCATCCGGTAGATGTCTTAATGACTATTTACTCGACGGCCCCGACTTATTACGGAACTTTCTGGATATACTGTTTAGGTTTAGGGAAAATGAGATAGCCGTGTCCGCGGATATTAGGGAAATGTTCTTGCGTGTAAAAATCGACCGTCGCGACCAACCCGCGCAATTGTTTCTCTGGAGAGGAAATGAGCGATCCAGCCTACCGCGGGAGTACGTTATGACGTCTATGATTTTCGGCGCGAGGAGCTCGCCTTTTCTCGCACATAGTGTTAGAGAACATAACGCGCGCGCACACGCAGAAACACATCCGTTGGCGCTTAACGCTATTGTGCGTAGTCATTATATGGACGACTATTTAGACAGTTATGCAACGGTAGAGGAAGCGGTAAATACGGCAAGGCAGGTTACGGAAGTGCACCAGAAGGCCGGTTTCACCTTGTCAGGCTGGAATTCTAACCACGCAGCCCTATTGGAAGACAAGCCGGAGGAACTACTGGCGAGCAAGCCTAAGGAAGTAGGCTTAAGGCAAGACAGCCCAGGCAGAACCCTAGGGTTGTTATGGATGGCCGACGAAGACGCCCTAACATTCAACACCTCTATGAATAGGGTGACGCAGGAAGTAAAGGCGCTACAGCGACCACCGACCAAGAGGGAAGCATTAAGCGCAGTCATGACTGTGTTTAACCCGCTCGGACTGCTTAGCTTGCACCATCACCGCCAAGATCCTGCTACAAGACCTATGGCGAATGAAGAAGGTCGGATGGGATGATGAACTACCCGAGGAGGCAGCGGATGAGTTCCAGAGGTGGCTGCGAGTCGTCGAGGAGGTGCCACGACTGCGACTGCCTAGGTGCTATGCTCCTACGGGGGGAGTGGTAGAGCGTCAACTTCACGTTTTCAACGACGCAAGCGAACGTGCGTACGCATCCGCGGCATATTGGCGTATACGATATCGCGACGGAACGATTAGGGTACGATTAGTGGCGATTAGAGTTTGCAGGCGAATTTAATAGGCACGCGACGAACGAAGAGTGGACACCGCAGCTGAAGGACTACGCGCTGACTCGGCGGACAAATTGGAAATTCATCGCACCGGGCGCGCCGAAGCAGGGAGGCGCATGGGAGCGTCTCGTGCGCTCAGTGAAGACCGCACTCGAAGACACTCTGCATCAGAAAAGCCCACGGGAGGAGACGTTAGCGACGCTCCTGACAGAAGCAGAAAATACGGTGAACTCTCGACCGTTGACGCACGTACCGGTCGATATCAACGACGAAGAGGCGCTGACACCCAACCACTTCCTACTGTTGGGACCATCGGGCCTACCAGTGACCGCGCCGTGCACACCTAGTGATCGTCGGGCGTGGAGAGCGGCGCAAGGGCTCGCCGATGAATACTGGAGGCGTTGGGTTAAAGAGTACCTGCCGACGCTGGTTGCGCGCGGGGACTCCCGAGATGCTCAGCAGCGCCAAATCCAGAAAGAAGACCTCGTCGTGGTTGCAGATGGCAACCTACCCAGAAACGTGTGGCCGCGGGGGATCGTGACGAAGACCTTTCCTGGACCGGACGGCGTGGTGCGCAACGTCGAGGTGAGCGGCGGAGTGCTGCGACGACCCGTCAGGAAGTTAGCCGTCCTCCCGAAGGAAGCTTAGGCTCGCAGGCTACGCCGGGGGGAGGATGTTGCGGACGGCGAGGGAACCGCCGCCCCGTCGCCCTTTCATACCCCGTTGCGCCCCTCGCACCCCGCACACCGGCAGCAGACCGACGACCAATGAGCGCGCAGGATCGTCGTGCGACACTACTCACAGGCTAAGACGCTCTCTTGCGGCATATAAAAAGGGCGTTTTGGTCTGTGAGTTGTTCATTTCGGAAGCGACACTCGAAGACAACAAGAGAAAACCATCAAGAGAGAAGAATTTATACTCCATTGAAGACTGCCCTCTGTGTATATAGCTAATTAGTGAAAGCCGCATTTGTAAATAGTTTAATACAGTATAGTCTACAGTACCATCTTTTCTTTAAGCAGTCCCCTAGCGTAATATCAGTACAGTAATCAATCAATACAGTCCACTAGCTCCAGTAAATAAATACAGTCCACTTCGATCCCTTATAGCGGATATCATCGTTTTTAAATCTACACGCAGAGAAACCCACAACATTGTCCACTCCATAGCACGCTGAGCTTAAGTTTGATTTATTATATTTACGCGAAGACTACACATTAAATGAAACTAATTTTTAAGGATTTTATCGCGTTTAATTAAACTTTTCAATTCCCGACGTTTCAACTCCTTTTTGTTTGTCGCTCATCTTGTTTTGATTTCTCAAATGTATTGTTTGTGACAGGAAAGTGTGAGAGGCTTCCTTTGTTTGATATTATAATGTTGTACTTAACTTAAACCTGCATATTACTATACTCGCCTAACTTCGACCTCTTGTTTGAATTCCGCGAAAGCAAATGTTGTTTTAGTGACAAAAAGTAAGAGAGACTCTTCCTTTAACATAATGTTATTTAACATAATGTTATGTCATTTAAGGGAAAGGGAGAATCTGGTACAAAAATTTAGTATCAATTTGTGTGAAACGGGTTGGTTTTTGAGTATACTTGCGGAGCCACACTCAGCGGTAGCAAAATCAGTCAGTTCCATATTTTTACCACATTGATTGCCCCTTTCCAAATAGCATTTGTGAAACAGGAACAAGCTAGGTTATGATAAGGCTGACATATCCTTGTAGGATAAAAGCCTTTTTAAATAAAGATAGATAATAAAAAAAAAACATAATGTTATTTAACTTGAACTTGCATATTACTACACTCACCTGACTTCGACCTCTCGATCGCGAGTGTACTCTACGAAGTCGCATATCTCATCGTCGTTGAACCCTGAAAGGGATTCGTAAAATATGAATAAGCACGGGGCGACTAAACATAATATTTAGGCAAAAGTTCACACCTCGCATGAGCACGGTGTTAACTTTAACTGGACGGTATCCCAGCTGCAGCGCTAAGTCTATACCGGCGAGTACTCGCGCTAGTCCCTGATTGAAATACAACTGGATTAGAATTACATAATTTATGTGGATAACGTACACCTCAATTACTGATCAATTTATCTGTTGCATCTTGAAGTAGCAGATGGTCACTTTAAAACCAGGTCAAATATATTTATATGTGGTAGAGTCATGCTACAGCGCGAATCACTGGGTAAATACCCGCAATAAAAACCAACGTGTAATAGCAGCACAATACTGTTTTGTTTTGAATGGTATGCGTGTGACTACCGGAGACCATTTTATTGTAATGGACCCTCTCAACTCACAAGCGGTTTAGCACCACCTAACCAGACATACCAACATATGACACGAAGACTAGGCGGCAGAGAAAATGATTTTGCCCATCGCCTGGTTTGTTTCCCCCCTTATGACACCCACGAAACGATATGAAGTAGTAGGCATACAATACACCGCCACTACACGGCCAACGTTAGATTTAACAGAATATAAATTATTGCAAAAGAATACCCACTTCTTCGAATCCGAAATTTGGTCGAAAGCTGATTTGAAGAGCTACGAAAATTAAAAGAATTCAAGTTCATTAGAAAAGATGGCTGGATGGTATAATTATTAACATAAAAGCCAAACTCAAGCATATTCAGAATTTAAGACACTGTCGTAAGCTCAAATCATAAATAATTAAAGATTGTAGGTAGTCTAGGTTAGCCATAGGTAATCTTAAGAGACGCAGTAAAGCACTTGTAATCGAATTTCCATATTATAATATCGATGAATGAGAAGTGTGTACGTCAAAGATTCTCAATAGTCCAAGGGTCCATCTTACAGAGGCAAATGGCAGTCATTGAGGCAGTCATGAAGGGCGGCCGTGGAGTCCCCTTTCGGCACTAAAATATTTTTAAAATATGTATTTGAAAGATTATGTGTTTCATAAAATACTTCACAAATATTTTTTTTTTCATAGAATTAGGGTGACAATCGAGCACAGAGTACATCTGATGGTACCCAGTGACTCGATTGTGTTGTCACCCCTGAGGACTAAGATGGAAAGCCTCGTATCCAGTAAAAAGGGTCGCCTGTTCTCTACACTCACCATACGAAACATTGAAGCGTAAAGCTGCTATTTTACGCTGGTATTCTGTGAGGGCGTGGTCTTTCCTCGAGCCAACCCATTCGTACTACAACCATCATATAGCTGCAGCGTGGTTCTACTACGTATAAAATTAAACAAATATTTATCTAGCTAGTAGACTGCGTAACTTGTTATTGTTATCTTGTTTTTAAGTTTGTTGTCTTTAAGTTGGCATTAATGTACTCGTATTCTAATTTGTTTTAGTTTAGATTAGAGTGTATAAGATAAAAACATGGCGCATTAATATATCCTTGACAGTTCACAATTTTATTAAAAATTAGACGTTTTTATAATGGGAGAATTTTTATAACATGATAGGGCGTCTGGCTTAGTGCCACCAGCTTATCATTGCCGTGATCAGGTTTGAGGGTTAAGAGAGGCAGGATATTTTTTAATTAATAGCCAACGATTGACTACAATTCCACCTGAAGGAAGTGGTGATGAAGTTCATATAGTAAATTGATCTTTTTCAGCGTATCAAAAGCCTATTCACTCTTGCGTTGAAGACATACTTATTGTAATCGGACGGAAAGATAGACGGCGGCAAATTATTCCTTTCCTTTGCCGTACGTGTCACGAAAGATGAAGCCAAAGACTTTTATGTATATTACTGGAACGACAATTTAGAAGAAAAACTGTGTAACAGTTAGAGATTATGCGGGCGCCGACTGAGCGGGTAGCTGGTACATTAAATATCTCACGCAGCGCAGTTGTACTTTCATCAACGACAATTAATGTTTTTAGGTAAATATGATTTTTTATAGGAGGGGGGGGAGGCAAACGAGCATTCGGCTCACCTGATGGTAAGTGCTTCCGCCACGCATGAACAACTGCAACACCAGGGGAAGTCGATCCCGCAAGAAAGTTGTGCGAGCAAGAAAACTTCTTGTAAATAGCACAGTGGTAAAATCCAATCATCCAGATGGTATGGATGGTACCGCGAGTTTTGTCGCGATGTGCGATGGTGAAATTGAGCGGCTGGAATTAGTCCGAACAATTTGTCAGAGCACTCTCGGTTGTAGATGAGATAAAATACGTAAAGAGATGCAACATCCCTTCGCAGTGCCAGTGAGTCAAGCCGATCAGAAAGAGCTCGGTCGCCGACGATTTGAACCGCTTTGCGCTGGATGCGATCAAATGGAAGGAGCCCAGAGATGGGAACAATATTCCATGTGAGACCGAACCTGCGCATTGTAAAGTTTTTTTTATATAGGATGAGGATGACAAACGAGCACACAGTCCACCTGATGGTAGGTAAGTGGTTGCTGCGGCCCATAGACATCTACATCTATCCTCGTTTGCGAATCAAAATGCAGATGCGTTGTCACCCGTGAGGACTAAGATGGAATGCCTCATTTCCAGTAGAAAAGGCCTCCGGCCACCTGCACTCACCAAGCGAAACGCAGAAGTAAACCTCTACTTCACGCTGGTATTCTGTGAGGTCGTGGTACCACCCCGGTTTGAGCCGGCCCATCCATGCGACAGCAAAAGCTGCCGCGTGGCTCTACTACTGTTGCAGGCGATGTGCCGGCATGAAATACCGTTCCGCTCTGTTCAACACGCCAAGCTTTTTAGAAACCAAGTTGGCCTTCTCTTCCAAGTGACAACGAAACTACATATCACTCGATATGTCGACGCCGAGGATTGGCTGAGGTTACAATGGGAGTGCCCTGAAACTAAGGAGTTACGAAAAAGGGGTTCTTTTAGCGGTAAACGCGCAAACGTGTGTCTTCTAGGGATTGAACTGGACTATATTTAGTCTCCCCCAGTCCGAGACTTTGTTCAACAAAGTCTTGATATCAGACACAAGTTTGTTCCGGTACTCGGCGACCTTTTCCCGAGAAGTATTGGCACGGCCGGTGTATAAAGCATCACTAGTGCTGTCGTCCGCATAGCAATGCATATTACCGGCTCGCAACATATCATTGATATGCAGAAGAAAGAGCGTTGGTGATAGCACGCAGCCTATCAATATCCAAACTAACGACCAACGCCTCCCCCTTGGACTCTACTGCCTCCACCCTACTGGCGGTCACTAATTAGCTGGCGATCCTAAAGATACCTCATAAGCATGCAGTTAGTAATTGTTTCCATTATTTTGGTGAACAAGGTATTGATAGCGATAGGCCTGTAGTGAGACGGATCTGAGCGCCTTTTTAGGGTTTGAGTGCACCAAGGCTGTCTTCCATGAGTTCGGGTCTACACGCCTAGAGAGTAGAAGTACCAGAAAAGACGCGTTAAAACCGATGCCGACTCCGGAGCACACGTCTTCAGCACAATAGGTGGGACACCATCAGGCCCACTCGACTTGTTGACGTCCAGGGAGAGGAGTCGTTTGCGCACCAAACGCTGTGTAAACAGCACACCTTGCATGGAGCACTCACACCTCGGGATGGTTGGCGGTGTGTTCTCCCTGTCATCGACAGTCGAGTTGGACGCAAAGAGAGAGCCTAGCAGACCAGCTTTCTTCTTTGCGGCATGGGCCAGTGAGTCGTCCTCCCTGTGCAGAGCTCATAGAGATAGCTGCCAAAAGTTCGCTTGGACAGCCTTGGCGAGAAACCACAATGCACGTGTTCCCGAAGGAAGTCGAACTTTCTCGCCAATTCTGCCGATGTGCTCTGACTTAGCCTTTGCGATGATACTTTTGAAGAACCTGGAGGCAGAATTATACTTCTTTTTAAGAGCGCTGGTGTTTGCAACCCGAGACATTGATGCGTCAACCCAGGCCCGGTAGCACTCCTGCTTATAGCGTGATGCTATTTTACAGGAGTGACCAAACCATGGCTGAGATCTACCTCCGATAGGCACCACAGATGATGGAATAAATAGTTCCATACCCTGAAGTACGACATCAGCGACAGAATCAGCAATAACGTTGGGATCATCCGGTGAGAAGTAAACCCAAGGGTAGGATGTAAAAAAGACCGCATCCCGTTCTAATCGGCCAACTTATAGCGCTAAACACGGCGGCAACCTGTAGAACGCAACAGCGATGGGATCATAAGTGGCACCGTACTCCGGATCAGAAGTGGTCAAAGTGCCAAGAGGGGCATCGACGGAAACCTAATATTCACCCGGATGAGAGATCAGCAGAAGGTCCAACAGGGAAGATATATGATCCTCCATATCTGAAATCCACGTAGACAAAGTAACCAGACCAAGCAGATAGATAGTTGTGTCAAGCCATATGCCAAGGTAAAGTCATAAACAGATCTAAGTGCATGATCGGTTAAACGGGAATCACCTGCACTTACCAGGCAAAACACAGAACAAAAACACAGCGTAAAATATCGACAGCAAAGGGATGACTACAGTAGTGTACATTCGTGTGTGGGTGGGTGCGTTCGTGCGTGCGTGCATGTGCGAGCTTGCGTGCTAGTACATTTGTGCGTGCGTGAGTGCGTGCGTGAGTGTGTGCGTGTGTAGGTGGCAGTGCGTGCGTGTGCGCACCGGGCGGCGCGCCATGCACTCGTAGCGGTCGGGACGCAGCGAGTCGAGCGACACGTTGAGTGTGACTACAGTAGTGTGCGTGCGTGCGTGTGTAGGTGGCAGTGCGTGCGTGTGCGCACCGGGCGGCGCGCCATGCGCTCGTAGCGGTCGGGACGCAGCGAGTCGAGCGACACGTTGAGTGTGACTACAGTAGTGTGCGTGCGTGCGTGTGTAGGTGGCAGTGCGTGCGTGTGCGCACCGGGCGGCGCGCCATGCACTCGTAGCGGTCGGGACGCAGCGAGTCGAGCGACACGTTGAGTGTGACTACAGTAGTGTGCGTGCGTGCGTGTGTAGGTGGCAGTGCGTGCGTGTGCGCACCGGGCGGCGCGCCATGCGCTCGTAGCGGTCGGAACGCAGCGAGTCGAGCGACACGTTGAGCGCCGCGAGCCCGGCGCGCTGCAGCGCGGGCAGCCGCCGCGTCAGCACCAGCCCGTTCGTGGTCATGCCCACCGTGCGGATGCCCGGGATGCTGTACAGCCTCTCTGCCAAACGCACACATCAATCAATCTCTGCAAAAGCTTTTTTTTTGTAGGAATAGGGTGACAAACGAGCACACAGTCCACCTGATGGTAAGTGGTTAATGTGACCCATAGACAAACATCTACATTTATCCTCGTTTGCGAATCAAAATGCAGATGTGTTGTCACCCGTGAGGACTAAGTTGGAATGCCTCTTTTCCAGTAAAAAGGGTCTCCAGTTCTCTACACTCACCATACGAAATACAGCAGTATTAAGCTGCTATTTTACGCTGGTATTCTGTGAGAGCGTGGTCCTTCCTCGGTCGAGCCGACCCATTCGTGCTACAACTATACTGTTAATATAGCAGCAGCATGGCTCTAACACGTGTAGCTCCCTGACAAATGCTGTTACCGTTACCATTACAGATAATACTACTATTAAAATCTACTTCTGAACAAATGCCTTACCCATAGATTGCCTCATAAGAATATTTGTCATATTTGCTACACTTGGCAAGCCGGTTTTTTAATTTTTAGTTGTTATTAGAAACAATCGACCTGGCAACATACAACGCACGCACTCTGAGGACTGACGAGAAGATTCTGGAGCTGAAAGAAGACGCTGGCATATTATTGGATTATCCGAGGTCCGAAGAGAGGGGGAGGACACGGTAATCCTCAAATCCGGCAACTTGCTCTATAACTGGGAGGGCGACCATCTGTCCCAAGGATGTTTCGGATTTATCGTCCACAAGTTTCTCGGTAAAAACGTTGTAAAGATTGAGAGTGTGTCGACGAGGGTTGCGTACCTTATACTCAGAATTACCAAACGGTATTCGCTGAAGGTCATACAGGTTTACGCACCAACCTCCGCACATTCCGATGAGGAGGTGGAGAAAATGTATGAGGATATCTCTAGAGCCATGCATTCCTCCAAAACCCACTATACGGTGTTAATGGGAGACTTCAATGCAAAACTAGGCACAAGAGAGAACGGTGAGCTGAAAGTAGGGAAATTTGGAATAGGGCAACGGAACCCAAGGGGCCAGCAGCTGGCCGACTCATGGAGAAAGAGGGACTCTTTATGATGAACTCTTTCTTCCAGAAGCGGCGCCACAGGAAGTGGACCTGGTCGAGCCCCGACGGTTCGAAAAAAAAATGTTATTGACTTCATTATGACGACCACACGACAACTGTTCAGTGATGTCTCCGTGATCACGAAGGTGAAAACTGGTAGCGATCACCGAATGGTTAGAGGCACACTGAACCTAAACGTGCTCTGTTCCAAAGTCCCGAAACCTTTCAGCTCGAGTTACAAACCCCTTCCCAGTGCCTAGAAGACTGCAATGAAGTGGACGATATGAACGATATGCTCGTGGAAACTGTCCATGCGGTCGGAGCTAAGTTCCGCAAGACCCGCCGCAGAAGAACACAAAAACTCTGCGATCACCCTCTTAATCTCATGGCTGTTAGACGGGAGATGAAGCTACATTCTTCAACAGATTTGACAGCATACAGGTAACTGAACAGACAGATCTCCAAAGGCATGCGGCGGGACTTGCGCAACTTCAATATAGCTTGTATTGAAGATGCGATCGAGCGGAACCAAGGCAACGAAAGTCTTTGCCAGAGATCTGTCTGCCAGAAGAACGAACTGTCAAAGCTGAAGACCGAGTGTGGCAGCATCGTTTCCGGGACACCTGAGATTTTGAGTGAGATTGAGAGGTTCTATGGGCAGCTGTACACGTCATCGTTGGAGCCACACGCAAGTGTGAGTAACGATCCAAGAGCGAGTCTTATCTGACACTATTCCGAAGATATCCTGGACGTCAGTCTGAGCGAGATTATAATGGTTCTCCAGCACCTTAAAACGGCAAGTCCCCGGGCGAGGATGGAATTACAGCGGAGCTTTTGAAAGCGGGTGGAAAACTGGTACTTGAAGTCCTTCAGAAGCTCTTTAATTCCGTCCTCCATGGTGGCACTACTCCGGAGGCGTGGAGTAGAAGTGCGGTGGTCTTGTTTTTCAAGAATGGCGACAACGTTCTCTTGAAGAACTACAGACCGATTTCCCTTCTGAGCCGCGTCTACGTGCTGTTTTCGAGAGTCATTACTAATCGTCTCGCACGCAGACTTGACGACTTCCAGCCTCCCGAACAAGCCGGTTTCCGAAAAGGCTTTAGTACCATAGACCACACACATACCCTGCGGCAGATTGTACAGAAGACAGAGGAGTATAATCTGTCACTTTGCCTTGCGTATGTGGCCTATGAGGAAGCCTTTGATTTCGTCGAAATTTGGGCGGTGCTGCAGTCCTTTAAGCGGTGCCAAGTTGACTGTCGGTATATCTTTTTTTTTTATAGGATCGGGTGACAAACGAGCACACAGTCCACCTAATGTTAAGTGGTTACTGGCACCCATAGACATCTACATCTATCCTCAATAAAGACTCAAGATGTAGATGCGTTATCACCCGTGAGGACTAAGATGGAATGCGTCTTGTCCAGTAAAAAGGGTCTCCGGTTCTCTACACTCACCATACGAAACACAGCAGCGTTAAGCTGCTATTTTACGCTGGTTTTCTGTGAGAGCGTGGTCCTTCCCTTATTATTAATATAAAATATAGCTAATAGTACAGAAAGAAACAATAACCTTGACATTTTCCGAACAAATTAACTTCCCAGCTATGAAATCTGTCAAATATTATACCTCACTTTTTAGTGGCGCCGCCCTGGTGGCAGAAAAAGTCGTGGATGCCCTCATTATAAGATACGTAGAAGTAAATAACTTACTTCCAAATAACCTATTTGGTTTTAGAACTTGAAAATCAACTTGTGATGCGGTCAATGAACTTGTGGATCATGTGGTAAGGAATATTGACGCTGGCAAAAAAACAAGACACATATTCGCTGACCTGGCAAAGGTATTTGACACAGTTTCCGTGCCAATGCTACTTAATAAACTAGACAGGCTGGGAATTCGAGGTAATCAGCTAAAATTAAATGAAGATTATCTTTCAAATTCCTGTCAATTCACCAAGATTGATGACATTATTAGTGATGACCTACCTATTACTAATGATGTGCCGCAAGGCATTATATTAGGGCTAACTCTCTTTCTAGCCTATTTAAGCGACCTTTGTGATCTTCGGCTAGAAGGTGGCAAAATTATCTCTTATGCTGATGACACTGCGCTCTTGTTCTAAGCTGACTAGTGGGAGGATGTTTATAGATTGGGGCAAGAGGGCTTTAATACTGTGTCACTGGTTAAAGTACAATGTGTTGACTTTAAACGCTGAAAAAACCGTCTTCATACCTTTCTCTATGTGAAAAACCACCTCATCAACTCCTTCGCTTTCTCTGACTGCACATGATTTCTGCAGTGTTAATGTATGCCATTGCCCTTCACTGACTACTACCAATATAGTTAATATCTTGGTATTCTTATAGATAAAAATCTTTCATTCCAACCTAATGTTAATATAATTACTGCGAGGTTGAGAAATCTGATATACGTCTTTAAAAATATAAAGAATGTGGCAGATCCTAAATTAATTAAACAAATCTACCTGGCTCTTGGACAATCTATAGCGGGTTATGGCCTTACTGTATGGGGAGGTGCATCAAAAACGACTATTAAACCACTTGAATTAGCTCAAATAGCTATTCTTAAAGTAAGCACTTTTCACCCGTATTTGTTTCCTACGTATCCCTCCTGTATCAATATATATCAATATATAGTGTCATGTACCAACCTCACGACAGTTACAGTGACAAATTTAATTATAATTATGTGGAAAATTTCCAAAACTAATTAGAGTTACCACAACACAAACACAACTACCCCATCTGAAAAATTTTACAGATCATAAATCAAATGGACAAAAACATGGAATTACTTCTCCTCAAACTTGACGAGAAATTAAAGAAACAAGCTGAAAAAATAACTCATTCGGTAACTAAAACTGTCATGGAAGCGCTAGATGAGAAGATGAAAACAATTATTGAGGAAAACAATTTCCTTAAAAATAAGGTATCAGAACTGGAACAAAAACTGAAAGCAGTAGATAAAGAAAAACGTAAAAACAACCTCGTGTTCTTCGGAATCGAAGAGAAGGGAAAATCTGAAGGTGAACTAGTTGACTACATTAAGGACCTCATAGTAGACATGGGAGTTCACATGGATAGTCACGAAATTAGCAACGTGTGCAAATGGGAAAACAAAGCGAAAACAAAAATCGTCCAGTCATAGCATCTGTCACGACTCAATGGAAAAAACACCTTATACTCAAAAATAAGACAAACCTCCCTTCAGGTATTAATGTAAAAGAAGATTACTCTAAGGAAATCCTGGAAAAACGAAAACAGCTACAACCGCAACTTGAAGAGAGAAAAAAGGGACACATCGCATACATAAAATATGACAAACTGATAGTGTTAAAACCGAAGGACAACAATAGAGAGAAGAGGAAAAGAGAAACTTCAGATTCTCCTAAGTCATCAGCTCAGAAGAAAGTAAATATAAACCAAACCTTGAGAAATCCTTCACAATCGCTATCCAAAACTAGCAATAAAGAGGTCATGAGACCTAGCACACTTAACTATGTCAACCGAGCAAGTTCTGATCCACAAATAAACGCTTCAAAAAACTAATAACCGCCTCAGACAATCGGAAACAAACAATAGCAATAAGAACTAAAATTAACAACCAAAACAAAATAACAAATAATCTCCCACAACGGCTGGTCCCCGCGGGAGTTATAGACCACCACCCTCTAACAAAAAGAAGAAACAAAATAACATTGCAACCTTAAATACCAGAACCCTTAGAACTGAAGAAAGCCTAAATGAATTAGAAAAAGCCCTTGAAAACATAAAATGGGACATCCTGGGAATTAGCGAGATGCGAAGATTAGGAGAAAAGATTGAGGAACGCACTGGCTACATACTATTCCATAAAGGTGAAGTAGCTGGTCAGAGAGGAGTAGGATTCTTAATCAAACAGTCAATGAAACAACACATACAAGAATTAATTGGAATTTCTGATCGAATAGCCTTTCTTAACATCGGCATACCAGGTTATAAAAAAATATGGTCAATCATACAAATTTATGCTCCAACAGAGCAAGCAACAAAAGCAGAAATTAAACTTTTCTTTAAGAATTATCACAAACGCTAACAAGATATTCAAATAAACATCTTATTATAATGGGCGACTTCAATGCTCAAGTAGGAGCGAAACAATGCAAGGAGGAATACGTCCTGGGTAACTTTGGTCAAGGAAGAAGATGTCCCTATGGTGAATTGCTAGTCGAATTCTTGCTGCAACACAACCTAATGCTCTTGAACAGTTTTTACAAGAAAAACCAAAAGAACAAGTGGACATGGATATCCCCCGATGGTAACACCAGAAACGAAATTGACAACATAACAACAAACTATACAAAGGCTTTCACAGATACGTCGGTCTTAACTAAATTCAATTTCAATACAAACCATCGTATGGTAAGAAGCAACATAAGAATAGATACATCAAAGAAATCTAGAAAGTATTTTGCCTTACACTTTATAAGACACCACAGTGATGAAACTTTAAAGAAAATAAAACAATCGTTAATTGAATCAGCAGAAGAATTGACTATGAGTAACATTGATGCCCACACGAAATATGAAAAGCTGGAAAATCTACTAACTCAAGTAAAACATGATACTAGCAGGGGAAACAAGTACAAACTTAGTGATACAACGCTACAACTTACAGAAAAAAGAAAAAATCTACTTTCAAAACACCCTAAAAAAGATCACATAAAAACAATATCGAAATTAAGTAAAGAGATCAGAGAAAACATAAGAAAAGACAGGAAGACCAAGAGGCTGCAAACATTAGAAAAGCATATAGCGAAAACAGGAGGAGGTAAAAAAGCGCATAAAGAACTTAGAGAATCAAATAAAGAATGGATACCAAAACTAAACAAAAAGAAGAACACCTCATCCAATAGAAAAAACATAAACGAAATAGCCACTAAGTCTTACCAGGATCTTTACTCAAATCCAGACAGAAAACAAAAACACGATTCGAGGACAGACGCCAGTAATAACCAGGAAAAAGTGATAACTGAACCAAAAATACTTCCCAGGGAAGTAGAAAATGCTATTTATAGCCAGAAGATGGAAAAAGCTCCAGGTCCAGACAAAGTGACAAACGAACTTATTAAAGGCACTCTTGAAGAACTACTACCAATACTCACTTCACTATTCAATGAAATACTATCAACGGGTCTAATCCCTACAAAATGGAAAACATCAAACATTATACTTATATTCAAGAAAGGACAAAAGGAAGATATAGGAAACTACAGACCTATAAGTCTGATGTCAAATATCTACAAGGTATTTTCTAAAGTTATCCTGGAAAGAATAAGCAAAAAGTTAGACGAAAACCAACCACGGGAGCAAGCAGGCTTTAGACATAATTACTCCACTCTGGACCACATACACACAGTGAAACATATTGTAGAAAAATATAATGAGTTTAATAAAAAACTCTATATGGCATTCATCGATTACTGTAAAGCTTTTGACAGCATAATGCACACAGCCATTTGGGAAAGCCTAGAACAGCAGGGGATACCTTTAAATTATATCAATATTATAAAGAACATATACTTGAACGGCGAAGCGAGGATCCAACTAAAAACCTTGGGAAAAAAGTTCAAGATCAGGAGGGGAGTAAGACAGGGAGATCCTCTTTCGCCAAAACTGTTCTTGGCTGCTCTGGAAAGTATCTTCCGCAAACTAGACTGGGAAGAATACGGTCTCAATGTGCAGGGTGTAAAACTGAACCACTGAAGATTTGCAGACGATATAGTCTTATTTGAGGAAAATCCGACGCATCTTGTTAAAATGATAGAATCATTAAATGAAGAAAGCCTGAAAGTGGGTCTAAGCATGAACAAAGACAAAACAAAACTGCTTACAAACTCTAAACCAGTAATTATAAAAATTGACAACCAACCACTCGAATATGTGTCAGACTATATCTACTTAGAACAGATAATATCTTACAAAGATCAAACCACTAAGGAAATTGAGCGAAGAATAGGAAATGGATGGAAGAAATACTGATCTTTGAAAGAAGTTTTAAAATCTAAGGAGCTAAGTATGCAAATAAAAAGGAAAGTTTTCAACACATGTATACTCCCAGTCATTACTTACGGATGCGAAACCTGGGCACTCACCAAACACCACAGAGAAAAGTTGGAATGCTGTCAGAGAGCCATGGAGAGAAGTTTGACAGGAATAAGGAAACAGGACAGAGTAACAGCTAACACAACTGAAACAGCTAGACTAGTTTACTTTAGCTATTTCCATAGCATAATGTCGTATGATATGGAATCAGTATTGATGGAACTTGGTTAACACATTTAAGATTTGCAGACGACATCTTTGCAAAAACCCCACATGAACTGAATGTCATGGCAAATGATCTGGCATTAGAAAGTCACACGGTGGGATTGAAAATGAACTTGGAGAAAACGAAAGTAATGACCAACGGACCTAAGAATGAAAACATCAGGGTTGGCCAAAGTGAGATAGAATATGTTGATGAATACATCTATCTGGGCCAAATGATCTCACCCACAGACAACATGGAAAAAGAAATCAACAGGAGAGTAGCAAACGCATGGAAAAGATATTGGAGCATGAAGGAAATAGTGAAAGATAAAGAACTGCACATATCCATTAAATGTAAAGTATTCAACACATGCATTCTTCCTGTATTGACGTACGGATGTCAAACATGGGCTCCTACTAAATTAAACAGTAAGAAATTAAAAATATGCCAGCATTCGATGGAGCGAAGCATGATGGGAATCAGGAAAAAGGATCGAGTCAGGTTAGAAGACATTAGGAAAAACACAAAGGTTCGGGACATAGCAACAAAAGTCAGGAAATTAAAGTGGAAATGGGCTGGGCATATGAGTAGAAGGAAGGAAAAGTGGAGCAGGAAGGTCACAGAATGGTACCCCAGGAATGGCATAAGGAAGAGGGGGAGACCCTGCCAAAGATGGGAGGACGACCTGGTCAAATTCGCGGGTGTGACTTGGAGCCGGGTTGCCAAGGATAGAAACGAGTGGAAAAGGTTGGAGGAGGCCTTTGCCGATTGGCAATCAGCAGAAGACAATATAGATTTTATATGACTTAGATAATAAGAAATTGTATTACGTACTGTTGAATAAATGGCTTTATTATTAATATTATTATTATTATTATAATGTCGTATGGTATTTTGCTATGGGGACACGCAGCTGACACTGAAATTATATTTGTTTTACAGAAGAGGGCCATAAGAGCAATTTATGATTTAAAGCTTAAAGAGTCGCTGCGACAAAAATTTAAGGAAATTAATGTATTAACTTTGGCCTCTCAATACATTTATGAAAATGTAATGTACGTACACAAAAATAAAAGTAGTTTTACAAAAATAAGTGATATTCATTCTGTAAATACTAGGAACAGACACAAGCTAGTAGTACCGGTTACTCGACTCCATCGAGTCAGTAATTCATTCTTGGGGCGATGTATACGCTTTTACAACAAAATTCCAGAAAATATACAAAATTTGACCTGCTCAAAGTTCAAAAACTTTATTAAACTAAGTTTGTATAAAAAGGGTTATTATAGTATTAAAGAATTTATAGATGATAATAACCCCTGGAAATGAGGTGATCGCTACCAAGCTATTTCTAATTTGTTGTGTTGTTAATTTGTGTAACATACATGATTGTAAGCTGTTATTTTAAAAAAAAAAGTCCCGCTGGGTTTCTTGCTGGTTCTTCCCAGGACAGAGGTTTTTTTTTCGAACCAGTGGTAATTATACAAAAGAGTGACTTTCAATAAGCATTATTTATAATCTATATTGAATAAAAAAGTTTCTGTTTAAGATTTTTTTTTATATGATAAGGGTGACAAACGAGCACACAGTCCACCTGATGGTAAGTGGTTGCTGCGGCCCATAGACATCTACATCTATCCTCTATTACAATTCAAAATGTAGATGCGTTGTCACCCGTGAGGACTAAGATGGAATGCCTCATTTCCAGTAAAAAGGGCCTCCGGCCACCTGCACTCACCAAGTGAAACGCAGAGGTAAACCTCTACTTCACGCTGGTATTCTGTGAGGTCGTGGTACCACCCCGGTTTGAGCCGGCCCATCCGTGCGACAGCAAAAGCTGCCGCGTGGCTCTACCACTGTTAACAATGTAGCATAATAAGGGATAATACTAAAGTTGTCGATATACTAACCCGAATAGACCAAAAATTGGAGATGGACAGGTCACATGATTCGTGATCCACAAGAGAAGTGGTGCAAAACTGTTACTGACTGGTATCCCAGAGATGGCAAAAGAAGTAGAGGACGCCAACAAACACGATGGGAAGACGACTTAAAACTCACGGCTGGACATTATTGGAGAAGGGTAGCGCGGGACAGGTCCCAGTGGAAAATGTTAGAGGAGGCCTATGCCAAAAGGCAAACTGAGCTTCGGGACATATTATAACAAACAAGAACATGTATTCATATTTAACCAAGAAGTTCAGAATAAAAAAGGCTTATTATTATTGATTTCTTATATTTACGCGAACACTACACATTGAATAAAACTGTTTTTTACGGATTTTATCGCGTTTATTTTATTATTTTTATTCCCGACGTTTCGAGTGCTTTTCAGCAACCCATGGTCACGGGGGGGACTGAGATGTTTGACGTCCCAATGTCACAGTTAGCCCGGCTACCTTCAGTTTTTTAATATTAATTTTTGGTTCGATTTACGCAGAATGAACTTACAGTATCCGGAAGTCTTGCAGTGTTATGCTTGGGTTTGGATTTAATTTTGTTAATTATAGGATCCCAAGCAGATGGCAGCACCCATCCATCTTCTCTATTGAAATTAGGATGTTTTTTTAATTTCAATAGCCTCGCGTATCATCCTTGGTAGGAATCGGTGTTCTTTTGCAAGGATTTGTGGTCTATCAAATCTGATGTAATGGCGGGGACGATCTTGAACATGTTCACAGACTGCAGACTTCCCAGAGCGTCGGTGCTTCACGTCAGCTATATGTTCTTTCACGCGGGTTTTAATGGATCTTTTTGTTTGTCCTATGTAAGAGAGACCACATTCGCAATCAAGCTTGTACACTCCTGCATCTTGTAGAGGGATATTACACTTGACGGATGGTAAAAATTGACTAATCTTCTTCGGCGGCTTGAAGTATGTTTTAATAGAAGCTCGCTTCAAGATGTAGCCAACCTTATCTGTGACTCCTCTGACATAGGGTAGTACAGCAGGCACACGCTCGACTGTGGTCGGCTTCACTCGGTCACTGTGACGTAGGCGCGGGACCCGAAGCTTGTTGTCTTGCAATACTTGCTCGACGTGCTGCAGCTCGGCGGCCAGATGTTTTCTGTCACAGATCCCTCGTGCTCTCTGAAACAAAGATTTTCCCACGGTAGCTAACTGTGATGGATGATGGTGCGATTCACCATTTAAATATCGGTTAGTATGGGTCTTTTTTCTATACACAGTATGACCAATAGTGTTATCAGGATTTCGGATGACTAAAACATCTAGGAAAGCTAAAGAATTGTTGGCCTCTAACTCCATTGTGAATTGTATTTTAGAGTTTATGGAATTAAGGTGGTCTAAAAATGCAGTTACTTTGTCAGATGGTAAAATTGTGAAAGTGTCGTCTACATACCGCTTGTAGAATCTTGGATTTACAGGAGCAGTAAGAAGGGCTTTCTCCTCAAAGTCCTCCATGAATATGTCCTCTCAGTGGTGACAAACTAGAGCACACACAAAGGATTCGTACCATTTTGTTAGTGAGATAAAAGACCTACATCTTGCTGACAATGAAACTATGGTCAGTTTTGATGTTCAGTCACTATTTACATGCTTACCTATTGAAGACTGCATCTCAATTGTAACCAGGAAGCTAGAAGAATACAACATGCCTACAGAATATGCAGTATTACTCAAACACTGCCTTACATCTGGCTATCTATTGTGGAAGGAGGAGTTTTACAAGCAAGTAGATGGAGTGGCGATGGGCTCACCTGTATCTCCCATAGTCGCCGACATATTCATGGAGGACTTTGAGGAGAAAGCCCTTCTTACTGCTCCTGTAAATCCAAGATTCTACAAGCGGTATGTAGACGACACTTTCACAATTTTACCATCTGACAAAGTAACTGCATTTTTAGACCACCTTAATTCCATAAACTCTAAAATACAATTCACAATGGAGTTAGAGGCCAACAATTCTTTAGCTTTCCTAGATGTTTTAGTCATCCGAAATCCTGATAACACTATTGGTCATACTGTGTATAGAAAAAAGACCCATACTAACCGATATTTAAATGGTGAATCGCACCATCATCCATCACAGTTAGCTACCGTGGGAAAATCTTTGATTCAGAGAGCACGAGGGATCTGTGACAGAAAACATCTGGCCGCCGAGCTGCAGCACGTCGAGCAAGTATTGCAAGACAACAAGCTACGGGTCCCGCGCCTACGTCACAGTGACCGAGTGAAGCCGACCACAGTCGAGCGTGTGCCTGCTGTACTACCCTATGTCAGAGGAGTCACAGATAAGGTTGGCTACATCTTGAAGCGAGCTTCTATTAAAACATACTTCAAGCCGCCGAAGAAGATTAGTCAATTTTTACCATCCGTCAAGTGTAATATCCCTCTACAAGATGCAGGAGTGTACAAGCTTGATTGCGAATGTGGTCTCTCTTACATAGGACAAACAAAAAGATCCATTAAAACCCGCGTGAAAGAACATATAGCTGACGTGAAGCACCGACGCTCTGGGAAGTCTGCAGTCTGTGAACATGTTCAAGATCGTCCCCGCCATTACATCAGATTTGATAGACCACAAATCCTTGCAAAAGAACACCGATTCCTACCAAGGATGATACGCGAGGCTATTGAAATTAAAAAACATCCTAATTTCAATAGAGAAGATGGATGGGTGCTGCCATCTGCTTGGGATCCTATAATTAACAAAATTAAATCCAAACCCAAGCATAACACTGCAAGACTTCCGGATACTGTAAGTTCATTCTGCGTAAATCGAACCAAAAATTAATATTAAAAAACTGAAGGTAGCCGGGCTAACTGTGACATTGGGACGTCAAACATCTCAGTCCCCCCCGTGACCATGGGTTGCTGAAAAGCACTCGAAACGTCGGGAATAAAAAAAATAATAAAATAAACGCGATAAAATCCGTAAAAAACAGTCTTATTATTATTATTATAAGTGATCTGTTTTGTATACAGTGAAATTATAATCTTAAAGGGAAGAATGCTGCTGTTTTAAACACAGATATTATCTAGTTCAGACACAGATGTTCACTGGATTGTATTTATTGTTAAGCTGTATCTCAGTGTTTGTATCCTAGAAATTAAGATATTCTTTGCTAGAAATAAAAAATTATTATTATTAATATTGTAATTTTTAAAATTTTTGGCTCTCTCCTATCTATATAGTATTGTGTGGTACAATGATTTGTAACTTAATGGATTTTATTGTGGTTAATTTAACTATTATCATTAATTTTTAATTGTTGTATCTTGACTATTATTACAACTGGGGAGTATCTCCTCCCCCCCGTGATCATCGTCTCTTGAATCAAACATTACATTCTCACATAACCCACAACAATTAATACCTGAGGCTGGCTTTTCACTATGGGATATAATATATATTATATCCCGAAATATATATTATATCCCGCAAATGGCGTTCACACTGTGAGATATATCTTTTAACCAGTGTGCGTTCGTCATTGGTCATTGGATTACCCCCCTTTACCCCGTACACCGTTCTGCGGGGGCGCGGAACGGTGTGCGGGGTACAGGGGGCAAAATATAATATGAAAATATCGCTCGGTCGATCAAAAAAATATTTATAGCTAGAGATGTAATATATATTATATGAAATGTATGGTGAGCGATATTAATTTATATCTCGAGATGTAATATATATTATATTATATCCCGTAGTGAAAAGTGGGCCTGAACCAACATATATAACTAAAACAATGTCCACTTGCATTGGCTTACTGTTCACAAACTACACAGCCATAGTAATCAAAAGTTCACTGCAAATAACAGTGCAGTACTGTTACTTGGCGGCTGCTGTGCTCTGCTTTGTAGAGTAGAGAGTCAGTATAATTACATGCTGTGAGACACTCCACCTTAGTCCTAGGAGGTGACAACGCACCTGCAGCCTTCTTTGTTTGAAGCTGATTGCAGAAGCCCACAGGCTGCAGTAGCCACTTAACATTTGGTGGACTGTAAGTTTGTTTCTCTTTAGTTTAATAAATACCCAGTAACCTTTGTATGGGCTACAGTTTACGACTCAACAGCTTCTTTGATAGTTATTGCGTAGTTTAAAGTTAGTTTATGACTATGGTACATCAGTATGAGAGGCGTGTAAAGTAAGCACATGTGTTGTTATTTTAGCAATTTATTACACACACTAAGTTTAATTAGAAAATGGTGCATTATAAGTAATTTGCCGCAGGGCAGTTCTGACCACAATAGCATAAAATAAATGTATGGTATTTGGACTGTACAAGCATTATTTATTTGGATTGAAAAATTGTTATTTAAGGCTTATAAGTACTTTTCAACTTTTATATATTTTACTTACGAATTAAATCGGCCAAATCCGAGTGTAATGTTGGTTCACCACCAGTGAGTCGTAGCTTATGCACACCCAAACTGGCAAAGACATTGACCAGACGAAGTAGTTCATCTCGGGTCAACAAAGCTGACCGTGGCGATAGTTTCACTCCTTCAGCTGGCATGCAGTACTGACCTGGATTGTGTTGAAGTTAAACTTTTAAATTTGCTAACTCTTCATTATTCAATAAAGTAATAAGAAGTGAGCCTACATCGTAAATTACACCGTTCCGTGAGTGAAATACGTAGGTAGTCATGTCGCCGGCCTAAAAGGTCGCTCAGCGGGGCCTCTGATTTCACCGACACTGGAGTAGCATCTGATTTATTTGCCGGGTATGCAACCTGCGATATATATATTAAATCAATTACCATAAACTGTAAGTCACTGTCCAATAATTAGGTAGATACCATAGTAATGTCTATCACCTCTACCAAAATACTGTCTATACACTTACATCACTATAAAACCTGGATTCAATAGCCAACATTGGCCTAATTTCACGAATTCTTGCATCATAGTTAAACCTTGTAGCGCGTAACAAAAAGTTAAGACTATTCAAATATACTTTCATGGTCTTAACTTTTGAGTTAATAATTACCGGAATTTATATTACTCCTACAACTAAATGCACAACTGTCACAAATGGAGAGGAGAATAAGTGTATGATGTATGATTAAATTCTCGATATAATATTCTAGAGTGTCGAATTTGCTTCACACGCTATACCATCATACCAATTTAGGAAAAAAATAATTGTAAAATAATGATAACAGTTATGACGTATATTATCAACTCATTATTCCTGTATAGGATAGCTTGCTACATATATATTTATCTATGGTATAGGACAGTTATCAGTTACTATACTCTTTGTATCAACCACAGAGTACTTTATTATTGGTATCAACTCAACATATTATTATGGAGCTACAACAGCTATATTCATATCGTAGTTTTTCAGACGCCAGCACTACTGTGGTAGGTTTTGGAACCTCTATTTTCAGTATATTGTCGGACACTTTTTCAACTTTCGCACCTTATAAGATGGTTCTCCTTCTACTCTACACTCCATACATATTATATCACAGAGTCACAGAATACCTACTTTACTCCTAGCGGAGAGTACATTATACATATATTTATATTATTATAAATAAATATGTACTGTATATGTATAGGGATGTTCGATGATCATCGATTTTAAAAATTAAAACATCGATGTTTTAACATCGGTGTTGACACATGTCAAACATCGAAACATCGATGTCAATAAATCCATAATCGATTTTCCAATAATCTTGCGAACAATGCGAACCCGCGAAATCAATATCAAATAAATTTTGCATCTCCTCTGAAGATTTAATATTTTGAATAATTCAGAATTCCTGAACGCATCGCTAACCTAAGAAAATATAATTTTGGTGTGTCAAATTTACATACATACATTAACACTCACGCCTGTACCAAATGGCCATGGCCAATGACCAAATTGGCGATATATTGAAAATGGGCCAAATCAAGAGTACCTTTAATCGCCGAGCTTGTATGCGTAGGTATATGGATGTGGAGGAAGCAAGAGAGTTGTGTCAGGATCGTGCCAAATGGAAGTCCATAGTCTCTGCCTACCCCTCTGGGTGACAGGCGTGAGTGTATATGTATGTAAGGGGGATGAGTCGCTCGCGTCCGTAGGCCTTGACCACCTAATCCTAGGCCCGCCCTACACGTATCCTCCGGGTAGTGCTAAACTAGCGACAAAGCCGAAAGAACAGACTCGGCTCCTCGCCGTGTGGTAGTGGCGTAAAAAATACCACCCCCCTACTTTCGCACCATGAGGCAAATGCAATTGATCGATTTAAAAAGAAAATCTTTGTGGAGTTGAAAATTTAGAGAGTTGAAAGCAAGTTGAAAGAGTTGGAGGTCCAGAAATGTATGTACGTAACGCAACAAAAATGAACAGCTTTAAAAGAAATGCCGCGAGTTGAGGCACTTATATTCGACGAATGAAATAGTCTTCCAGATTGCTACAGTGAGGTGAAGAAGTTGGCATTTGGAGTGCTGACTATCTTCGGATCGACATATTCATGCGAGCAAGCGTTCTCTTACATGAATATAATTAAAAGTAAAGTAAGAAGCCAACTAACAAATGAAAATTCAGAGTCGTGTTTGAAACTTAAATCAACAAGTTATGAGCCAAATTTATCCAAACTTTCTAATACTATGCAAAGCCAACTCTCCCAATGAATTTGTTTGCTTAAATGTATGTTATTGTTTTTTTTTTATTTTTAAGTAAAAGTTACATTGTTTAGTAAAGTTTAAATTTTCTACTTGAATAACCATACAAAGCCAAAGCTCCCATTGAATTTGTTTGCTCAGTTGTTTATTATTGAAGTACAAGTTAGTGTTGTAATGGATAAATATATATTTATCTTATCAATAAATACCTTAGTTTTTTTTTAATCAAAAAACTTTATTTATGCAAGTACTATTTATGGTTGGGAAGAAAAAAAAATTGTGGCTCTTTAAAAACTTTTTAAAACTTTTGTAAATTGTAATTTTTGACTCTTCCGACTCAAAAGGTTGCCAAACCCTGGCCTAGGGCGTCCCTTCCCGACTCTGCCGTTCACCTCTGCAACATAAATTTGCTTTGTCACTCTTTCCTCATTCATTCTTTCTACATGCCCACACCACCGAAGCATTCCCTCCTTAATCCTGGTCAAAAAATCATCTTGCAAGCCACACTCTTCTCTTATCACACAATTTCTCAGACGAGACAGGTATCTTAAGAGTGTGAAGTGATCGCAAATGCTTGTTTATATTATCAATGAATGCTCTAGGTGACTTGGCGTTTTCAGTGGAAATGGATGGAATTTCGAAGAGAGATCGCAGGTGGTTTGAAACTAGTAAGCGTGGGTTGTTATAACGCTCACATAACAGCCTCCATGCCATTTGGTAGCCATCAGACGAGTATTCCACTGAACTGACAACCTCGAGAGCTCCGTCCTTCAGGCAACTGCGAAGATATTTGGACTTCTGATTCTAATGAACTTTGGTTTATTAAGGCGTCAAAAGTCTCCCTAAATTTAAGCCACTCCCTAAAGTCACCGCTAAAACTTGGTAATGCAATTTCAGGAAATTTTATTGAATCAATGCATTCACTATGAGATGGTTTGGCTTCAGGTGTAATATGTTCGTTACTAAAGGCCTTAACCAGACCTTTGGCTCTGTCGAGGTTCTCGAAGTAAAGTTCCTCGAATTTGGCACGTTCGAGGATTTGAGTATCGGTGTCCTCGGACAGGCTTTCTATTTTGGTTTGAATTGAATCAAACTTATTATAAGTTGCTATTACATTTTCGATACGTAATTCAAGGTTTATAACACCATCTGCATTGAGTGGTGTGGACAAGTTGCCGATAAAATTGGTAAATTGGGTAAGTTTACCCATGTGGGCTGCTCTACTGCGTGAAAGTTGTTGAATATCGTCCATGATTGGATACAAAATTGGTTAAAATTGTAATTGAACGAATGATAGAGGGATTGGAAAAGAAAATAATAAAAAAGGAACCAGCTCACTCTCCTTTAGAAGCACGTTGAGTTGTGGTTGCACGTGGTTGCACGTGGTTCTCGTTACGGTTATGTATGTCTCCAAGTAGTTTTTTGCGGCATGGCACTCGGTTCCCACGCTGCTCCTTCTTGGTAATTTGCTGCAGTCCGCGCAATTGGGATCAGTCAGCGTCTTGATGTAGTGTTCCTCGTTGTGGTTGGCGTGCACGTGTTCCGGCGGCTTCGCATGTCGTCCCACGCAGCTTCCACGTTTCACAGGGGTCACCAGCAAATGTTTGGTAGTTTGTAGTGAAGGAAACACTGGAGACGTTTTTGATTTGTTATATATTTCCTCATGCACCTTCGTGACAACCTTTTTGATCGTAATGTGATAATGTAATGTAATGTAATGGCCGCTCTTCCGATTGTCGCTAAAGCAAGCAGCACAGATGCAGCGCCATCTATGGTCCTTTGTGTGAACCGTTTGTTCCAGTTAGGTAAGTAGTTTATGAAAGGAAAGAGAATCATAGGTGGCGCTTTACAAATGATAAGGATAGATTGCGCTAATATTTATATGGTTTACAACATGTGTTGACTTTTAAAGGTGTGAATTGACATGTTAGTAGTTACACGGCACCGCCAACTCCCTCGTTCTATTTTATGTGTATTATAGTATTATATGCTTGTAATCTATATTGAATAAAAATTATTCTATTTTATTTAATTCCAAAAAAAACAACTGGGAGCCCAACATCAGAAGTTTAGTTTGTTCCATCTATTTCAGTGCGTCATTCACGTTTGACACCAAGGGCTTTACATTACACGTTTAAATAACCGTGTAATAATAATATCGTTTTATTTAATGTCATGTTGTCCCGTCACGATTCTTTGAATTCGATGTAATTTGAAGAGCTCGTGTCTCTATAAATGTTCCCTTAGTTTCAGAGCTTTGTCGAATATTTAGAAACGATAGCAGGAGACTCGACGGTATGACTTTGGATGCTTGGGAAAGAGATAAAGTTTAAGCTTAAGTAGTATGGGATATTACTTGCGAAGACACTTTGGCAGCTTAACATTTCAGGGGTAACGTGTATAAAGAAGGGACGGCACGGCATCAGAGGCCACTGAACTAAATAGGTAGCCCGAATATAAGTCTCTGAGAGACGAGTACATATTTGTGCCATTTTCTGTAGTGAAAATCGGTCCGTGGGATTCACGTAAGTTGAAGTTCCTAAAATCTATCCGCGACTGATCGTCGCTGCTGGTGCTAAGGCTGGCTCAAAAATGAAGTTGTAAATAACTGATAACTATACATATAATTTATGTAGGTAATTTAAAGTTTATGTCTTTTTTTATCTTGCTAGATGGTACCCAGCGCATTGCGCTCCACCTAGTGTAAATTAATTTTACTATACCTTTATGTAACCTTCGCGCAAGTGCAAGCAATAAGTTGACAAAGTTTTACCGCAATCTGATGAACAGTATGTCAGTGCATAAAATACGAACAAACAAACATTATATTTTATATATTAGAAGATATAGTTTATTCAGTCTATAGGCAGACCTGTAAATAATTAGAATAGGCGTTATTTTAGCAGCTTTTTTTTATAGGATAAGGGTCAAAAACGAGCACACAGTCCACCTGATGGTAAGTGATTGCTGCGGCCCATAGACATCTACATCTATCCTCTGTTACAGATCAAAATGCAGATGCGTTTTCACCCGTGAGGACTAAGATGGAATGCTTCATTTCCAGTAAAAAGGGCCTCCGGCCACCTGCACTCACCAAGCGAAACCCAGAGGTAAACCTCTACTTCACGCTGGTATTCTGTGAGGTCGTGGTACCACCCCGGTTCGAGCCGGCCCATCCATGCAACAGCAAAAGCTGCCGCCTGGCTCTACCACTGTTAATGTTGATTTGTTTTATATAATTCAAGAACAGAATGAACGGTTGACAATAAATTCTTTCCGAAAGTATGTTTTTATTTTTATTTTGTATAGTTACTTACACGAGTTGAATATTTTCCAGTACTAATTGAATATTTAAGCCTCGTGAATGAACCAATGTTGAAACCCGGAGCACAATTCGTTTTATAGTTAAGAATACAAACATAGATAGAAAAACGCAGCATCGATCTTGGTTTTATATGAGGTATAGATCTTGCGTCTAAGGCCTAGGTATTAATTGATTCATTTATTTATTGTGTGACAACATATCAATATGATACATAAATAAAATAGATGTTACGGGTAGGTCTGGGTACAGAATTTTTATCGATATATTATAACCTCCTTGATTTTATCACACTGTATTATCTCTATTAATAGTATATCCCATAGACTTAGAATATACTCTATTGATATAACAAAAGTAGAGGATAAGCTGTAAATTGCATATATATTTTTTGGTTATACAAATATCATGCAAACATGAACCTTCCCAACAAAAATATATCTGTCTCATTCTCACACGTTATGATTTTCAAATGTAAAAAGAGATAAGTACATATCTTAGACTTCAAATTTTCTGTTGCCAGTTTTCATAAATGTTACTAAGCTCCACCTTGAAGCGTGACGCCATTTTAGGATGACGTTCATTTGTGGTAGTTCGTCTGTCATCTAAGCCTTGTTCGGAGTTATTTTGCAGTGTTACAGTGAATTTTGACTATTTTGGAGCTTTTTTGTTCATTAGTAAAGGGTAATTGAGCAAAATCGACATGACAAAGTGTTGCATCAATGGATGTAATTCAAATTCTCGTAAAAATGAAGAAGGATTGTCATTTTTCAGGTTAGTTGTAATTTTTTTCCTTCATTGTATATTTTTTCGTGTGAATTGCGTTTTGTGTTCATGTTATGGGTTCTAAATCGTGTTTCCCGCTATTATCTAGAATTTCCAATGACTATTATCATGTAAATTTAAACAAGTAAACATTTTGATTGTTTACATTTTTCCATAGTGTTGTCCTTACGTGTTGTCATGTTTTGAAATTATCGATATAAATTTTAACAATATTTTTTTATTAAACTGGCTTTACGGCTCTGGGTTCTAGCCCTTCTGAGTCTGTTTAACAATAATATTAATGTCGGAGAGACGGCTCCGTGGCGTAGTGGCTTAGCAATGAGTTGCAACGCTTGGGGCCGTGGGTTCGAATCCCGCACGGAACAAGTATTTGTACGGCTCACAAATAATTGTTCTGGGTCTGGATGTTTGTCCTTGTGCAATATAATTTTGTAAACTGCCTCCACGATACAGGAGAAAATCCTAGTGTGGGGGTAACGTTTAAAAAAAAATGTAGTCCTATGATCAAATAACGTTTGAGATACGTAAACTGTATATTTAATCAAACGATCGATTAAGAGCCTTTCATTTAAGAAAAGAACTTGAAAATAGTGTAAATCGTAAATTTTCTATAATAGTTTTTTTCATCAAAAGATTTGATGATGTTAAGATTATTTTTGATTGGTACTTAAGGATGCATAATATTTATTTTAGGTTGCCAAAAAATGAAGGCCTTCAAAAATTGTGGATTGAAAATATAGGCCAGGAAAACATAAAACCTGCAGTAGTAAGAAGAATATGCTCCTTGCATTTTGAAAAAGAATGTATAAATAAAACGCTGGATGTAGTTCGGCTTAAGGGTGATTTGGTTCATGTCTAAAATAATTTTTTTTATAGAATAAGGGTGACAAATGAGCACACAGTCCACCTGATGGTAAGTGGTTGCTGCGGCCCATAGACATCTACATCTATCCTCTATTACAAATCAAAATGTAGATGCGTTGTCACCCGTGAGGACTAAGATGGAATGCCTCATTTCCAGTAAAAAGGGCCTCGGGCCACCTGCACTCACCAAGCGAAACGCAGAGGTAAACCTCTACTTCACGCTGGTAGTCTGTGAGGTCGTGGTACCACCCCGGTTTGAGCCGGCCCATCCGTGCGACAGCAAACGCTGCCGCGTGGCTCTACCACTGTTAAATTTTCTGACAAAATAATATTATTTCGTCATTACAACTTGCAGGTTGTAAACACTATAAAATTGATATTTTGTGGTGTTACACAAATGGGATATAACGAGAAATGAGTATGGAAGTGGAAGTCTGAAGTGGCGCAGCCACCCCTATTGATCAAAATGTTGCATGGAAATTGGTTGTTTTATGGTATGAACATGGGATGCTGAAGATTGAGGAATACGTTAGGATAGTTAAATGATTAATGGATTGTGTGAACGGTGGTATGGTTAGAAAGGGGCTGCTCAACTCGATTAGATTACTGAGATAAATAAATAAATAATCTTTATTATCAAAAAAAAGAGATGACGGCTAGTAACTATGTATGAAAGAACACATGCTCCACAAACTTTAAATAAATCAAGATAAAGGTTAGTCTACTGCACGTTCATGGTGACTTGAACTGGTAACCGACCATTACCACGAAAGAAAGGTGTTGTCGAATCTTTATGGCGGCTTGGAAGTTAAGAGCGAGCGCTAGTCCGTGCAGATATAGTTGAAAGAAAACTTGATGGTGTCTCAGATCATAGTACGTAAAGCGAAGCGTGAAGGTACAGGACTTGCGCTCGCAACTAACTTCCCAGCCGCTATAAAGTCTATATATATATATATAATATAATTCACGCAACCTGGACGCATGCCGTTGGGGCTGGTTCGATATGGTGCACGACAAAACCACTGGAAAAAACTTAGACTTCTGTCTAGTAGTGGGACAGCATGGGCTGGACAAAAAAAATCATACGAAGCCTAATACATTGCCTATAGTGGTGGTTTCGTTAATCTCTGCAGAGGAGAAAAAAAATGCATACGTCGACCCAGGGACGCACCGATGGAGTGCTTATGTGCAGATTGCCGTCGTTACGAAAAAACGTTACCTCGTTGCATGAACTCAGTATAATATTCTAGTGCACGTCGTAAACGTGTTCTGAAAAGAAAGGAGTTAAAGCTCCAATCAAGTGCTCTCTCCTTGGGGTGCGAAGTCAGAAGTCCTCCACGTGTGCCTGGTAGTTGCGGGTCCCTCTCGATACGTCTGGAGGGAAGAGCAGCTACTGGGCCGCTGCACCCTGGGCGCGGCAGTAATCTTCCTCGAGAAATGAGATGAAATTCTTACTCCTTGGGGAAGGTTACTGCCGCGGCTAATTATTATGACATGGGTGGGGTCCGTCCCGGACCAACGGCGCGTTCCACTGCATGACCCTCTGATCAGCAGAGGGCATAGCAGAGGAGTGAGGGCGGGCTCGGTGTGCACTTACCCTGCCTCCGGGCAGACAGTGAAGGATTCATCCTTTGCTGTCACCGCCGGTCTCGTAATCCCAGTATCGAAGTGTCGTGGATCATGTCTCGCGGCTTTGATTGGGACCGAGGGTCTTGGCTTAACCGCCCGGACCGCGAGGGAGAAAACCTCTATAAAAAGTTACCCCGAATCTCAAGCGGCGACGCACCGCGAGGGGATGGATGGCTGACGGGGTTCTATGAACAAATCAGTCGATAGTGCGCTCCTCGCCAGGGTACCTGCAGACCCCCTGGCGAGTAATAAATCCTCTAAATCTGCTTACCTTGGTAAGGGGTCACTGCCAAGGTGGACTTTTAATTACTCCCATACTCGTGGGTACAAATATGGAAAATAAAGAAAAACAAAAACAAAAAACCAAAACCGCCGGCAACGGCAACGTAGAAGAGAGGAGGAACGATGCGGGGACAGAGTCCGACGCCGCATCGAGCAGCGTGGGAGGCTCAGAGAGCTCCCGACGCGTGGAGCCTGGGACCGCGGAGACTAGTAAGTTCTTCTTCCGCAAGCGGTCCAGGCGGGATGGCGACCAGGGGTCGTCAGCCGGTGAAGAGGAGGCTTCGGCCCGGAAAATCCCCACCAACAGGCGGGGCGGGCTGAGAGGCAAGGAGAGGGGGCCCTCTGACAATCAGAGGGCCGAACAAGCGGCAAAGCATGCCGAGGAGGGGCGCCACCCGGGCGATACGGCTCGGGTATCAGGCGAAGAGACGGATGCGACTGGCGGCTCCGAGGTGGAGCGTAAGGCCAGATTCGTAAAGGAGGTGGAGGCCGCGATCAAGGTCGTGGCCCACAAGCAAAAGGCCTCCTCAAAGTTAAAGGCCATTCCCGCGGCCTCCGCCTCCATCATGGCGGCTGCGGAGGCCAACTTTGTTGGGGCCGAGCCTAATGCAAACGAGGTAGCGGAGCTGCGGGCGGACGTGGCCCGCCTGACGTCCGCCATGGAGACTCTCCAGAAGGAGAACGAGAAGCTCCGCGCAGACCTGGCCAGTCTACGTGAGCCTGCCTCTCGCGCGGCGCCCCATACGCAGCGCCCAAGCCAGCCCGTGCCGGTGGAGAACCAGGTTCTGAACCTGGTCCGGCAGGAGCTGGCTGCCTTCCAGCACCGGTTCTCCGTGCTGGAGGGCATCGTCCTGCGCCCCCCCCCCCCTAGGGGCAAACAAGACGGCGGCGAGGCCGGCAACGGTCTCGTACGCAGCGGCCACAGCTGCCGCATCCAGGCCGGGGCCGTCCAGCCAGCCTTCGGGCGGGGCTGCAGTTGCCCCTCCTCCCCCTGAAAAGCCGGCTCCGGCAAAACCTGTACCGGCTGAACCGGCTCCGGCTAAGCCGGCAACGGGAAAGAGAGGCAAGGCGAAGGCAAAAAAGGGCAAAGCGGCAGCACAGGTGGTGGCTGCGCCAGCCCCAGTGCCTGCGGCGAATGTGCCAGCGCCAGCGGCAAGCCAGCTGCCGCCGCCGCCACCGCCCCCTCAGCTCCCTACACCTCCCGCGGCTGAAGCCGGTTGGCAGGTGGTCGGGGACAAAAATAAGGGGAAGAAGGCAGCCAAAAAGGCCAAAGAGCAGGAGCGGCAGCGCCAGTTCAGGGCGCGCAAGATCGCGGCTAGGCTCCGCGCCCCGAAGACCGCAGCTGTAGTGATTACACTACAGCCGGACGCGGAAAAGAAGGGCGTTACCTACCGCGATCTGCTCGCGAAGGCGAAAGAGGCGGTCGATCTCGGGGAGCTCGGGATCACCGGGTGCCTCCGGCTCAAAGTCACCCAGACGGGGGCCCGTATGCTGGAGATCCCCGGGGAATCCAGAGGCGCGACCGCGGACGCTCTGGCTGCGAAGCTCAGAGCGTCCCTGGACGCGGACGAGGCCCGAGTGTCCAGGCCTGTCAGATGCGCAGACCTGCGCATCATGGGTCTGGACGACTCGGTATCGGAGGAGGAGTTGGTGGCCGCCGTCGCGAGGTCCGGGGGGTGCACTACTGACCAGGTCAGGTCAGGCGCCATACGCCCGGACCAACAGGGTATGCATGCCGCCACGGTGTGCTGCCCTGTTACGGTGGCCAAAACCATAGTGGAGGGCCGAAGGCTTCTGGTGGGCTGGGTCTCAGCGCAGGTTAAGCTGCTGGAGCCCAGA
Organism: Parnassius glacialis; assembly: GCA_033319125.1. Classification (NCBI taxonomy): domain Eukaryota; kingdom Metazoa; phylum Arthropoda; class Insecta; order Lepidoptera; family Papilionidae; genus Parnassius; species Parnassius glacialis. The sequence continues at coordinate 45,649,906 of JAVANC010000009.1, forward strand.
CCTCTGAGGTGCTACCGCTGTCTCGTGGGGCACCACGTATCTGTGAAATGCGCCTCGGAGGTTGACCGCAGTGGCCTTTGCTTCCGCTGCTGTCAGCCCGGACACATATCGGCGACCTGCTGCGCCACGCCGCACTGTGATGCATGTGCGGCGGCCGGCAAGCCAGCCGATCACCGGGCCGGAAGCAAGGCCTGCGTGCCACCCGCCAAGGCCAAGACCGCGGGTAGGGGAGGGCCCTCCGCCGCCACCGCCTCTGTGGCCACCGCCGCAGTCGCGACTGCCGCCGCCGCCGCTGTCACTGTCGCTGCCGCCGCCGCCGCGACACCGACGCCCGCAGAGAGGCGCCCCGTGGAGGAAGCTGAAATGGAATGCCTATAACGGCCCTATTAAGCTTCCTCCAGGCGAATATCAACCACTGCGCCTGCGCTCAGGATCTGTTGCTCCAGAGCATGGCGCAGTGGTCGATTAACATCGCTGTGGTCGCTGAGCCGTATTTTGTCTGGCCTAGGGAGGACTGGGTGGCGGACCTTAACGGCTCAGTGGCCATCATTTCTTCAGCCGCCGCCGGTACCCCGACCCTTGAAGGTGTCAGGAGGGGTCAGGGGTGCGTAGCAGCACGGTTCGGGGAGTTCGTCGTTGTGGGGGTGTACTTCTCCCCGAACCGATCTCTCGCCGAGTTTCACAACTCTCTTGCAGAGCTGAGAGCAGTCGTCGTCGGAAGTTATCCCCTCCCCGTACTTGTCCTCGGGGACTTCAATGCCAAGAACTTGGCTTGGGGTTCTCGTCGTACAGATGTGCGGGGTAGGATGGTGGAAGACTGGGCTCTGGAGACAGGCCTGGTCGTCCTAAATCGGGGTTCTGTCCCCACGTGTGTGCGGATGCGGGGCGAGTCGGTGGTGGACATTTCGTTCGCTAGCCCCGCTCTGTCGCCGCGTGCCATTGACTGGCGTGTCATGGAGGGGGTGGAGACCTACTCCGACCACCGGTACATCCGGTTTGACGTCTCCACCCAGCCCTCGAGCGCGCCAGTCCTACAGGCCCCGAGTGATCCGCGTTGGGCGCTGAAGCAGCTGGACCGGGAGCTCCTCCTGGAAGCCTCGATCGTGCAGGCCTGGGTGTCATCACCGGACAGGCCTGCCGACGTCAATGATGAGGCAGGGTGGTTCCAGGAGGCCATGTCCGAGATATGTGACGTGGCAATGCCCCGCGTCCGGCCAGGAAGCGCCCGGCGTCAGGTGTATTGGTGGTCGCGTGAGCTGACGTCTCTGCGCGAGGCGTGTGTCGCCGCGCGGCACCTGTACGCCAGGCATCGCAGGCTCCGCATTCGTCCACCGAATGCGGCAGCCATTGAGGCGGAGCTGTACGAGGGATACAGAGCGGCGAAGACCGCCCTCCGGGAGGCTGTCCTGCGGGCCCGGGATCGGGCCCGTGAGGAGATGCTGGAGACTCTCGATAGAGATCCGTGGGGGCGCCCTTACAAGATGGTGCGGGATAAACTCCGCACCTGGGCCCCCCCGCTGACGCAGAGTCTCCGGCCTCAGCTCGTGGAGGATGTGGTGAGCGCTCTGTTCCCTGCGCGCGGGGAACATCCGCCCCCGCCTATGGCTCCGCCACCTGCGGTGCCGGAAGCGGACCACCAGGACGACGACGACGACATCCCGGAAGGGACCGGGGTAGACCTGAGAGTGGCGGTACGTAGGCTCAAGGCCAGGAATACCGCCCCAGGACCCGATGGCTTGCCTGGGTCCTGGCCTCGGAGGCTCTCGGGCGCCGACTGGAGGGGCTCCTAAGCGCATGCTTGGAGAGAGGCCAATTCCCGCTTCGTTGGAAGACGGGGAAGCTGGTCCTCATTCGGAAGCCGGGGCGCCCTGCGGACTCTCCGTCCGCATACCGGCCCGTGGTGCTGCTCGACGAGGTGGGCAAGCTCTTTGAAAGAGTAATTGCAAACCGCCTCGCCGAGCACCTTGCGGGGACGGGGCCGGATCTTGCGGAACACCAGTTTGGTTTCCGCAAGAGGCGCTCTACGGTGGACGCCATCATGCGCGTGAGAGCCCTCACGACGGGGGATGCAGTGGCCAGGGGGGGGGGGGTTGTCTTGGCGGTGTCTCTCGACATCGCCAACGCCTTCAACTCCATGCCCTGGAGCTGCATTATGGAGGCACTCCGGTATCACCGGGTGCCGACCTATCTCCGTCGTATAGTCGGGGACTATCTGACGGACAGGGCCGTCATCTACCCCGGTCGAAACGGTGAGTGGAACCGGCGAGAGATGTCGTGCGGTGTCCCACAGGATTCGGTTCTGGGGCGGCCCCTGTGGAACATCGGTTACGACTGGGTGCTGCGCGCCGACCTCCCTACCAGCGTCAGCGTAGTTTGCTACGCTGACGACACGCTGGTACTGGCACAAGGGGGGTCGTACGAGGCGGCGGCGGAAACTATGACACGCGGGGTTGCGATAGTCGTTGAGAGGATCCGGCAACTGGGTCTCGAGGTGGCTCTGCACAAGTCCGAGGCCATGCACTTCCATGGTCCTCGGAACAGGCCACCACCGGGATCCTCAGTGATGGTAGGAGGGGTATCCATCGGCGTCGAGTCGACGTTGAAGCACCTAGGACTCGTCCTCGACGGCCGATGGAACTTCGTTGAGCACTTCCGACGTTTGGCTCCCAAACTGGAACGGACCGGGGCTGCCTTCAGGCGGCTCCTGCCGAACCTGGGGGGGCCAAACGCCTCCTGCCGGAGGCTCTACGCGGGGATCGTGAGGTCCATGGCCCTTTACGGGGCCCCGGTGTGGGCGCGTGGTTTGGCGCGGCTTGACGTCCACCACCTAAACGCGCCCCAAAGGGTGGTTGCCGTAAAGATGGTTCGCGGCTACCGCACGATCTCCCGCGAGGCGGCGAGCCTCCTTGCCGGATTGCCGCCTTGGGATCTGGAGGCGATAGTCCTCGCGCGCCTGCACAAATGGCGCGCGGAGGCACTATGCCGGGGGGAAACCCCGCTGCCGCGGCAAGTTGTCGCGCAGCGGACAGACTTCCGGCATGATCTCATGGCGACATGGAGAGAGCGACTGTCGCAACCCCGTGCTGGGCACGCCACTATAGCGGCGATAAGACCCCTCTTTGAGGAGTGGCTTGAGAGACGCCACGGCGTCCTCACCTTCCGCCTGACGCAGGTCCTCACCGGACACGGTGTGTTCGGGAGGTTCCTGCACCGAATCGGGCGGGAGGAAACGCCCGGGTGCTCCCACTGCGAGGATCGACCGGAGGACACGGTGGAGCACACCGTGGAGGTGTGCCCTGCTTGGGCGGAGCACCGCCGTGTCCTCGTAGCGGCGATAGGCGGCGGCGACCTCTCGCGTCCGGCCCTGGTCGAAGCCATGGTCCGGAGCGAGACGGAATGGGATGCCGTCACCACCTTCTGCGAAGCAGTGATGCTAGCGAAGGAGGTGGCGGAGCGGGAGAAGGAAAGAGCAACAGCTTTCCTTCCCGGCCGCCGCGGGAGACGCCCCGGGCGTCGGGGGCTACGTCGTGGCCCCCGACCACCGTAGGCGCGGGCCTGTGGACGGCGAGCAATGGGTAGCTCGCCGTCCGTCCGTCTAACGACGACAGGCCGTGTCGACGGCGCGTTTTGTTCCACGCGCGCCTCAAAGAGCTGTCAGCAGCGTGAAGGGGCCCGCAAGGGCCGACGCCTGCCGGGGCTGCGGGCTGTTCGAAAGAGATACCGCGGCTCCGGAACGTAAGGGCACTGAAGGAACACGGATGGTTTTTAGTCAGTAAAAGTCTGACACTCCCTTCCGCTCCACCCACAGCGAAAGGCGTCATTAGATGATTTTCCATCCGCAAAAAAAAAAAAAAAAAAAGTGCTCTCTCCTTGGTCTCTTCACTCAATTTACACTGTTGCTTCACCATATCTTAAAGCAATTACAGTTTCAAAACTTTCTGAGTTGAACGTAAGATTTATTTATTTATCATCTCAATACAACTATTATTACAGGATTAACCCAATTCAATAGTGTAGTGATCTAATATTTGTTTATTTAATATATACCTATGAGATGGATGATACGTCATAATTTATATAGCATCGATACTGAAAATATCGACAAAAACAACGCTATTTCTTGTGGGTGGAGTCGTCGCCATATTTGAGAAACACTTGACTTCAGGTCACGTGACCACATGCCATATCCCTTATTTTTCTTATATCTATGATATACTCAAGTGTATTCTAAGTCTATGGAATATACTGGCGTATAGACGACCTGACAGCCCGAAAACGTGCCTTTATTTGGATTATAATTCACATATATAAAATCCCAGGTCACTCTACCAATAAACTTAAGAAAGCTCCTCAAGAATCAGATCGGAAAGCTGTATTTTCGAGCTATGATCTTTGGCCAAAAATATTTACTGTCATGGACAGTTTCCCCGGGTTTTATTTTCTAACATATTATTAATATAAATAGGTAGATACTTAACTAAGTGTATACTTATTTATATTTTATAAAATGTTTTAACGGAGAAATAAATACGGGGACACGGAAAAAATAATGGCTGCTTTATTTTCCATATAAGTATTACTTTTGATAATGACAAACATTTAATAATTAAATATATTATAGAAGTTTATTTTAACATTCGACTTAAATATTAATGTAAACTTAATATTTTAAGTAAGGAAACTTTTAGGAATCAGTTAAACAAGATTGCTCTGTTTAAAGGCCAATATGTTTATGGGGCTTCATCATGCTGTATTTTATATTCTTTTATCTGTCCCTGAAAAGTATAAAGTAATAATAAACCAAATATCATTGAACTGCTTGAGTTTTAAAAATATAATGATCTTAACAGATTTAAGTGCACCAAGTGTCTGAGGATACAGATGCACTCTCTATTCTCTCAATCTCGGTATGTTAAAAAATGGTCACTCATTCATAATTAACCGCGGCAAGTGCAACGTTATCTCGCAGATCTATTGATCCGCGCAACTTAACCACGAGTTTCTCTACTCTACGACTAACAATGTAGGCGATGAACCACGCTATTTAAGCCCTCGGCACAATGTTGTCGGCTATCAAGCATGAATCGGGCATCGAGAGTTGTGACTATCATGTACTATGGAATTTATACTATCGCGTCTATGCGCGGGCGTCTAGTTGCGCTTCAGGAGCATTACTAAATATCTATACCTAAATACGCTAAAAGTTTTATCATCGTGATTTGGGAACATAAGCTCCGCTCAATCCCTTGGGGGAAAAAACGTGATGCTATGAATTATGTAATAGCGTGACCGTGAGCCTGTGCGGTTGGTTAAGTAAGTTAATACATCTATTTTGGTTGATAAATAGATACTTATAGTTCGGCCGTTCAGAGAATGCGTTCCTGACACCTATTAGTTAGTCACGACTAGTGATGGGCACAACCTAACACTGAGTTCGTTACCGTTCCTCCAAAATGAACCGCCGCGTTATTTTTAAGATTATTTTCGTTTTAAATTGGAGGAATCATTTAAAATTTATATTTTAGTAATTTAAGTGGAAACCAAAAAAAGGTAATATTAATATAATAAAATTATTTTATTTATTCTTTGTTACAAAGTTACAATCTGTATTTCTATGCAATAAAGTACATTGAATTGAATGTGCGTACAGAATATTTATCAGACTCCGATTCGCTTGAGGAGGTGGTGTCTTCATCATCATCTTCGCCTACATGTATAATTATATTATTATCAATAACAGAATCAATCCTGATATCTCGGTCAAAATTATCCACAATCAGGTTTTTAGTCTTCTCAACAACCTTTGCCCAGTCATCTCTTGTGACTTCCCCGCAGGCTTCTTTTAATAGGGTCATCATCTTTTTCGTGCTGAATGGCGGGAAAGTATTGTGGCGGGCGGTGTAACCTTTTATTTGAGCTCAGATTAGCACAATCGCGTTATATTGGCAATGATACGGTGGAATTCTTAGAACGCGATTACCGTACTCCAGAGCCAGTTCATCGATTTCGTATCGCACATTTGCCGCTTTATTTTCTTTAACTAATTTAATTAGCTCTTGTTTTAGCATCTGCATATTTGCGTCAATGCCTTTTGCTTGTAACCAAGCCACCATTTCTTCTTTTTTATTAGCTTGGGTAGGTGGTTTCTGTATTTGAACCGAGTGATAGGAGTCATTATCCATGAATATTACAGAAGGCTGGTAGGCTGGGCAAAAGCACGTTCTGGAACAACTCTTTAAATGTAGTGGCATTTATTTCCTCGTGGTAGTCATTTGTGGTTTTTGATTGAAATGCCAGTAACGCGTTTTCCACAAAGCCGTATTTTGCAGAACCTGCGTGGCATATTATCAGACGGGCCCCCTTACCCATTGGTACTTTCGAATTGGTACTTTCGACGTCGACGCTTGTGTATCATCCGTCCAAGAACGGGAAACCGTGTGATTGGCGTTTAGCCATGTCTCGTCAATGAACACGACATTATCCCAGTTATCAATATTTTTTTGCTTCTCTCAAAAAACTTATCTGTTTTAAAATTATGTCGTATCGTTCTAATAAAATTTTTCTTTTTTCTTTTGTCTGTTTTTTATACGAAAAACCAATCTGTTTTAAGATTTTGGTTAAAGCAGTTTTACCCCCGCTAAACAGTCCAGCTTCTCTTAACGATGCCAAAAGCTTCTTCCTGTTGAGATATTAATTTCTGGAATAGTAACCATATATATGATTTCTGATTGCAATCGGCGTCAAAGGTGTCAATATCTGTCACGGGTTTAGTTCTACGTTTCTTCTTCGGAGTACGTAAAATATTATCTTCCGTGCCAGTAGAGCTGAACTATTCTTTATTAATATTTGTTATCGTTCGTTTGCTAACTCCAAGCACCTGAGAGACGCGTTCTTGTACTTGTTCGACAGGTAACAGGGGTCCGCCATTTTACCGCTCCCGCTCAAAGTAATCTTGCAGCTTGATGATTAACTCACGGGCTCCACTTTTCAATGTTTGTCCTCGTTTAGGCAATATTATGCACCAAAAGTAAAAAGAACGCAATACAAAACACAATCGAAGTCCGATTTAGCGCCGATGTCAGTTTGAAAAACAGAAACAGTCCATTAAACGAAAGCCGAGTAATCAAATAAAAACAGATCGAAAACACTTGAAGAACGTTGTCTATTCGCACGAAACGACAACAGACGACTGTTTTAGCGTTACAAAATGGCGGCCCATAACGCCATTTGGGGTTGCATTTTCAACCTAAATATAAAAATGCTACTTTCTTTCGCGCGTTCGGTTCGGTCGTAGTTTTATTTTTATATTTAATAAAAGTTATCTTATAGTCCATTATTTTCAAATTCTTAAAAAGAAAAACAAAACGTATTATTTTATAAAGTATAACTGTATAAGAACAGATTAAGATACTGTTATTGCCTGCTATTGTCAGCACAGCACTACAAATATAAAGTGCTGATATAACCTTGTAATAGCGCAGTAAAAAGTAAAAATATTGTTTACCAAGTTATTTGACACTCAGTTTGGCACAAATTTATAACATTCATTGATTATTGATATAATAATGTTGTTTTAATGCTCCTCAATTGTTAAAACGGTAAACAACCAGCAAAAATATTTTTATCGTAACTGCAACGCCATTACAAAGTTACGTCGTCAGTTCAATCGCGACGTGTCAGGAACGCATTCTCTGAACGGCCGAACTATAATTGGGTTCGTAATGGCTTAAAGAGGATAATCTCTAGATTTTTTTTTAGCTTTAATGTACTACAGTTTTATAATGTATAAGAATCTGTCTCTATTTTTATCTAAAGTTTTGAAAGTAAAATTTTTGTATTCTAATTATAACAATATTATATTTACTGGTATAAATAATGAAGAAATTACTCCCTTAAAAGAAATGTTTTTATGCGAAGTTTTCTTTTATACTTCTCAAAAAAATTGTTTGCTGAAAATTGTTGAGTTATTCTTTGGATTCCAACCGACCCGTCCAACTAACCTTAACCATTGTTTCTAATTATAGAATCCGGAGGGAATCTGTTTGACAAAAGGAAAACTAAAATTACATTTTAGAACACAAACTGAGGATTTACTTTCTTGTTGTCTATCATTATAAACATTCAAGATAAATATCAACATTAATTTTGATATAGTTGAGCCCTAGCGTACTTGTAAAATATTTTGTATAAAAATGTATTTACCAAATTCATGAAAATTATCAACAATGTGATTTTTTCTTTGCAAAATATCAAAATTAACAATAAAATTGAAAACATTATATATTTTAAACAGTATATAACATAAAGTTTAATCAAAAATAAACTACGTATTAACATTGACGACATTTTGAGAATTTACCTGGAAATGTGCAATTATCAGGATTATTTCTGTTACTAACGAAACTAAGCTCCAATGAACCGCTTCTTGGGAAGAAATGCTGGCAGCTTTCAAGTCGTAAAGTCTCCAAAATTATATATCCTGCAGAAAAATCGTCGTAGATTTTTGTCAGATTTTGAACTATTACACGAAGATCTTCATCTGGTGACGTTAGCAGAGTATAAGGCTGAACAACACTAAATGTTACGAGAATATCATCCATTGCTCTGTAGCGACGGTCTAGTTCCTCGTAAAATCTGTCAAGACGTTCTAACATAGCTCTCTGCAGCTCCTCTGGCAATGTTAATCCAGCGTATCGGGTCATTTCTCCTGGTAAACGTTTGAAATCTCCTCATTCCTCTTCTTCCTTCAATCGAAATGTCTCACATTTTTTGATACGTAGGAAATAGCTTTTTCCACAAGTTGAATACGTTGGCTTTGAAGAAAAATTTTTGAGCTTTGATTTTTATCACATACTTTTCCAGTGATAATCTCAATTTTTATTTTATTATTTAGTATTTACTTTTGTGCCGGACAAAATTCTTTTAGGATTTTACACCAAAAGGAAAGATAGGATAAAAAACTAAAGTCACACAAAGCTGGTAAGGGTACTGCTTCTCTTGTATCGACGTTTTCTCTGTTGGTGCTGAGATCATATATATCTTCGAATGCTTATACTAGTTTTTCAAAATTATTCTTGTCTCTGAGAGTCTTTTGACGGATACGCCTACACTTTTCATTAAAGTTTCCCATTGGCGTGTGGATGATGAAAAGAACCTGTAAACTCTCTCTACTGTTCCGAAAAAAAATTAAGCTTAGTTAAGTCATTTATAGCGTAAAATGCACCTCCTAGTTTTTAGGGAAGGAATATTCGTGTTTTAATGTTTTTTTTCGTGTTACATAATAATATGCTTTATTTAAATATAATATGGAATATTCCGACTATGATTAGCGAAAAAATGTTTGATTATCGTTCTGGCATACGTCTAAATTATTACTTTAACTCAATAACTGTATAAACGTTGGTAATATTTTTATTTTGTGTAAACATTTATTAATGTTAGAAGGAGATAAAATACAAAACTCGGTACCTCTCTTTCTAAGAAAAATGAGGAACGGTTACAACGTTCTAAGCGCTCACTCCCTATATTATATTATTATAACCTCCTTGCAGTGTACTGAAATAAAGACATCGCTAAAAAGACAAGCATCCAAGCCAATTTTTTAAATTAAACTAGTGTAAATGTTATCTGTGCAGTTACCTATCAGTGTCACTGTCACTGTCAGTGTCAACGTCAGCGCATTATTGTTTATTGCTCTATGATCGTGTTGATATTTCATTTTGAAAAATTAGAATTAAAAAATAAAAATAACTACATTCTCACTACTAGTGATTTCTAAGCTTTTATCATATGATTATTGCAATTGCTAATATTCTGAGATGGCACTGTTTCCAGCTTATGCTTCTAATGATACAAAGGAGACTTATGTAGAAGATGAGCCAGGTATGTTTGTGTCATGGGTATGTGTTTGAATTTAAGGTTTATTTTGAATTGTATTAAGTATTCAAAATATACATTTAACAGTGCGGTGGGAGGCAAAATCTCAAGTTATGTCAGGGAGTAATGATGCAATGGAAGCGCAGCTTCTGGCGAGCGACACAGAAGACGAAAGCGACAAATGTATGCAGATTAAATCGAAGCCTGTTGTCAACAATGATGACTTTTACGTGGACTGTAAAATGGATCGCGGAAATCTGAGAGTCTCAACGCTTTACTATCCAGGCAGGCCTCAGTAAGTAAAGTTTTATTACATTATTTATTAAGTATTAGTTATTTTTAACGTGGTAGAGCCATGCTGCAGCTATATTAGTAGTATAGTTGTAGCACGAATGGGTCGGCTCGACCGGGGAAGGACCACGCTTTCACAGAAAACCAGCGTAAAATAGCAGCTTAACACTGCTGTGTTTCGAATGGTGAGTGTAGAGAACCGGAGACCCTTTTTACTGGCAAAGAGGCATTCCATCTTAGTCCTCACGGGTAACAACGCATCTGCATCTTGAGTCTTTATTGATGATAGATGTAGATGTCTATGGGTCACAGTAACCACTTGCCATCAGGTAGACTGTGTGGTCGTTTGTCACCCTATCCTATAAAAAAAAATAAGTACTTCTGGCCATGTGAGACAAATAGCTCTCGGGAACTTCAACTCTTAAACAAGTTAAATAATAAAGCAACTAATGCATAGTTAGCAGCTTACATTGAATAAAAAACCTGTAATCTTTGGCACAAAGTCACAGTGTTTTGGAAAATACTTCTGCTTTATTTTAGAAAACAAGCCAAATTGAGGCATTGTACAAAGGTGCATCTAAAAAAGGATATTCAAGCTAGATATTTTATTTTATAGGATAGGGTGACAAACGAGCACACAGTCCACATGATGGTAAGTGGTTGCTGTGACCCATAGACATCTACATCTAACCTCAATAAAGAATCATAATGCAGATGCATTGTCACCCGTGAGGCCTAAGATGGAATGCCTCTTCTCCAGTAAAAAGGGTTTCCGGTTCTCTACACTCACCATACGAAACACAGCAGTGTTAAGCTGCTATTTTATGCAGGTATTCTATGAGATTGCGGTCCTTCCCCGGTCGAGCCGACCCATTCGTACTACAACTATACTATTAATATAGCTGCAGCATAGCTCTACCACGTATAAAAAAGATTGAAAACAATAGATCATTTATCACATATTCTACATTTTATAATCCGTCAATGAATTATATTATTAATATTTTGTGGTAGTCATGAATGTTGTCTGTTGTGAGCTTTAGTGAGTGCCTAGATTTGGCAACCATATGTTACAAGCAATATACAAGTATCAAACATTTTCCTGTTGATAGTCCTCCTTACTTCTCTCTTTTTAACCAATTTCAAAAAAAAATTGGTGGTACTTAATTCTACTGTATTTTTTTATGTGTTACCTCATAACTTTTTTCTATGTGAACCGATTTTGATAATTTTTAGTTCTTATTTGAAAGCTAATGTTTCTCATGTGGTCACATTTATTTAGATATATATGTATATATACATTTATATATTTATGTATATAATGTAATAATAAATATTTATTTCATTTCCAATTACACATGTTTACATACAGGAGCAAATATAATTACAATTAAATAAAGTAACAATAAGTCTAACAAAAATAAAATGATATGATAAAATTAAAACTATGTGTAGCTTAATAATGTAGAATATACAAAAGAAAAATAAAAAAGTCAAGTTTATAATATTAGCTACCTGCCTGAACTAGGTTGAGTACCTGTGTTTCAGACATCACTTACACAATGGGTTTAATAATGTAGGACACTAGATATTTAAATAATTAAACTATATTATATAATAAACTAGCTCGCCAGGCAGACGTTGTTCTGCCCTTTCCAACGACCCTTCCTATAAAAATCCTTAAATTAACAATAAAAAATTTTGAGGGTCACATATCGGGATAAAAACTATCCTATCTCTCAAGTTGGACCAAAATGCACACAGTGAGCAAAATTTCATTGAAATCAGTTCAGTAGTTTAGGAGTCCATCACGGACAAACAACGTGACACATACTCTTTATATATAAAAGATAAAATAACTAAATAACAATTAATTGTTAACTACAATTAATACAAACTAGTTTAGAATTTCTAACAACTTCTCTGTGTCTTTATAATTTAATTTATTTAGAAATTCCCTTACACTTATATTACAGTTCTTATAACTTAGACTATATACCTTTAGTGACTTGTTGAGCTTGTTATACAGAAAGGGTCCTAAAAATACGTAAAATTTGTTCACAAATGCGTGGTTGGTTTGAGGTTTTACACAAACTAAGTCCATTATTCTCCTGTCTATGGATTTAAATGGAAGTTCGGTATGCTGTTTTAATATGATGTTGAGGATAAACAACTGACGGACAGTTAGTACACTACATGCCAAGAACAGTTGATGTGTAGGAAACATGAATGGACAGAAAGTGGCTACCTTCAGAACTGCTCTCTGAGCACGTTCTAGTGGGAGCAATATTGTTTTAGAAGCACCACCCCAGGAAGTAATGCCATAAGTGAGTATGGATTGACACAGAGCCAAATAGACCTACCTTATCAATTTGAAGTCAGCAACGTTACGAAGATATTTAAAAATATATATTAATTTACGAACTCTGGCACAAAGTAAATCAATGTGCTTGCGGAAATTTAAATTTGTGTCAAGCGTGATACCTAGATATTTTATATTGTCTGTTTTTGTTAATGCGGGACATGCACATGCAGTGTCATCATACGAGTTACAATGATGAGCGTAAATATTTAGGTGAGTAGGTATGTTATTATTTCTCATTAAAAATAACATATATTGTGTTTTATCAGCGTTTAAACGTAGGAGATTATTAAGAAGCCAATTAGATACTATATTAAAGCCTTGCTGAGCGTATTTATAAACCTCATCTCGTGATTTAGCGGAGAATAACAGGGCTGTATCATCCGCATACGACATTATGACACAATTTTGAAGTTGAAGATTGCATAAGTCATTTATATAAATTAGGAACAATGTAGGCCCCAGGATACTGCCCTGTGGGATTCCATAAGAGCTGTTTTGTAATTCAGTACTTGTATACTCACCGATTTTTACACATTGAAAGCGATCACTGAGGTAATCGGAAAAAAATTGTAGTTGAGTTCCCCTTATGCCAAGTGTTTCAAGCTTCTGCAATAGTATAGGGCAAGATATAGTATCAAATGCTTTGGCAAGGTCTAAAAAGATCCCAATTGAGTGCATACCATTGTCAAGATTACTTGTGACATAATCAGTCAATTGGTGCAAGGCATCATTACATGATCTCTTAGGCCTAAAACCAAATTGTCTGTCTGACAGCAAGTTATTAGTTTCCAGGTATTGTATTAACCTGGTATTTATGATCTTTTCTAAAATTTTAGATAAACCAGATAAAACTGAAATCGACCTATAGTTATTAACTAAGTTTTTATCACCAGCTTTGTAAATAAGAGAAACCACTGCTTTTTTAAGCACTTTCGGGAAAATACCATTTGATAGGCATAATTGAAAGATATGTGTTAACGGGGCGGCCAGTAAATGTTTAAATCTTTTGAGTATGCGATTAGGTATATTGTCCCATCCAACTGCACAATCTTCTTTTAAGCCAGATATTATACTTAAAACCTCATCAATATCGGTATTTAACAATACAAAAGATTTTAACTTAGAAAAGGATGTGGGCATAAAAATTGGATTACGAGTGTTGTTTAATTTTAAAGTTGTCTCTGCTATTTTTTTGCCAACATTAATAAAATAATTATTTACTTTATTGTTTGCTTCGTATGGGCTTTTGTCTAGTGACAGTAGATCAAGTGGGGGGTCCAAGATTTTTTGAACTGAAGGTATTATTTTTAATGAACTTCCATACAAGTTTACTGTTTTTACCGGCCTTTTGTAAAACATTTTTATATTATATTGTATTTTGAGGTTTTTTAATAGCTTATTGCAAAAATTCCTATATCTTTTATAAGTAGCAGAAAGTATTAAATTATCAGGAGAAAGTTTAGATTTTAAATGAAGTTTGTCTCTATTTCTTATACAGCGGACGAGACCAGGTGTTATCCAAGGTTTAATATTATAATACTTACGTGACAGTTTTATTGTTTATGTATTATTCATTATTGCGTATTGTAAAGAATTTATAAAGTAACTCAAGGTCGTATTTGCATCGTCAGAGCCATAAACAAAGTCAAAATTAATGCTACGAATGTCATTTTCAAGGTTCGTCATATGGACTTTAGTGTAGTTGCGTATGCAGTTTTTCCTAGGTAAGGTTAATTGTAATGTTAGTAAAATTGCTTGATGATCAGTAAGCGAGGAATTAGTAACTAATGTTAAAGAAGGTTTATTTGATTTAATCACAAAATGGTCTAAACAAGAGCCGCTTTGATGTGTAGGGTGGTAATGTGTTGGTAAGAGTCCATGAAAAGAGCAAATATTTAGGTAGTTATGTGCATGGTTATCTGTTTTCCCAGGGGTAATGTTAATATTTATGACACCGGTTAGGATTATATTTTTATACGTGCTAAGTTTGTTTAGGGTAATATCGAGGGACTCTAGAAATCTATCAATATTTTGTGAAGGAGGTCTGTAAATTGCGATAACAATCGTCTCGGAATTAATTCGAATGATTAAGCAATTACTATCCTGGAATGTAGGTTCTGTGACAGTTACTTTTAAATTATTACTAACATAGATTACTAAACCGTCATTTTGATTAATGTTTTTCTCGGTTTTGTGTAAAGAATAGCCTTTTAGAATCGCTAGGTGGGGTGGTAGGTTGACAGCCAACATTCTGTAAGGACAATAATATCACATTTTATATCCAGTCTATGCAACAAGACTTCAAACCCGGTTATATTCCGATTTATGCTTCTAATATTTTGTGTAAGTAAGATTAACTTATTTTCAGGATGTGGAAGGAAGTGTTTACAGTCATCAACATTACATGTTTTAGCGTCAGACACAGAAAAGTTGTCTAGGTCATTGAGTAATTGATTCGCCATACTTAAGCTTAAAGATAAACTAAAACTAGTGTTTAAGAGCTAAGTAAATAATTTAATACGCGGCGCTCTTAGGCGCCCTCATAGTCTATGGAGTTGATATATTTGTCCTCTACGAATTTACGTGCTGGACAGCTTTCATCACCAGTTTTGTGGTCGCATTTTCTTTTAAAACGTTTACACGTCGCGCAAACGGGGCATGCGTTTTGTTATTACGTTCCTTAAAGGAATGCCCGAGCTCTCCACAGTAGTTACATGTAGGGCTACTTTCCCGACAAAATTTGGCTGAATGACCAAACTGCTGGCAGTTGTAGCATCTTGTTACTATTGAAAATGTTTCCATGGGTTCCCTATGCGTCTATCAATTTCCTTTGAAGTTGAATCTGTTGGAGAGAATATTTGACCCAGATACATATATTTGACGGGACCAGCACCATTGCACGTGCGGCGCGGTAGCCGTCAGTGCAGTTAGACAGAATTCTTGTAAATAACACGTGTTCCGCACACCTGCACCATTGCACCTGCAGTGGCGCTCGTTTTGCTTGTATAAAACGGACGGCGCGGCCGCCGTTAGGACAGTCTTGACTCTGACGTGGAACGGTACGCTTGTCGTATTCCGATACTAGTTTATCCTCGACTCGTTGGATAATTAATTCGTGTAAACGGATTAATTATTATTCCTAACTACAAAATTAGTCTCTGTACTATACTCAATTACCCTTTCTACATCAGAAGTAGGATAAAGTCCTCATTTTTGCCCACATTTAATCTTCGAATAGTATGAGGATTATTACATTACAGACAGATACCAGATATTAATGCATTCCGCATTGATGAATCTGTTTTTATGTTAAATACCGTAATGAAATTTGCTATGCTACTTACGATATTTTCGTATCATTAAAGTGTAGAGAAAAGATAAAGTGAAATTATTTAAGCCATTTTTTTTTTAATTTGTTCGAGTTGTATTAAAAGTACCCCGCAAGTATTTTCATTATTTCTTGATGTACCTAAATATGTTAACAAATGTCGAAAGAAGTTGGAGGCTTTCTAATTAACTTATTCAAGTTATGTTGTAATTTGATAGTTCACGCGAAACATGATTATCATTTGCTATATTTTGAAGTTCAAAACGTTTAATGGATGTACCAAAATAAAGGATTAACTTTAACACGCTATGAATTGAATAAGTGACATTTTTGTGTTCTAATGTGTTGATCAGTGTTGCAGTTTGCTCCGAATATTGTGTCGTCGACAAGATTGGGGTTGATGTCGAGGGATTCGTAGAAGTCTCTACAACAATGATCAATGAGGAAGATGTTGTGACGGCTAATCGAACATGGTCAGGTACGGCCGAGCGCTGGTAAGATTGAGCCTACACCGCTACAGCCGGTAAATTATCGGCTGATCTTACGGCAAGGCAATTCAAGCGGCCGCCGAACAAATGGTGCTTTGGCGCTGTAAATGGACGTCTAAGGCTTGGTCGGCTTTCGTAGATTTTGCGCAGTTGCCTCTTTCCCTTTAAAATATGTTGTGGTATCTGTCTCTACACATAGTTTCCGTTTTTTGCAATGTTTTCAAATGTCATACAGTTGCCGTTTCTTAAGATATTGTGATGAACTTTGGAAGCTCGGAATTCCATGGTTCCCAATACATTTATCTCGATTTCTTTTAATTTTGCAAAGCAGTACGACGATTCGCTAGCGCTAGTACGGCGCGACGGCTCACTGGCGCGAATGTGGCACGAACGCAGTAGAACGGAAAGCTTGAGTGCGTTTGCCTGGAGGTAGCCATATTGGCGCGTCCATGACTTAATTGAAGTCTGGGATGGTCGACCGTTGTAATATTTAACAAGAGTTAATATCTGTTAGTAGGTGGTGATAACTGATAGACTGTATGCTGTTCACTGTCAACCGCACGAGGACGTGCGACAGTCAGAGGTAGCCGTGTCTTTGCATCTAGAAAATACTAGAGACGTTGCAACACTCTAGCGAAGTAGTTATTCTAGTGCAGGAAAGAAACATAGAGTTGCAGGGAGGCTGGTCTGTGCTGCACTGGGATGTGTCGTGTTGCTGTTGGTTTACATACTTAGGTGTTATCATGTCACTACGTCCCTCACGATATACTTTTGTGTGATTGTGACAGGTACATGTTTGCGGTATGGTTGGTCTGTACCTTGAATTGAAAAAAAAGAGAGTAAGAAAAAAAAGTGTTTCTTACTATCATTGCAGGGCGTTTGCCGGTCCAATGATATAGCTACAGGGAATAGTGATTCCGGACTAGCGAAAACAGTACTTGAAAAAAAAAAGAGAAAATAGAAAAGCTACAGACTAATCTTTCCGATCTCGCATAAAGTTGATTAAAGTTTTGTGGGGCTTACTGCCGGAACAAAACTGATTGTCACCCAAGTCTGAAGGGTCAATATAGACCGGACCAGACGCTGTTATGTCAGGATAATCGAGCGATGTTTTTGTCTACAGATAACTAAAATTGAGATGGAGCGCGTGCGAGGACGCACGCATGTCAGTATGGCCGTGACGGGACCAGCACCATTGCACGTGCGGCGCGGTAGCCGTCAGTGCAGTTAGACAGAATTCTTGTAAATAACACGTGTTCCGCACACCTGCACCATTGCACCTGCAGTGGCGCTCGTTTTGCTTGTATAAAACGGACCGCCGTTAGGACAGTCTTTGCTCTGACGTGGAACGGTACGCTTGTCGTATTCCGATACTAGTTTATCCTCGACTCGTTGGATAATTAATTCGTGTAAACGGATTAATTATTATTCCTAACTACAAAATGAGTCTCTGTACTATACTCAATTACCCTTTCTACATATTCATTGAGATGTTGTTGTTATTCTTATGCATAAAGGTGTTTTCCTCCCATTTCTCATGACTTAAATTTTTTACTCATTCAAGACTAATCCCACTACAAATTACTATGTCCAAATCATTCAGCTTTGCTGCAATCCTTTTGCTAATGGTCAGATTGTGCGTGAATATTAAATGTGATAGATTTTCAATATAGTTGTGAAAAATTTTGATGACATGTGGTCGCCCTGGTGTACACCTTTTCCTCGGTCGGTAGAAAATACCGACTTCAAAAAGGAGGAGGAACTCAATTCTATTGTATGTTTTTTTAGTGTGTTACCTCATAACTTTTTTTCTGGGTGAACCGATTTCAATGATTCTTTTTTTATTTGAAAGCTGGTGCTTCTCATGTGGTCCTATATAAATTTGATCAAGGCCTGACAAAAAGTTTTTGAGTTATTCTTAATATTTTATATGGAAGTCGGTTGTACAAAATTTTCCTTTCTTAAAAAAGGAATATTTTGTACAACCGACTTCCTTACTTTTATTTAAGAAAGGACAAAAGGAAGTCATAGGAAACTATAGACCTATTAGCTTGACGTCAAATATCTACAAGGTGTTCTCCAAAGTTATCCTGGAAAGAATAAGTAAACAACTAGATGAAAACCAACCACGAGAGCAAGCTGGATTTAGACAAAAATACTCCAGCCTGGATCACATACATACCGTAAAACAAATAATGGAAAAATATAACGAGTATAACAAGAAACTCTACATGGCATTAATTGACTACTCAAAAGCCTTCGACAGTATAAGACACAATGCATTATGGGAGAGCCTTGAACAACAAGGAGTACCGACAATTTACATTAATGTTATCAAGAACATCTACTCGAATGGTGAAGCGAGGGTCCAATTAGAAACCTTAGGAAAAAAGTTCAGGATAGAGAAGGGAGTGAGACAAGGGGACCCTCTATCACCGAAATTATTTTCAGCCGCTTTAGAGGGTATTTTCCGCAAACTAGAATGGAACAACTTCGGCCTCAACGTGCAAGGTGTTAATCTGAACCACCTGAGATTTGCGGATACCATAGTCCTGTTTGAAGAAAACCCCATTGATATTGACAACCAGCCACTAGAATATGTGACAGAATATATATATATATATATATATATATATATATATATATATATATATATATATATATATATATATATATATCTAGGACAGATAATTTCTCACAAAGAACAAACGACCAAAGAAATTGAGAGAAGAACAGCGAATGGGTGGAAGAGGTACTGGTCCTTAAAAGAAATCGTGAAATCCAAGAAGTTAAGCATGCAATTAAAAAGTAGAGTATTTAACACGTGTATACTTCCAGTCATTACCTATGAATGCGAAACTTGGGCACTCACCAAATTTCACAGAAAAAGTTGAAACGCTGTCAGAGAGCCATGGAAAGAAGTTTAACAGGAATAAGGAAGTTAGATAAAGTAAGAAGTAGCACAATAAGGGAAAAAACAAAAGTAGTTGATATAATTACCCAAATAGACCAACAAAAGTGGAGGTGGGCAGGCCACATGATCCGAGATCCCCAGGACAAATGGTCTAAGAGCGTCACTGATTGGTACCCCAGAGATGGCAAGCGCAATAAAGGGCATCAACAGATGAGATGGGAAGACTATCTCAAACTCACAGCTGGTCATCACTGGAGAAGGGTAGCGCACGACAGAACCCAGTGGAAAATGTTGGAGGAGGCCTATGCCAAGAGGCACATCGAACTGCGGGACATCCTTTAATTTATACATTACCTAATCTGCAACTATTTATTGTCATAACCATGTAATCCCAAAGTTTGGAATAAATGGCTTATCTTATCTTATCTTCATCATCATCATTACAGCCCTTCACAAGTCCATTGCTGAACATAGGCCTCCCCCAAAGAATGCCACAAAGCACGCTCCTGAGCCACCTGCATCCATCGACTTCCTCCATATCTTACCAGGTCGTCACGCCATCTAGTAGGGGGACGCCCTACACTTCGCCTGCCAGTACGAGGCTGCCACTCGAGAACCTTTCTTCCCCATCGGTTGTCGGTTCTTCGAGCTATATGGCCGGCCCACTGCCACTTTAGCTTACTAATCCGTTGGGCTATGTCGGTAACTCTAGTTCTACTGCGGATATCTTCATTCCTAAGTTTATCACACAGAGAAACTCCGAGCATAGCCCTCTCCATAGCTCGCTGAGCGACCTTGAGCTTCCTCATACGGCCAGCTGTGAAGGACTACGTCTCAGTTCCGTAAGTCATCACTGGCAACACGCACTGGTTGTACAATTTCGTTTTAAGGTTTTGAGGTATGTCTGACGAGAAGATGTGTCGTAGCTTCCCGAACGCTGCCCAGCCGAGTCGAATCCGTCGATGGACCTCTCGGTCGAAGTTGGACTTACCTAGTCGTACTATTTGTCCCAGGTAAACATACTCGTCAACAACTTCGAGCTTAGTGCTCCCAACAACTACCGGCATAGGTGTGATATGGACATTAAACATAATCTTTGTTTTGTCCATGTTCATCTTAAGACCTATCCGTTGGGAGACACTATTGAGTTCATTGAGCATAGTGTTTAGGTCCTCCAGCGATTCTGCCATAAGGACTATATCGTCGGCTAATCGAAGGTTTTTGATGTACTCGCCATTGATGTTAATACCGTATCCTTTCCAGTCCAGAAGCTTGAAAACGTTTTCCAATGCAGCGGTGAAGAGTTTCGGGGATATCTTATCTTATCTGTACAAAATTTTTAATTTTAAATTATTATTTCCTTGCTTTTACTTTCTAGTTTGGTTTTAGCTTTGCTGCTTCTGTACATTTTTTTTTGTTATTCTTATGTATTTATTTCCGATACACTGATTTGTAAGCGCTTGGCAGATCTGCCAAGAGATCTCTTCATGTTCTAGTGAGTGGAAGGCCTTATTGTACTCTACAAAACAGCATAGAAAGTTTTATTAAAATCTTTACCTTTTTCGAATTATTGTTTCACTACATACTTATATATGGTCTAAAGTTGAGAAACCGTTTCTAAATCCCACTTTTCCCGAGTATTCTGTTGAGAATTACCTTGATGAAAACTTTGTTAATATTTGATATTAGGCTAATAAGTCTATTGTAGTTATTTGTAATTTATTATTTTTATCTTCTTTCGTGTGTAGTACACTATTATGGTTGATGTTGTCCATTGATGTTGTCCATTATCATGCTTTGCGACATTTCATTAAACAGATAAGTCAGAACTGGTAAAAGGTGGTCATTGTTTTCAATAAGAAATTCATTACTACTGCGACATGAACCAAGAGATTTATCTTTCTTTTGAATTTATACAGCTTTTTCCACTTCTGTAGGTATTATATCTAGCACTTCTTCTTCGCCTGTTAGGTCTATAAAGGCCTAATTAAAAAGTAATTTATCAATATTGTTTTTTTTATATATAATTTAATTTTTTTTATTAAATAATTTGAAATTACTATCAAATTAAAACAAAGGCCTAATTGTTTTTATTTGATAGTAATTTATCAAATAAAAACAACAGCTACACACTGTTGTTTTTATTTGCATACTTATCGGAAAACATTTGTAACATTTGAGATAATTGGACCGGAGGCACCAAAAAGCATTAAAAAAAATGAGGGATAAAATAAAGTGGATACCCAATATCACGGATAGAAACTGCACTTGTGAATTCCGGCGTGTGGATTCACAATTGCAGTTTTTATCCGTGATATTGGGTATCCACTCTATTTTATCCCTCAATTTTTTAATGCTTTTTTGGTGCCTCCGGTCTTCTGAATACATCTTTCTGGTAATCCTAGCTTGTGTCTTTGGCGGCCTCCTCTCAGCTTAGATTTGATTTTCTTACTTATCTCAGCTATATCTCTCCATTTTATCTTCTCCTTTCTATTATTTGGTTTTCTCTTCACTTTTGAAATTAACAGTTCTTCAAACTTGTATTTGTCTTTAGTACAGTAAAACCCGCTTAAGATGATTTTGAAGGGACCCAGCCAAAGTCGCGACTTAAGCGGGAACGCGTATTATGCGGGATAGGAAAAATAAGACATCATTTACAAATATTGAGTAGGTATTGATTTATAGGTATACGTATTTATAAATTTGTTAGAAAGGAATAATGTTGTGCATATGTATATGTATTTAAATACGTTACATCATAGTTAATTATTATTTATAATTACATTACTTAAAATAATCACTTATTTTGGTTTGACAAAAAGATTTTGATGCATTATTATTGATATAATTGCTTGCCATGCTTGTCGCGTATTGCAGAGTCAAGGGTCGTTTACTGTCAGGGTCTTCCATTTCTTTAAGATAGCGATGTATCAATAGTGTTCTGTAGCCTTGTTTAAGGACTTTTATAATTCCCTGATTCATCGTTGCAACTTGCTTGTCGCATCCGGAGGTAAGAAAACAAGCGTGATGTTCTTTAGTTCAACATCTTTAGGGTGAGCGGGGCAATTATCAATGAAGAGAATTATGCGTCTATATTTAATTTGGAAGTGATCATCTAAAGCTTTTAACCAGTTAATAAAACGAAGGCCAGTCATTCAAGCTCGAGATTGTGCATCATATGTTACAGGGAGCGATTTCACGTTTTTGAAACAACGTCGATTTTTCGCCTTACCAATCACTAGCAAACGTAACTTTTCCGACCCAAATGGCGTATTAGACTGGATGACGATTCGTATTAAGCGTGTTAAAAATATATGAAAACATGCCTTAAGTTGCAGGGACTGACATAAAATGGCGTATTAAACGAGAAATCGTATTAAACGTGATCGTATTAAGCGAGTTTTACTGTACTTAGATTCTTTGTGTTTTCTATAAACTTTTCTAATTTTACTTTCTTTTCAGTATTCTCTAGTAGTGTAATATTGGTTTGCTTTGTCTGAAACAGTCTCTAATTGTTTAATGAGTGGACGACAGTAGGAATCCAAAAGAGTACACAAAAGTTATATGACCTTTTAAATGAAAGATCATATAATCATAGTGTTTCATTTAGAGAATATTGAAAAAAATATTCGAAAATATTTAAAAGAGTGTATTGCGCAGCCAAGTCTTTATATTTAAGAAGCAAAATTAAGAATGCCTGTAATAATAATAAAATGATTTGGAGTATAAGCCATAGCGAAACTGGTAAGATGAAACTACACAATTCAAACTTTCAATTAAATTTTAACAATAATTTAACAAAACAGATGTTACAACAGCTTTTGAACATTATTTTACCGACATTCCGATCTTGACTACAAAGTCACTCGATTTCTCCCCTGCCGTCGCCGAGTCATTACACAAACAAAATGTAAATATAAATATAAAAATATAAAATATCTGTAAAAATTTGCGTTTAATTATCAGGAGATATTGTACAATATTTCAAAGGAGAAGGAGATATCTTCATACATTCTTCAGCCCAGATGCTAACAAGATGAAATTCGCACTATTTGAAGGCTTATATATAAACAATTCATAGCTGAAAATCTGGCAAGATTTGTCAATTTAGGAACTGAGTTATTATAGAATAAGTAAAAGTCATTTTATGTATTACCTACACTGTAACAGGTGATTTTTCACTGTGATTACACTTTAGCAGGTTATTTTTTCACTATAATTACTTAAAGATACGAGGGTGGATTGAAAAGTACGGCCTAACCAAGAAAATAAACACATACTAAATCAGTTATATTTTTATTTTTCTACATAATCACCATCAAGTTCAATACACTTTTGCCACCTCCCCTTCCAAGCATTTAGACCGTTGAAAAAAAATGATTCTTCCTTAGAGTCAAAATATGCGTCTACAGCTGCTTTGACCTCGTCGTTTGTCGAAAATCTTTGACCTCCCAAGTGCTTTTTTAGGTTAGGGAACAGAAAGAAGTCTGATGGTGCCAGATCAGGTGAATACGACGGATGCGGTAACAGTTCAAAGCCACAGTTGTGAATTTCAGCCATTGACTGTACTGACGTGTGAATACGGGCGTTATCTTGATGAAACAGGACTTTTCTTCTGAGCATTCCTCGACGTTTTTCTTTTATTTCCTCTCGTAAACGACGTAGTAAGGTGCAGTAGTAATCAGAGTTTATAGTCTGACCCCTTTCAAGATAATCAATCATAATCACACCTTTCGAGTCCCAGAATACTGAAGCCATCACCTTATTTGCCGACAAAATCGACTTAGCCTTTTTAGGGGGTGGTGAACCAGGTCTTCTCCACTGTTTTGATTGTTGTTTTGTTTCCGGTGTACAGTAATGAACCCATGTTTCGTCTATAGTAACAAAACGATTCAAAAAATCATCTGCATCGGCTTTAAATAACTCCAAACAGTCGCGTGAAATAGTCAATCGCGTCCTTTTTTGTTCAACTGAAAGCAGTCGCGGAGCCCACCTCGCAGACACCTTGTGGAAACCCAACTCGTTGACAATGATGTTTTGAGTTCGTTCATAAGAGATGCCTATAATCTCGGCTATCTCTCTAATTTTTAATCTGCGGTCTCCCATTATTAAATCAAGTACTTTTTTAATATTTTCGTCAGTAGTTGACGTCGAAGGCCTTCCAGAGCGGGGTTCATCTTTCACACTCTCTCTACCATGCTTAAATTCTGCTATCCATTTTTTGACGGATGAATATGACAGGGCACAATCGCCTAATGTACTGACCATGTCATCATGGATGGCTTTTGATGATAGCCCCTTCTTATGGAGGTACTTAATGACGGCACGCTGCTCGATTTGTTCCATTCGCGGAAATTATGTCCGATTACTTTGTTAATAAATTTATAAAATCACAACTAATTATCGCACACGTTTCGAACTTCACACAATGAACTAGTCTGAACTGAACTAAATAATGTGGGTAGATTTGATTTTTAGAATTGAATGGATCTGTGTTAGGCCGAGTACTTTTCAATCCACCCTCGTATATAATTTAAAATTAAAAATTTTGTACAGCCGACTTTTATATAAGTTATTAAGAATAACTCAAAAACGATTGGTCTGATCTTGATCAAATTCATATAAGACTACACGAGAAGTACCTGCTTTCAAATAAAAAAAGATCATCGAAATCGGTTCACCCAGTAAAAAGTTATGAGGTAACACACATAAAAAAAACATACAGTTGAATTGAGTACCGTCTCCTTTTTGGAAGTCGGCAGAAAAGCAGGATCATATAACATCACGAAAGAAAAGCTGTGGTTATTTAGGAAACAAAATGGTGAAACGAATAATTTTTTTTGAGTTTTTATTCAAGTATGGCCTCTCAAAAAGCCAAAAGATAAAAACGCATAGCATGCGGGTGCTTATATATAACAATAGGAATGTCAACTTTTCTTTCTTTACTGTTTCTAAGGAGACCGAAAAGTAAGATATATTATTTATAGGTAGATCTAGATAATTAGGTACTTAGTTACTGACGCCATAGTTACAGATTTATTATTTTCTAGAGCGACCCAACCACAGCTTCGCAGTTTTTTCGATTTTTTCGCGTATAATGCCAATGACCTTAAAATCGTTCAGTGTAAGTAGACCTCCCAGTTCTAGTGACTGCCTACTAATGTAACATCAGCATATACTGGATTTTTGCTTAACACTTGGTCGATAAAGGAAAGAGATTGAAAATAGCAGCATTTCTCATTGCTACTCTTTCATTAATTATGGCGCCGCGTGTCACATGTTTGTAAATGGCAAAAAATGTGAAACAGACAAGTAACGGCTTTGTGGCGCAGTGGCTTAGTAATTAGTTGCATCGCTAAGGACCGCGGGTTCGAATTCCGGACGAAACAGTAAACAAGTATTTGTATGGCCTACAAATAATTCTTCTGGGTTTGTTCTATGTATGTAAACTGTCCCTGCGATACAGGAGAAAATCCTAGTATGGAGGTAATGTTTTTTTAAAACGAGAGGAAGAGAGACAACTAATGAAATTAAACATTTTGTACAACCGACTTCAATATTAATACGCATTATTAAGGATAACTTTAAAAGTACTGGTCTAATCTTAATCAAATTATATGGGATGTATAATGTATGTATATAATATACATATAATTATAAGCACCAGCTTTCAAATGAAAATAGAATCATCAAAATCGATTCATCTAGAAAAAAATTCCTTTTATTGAAGTCGGTTAAAAATGGTAAGTTTTTTTATAGGATAGGGTGACAAACGAGCACACAGCCCACCTGATGGTAAGTGGTTGCTGTGACCCATAGACATCTACATCTATCCCCAATAACAAATCAAACTGTAGATGCGTTGTCACCCGTGAGGACTAAGATGGAATGCCTCTTTTCCAGTAAAAAGGGTCTCCAGTTCTCTATACTCACTATACAAAACACAGCAGCGTTTAGCTGCTATTTTACGCTGCTATACAAAAAAAAATGTATAAAATAGATCCTACCTATGCCAAGCCGGAGCGGATTGCTAGGTTGTTAATAAAAATAAACACGTGTGAGAGACAGTATGCGTGCGTACCCGCAGGTACGAGTGTATCGCGCGTGCGCTGGGCGGCGCGAAGCGGGCGGGCGGGCGGACGGTGCGCCGATACTTCCGGCGGCGCGCGCCCGACCCGCCGCCCGCCGCCGGGAGTGAAGCCGCCGCCGAGCGCGCCGCCGCCTTCCGTCGCCTGCTCCACGACGCGCCGCACGACCTCGCTCTCTGGGAGAGATACATCGACTTCCAAGTAATCTTGCACCCAATGCCTCCCGCACTATATACTGTACATACCCGCCGCCCGCCGCCGGGAGTGAAGCCGCCGCCTTCCGTCGCCTGCTTCACGACGCGCCGCACGACCTCGCGCTCTGGGAGAGATACATCGACTTCCAAGTAATCTTGCACCCAATGCCTCCCGCACTATATACTGTACATACCCGCCGCCCGCCGCCGGGAGTGAAGCCGCCGCCTTCCGTCGCCTGCTCCACGACGCGCCGCACGACCTCGCGCTCTGGGAGAGATACATCGACTTCCAAGTAATCTTGCACCCAATGCCTCCCGCACTATATACTGTACATACCCGCCGCCCGCCGCCGGGAGTGAAGCCGCCGCCGCCTTCCGTCGCCTGCTCCACGACGCGCCGCACGACCTCGCGCTCTGGGAGAGATACATCGACTTCCAAGTAATCTTGCACCCAATTCCTCCCGCACTATATACTGTACATACCCGCCGCCCGCCGCCGGGAGTGAAGCCGCCGCCTTCCGTCGCCTGCTCCACGACGCGCCGCACGACCTCGCGCTCTGGGAGAGATACATCGACTTCCAAGTAATCTTGTACCCAATGCCTCCCGCACTATATACTGTACATACCCGCCGCCCGCCGCCGGCAGCGAGGCCGCTGCCGAGTGCGCCGCCGCCTTCCGTCGCCTGCTCCACGACGCGTCGCACGACCTCGCGCTCTGGGAGAGATACATCGACTTCCAAGTAATCTTGCACCCAATGCCTCCCGGACTATATACTGTACATACCCGCAGCCTGCCGCCGGGAGTGAAGCCGCCGCCTTCCGTCGCCTGCTCCACGACGCGCCGCACGACCTCGCGCTCTGGGAGAGATACATCGACTTCCAAGTAATCTTGCACCCAATTCCTAACGCACTATATACTGTAGACACAGAATGTCCGATAATAAATGGATATAAAGTGGTAATACTCCTCAAATAATCATTACAATTTGATTTTTTAGTAAACACCAGTAGTCAGATACAATTTAAAGTTTAAAAGGATTCCAATATTGATAATTTTGTTACATACTTAGTAAATTTGTGACTCCTTTTACACATTAATACGAGGGCGGCACTGAAAACTTCGGGAATCAAGGAAGTGACACAACATTACTATTTAAAAATGTATTTATTGCTTTTCGAAGTATTCTCCGCGAAATTTGACACATTTTTCCATACGATGGAACCAATCATTGAAGCAACCATTCCATTCGGAAGTTGGGGTCTCCAAAATGGCCGTTTTGTAGGCGTCCACAGCTTCTTCAGGTGATGAAAATCACTGTCCACGCAATTTATTCTTTATTTTAGGGAAAGTATTTTTTTTTTATAGGATAAGGGTGACAAACGAGCACACAGTCCACCTGATGGTAAGTGGTTGCTGCGGCCCATAGACATCTACATCTATCCTCGTTTGCGAATCAAAATGCAGATGCGTTGCCACCCGTGAGGACTAAGATGGAATGCCTCGTTTCCAGTAAAAAGGGCCTCCGGCCACCTGCACTCACCAAGCGAAACGCAGAGGTAAACCTCTACTTCACGCTGGTATTCTGTGAGGTCGTGGTACCACCCCGGTTCGAGCCGGCCCATCCGTGCGACAGCAAAAGTGCCGCGTGGCTCTACCACTGTATAAGAATCATTAGGCCTTAGGTCGGGGCTGTACGGCGGATGGTCTAATAATTCTATGTTTTCTTGCTCTAAAAACTCTTTTGTTCTGTGTGCGGTGTGAGAACTCGCATTGTCGTGATGGAGGATGATAAGGCGGGTGCAGTTCCCTTTACGGAGTTCAGAAATGACCTGTGGCAAATGCTAGCATACCATTCTGCATTAACTGTCCTTTGTCCCTCAAGAGGAATAGTCGTAACATGGCCGGTTTTGGAGACAAACGTGGCCACCATTTTTTTTGCAACACTCCGTGAACGAACAATTTTTGTTGGCTTTAACTCATTTTCGAACACCCAAATTCGTGACTGGTTTTTTGTTTCGGGTTCGTACGCGTATATCCAGGATTCGTCACCTGATACGATGGTATATACAGCATTTGAGGATCCTGTGTGGAATCTTTCGAGAGTTCTGACGCACCAAGTAACGCGAGCCGCTTTTTGCTCTTCACAGAGCGAATGCGGTATCCATCGAGAAAACAACTTCTTTACACCTAATTGTTCATGCAAGATTATTTGTATTTGACTCATGCCAATGTCTAAAGTTGCCTGAATTTGGCGGTATGTCACCTGTCGATCTTCCCCAATCAGCTTACGCACAGTATCAACGTTTTCTTGGGGGACTGCAGTTTTTGGACGACCTTGACGGGGATCATCACTGAGCTTGACACGTCCACGTTGAAATTCAGCAAACCAGCGATAAATTGTGGTTTTGGATGGGGCTTCATCACCAAATGCAGAAATCATCCGGTCAACACACTGTTTTTGTGTTAAACCACTTCGAAAATCATAATAAATCATCGCTCTTGAATTTTTTCGAGTCAATTCCATTTTCTCAACGACTAAACAAGTTTGACAAAATCTTGTGACAAGACCGAGAATCTTTTTTTAAATAAATAAATGGTATTCGATTTTTAAAACCAAGGAGTTTTCAATTAAAAAGATTTTAATATGACAGGAACAGTGGAAATATTCCATTCTCGATACTTTTAGTGCAGCCCATATGGCCGATATTATATTTATTAACGGAGTCGTTGTAGCTCATGGGCTAACCGCTCACTGTAAATTTCACAGTACGCGAGCAATCCGGGTTCGATCCCCGTCGGCATTAATGAAATTGTTAATTGAAATGTAAGTGCCGATTCGATCTTTACCGCCAAGCACGTGGTTAACGTGCTTGGCGGTAAAGAAAAACGTGAGAAAAGTGCATGTCTGACAAATAAGAAAAAATGAATTTCGAAGACAACACGCATTGGGGCAGCGCGGCGGACATTTTCTTGAACTAAAACCCACTCAGAAATGAGAGGAGGCCTGTGCCCACCAGTGGGACGTATATAGGCTTTGACTATATATTTTTAACTTTAACACGTCAATAGCATTAATTCGCAATTTACAACTAGATACAATAGTACACACATATTTTTGTAATAATATTGTCACTTAGGTTTTCATACATTTTTTCACACCCAAGGTTGTTAAACGTTATCAAAATAGAAAACTTTCGAGAATTTTGCACTAAATAAATAAATGTGCATATGCTAGTCAAACTATTTACTGCCCCTCTGTCGGCATAGCCAACGTACAATATTATAACAATAAATATCTGGCGAAATTCATTGAATTCTGGTCGTCGTGAGGAATGTAAAATACAATCAATAATTTAGTATTTTTTTTCTAAAAAAAATCGTACGTTAGGTGATACTTGGGACATTTTTTATTTTTTTAGAACGATCATAAGTTCTTTTTTATTTTATTTCGAGGTTATTTATTTTATTTCGAGGTTATCCATTTATTACCGGAAAACCTATTTGTATATACTCAGGTTATGGTTCCGCCCATAACGAACGATAGCGCGTAATCTACTGCTACTATAATTTGTGCGGTACATACAATTGATAAAGGTTAGGTAGGGCAACGTTTGGGAGATCACGACACATCTTTTCGCAGATATATGTACCTTAAAACTTGAAAACAAGATCATACAACCAATAAATATTGCTATTAATGACATATGGATCTCAGACACGGTCCTTCATTGCTGGCCGTATGAGGTAAGGAGGCTTAAGGTCGCTCAGTGAGCTATGGACAGGGTTATGTTCGGAGTTTCTCTGCGTGATACAATTCTAAATAAAGATATTCGTAGTAGAAATAGAGTAACCGACATAATCCACCGAATTAGTAAGCAACGATATGGTATTCAAATAGCACGTAAAATCGGAGACTGACAGGGAAGAAAGGCACTTGAGTGGTAGCCTCATCCCGGTAAGCGATGTGTTGGGCTGCCCCCCACTTTGTAAGACTTGTAGGAAGTCGATGGATGCAGGTATCTCAGGAGTGTTTGTTGTAGTATGTTTTGTTCAGGCTTAGTTCTGCTGTGTACTTATCATGTTGGAGAACAAGGGCGACAGACGATGACACAGTCCACCAGATATTAAGTTTACACTGTGGCCCATAGACATTTACATCTATCCCCGATTAAGAATCAAAATGCAGACACGTTGTCTTCTCTGAGGACTAAGATGGGTTGCTATGTATCCAGTAAAAAGGGTCTCCGGATCTCACATTCATTATACGAAATACAGCAGCATTAAGCTGCTACTTGACACTGGTATTCTGTGGTAGTGTGATTTATCCTCGGTTAGTCCACCCATTGGTGCTACAATCATAATATAGCTGCAGGGGACTCTACCACGTATATGAGTTATTTTGGTTCATACATATGAGTCGAAGGAGTGGTTTGGGTCGGAGCAAAGGGCGGTGGAGGCTTCTGTGTGTGCGTGGTCCTTCCCCGTCCGAGTTGAGCCGTCTGTGCTACAACATAATATGTCTGCAGCATGTCGTGGTGGAAGCGTGCAGGGAGGCGGCGCGGCGCTGTAGCTATATGTTTGTAGCGCGTATGTGTGCGAACAGGAGCGGTTCGGGTCGGAGCGGGAGGCGCTGGAGGCGTGCGGGGAGGCGGCGCGGCGCTGTAGCTATATGTCTGTAGCGCGTATGTGTGCGAGCAGGAGCGGTTCGGGTCGGAGCGGGAGGCGGTGGAGGCGTGCGGGGAGGCGGCGCGGCGCTGTAGCTATATGTCTGTAGCGCGTATGTGTGCGAGCAGGAGCGGTTCGGGTCGGAGCGGGAGGCGGTGGAGGCGTGCGGGGAGGCGGCGCGGCGCTGTAGCTATATGTCTGTAGCGCGTATGTGTGCGAGCAGGAGCGGTTCGGGTCGGAGCGGGAGGCGGTGGAGGCGTGCGGGGAGGCGGCGCGGCGCTGTAGCTATATGTTTGTAGCGCGTATGTGTGCGAGCAGGAGCGGTTCGGGTCGGAGCGGGAGGCGGTGGAGGCGTGCGGGGAGGCGGCGCGGCGCTGTAGCTATATGTCTGTAGCGCGTATGTGTGCGAGCAGGAGCGGTTCGGGTCGGAGCGGGAGGCGGTGGAGGCGTGCGGGGAGGCGGCGCGGCGCTGTAGCTATATGTCTGTAGCGCGTATGTGTGCGAGCAGGAGCGGTTCGGGTCGGAGCGGGAGGCGGTGGAGGCGTGCGGGGAGGCGGCGCGGCGCTGTAGCTATATGTCTGTAGCGCGTATGTGTGCGAGCAGGAGCGGTTCGGGTCGGAGCGGGAGGCGGTGGAGGCGTGCGGGGAGGCGGCGCGGCGCTGTAGCTATATGTCTGTAGCCCGTATGTGTGCGAGCAGGAGCGGTTCGGGTCGGAGCGGGAGGCGGTAGAGGCGTGCGGGGAGGCGGCGCGGCGCTGTAGCTATATGTCTGTAGCCCGTATGTGTGCGAGCAGGAGCGGTTCGGGTCGGAGCGGGAGGCGGTGGAGGCGTGCGGGGAGGCGGCGCGGCGCTGTAGCTATATTTATTTTTTTTATTTAAAACTTCATATACACATGTGGTATATAGGCGGACTTAATGCCTAAGGCATTCTCTACCAGTCTACCTTGGGATGATGCAGAGATAGAATGAAGTAGGTGTTATAAAAAGTAGATATGCTAAGACTAAACTAAAATAACAAAAAAAAACAATTTTAGCACATGGAAATAAAATACATAAGATATAAATGGTAATAAAGATATATACAATATATATATATACACACACATACATACCATATATATATATATATACATACATACACACACACATATATACATACACACATACACATATATATACACATATATATATATATATATATATATATACATATATATATACATACACATATACATATATATATATATATATATATATATATATACATATACACATATATACATACATAAAATATATATAAACTGTTACTATGATGATTCTGCCAATTAATTAAGTATTCCCGAACCTTCATCTTGAACGCGTAACGATTGCTAGCCGTCCTGATTTCGAGAGGTAGTGCGTTCCAAAGGAGAATAGATTGAATGTGGAAAGAAGAATGAACAAGTCCAGAGCTATGGGAGGGACATAGGAGAAGAAGGTTGTTTATAGAGCGGAGGTTTCTCTCATGACTAGCGCTAAGCAACTGAAAGTAAGGAGATAAGTAAGAAGGGGAAGTTGAAAACATCAGGATAGAATAAAGGGTAGTGAGTGCACGCAAACTACGGCGTTGACGAATAGGTAACCATTTTAATTGAGATCGATACGTGGATATATGGTCATACTTTCGAAGATTGAAAATGAATCGAATGCAGTTATTCAGAAGACGGTCATATTTATTGAGAAGATCTGCATTCAGGTCGAAATAACACACATCACCATAGTCGATTAGGGGAAAAATTAAACTTTGCACAAGCATTGTTTTGATTGCAGATGGTAGAAAATTTTTTAGGCGATAGAGAGAACGCAGGGTACCGGTAACTTTCTGGCTAACGGTCGTTACTTGGTCTTTCCAACTCAAGGTAGAATCAATTAATAAACCTAGATCCTTCACAGTAGAACGCAATTCAATCGCAGTACTATTAAAAAAGATAGGAGGTAGAGCTACTGTTTTCAATCTATGATTCATCCGATGGCTACCAATTATTATGGCCTGACACTTCGAAGGGTTGACCATTAGGCCAAACCTGTCAGACCAGTTCTTAATATACTCAAGGTCCCTGTTAATTATGTCCACCGCTGTAGAAATATTGTCAATACTCGCTTGTGTGTACAATTGCAAGTCATCGGCATACAGATGATACGCAGACTGAAGGTCTTGGGTAATGAGATTAATAAATATAGAAAACAACAAAGGAGATAATATGCCGCCTTGAGGAACACCAGCATGTAAGTCAAACCAGCTAGATGATAGCTCATCGATGCGAACCGACTGCTGGCGACCTCGAAGATATGATGAAAACCAATCCAGTGCTTCGGGTGAGACCATATAAAGGGAAAGTATGGAAATTAGAATGTCATGACTGATGGTATTAAAGGCGTTCGAGAAGTCAACTAAAACCAACACAGTGACTTTAGTATCCTCTATACCTGCCCTAATATCACCAGTTACTTTCAGGAGTGCGGAAACGGTGCTATGACCAGGCTTAAAGCCAGACTGCAAGGGACTTAATAAGTTATGACAGGAGATAAACTGCGAAAGTTGCTTGTGGATACAGGCTTCAAGGACCTTGGATAAGAAGGGAAGGATGGATATAGGTCGGAAATGATTGGGTAAAGTGGGATTTGTGATCTTTTGTAAGGGAATAACGTAAGCCTTACGCCACAAAGAAGGAAAATCACCAGAATCCAAGGAGAAGTTAATGATGTGCGAGATAACTGGGAGGATATGGTCAAGTATAAAGATAATCATCCGTCGGCTGATGTTGTCGCAACCTACAGCATTAGATTTAATGGATAGGATTGTCTTCTTGATCTCATCCATAGCTACTGGAGAAAATTGAAAGAGATCAATATCGGGACGAGGTAAATCCATTATGTGTTCAATAGTAAGACGCTTGGTCTGGTGATCAAGAGGACTGTTGGAGACAAAATGAAAATTAATATCATCCAGACCAATCGTCCTCTGAAACTCACAATGGTGTCGTTTACCGATACCTATGGTTCTAAGGAACTTCCAGATATTAGCAGGGGAAGAAGATGAGATGTTACTAAGGATAAATCGGCGTTTGGCGTTGCGTATCATCTGATTGCACCGGTTCCTTGCAACTTTATAAAGAGTCCAGTTCTCATCACATCGATCTTTCCTAAATTTGCCAAAAGCCCGATCCCTACGTCTCATCGCAATTCGAACCCCAATCGTCATCCATGGCGCAGGTGGACGCTTGAGCTTCACTTTTTTAATGGGAGCATGTACATCATACAACCTAAGGATAGCTTCATTCAAAGCCTCAACCTTTTCGTCCACAGTGGGCGCAGTAACCACGCTGTTCCAGTTTATTTTGGATGCATCCATACAAAGCTTTTCAACATCTAAGCGACCAAAACAACGCATGTGAAGAGTTTTAGCTGGAGCTTTAGGAGGTTTTAGGACGTACGAAAGGAAAATGAGGTCATGATAGGAGAAAGCAGGTGCAAAGTGTTGACCATGGGAGAAGACAAGAGAAGGAGCAGAGGTAAGGATTAAGTCAAGCCAGGTATCCTCCACATCAATATTGTGGTGAGTGGCTTGTAAAGGTAAAATGTGGAGGCCAACCGACTCGACAATGTGAAGGAGCTTAGAGGAACGGGATGAGTGCGGAGTCAGGAGGTCTGTATTAAAATCGCCCATGATAATGTGATGTGAGTATTCGGACCCCAAGGATTCCAGAATTGTTTCAAGACTGGAGAAGTAATCGACAGAAGGAGGACAGTAGACAACACCAAGAACCAATTTAGCTCCTTTTACGCAAACTTCAAGGAATAGAAATTCTGCAGATGCAGTATAATAAGGGGAAGAAGAAGCTAGAATTTTATAAGAGAAGTCGCAACGAAGATATATAGCGACCCCACCCCCTCTCCTATCAACTCGATCGTTGCGTATCAAACTGAAGCCAGAGAGAGGGTAAGAGGTAGAAGGAAGATGGGGCTTTAACCAAGTCTCCGAAATCAAGACGGCATGAACATCAGCTTCAGAGAAAGCCTCAGTCAGATCACTGTAGTGACTAGGTACGCTTTGTGCATTAATGTGGCAAACATTAAACAAGGAGCGGGATTGTTCGAATTTACGTCGCACAAAATCCCCTAGCGTTTCAGTAAGCGAGCAATAACTGTCATTTGATGAACAAAACTCGTTGGCAGAAAGAAAAGAATCATCATCGGAACTCATCTATATGTAATATAATATATAAATAAATAAATAATATAGACCTAAATGGTAAGAATAAATAATATAGTATAATTAAAATTATAAAACGTAAAAAAATAGTAATAATTTCGATTACCAAATTGCTATCCCTGCACCACCCGCCAGCTAACACACTCAAAAATTAAGAGACTAATATAATACACAAAACAATAAAAATTAAAATGATTTGCAAGACAGCTACAACTAAACTAGTAAACTACATTAAGAATACTGAAAATAAATAACAGTAACTTAGAACAATTAAAAAGTATCATGGAGAAGTGTCTCATAGACAACATATAAACTGTGGCCAAAAGACATTGTATCCATGGTCATGTATTAATAAGAAAAAAAACCTTCCCAGCGACAAAATTAACTTACACTATGCACTTGCTACAGATCTATTAATCTATGGACAAAATATAACCTAAAGCAAAACAATTTCATAATATGTACAAAAACAAAATAAAACTAAGCCTAAAATGTAATTTAAAGTGAATAATATGTACAAGTTTTAATAAATGAAGTTAAACGAATAACTATTAAAATTATAAATTAAGTAATAAAAAAAAAATGTAAATAAATAAGAAAGAATCAAGCTTAAGGTTACATAAAAGAAAAGCAAGTTTTAATACGGTGGATAGAAAATAATGATACTAAGTATTACTATATACTACAATATTGAATAAATTTATAGTTGTAGTTACAGGAAAAAGGAGAATTAACACAATAAAACGCTATTATGCTTAGCTATTTACGTGGCTTTGAATTGGGTAGCGACGATAAAGCGCTTCCTGCTATACGCACGTCTCCAGTTGGGGATTCAGCAGCCGCCTTAGGGTATTTTTGCGTAAGAGTAATCAGCTCATCTAAGGTAGTGACTTTATGCCGGGATCCATCTGCAGCTTTCACCACAATTAATCCATCTTGGGTCCAGCATGCACGCATACCGAAATGCTGACGGGCTTTGCCAAAAACAGTTTGCCGAGACTTTGTCAAGAACTCCTTTACTGAAACTGGACAACCTTTCAGCCTAGACTTCGCCCTCCATACTAATGACCTGGAGTCTATGCTAACAAATCGTACTAGGATTGGCCGGAGACGATTTTTGGAGGCTACTCCAATCCTATGGCAGACACTAATGCAGGATGCTGTGATGTCCTTCAACTCCATTTTGTGGATTATACTCAGTACTGTAGCCTTGCAGTCCTCCTTCTCCTCTTCAGCAACACCCAAGAAAAGGAGAGCCTTTCGTCTGTGCCTGGTCTCAATAACGTCAACCATATGGGTGCACTCATTAATTTGTTTACGGAGCATACCAAGCATAGAAAACATGAGTTCACGGAAGGTTCGAAACTCCTCAGCCACTTTTGCAACCGTGTCCTTGGCGGGTCCCCCCGCGTGTAACTGTGCTTCCAGTTCGGCCATCCTTTTTGAAAAGCAATCCTCCAAACTGTTCTGTGCAGTTCTAATCTCTTCAAGTTGAGACATTGTGTATAAATCCAAATGTGTGATGTGCTGGCAGGTGGTGTATTTAGATGGAATTAATTCACATATATACAGTTGCACAAATTTGATCACCAAGAAAATGGTATTAATTAGCACTCAAATATGTATTAAATTATGTATAATATTGTATTAGTTAATTTAAAATACAAATTAAAATTTTACGCATGTGTTAACTTTTTCTTCACCTACCGCCGAAAAAAAAAAGCTATATGTCTGTAGCCCGTATGTGTGCGAGCAGGAGCGGTTCGGGTCGGAGCGGGAGGCGGTGGAGGCGTGCGGGGAGGCGGCGCTGCGCACGGGGGCGCGGGGGATGCGCGCTCGCCTGTACGCGGCGCTGCGCCGTACGCTGCCCGCGCGCCAGTACGTCGAGCGCTTGCGCAACGACCTCGCTGAAGGTACTCCATTCGTGACCTATACTATCCTACATCGACACACAAACTTACACGGAGCGCTACGTACATTTCAAGTAATGCCGAAAACAATGCTCAACTTCTTGACACGCACTCACGCACACAACTTTTTTTTATAGGATAAGGGTGAAAAACGAGCACACAGTCCACCCCACGGTAAGTGGCTGCTGCGGCCCACAGACATCCACATCTATCCTCTATTACAAATCAAAATGCAAAATAGGATGGAACTCCTCATTTCCAGTAAAAAGGGCCTCCGGCCACCTGCACTCACCAAGCGAAACGCAGAGGTAAACCTCTACTTCACGCCGGTATTCTGTGAGGTCGTGGTACCACCCCGGTTCGAGCCGGCCCATCCGCAAAAGTACCAAAAGACGTGAAGTTAGTCGAGCGAGAGGCGCCCGGGCGATACGTTTGCGACTTCAGTTCACATTTAAATGTTTCCTCTGTGTGTTTACTTGAGCGAATTAATATTCCGAGTTGAAAATTTATGCTTTTTAAAGATTTTTTGTGAAAATGGAGGATAATAGTGTTCCTTGTGATGGATTGAAGTGTGTTAAACTGCTAATCGGCGAAGAAAAAGTAAAATCTTTAAACTTTGTTGAGAAAAAACAGCTCATATCCAAATAAACAGTTGTTGGTACAATTAAAACGTTCACCAACATTTTACGCGGACGTAATCAAATCTTTCTTTAAGAAAGAGACGATTTGATTTAGAATATAAATAATTTGTTTTTTTTTTTATTTTGTACATAGTTTGTCTGTACTTTGGTCACGCTTTTCTTTTCTTTATGTATTGTATTTTATGTAAATATCTTTTTCTTTCGCTCAAGCAAACCCAAACGGCTTTTTTCAAAGCTACCGAAGGTATGCATATAGTAATACAATCTATCTAGCAGTAGTATGCCTTATGTGTGTTTTGTTAAATACAGCCTCGACAGCACTAAATATGAAACTGAACAGTGGAGACAAATCAAGATTGGTGTATTTTCATAAAAGTGCTAAAACAACAAAATCATATCTTGGGCTTGCCCTAGTTTGGAGTCCTAGCTGCGCCACTGACTGTATATATGATATCTACTATCTATATCAAACATTGAATTACACCACTCTATAGCTAAAAGATTTATTCTATTCTATTCTATTCTATTGATTTCTTTGAGTGAGAACTTGCACAGGAGGGAGCAGCGCTGCTGCCCGGTATTCACGTAAAATACCCAGCCGTGTCCACGACACAGCTACATCACCATTTTTTTCTTTTAGGCGCGGTACACAGTCAAACTAGGCTTTACAAAACAGTTTTTTAACAAAATATATACATTTTACAGCGGAAAAAAAAATATGTTAATCTTGATCATATTTATGGGTGGACCATTGTTTTCAAAACACGTTTTTGGTAAATTTTCTCGATAGAAAAAAATCATAAAATAGCCATTGAAATTGAATTTCCAGCAATTTTAACTGTATTATTTATAAGCAAATCTTAATAAAATTAATAATAGTGATGTAATATATAATAATAAGGGAACTTGTTTTTATATATCGATTGAAATGAAATATTTGTAAGTATTAATATATTTAATGAAAAATAACTCGAACGAATCGATGTTTCGCAACGCGCCATCGTGGCGTCTTTTCGCTTCTCTTTCATTTCTACGCGGAGCGACAGTGATCGTTGAGGCACGCTGCTAGACGGACCTGTACCAATTTGTTTCGCTCGCCGTTCAAAAGTCATTTACGTATTTGTTTGTTCTTAAGGACGCGTTTGCAAAATTGATAGGTATAGAATCGAACTATTACATTGACACGGGTCACACACACAAGTGTACGCACGGTTAGCTGCGGGAATCGTAATTAAGTAAAACATTTTGATACTTTGAAAGATTGATTTTTTTTTACAACTACGAGGGTGGATTGAAAAGTACTCGGCCTAACACAGATCCATTCAATTCTAAAAATCAAATCTACCCACATTATTTAGTTCAGTTCAGACTAGTTCATTGTGTGAAGTTCGAAACGTGTGCGATAATTAGTTGTGATTTTATAAATTTATTAACAAAGTAATCGGACATAATTTCCGCGAATGGAGCAAATCGAGCAGCGTGCCGTCATTAAGTACCTCCATAAGAAGGGGCTATCATCAAAAGCCATCCATGATGACATGGTCAGTACATTAGGCGATTGTGCTCTGTCATATTCATCCGTCAAAAAATGGATAGCAGAATTTAAGCGTGGTAGAGAGAGTGTGAAAGATGAACCCCGCTCTGGAAGGCCTTCGACGTCAACTACTGACGAAAATATTAAAAAAGTACTTGATTTAATAATGGGAGACCGCAGATTAAAAATTAGAGAGATAGCCGAGATTATAGGCATCTCTTATGAACGAACTCAAAACATCATTGTCAACGAGTTGGGTTTCCACAAGGTGTCTGCGAGGTGGGCTCCGCGACTGCTTTCAGTTGAACAAAAAAGGACGCGATTGACTATTTCACGCGACTGTTTGGAGTTATTTGAAGCCGATGCAGATGATTTTTTGAATCGTTTTGTTACTATAGACGAAACATGGGTTCATTACTGTACACCGGAAACAAAACAACAATCAAAACAGTGGAGAAGACCTGGTTCACCACCCCCTAAAAAGGCTAAGTCGATTTTGTCGGCAAATAAGGTGATGGCTTCAGTATTCTGGGACTCGAAAGGTGTGATTATGATTGATTATCTTGAAAGGGGTCAGACTATAAACTCTGATTACTACTGCACCTTACTACGTCGTTTACGAGAGGAAATAAAAGAAAAACGTCGAGGAATGCTCAGAAGAAAAGTCCTGTTTCATCAAGATAACGCCCGTGTTCACACGTCAGTACAGTCAATGGCTGAAATTCACAACTGTGGCTTTGAACTGTTACCGCATCCGCCGTATTCACCTGATCTGGCACCATCAGACTTCTTTCTGTTCCCTAACCTTAAAAAGCACTTGGGAGGTCAAAGATTTTCGACAAGCGACGAGGTCAAAGCAGCTGTAGACGCATATTTTGACTCTAAGGAAGAATCATTTTTTTTCAACGGTCTAAATGCTTGGAAGGGGAGGTGGCAAAAGTGTATTGAACTTGATGGTGATTATGTAGAAAAATAAAAATATAACTGATTTAGTATGTGTTTATTTTCTTAGTTAGGCCGAGTACTTTTCAATCCAACCTCGTACAAAAATATACTTAGATACGAAATTCGAACATCTACCTGTGTGACCTGAAAGCGTACTTCGGTGACTGCTGCTGAAACTCCTGGACGAGTAGAATAAGGTGTGTCGAGTTTAGGCTCGTTTTGTTAGTGAAGATGAGACCTTACCTCCGGACTCGATGAAGTAACCTGAAGGTGTACATCTGTGACTGCTACTGGAACTCCTCGACGAGTAGAACTAGATGTGCCGAGTTTGGGCTCGATTTGTTAGTTATGATAAGACGTTACATCCGGGATTGATGGAGAGACCTGATGGTGTACTTCAGTGACTTGGTACTGGAACTCCTTGACGAGTAGAAATAGGTGTGCCGAGTTTGGGCTTGATTTGTTAGTTATGATGAGACCTTACCTCCGGACTTGATGAAGAGGCCCGATGGTGTACTTCAGTGACTGCTACTGAGACTCCTGAACGAGTAGAACTAAGTGTGCCGAGTTTGTGCTCGTTTTGTTAGTTATGATGGGACCTTACCTCCGGACTTGATGGAGAGACCTGATGGTGTACTTCGGTGACTACTACTGGAACTGCTGGACAAGTGGAACTAGGTGTGCCGAGTTTGGGCTCGTATGGTTAGTTATGATGAGACCTTACCTCCGGACTTGATGGAGAGACCTGATGGTGTACTTCGGTGACTATTACTGGAACAGCTGGACAAGTGTAACTAGGTGTGCCGGGTTTGGGTTCGTTTTGTTAGTTATGATGAAACCTTACCTCCGGACTTGATAGTGTCCTGAAGGTGTACATCGGTAACTGCTACTGGAACTCCTGGCCGAATAGAATAAGGTGTGCCGAGCTTAGGCTCGTTTTGTTAGTCATGGGGAGACCTTACTTCTGGACATGATGGAGAAACCAGATGGTGTACTTCAGTGACTGCTACTGGATCTCCTGGACGAGTAGAACGAAGTGTGCCGAGCTTGGGCTCGTTTTGTTAGTTATGATAAGACCTTACCTCCGAACTTGATGCAGAGACCTGAATGTATACTTCGGTGACGGCGACAGCAGCTATGCGTAAGCGTGATGCAGCGATACCCGAAGGAACATTGAGCAAAGATGGCATACCTCTAATAGACATAAATGCTGACGGCTGTTGGTCATCGCGATCCTACGGAAATAATTATAAGGCATTGTCATTGAATCATACCGTTCAAAAAGCTGAATGTCGAAACCATGTGTTGCGCAATATTTGCGATAAGTTGAGAGCTGTAACCAAAGACACAAAATATGCCTTGGTGCACAGAAAAATGCTGACTAAATTATTTTTCTTTCCACAATTTATATAATTAGATTTCCTTCCTCATGCGTAAACACATCAAAATAATAAAATAAAATTAAAATAATTAGCATGTTTAATTTTTATGTATTTTTCAAACAACCCACAAATCCAAAAAAAATTATGCAAAAAGGTTATTCACTCAGGAAATAAATTATGAAACGGCTGTTTTTTTCGATTTTAGGGCTAGCGCTATTGTGAAATTTCCTCATAATAGTTTATTCTGAAGAAAAATGTCTATAGGAATAAAAATTATTGTTTTTATAAATTCACAATTTTGACAATTTGCCGTTTCGAGAATAGGCCATTTCTATGATTGACCATTTTGGTCCAAAGCCATTTTATTTAAGCATTAATTTATTATTCATGTAATGAATCTGTTACAAGAGTTCTCGATAACCTTTTCTAGAAAATAACAATTATTGATTATTTTAAAATTAAGAAAATAGAATATGTACATATTTTAAAAATAACAACACGATAATATGAAGGTACATAATATTTTTAGAATAAATAAAGAAAAATATGTACATATTTTAGATAAGAAAATAAACATTTTAAAAGTACGAATAAAAAATATAATTCTGATGGGATTCGAACCACCTGACATCGCGGAAACGCGGAGGCGGACGGCGGCGCGCTGTACCAATTGTACATTTTACGTTGAGCGTCGGAGAGATTCACGCGGTACACCCCGCAGTGGGCGGGACTGCTCGTCCCTTACTCGTCTGCTTCACCCCCTCAAATTCATAAAAGTCGTCTATACACCTCGCCTTAACTGCCGGTAAAAGTTCACAGCTTCACGCATATATGTAACTGCTATGTTTTTTGGTTGCAAACGATTTAAGAAGCATATGTGTGCGTGACTTCGTGTTGTTACAATAAGTTCAACATAATTTTGGCTTGTTTCCGGTGTCACTTGATATGTACGCAGCGTTCCGTCTATATTTCTTTATTGGTCTGAGTTCTCAACTTAAGGTGGAAGCTCCAGGGTGGCACGCGAAAGTTCATATTTTTCTGGAAAAACTCATTCAAAGGGTTAATATGAACTTACAGGGTTGTATTGATGATTTTAATGATAATAATTCAGTAAACACATAATCGCTACGGTCGCGAATCATATTTTGTTAAATATACAACCTAACCCTGACCTGCAAATTCCAAAAAAACGCAAGAAAATTTGAATTCGACCGACTATGCTTGCGGTGCTACTGGGAGATGTGGCGCACCAGCTGGGCACAATAATAGCCAACATACGAGCCTAGTGCCTCTGTAACATACTATTCTGAGGTACCAGGAGTTTCCCGTATCATATTTAAGTTCAGTTCAAAAACAAGGCCCCGCGGCCTGATGTTATTGGTTCTGGTTGCGCCAAAATCTGGTCTCTCATTGGTTAAAAACGGCTCAGGTAACCGAACTGGTAGATTTTGCCCGTCTGAACAAGTAATTTTTTATCGTTAAGTTTAAGTTAATTAAAGTTAAGTTCGGAGTCCGGTAAACTCCACCTCTGAATGTAAAATGAG
Source organism: Parnassius glacialis (assembly GCA_033319125.1). Lineage (NCBI taxonomy): Eukaryota > Metazoa > Arthropoda > Insecta > Lepidoptera > Papilionidae > Parnassius > Parnassius glacialis. Next base: position 45,693,323 of record JAVANC010000009.1, read on the forward strand.
AGTGAGAGAGAGAGAGAGAGAGTCCCGCTAATTAGATAAATTACAGCGCAGTTGTATACAGCGTGCCCCAGAAAGAATGGATAATCCTGGAGCGTCTAATAGTACAGGCATCAGGCGCTCGAATAAATATATATATATATATTCCAAGTGGAAGAAAGAAAGAAATATGAAGGTTTAAAAAATATGTTTTTATTGACCTTACTGTACTTTCATGTACACCACTGCCGCAAATTAATGTAAGTCGTTGTATTTTACGTGTTCTCTTATTCCTCACAGACTATTATATTAGAAATGCAGTAAAGAGTATGACTATCTATAGTATTTTTTTTGAAAAAAAAAAAACAACTTCAATATTTAGCATGAAATTTTATAAAAAAATAATTTTGACAAAAGTTTGAGAGCCATTCGGAGAAAAAAGATTGAAGACCTAAATGGCAAACTATTTCAAAAATATGCGTAGTTAATACAGTTTACGAAATGGTATAATACATAATTTTCTTTAACGTTAATATGCAAAAAGAATAAATTCGACTGAAGAAAGAAAAAATAATCTTGTCTTAAATTGTCATAATAAAAGCGTTAAGTTATTGTGTACATAAATCAATCTTTATTTCATAGCTTGTGTTTGAATTATCTGCCACCGACTCTGATAAAAGCTCGACATCTTCTAATAAATGCTCTTCTAAGAAGTCGTGGGTAGTGCCGTTCAGTTATTTTTAAAGCGGCCTCCTGCACACGACTGCGCAATTCCTCCAAACTTGAAATAGGCTTGAAGTACACCTGTTCTTTTAGACAGCCCCAGTAAAAAAATAAACTAGTGGATTTAAGTCCAGGGATCGCGGAGGCCACAAAATGAGACCTAAACAACCAATCCATTTATTTGGATACGTGGTATTTAAATACACACGGACGTTTGCAGTATAATGTGTAGGACTACCATCATTTTGTAGTTAGTGAGATTATCTCACCTCCTCAGGCACCTATTTCATTAAATTTGGCTGATCATTTTGTAGAAACTTCAAATAACTTTGTCCAGATAAGTTTCCGGGCAGTTCAAATGGACCAATGATGATTTAATGTACCAGTCCAAAAATTTATTTTGAACTGGTTTTGTGATTTTTCTTCTCGTATTATATGTGGATTTGAGAGTTGCTAGCTGTGCAGATTATGCATATTAAAGTATCCGTCTTTTTTAAGAGTGGATTCATCGCTCCACATAATTATCTATTTCTATTTTTGCAAGCATCTGTCGACAAAAAAACAATCGTGCCTTGTAATCTCTCGGTTGTAGAGCTTCGCGTCCAATGTGGTAAAGATGGATTTTTTTTTCAGTACACGATACACGATCGTCTTCGAGATTCCAGTACGTCGTGCTATTACTCTAGTAGAGTTGGACGGGTCTTGCTCAATTTTATTAAGCACAATGTCTTGTGTATTGATATTAGCTAGTCTTCCAGTGCTCATACCACCAATGCCGCTGTCAGGTATTCTACCTTCAGAATAACACCTGTGGACTCTGATGCATACGCGGTAATCTGGGTGACGCGCGGTAGGGTATCTTTCCCTATAGAGTGCTGCAGCTGCACTTGCGTTACTTCTGCATTCTCCATAAATGAAGTGCTTGTTTGCGTATTCTTGTGCAGTATATTGAACACGTGGCATCTTGATACACAATCAATACAGATAGTCAGCAGATCTATCAGCCAAATTGTCGTAAAATTACCAAACAAAGTCGAAATCATAAAGCAAAACTAAGAGTCCAATGAAATAGTCAGGAGTCGTCGTTATAACACTGATTTTAAAATCACAGAGACTTCCTAAAGGAATGCACACATGCGATACCCAACAAGTCGCGAGACGCACTAAATATTTGCCTTTATGTCCCCAGTCGCGCGAGAAAAGGTACAATGTAATAACATTATACTCTTCTCTCGCTCACTCACACTCTACCTATCCCTGTCTCGTAAAGCGTAATAAACAAAAGATGGGTTGCGTGGGCCACACTCAGGTAGTAAATACCGATATTATACGATCTTTACTACCACAAAAAGGACTCTTTCACTCAAGAACGCCCTTGTCGTACCACCGACCGTTAAAGAAAAGATAAGATTTTTTTTAATTTTCTCTTTAATTAAATTATTATATTAAAAATTTATATTAAATTTTTTTTTTAATCTTTGGATAAAATTATGTTTTATACCATTTTGTAAACTGTATTAACTGCGCATATTTTTGAAATAGTTGGCCACTTAGGTCTTCATAATTCTTTTTCACGAATGGCTCTCAAACTTTTTTCAAAATTATTTTTTTATAAAATTTCGTGCTAAAAATTGGAGTTTTTTTTTTGCAAAAAAGTACAATAGATACTCATACTCATTCCTGAATTTCTAATAGAATAGTCTGTGAGGAATAAGAGAACACATAAAACGCAACGAATTTCATTAATTTGCGGCAGTTGTGTACATTTTATCATTACAATTTTTTTAAAACCTTCATATTTTTGGCACCACTTGGAATATTTTTTTTTGTATTTTTATTTGATCGTACTATTAGGCGCTCCAGGGTTATCCATTCTTTCTGGGACACCCGATATATTTGTCTTTTATTAGTGTGACATTTTCGTTTCATCGAGTTTCAAATTACAACGATTCTAAAGAAGTTAACACTTCAAAATATTACTTGTCACACAAACTTTTCTGAAATCTACTTCAAGAACCTACAATTTATTGCATAAAATCACCTAGTAGTATGCTTTTATTTGCCAGAACACGGGTGACGTGCGCGGGAATCGTTAATGAAAGCTATTGTTATTTAAAATATTTTTAACTATTACTTATTATTGCTCCTAATCTAATACTTACACTATAATTAAATAAAATGAAAATAGTGTGTGCGTGCCTGTGTTAGTTGCGTACCTGCGTTCATTTGTTATTATTATTTGCAATCTTACTATTTGTTATTTTAAGCGCTGTCTTCAGCAGTAGAGGGCATTTTTAATTTATCATATTGCATGTAAGTATGAGAAATTAAAAATACTTTGAGACAAGTAAAGTTCGCAATATCGCTCGCTTGCGCAGACGTCTTACGAACGAGAGCAGGTGTTCCTGTTTTATGTAAGTGTGTTGTGAAAGTTCCCCAAATAGTGTTTAATTATGTTTATGATTTTTTTTTATATATATTTAGGTAAAGGTATGTATTACTATCGGTCAATGCATGTAATTTTGAAATCCTTGATGCCTGAAATAAAGATATTGTATTTATTGTATTAAGTGTTAGTCACATATCGCAGAGCGCGATGCGGGCGTGCGGCTGGAGCTGTGGTTGCGGCTGCTGCGTGCGCTGGGCGGGGCGGGCGGCGTGGCGGGCGGCGGGGCGGGCGGCGGGGCGGGCGGCGTGGCGGCCGCCGCCGCCGCCGCCCTGCGCGACACGCGCGCGCTGCCGCACGCATACGTCGACCTGCTCTACCAATACGGTGAGCCCTCCTCTCCAATCACAGTAAAAAGTTTGTACTTTGATGTGCGATGTGAGTAAAAATGCTGACTAAAATGAGAAATGGATGTATTCTTTCACACACATAAACACAGCGAGTATACATTGGTCGTAGTTGCTTCCTTGTTAATTTATTCCTCGTTATTTTTTCAAAGTTACATTATTAACTTATTGTGTTTAAAGTGAATTAATATGCGTGTGTTAGGTTAGGTTATATGAAATTGCTCAACATTTAATGTAGCAATATTTACAATAACGAAACAGTGTGATAAATAATCAATGTTAAATCAGTATTAGTTACATAGTGTTGGTGTAAGAATATCCACTACCCTATATCATCCCGCGGGTGTCGTAAGAGACGTCAGAGAGAAAAGAGTTCGAAAATGAATAGAATAGAATAGAACCATATTTCTTCAATATAGATTATTATAGTACATAATACTTATTGAAAATCATTTTTTACTTTTACCACTGGTTCGCAAAAAAAACCTCTGTCCTGGGAAGAACCAGCAAGAAACCCAGCGGGACTTTTTTTTAAAAAGCACAATTTACAATATAATATTTTATACAATTGTTATGAAAGCATTTAAAACAGCATGGTAGCGACCACCTCATTCCCAGGTGTTATTATCAGTCATGTACTCCTTAGTAGTATAATAACCCTTACTAGACAATTTTTGCATAATAAATTATTTAAAACTTTTGATAGAACAGGTCTACATATTTTCTGGGACTTTGTTGTAAAAGCGTATTCATTGCCCCATGAATGAGTTACTTACCTTTTGGAGTCGAGTAACTGGTATAACTAACTTGTGCTTGTTCCTAGTATTTATAGAATGTACATCACTATTTTTAATAAAACTATTTTTGTTTTTGTGTACATACAATAAGTTCTCGTAAATATATTGAGAGGCCAAAGTTAATACATTTATTTCTTTAATTTTTTTTGTAAGGGATTCCTTTGGACCTAGGTTATAAATTGCTCTTATGGCTCTCTTTTGCAAAACAAAGATAGTTTCATTTTCAGTCGTAACACCCCATACATAGGCTGCATTAAAAGTATCGGCAATAGCATATTTCCACTGTTCCTGTCATATTAAAATCTTTTTAATTGAAAATTCCTTGGTTTTAAAAATCGAATATCATTTATTTATTTAAAAAAAGATTCTCGGTCTTGTCACAAGGTTTTGTCAAACTTGTTTAGTCGTTGAGAAAATGGGATTGACTCGAGAAAATTCAAGAGCGATGATTTATTATGACTTTCGAAGTGGTTTAACACAAAAACAGTGTGTTGACCGGATGATTTCTGCATTTGGTGATGAAGCCCCATCCAAAACCACAATTTACCGCTGGTTTGCTGAATTTCAACGTGGACGTGTCAAGCTCAGTGATGATCCCCGTCAAAGTCGTCCAAAAACTGCAGTCACCCAAGAAAACGTTGATGCTGTGTGTAAGCTGATTGAGGAAGATCGACATGTGACATACCGCGAAATTCAGGCAACTTTAGACATTGGCATGAGTCAAATACAAATAATCTTGCATGAACAAGAACAAGGTGTAAAAAAGTTTTTTCCCGAAGGATACCGCATTCGCTCTGTAAAGAGCAAAAAGCGGCTCGCGTTACTTGGTGCGTCAGAACTCTCGAAAGATTTTTTTTATAGGATGAGGGTGACAAACGAGCACACAGTCCACCTGATGGTAAGTGGTTACTGCGGCCCATAGACATCTACATCTATCCTCAATTACAAGTCGAAATGTAGATGCGTTGTCACCCGTGAGGACTAAGATGGAATGCCTCATTTACAGTAAAAAGGGCCTCCGGCCACCTGCACTCACCAAGCGAAACGCAGATGTAAACCTCTACTTCACACTGGTTTTCTGTGAGGTCGTGGTACCACCCCGGTTCGAGCCGGCCCATCCGTGAGACAGCAAAAGCTGCCGCGTGGCTCTACCACTGTTAGATTCCACGCAGGATCCTCAAATGCTGTATACAACATCGTATCAGGTGACGAATCCTGGATATACGCGTACGAACCCGAAACAAAAAACCAGTCACGAGTTTGGGTGTTCGAAAATGAGTTAAAGCCAACAAAAATTGTTCGTTCACGGAGTGTTGCAAAACAAATGGTGGCCACGTTTGTCTCCAAAACCGGCCATGTTACGACTATTCCTCTTGAGGGACAAAGAACAGTTAATGCAGAATGGTATGCTAGCATTTGTTTCCCACAGGTCGTTTCTGAACTCCGTAAAGAGAACTGCAACCGCCGCATCATCCTCCATCACGACAATGCGAGTTCTCACACCGCACACAGAACAAAAAAGTTTTTAGAGCAAGAAAACATAGAATTATTAGACGATCCGCCGTACATCCCCGTCCTAAGGCCTAATGATTTCTATACTTTCCCTAAAATAAAGAATAAATTGCCTGGACAGAGATTTTCATCACCTGAACAAGCTGTGGACGCCTACAAAATGGCCATTTTGGAAACCCCAACTTCCGAATGGAATGGTTGCTTCAATGATTGGTTCCATCGTATGGAAAAATGTGTCAAATTTCGCGGAGAATACTTCGAAAAGCAATAAATACATTTTTAAATAGTAATGTTGTGTCACTTCCTTGATTCCCGAAATTTTCAGTGCCGCCCTCGTAGCAAGATTCCATATGACATTATGCTATGTAAATAACTAAAATAAACTAATCTAGCTGTTTCGACACATGTAATGCACCTTATCTTTTTACAGCATATGCTGCAGAACTAAGTTTGCTAGCTAGTTTAGATATATGAGGGCCCCATTGTGGTCAACTGTAATACCGAGAAAAACACTGGATTCAACAAGACCCAGCTCCTCCCCACTTAAAAGCGCACTGATATTCACTTTTTTAACATTAGGTGTAGTGAATTTAATACATTTCGTTTTATTACCGTTCAAAAGCAAATTATTGACGTTAAAACAGAGTACTGCTTTTGATATAGCATTATTTACTTCGTCATATTTCAATAATTGCCTTTTTAGTCGGAAAACCAACGAAGTATCATCAACAAATAATACTATATCACGTTTATTCCCTATCAAGTAAGGTAAGTCATTAATATAAACTAAGAACAGAAAGGGACCAAGAACTGAGCCTTGAGGGACACCCGTAGATACTACCGATCCGGAAGAACTGCATCCATTAGTAACAACTGTATGTGTTCTATTATTTAGATTTGACATTATAAGTTTAAGCGCTGTGTTTTTTAAACCATAATGATGTACCTTCCTGATTAATGTCTCATGTTGATCACAGTCGAAAGCCTTGGAAAGATCACAAAATATACCCAAAGCATCTTCTGAATTTTCCCATGCACAAAAAATATGTTTGATTAGGTCAACACCGGCATCAGTGGTCGGGCGACCCCTTGTAAATCCAAACTGATTGTTATGTAGTAATTTATTTACATTAAAAAACTTAATTAACAATTGATCTAGAATAATTTTTTCAGTAGCTGAGCGTTGGCAGTACAGAAATAGGTCTAAAATTAGTGGGGTCCAATGTACTGCCAGATTTCAATAAAGGTATAACTTTACTATGTTTAATTAACCGGTTCAGTGCGAATGGCACGCTAGGCGTGCCATCGATTATTTTTGCGTTGTTGCGTAAAAATCGTTATAACTCGCTCAAATTGCGTTTTTGGAAAATCTATCCAGAACAAAATATTCATTAATTTGCAAGTAGTTCATGCATGCGGCTTCGTTTCTGGATATTTTGTAAATTTGAAATTTTTAGGGGTTGACAACCTTTTTTTAACTTGTACATGGTACTCTTTTTACTTTGTGGGTTTTCAATCATGTTGTGGAAAAATAGTCTAATAAGTAACAAATAATATCACACATTGAGATCGCTCACAAACTCTAGTTGTAAATAAATTTCTGGAAAACAAGTGTCCTGTTAAAAAAAAACCAATGCGTTTGTCTTATTGTTTAATTTTGCTTAAAATGGTTGAACTGCCGTCGTATTACTATCATATGGCCGAATAGACCTACGAAGTACCATGTGCTCTTGTGATATGGTATAAGGTTTATTTTTGCTTGAAACAGTTTGAAACCGTTCATGCATTAAAAAGTTCGCTAATAAATAGTCATTTGTCAATCTGCCGCCGTTTGTTTCCTTTTGAAAACATTTGTTTTGCTATTCTTACTAATTAGACGTTTTCGAATCGACTTTACTTTTACATTTGTATAACATTAAATAATATTTAACATTTGTAAATATTAATGAATCATAAACCTTATTTTTTTCCAAATTATGGTTCTTGATTGTTTGATATTTACAAATATTATTATTAGGTGAAAATTTAATTTAATAAAAACCAAGGTTTTACAGGGCGATTTAGTTGTACTTACTTATAAAAATAATTTTATTATAAAACAATAAATAGTACAAAAGGTTTGTAATCTCTTCATAAAAAAAGTCACTTTCAATTTCAAAGAAAACACGTAAAAAACACGTAGTTACCCACTAAAACAAGTATCCTTCCATTTGTAACTTATGTTTGATGTCAAATAAACTTAATTAGGTCTAAACAAGTAAAAAAAGCATAAAAAAGAACATTATTTTCACACATGGCTGATGGCACAATAGCCGTGTCATCAATGTCTGTGTCATCAACGCCAGGCGTGTCATGAACTATTTGTTCGCCGCCACAGCTAAAAGTTGTCGAAAATCGGTGCCGCAAGGAATCGGTTAAATCAGGAAACACACCAGATTTGATACTAGCACTGAAAATAATAGCAAGCTGGGGTGCGATCGCATCTATTATAGACGCAATAACTTTAACAGAAATCCCCCATATATCTGCTGTTTTCTTAATATCAATAGTTTTGAAATAATTTACAATATCACCTGATAATATTCTATGAAATGCAAATTCTTTTTTACAGACATTTAGATTTTGTTTGAGTAATGGCTCGGTGACAGCAGGGGAGGAATTGAGTGACTTTGTGGTCAAGATCGGAATGTCCGTAAAATATTGTTTAAAAGCCTTGATCTCATTTCGTCAAATTATTGTTAAAATTTTTTTGAAAGTTTGAGTTGTGTAGTTTCATCTTGCCAGTTTCACTATTGATTATACTCCAAGACATTTTAATTTTATTAGGTGCATTCTTAATTTTGTTTCTTAAATATAAAGACTTGGCTGCGCAACACACTCTTTTAAATATTTTGAAATAATTTTTTTACATATTCTCTAAATGAAACACTATGATTATATGTATAATCTTTCATTGTAAAGGTCATACAACTTTTGTCTACTCCTATGGATTCCTACTGTCGTCCACTCATTAAACGATTTGCGACTATTTAAAGAGTGTGTTTTAGAAGTAAATGTTTTATTAAATTCAAGACTTATTAGTTTAAATAAAGATCTATATAAATAGTTAGTATTGTTTTTTTTTTTATGGAAGAAAAGGCAGCTTTTTCACTTATATTACTTCTAAATCTCTAAGCCATGTTCATTTCTTGGAACATGCACAACTTTCTTAACTTTCTGTTTTTTGTGCATGTAAGACAGCGAGACCAGAAGTACTCCAAGTAAGTCCACAGTAATCAGAACTTAAATTTTGAATAATTAATTTATGTAAGGTCTTAACAATATTAAAAGGTTAAAAATATTATCTATACAAGTTGCACTAGGCCTGCAATACGTGTTGGGATAGAAGACACTCTTTCTAATAACGGCTAAAAATAACTGCGGTTGTCAGCCCGCATGCCAAGTGTGGCAACTATGTCAAATATCCCCCTATGAGACAATCTACGAGGGCGGCACTGAAAATTTCGGGAATCAAGGAAGTGACACAACATTACTATTTAAAAATGTATTTATTGCTTTTCGAAGTATTCTCCGCGAAATTGACACATTTTTCCATACGATGGAACCAATCATTGAAGCAACCATTCCATTCGGAAGTTGGGGTTTCCAAAATGGCCGTTTTGTAGGCGTCCACAGCTTCTTCAGGTGATGAAAATCTCTGTCCACGCAATTCATTCTTTATTTTAGGGAAAGTATAGAAATCATTAGCCCTTAGGTCGGGGCTGTACGGCGGATGGTCTTATAATTCTATGTTTTCTTGCACTAAAAACTCTTTTGTTCTGTGTGCGGTGTGAGAACTCGCATTGTCGTGATGGAGGATGATGCGGCGGTTGCAGTTCTCTTTACGGAGTTCAGAAACGACCTGTGGCAAACAAATGCTAGCATACCATTCTGCATTAACTGTTCTTTGTCCCTCAAGAGGAATAGTCGTAACATGGCCGGTTTTGGAGACAAACGTGGCCACCATTTGTTTTGCAACACTCCGTGAACGAACAATTTTTGTTGGCTTTAATTCATTTTCGAACACCCAAACTCGTGACTGGTTTTTTGTTTCGGGTTCGTACGCGTATATCCAGGATTCGTCACCTGATACGATAGTATATACAGCATTTGAGGATCCTGTGTGGAATCTTTCGAGAGTTCTGACGCACCAAGTAACGCGAGCCGCTTTTTGCTCTTCACAGAGCGAATGCGGTATCCATCGAGAAAACAACTTTTTTAAACCTAATTGTTCATGCAAGATTATTTGTATTTGACTCATGCCAATGTCTAAAGTTGCCTGAATTTCGTGGTATGTCCCATGTCGATCTTCCTCAGTCAGCTTACGCACAGCATCAACGTTTTCTTGGGTGACTGCAGTTTTTGGACGACCTTGACGGGGATCATCACTGAGCTTGACACGTCCACGTTGAAATTCAGCAAACCAGCGGTAAATTGTGTTTTTGGACGGGGCTTCATCACCAAATGCAGAAATCATCCGGTCAACACACTGTTTTTTGTTAAACCACTTCGAAAGTCATAATAAATCATTGCTCTTGAATTTTCTCGAGTCAATTCCATTTTCTCAACGACTAAACAAGTTTGACAAAACCTTGTGACAAGACCGAGAATCTTTTTTTAAATAAATAAATGGTATTCGATTTTTAAAACCAAGGAGTTTTCAATTAAAAAGATTTTAATATGACAGGAACAGTGGAAATATTCCATTCCCGATACTTTTAGTGCAGCCTATGTATAGAGCAAGTCTATGTTCAGCAGTGAACTTCAGTAGGCTGTAACGGTAACTGTAATTGCATAGTCCGTTTTGAATTGTCATTGTTCATATGGCCCGTGCATTGTAAATAGTGCTCTGATTAATCACTTGCTCTATAACATATACTAAGTGAGAGAAATGTAAATGTAGGGACAATGAAAGTATGGTGGTGCAGGTGTAATGGTGCGCGCGGGCGGGCTGTGGGAGCAGCTGGTGCTGCTGCTGGAGCTGGAGGCTGCCATGAACTTCCCGCGCACCGCCTTCCCGCCACCGCGCGACGCTGCGCTGTGTCGTGAGCGTGAGCGCCGTCTGCGCAGCCTGGAAGACAAGGTCTTCGACAACACACATAAATATAATTATTTCAGTCCTTCATAAGTCCACTGCTAAACATAGGTCTCCCCCAGCAATGCCACAAAGCACGGCCCTGAGCCACCTGCATCCATACACTTGCTGCATGTGGATATCCGCAATAAATAATGAGGATATCCGTAGTAAAACTAGAGTGATAGAAATAAGTCAGTCGACGGATTCAACTCGGCTGAGCAGCGTTCGGGAAATTAACTAAGTTATACCTCAAAACCTGAAAACGAGATTGTACAACCACTGTGTGTTGCCAGTGATGATTTATGGATCTGAGACGTGGTCTTTCACGGCTGGCCGTAGAGGACGCTCAAAGTCGCTCAGCGAGCTTATGGAGAGGGCTATGCTCGGGGTTTCTCTGCGTGATAAACTTTGAAATGAGGATATCCGCAGTAGAACCAGTGATCAACATAGCCCAACGGATTAGTAAGCTGAAGTGGTAATGGGATGGCCATATAGCTCGAAGAACTGACAACAAATGGGGAAGAAAGGTTTTAGAGTGGCAGCATGGTACCGGTAGGCGAGGTGTAGGGCGGCCACCCATTACATGGAGTGACAATCTCGTAAGACATGCAGGAAACACTTCAAAGAAGTTATTCTAAGAAGTTTACTTTTCTTTTCAATTAACGTACTTCTAAGAATTCTGTATATGTATATTCATTCTCCAGCTAGAGTTCTTATGCAATATTGGTTTAATCTTTTAATAGTCCACAGCTGGACGTGTTAGACGCCTCGCCAATTATATGTGGTAGAGCTACGCTGCAGCTATATTGTGGTTGTAGCACGAATGGGTCGTCTCGGCCGGAGTATGATTACGTTTTCACAGAATATTAGCGGAAATAACATCTTAATGCTGCTGTGTTTTGAACGTTTTGATTAACAGTGGTAGAGCCACGCGGCAGCTTTTGCTGTCGCACGGATGGGCCGGCTCGAACCGGGGTGGTACCACAACCTCACAGAATACCAGTGTGAAGTAGAAGTTTACATCTGCGTTTTGCTTGGTGAGTGCAGGTGGCCGGAGGCCCTTTTTACTGGAAATGAGGCATTCCATCTTAGTCCTCACGGGTGACAACGCATCTGCATTTTGATTCGCAAACGAGGATAGATGTAGTCTATGGACCGAAGCAACCACTTACCATCAGGTGGACTGTGTGCTCGTTTGTCACCCTTATCCTATAAAAAAAACAGAAAATCTTTTTACGGGATATGAGACATTACACCTTTGTCCTCAGGGGTGACAACACATCTGTATCCATTCAACATTAGGTGGATTCTGTGTTTGTATGCTTTCCTTATTCTATAAAAAAGAAAAGAGAATAAAACTTGTGTATTTCACTCATTGTAGAATTTTTAGATCATTCTCTCGCAGATTAAATCATATAGATGTATAAATTTGTCTCTTTTTAGTGTTGCTTTTTCGTTTGATCGAGTTGCAAATGACAATGATTATAAAGTAGTTTTTACATGAAAATGTGCATTGGCAGGCGATCGAGAGCGGGCTGCCGCTGAATGCCGTGTGGGTGCGCGTGGAGCGAGCGCGCGCCGCCGCGCATTGGCGGCCGGCGGAGCGCGGGGGGCACGGCGGGGGGGACGGCGGGGCGGACGGCGGGGGGGACAGCGAGGGGGAGCAGGCGGACGCCGCGGACCCGCAGCGCGCGCCGCTGCCGCACGACGTGGCCGAGCTGCTGCAGCCGGTCGCCGACGCGCACCAGCTGTGGCGCCTCTCCGTGCGCATGCTCATGCTCGCCAAGGTACACCACAAACTACTCCATGCCTACGCATCCCACGAGACCTATCACGAGTTATGTGACACTTGTACCGGCTAAACGCCATGCTGTTCCAAATTTGCCGCATATTGGTAGGGCCTCGGAAACGCTTTCGCATACAACCGAGGCCGCTCTATGACGGCACCTTCTCAAGAAAGGACTACATAACCGTTTCAAGTTAGCTTCGGGGCCTTCAACTTCACGCTTATAATCAATATTCTGACCCGCTACTGTGTCCATCAAAATAATCGATTAATTTCATACACCTATTTACAATATTCTTCTTGTCTAATTGGTCTCACCTTAATTTTGAACTAATACCAGAAATGCATAGATACGATATTTCATGTTACGTTAAATGTTTTGTCAATTTTTTTTTTTAAATACTGTACAAGTTTTCGTACATATATATATATAATACTCTAGGAAAACAAGTTATAAAAAAATATGGGCCTATTATTTCTTAACAGGGGCCAAATGACGGTCGGGTGCAATAAAAGTATTAGTTCTTGAAAAATGTTTAATATTTCAAAACAAATGGTACAAACAGTTTCACGTGTAATTTATTAAGTTATTAACATTATAGCAAATGTTCGAACTGCTTGCCACCAGCATTAATACATGCACGACATCGCCTTAAAAATGATCGTTTTATTTGTCTTGCATATCTTCTGCTATTAATGTAATCAGCAGCCTGAGTGATATTTCGACGAAGCTTGTCCAATGTCACAATGGGTTTTGAGTAGACCCTGTTTTTAAGACAACCCCAATAGAAGAAGTCCAGGGGGTTCAAATCGGGTGAACGGGGTGGCCATAAGATAGGACCAAGTCGCCCGATCCAACGCCCTGGATACTCTTGATTTAAATATTCTAGCACAGGACGGGCATAATGTGCTGGGCAACCATCATTTTGGAACCACATGTTTTGAAGATCACTTAAGGGCACGTCGTTTAACAATTCTTGCAAGTCATTTTGTAAAAAGTTTAAATAACTATTGCCATCTAAGTTTCCTTGTAACTCAAAGGGCCCAATTACTTTTCCATTTAATATGCCGGTCCATAGGTTAACCTTGAATTGATATTGGGATTTGTCTTGTCTCATCAAGTGTGGATTTTCATTACTCCAACTATGTAGGTTGGGAAGATTTAAATACCCATCTTTCTTGCACGTTGTTTCATCCGACCATAGAATTTTGTCTAGGAAGTGGGGATCTTCACTGTGCCTTTGCAGCATTACACGGCAAAATGTGACCCGTAGCGGATAGTCCCGCGGTAATAACGTCTGCACACGCCTGTAGTGATATGGGTGAAGCTTGAGACGTTTTAATATTCGATGTGCAGAACTTTTCGGGATTCCTGTAGCTTCTTCTATGGCACGTACCGAAGTAGTCGAGTCATTTTCTATCTCATTGAGAACTTCTTCATCACGATCCAATCTAGGTCTTCCAGCGCTTCTCCTATTGGATGGCATACGACCCTCCGAAAACGCTTGATGCACAATAATAAACACTCGATAATCAGGACATTTTTGAGCATTTGAGTATCTTTCTCGATACAGTCTGCTAGTAGCGTTAGCATTACATCGGCATTCTCCATAGATTAAATGCATATTAGCGTATTCCTGTGGTGTGTACGGTTGCGACATGTTAAACGCCAAACAGTCCAAAATGCGCCAGAACTCTAAATCACAAAACACACAATCGTAGTCCAAGATAATGCCAGGTCAGTTCAGTTTGCAGATAACTTCCAGTCCAAATAATGCCAGGTCAGTTAAGTTTGCAGGTCGATTCCAGTCCAAAAAGCCAAGTCAAAAGTCGATAGTATGTACGAGGGCCACGTAAGTTGAATTGGGAACGGTGCGCAGTAAACAAAGGAGCAGAGCGTACTGAACCGACTTGCTGAGAATAATAACAGCTTTTCTACCTGCCCTGTTGTTGTCTCTTTTTAACGTAAATATCTCTATCTATCTATCTCTCTCTAACATCTAAAGTATTAATGCCCCATTCGAATTCCTAGAAATTGTAACAGGAACCCATTTTGGGCATGTAGTAAAAGTGATTACTGACAATTACAATTTAAGGAATTTGGCCCCTGTTTAGAAAGAATAGGCCCATATTTTTTTATAACTTGTTTTCCTAGAGTATTATACCATTTTGGAATGTTGGTTAGTTGCGTCAATTTTTAAAAAAACTTGCCATACTAGTGTTCATACTTTTTTTTACACCACGATAAGTTAAATTTGGTTAAAAGTAAACGTCTTCAAAAAATTTAGGGAATAAAATAGGTTTCATTAATTTTCGTGATAAAAGAAGAGTTATTCTGGAGTTTTTAAGAATTGTAGTAGATAGCAGTACTATTCAGGTTGCCTATAAAAAAAAAAAGAAAAAAATATTTAAAAAATTGTGGTCATGGTAGTGAAAAATATCATAAACGGTCTCAATTTCTGAAGAATTTCATTTTTTTTATATAACTTAAAATATAATTGGGATATTTTTTTTTCTTTTTTTCCCCGATTAGTCCGGGGCAGGTCTATCCTCCGGTGTTGGCTTATCGTTGAATTTTGGGACACGTTGTATATATATATATATATATTCTTCACGCACTATCCCTGACGGGGTAGCCAGAGAGAACAGATCGCCAAGTGTCACGATCCTTACATACCTCTTTCGCTTCTTTCAGATTCATTATCTTTTTCATACATGCACGTCTATATATATATATAAATATATATCTATATATATATATATATATATATATATATATATATATATATAAATATAAATAATTGAAAATGAAGATGAAGTGCTGAGAGAATTAAGATTGGATCCTGGTATAAGTCAACGCCAAATATCCCGTAATCTCGGGATTCCAAGGTTGACGGTGCAACAAATCATTAAAAGAAACAAATATTACACCTACCACGTGCAAAGAGTGCAAGCTTTGCTGCCCGGTGACTATGAACCTAGAGTGAGGTTTTGCAGAAAGATGCTAAGATACCACAGAGAGGATCCGCAGTTCTTCAACAAGGTATTATGGACGGATGAGTCAAATTTTAGAGGAATGGGAGTATTAAATATCCACAACCTACATTTTTACTCCAGAGTGAACCCCCATATCATAAGAAATGATCGATTCCAGCATCTGTTTGGTATAGACATGTGGGCTGGTATAATTGGCCAGCTGTAGGTGCTGCATGAAATGCCAGCAAGGCTGAATGGTGCTCTGTATTTAAATTTTTTACAAAATAATTTAAACCGAATTCTTAACGAAGCTGAGATTCCAGAAGCAAGAATAGCAGAAATGTGGCTGCAACACGACGGCGCCCTGCCTCACTACGCTCGAGCATTTCGAGATCATTTGAAAGAGCGCTTCCCCAACCGGTGGATTGGTCGAGGCGGACCTATTGCGTGGCCACCCCGGTCGCCCGACTTAAATCCATTAGGTTTTTTTCTTTGGGGCTATTTTAAAGAAATAGTTTATCAAGGAGAGAACAATAGCGAACAAGAATTACGACAAAAGCTCGAGTTTGCTAGGGTGCAAGTTATTAACAACATAGGTGCATTCCGTAGGTAATGTAGGAATATTATTAGACGGTGCAGATTATGTATTATGATCAGAGGTAGGAATTTTGAGCATTTATTGTAGAATGTTTTGTTTTATTAAAACAATTATTTCACAATCGTTGTTTTGTTTTTTCGTCCTGGAAAGATATTAGAGCCACTCATGGCCATGTGTAATACCTTTTCAGAATCCCTATTAAATGCGCCAAAACTTGTAATACAGGGTCACTTTTCTGTAGAGTATTCTTTTTCCACAGTGGTGTCCGAAGTAAATAAAAAGTTATGAAATGAGAAAAAAAAATCCGTAAAACTTAATATTTTCTTTAACACACCCAATAAACAACCATAAATAGTACGAGTATGTCTAACGCAAGCAATCATCTTTACCAATATATGTATATATATATATATATATATATATATATATATATATATATATATATATATATATATATATATACGGCGCGACCCAGCCTTTCGTGACAAATATGTCGAGTTCATGCGCGAGTATCAAGAGCTGGGTCACATGTCACCGTCCAACTTTGAATGGCGTTCACAGGAGCACTACTTTCTCCCTCACCATGCGGTCTTGAGGACCCCTGAGAGTAAGATTCGGGTAGTTTTTGACGGCTCCGCCCCCACATCAAGTGGTGTGTCCCTGAACCAGTGTTTTCACTCTGGTCCTAAACTGATCAATGACATATCCGACATCTTGACCCAATTCCGTCGACACCAAGTGGTTTTTGTAGCTAACATTCGGATGATGTTTTGACAATCAGTGGTCCATCGTGATGACCGTCGATATCAGTTGATATTGTGGCGCGAGAAGCCCAGCGATCCTATACAGGTGTTTGAGTTGAACACTACCACCTATGGACTCCGGTCCAGCCCGTACATCGCCATGTGAACCCTCCTTGAACTCGCTGAGAGAGAGCGCCTAAGATACGCTCGGGGAGCTTCTATTTTGGAGACTTCGGTCTACATGGACGACATTTGTACGGGCGCCTCCACCGTCGAGGAGGCTCTTGTCTTGCGAGATAAATTAATTGCCATCCTGAAATCCGGAGGTTATGAGTTGCGCAAGTGGTTGTCGAATTCCCCTCATACTTTGAAGGACCTCCCAGGAGAGGATCAACAAGACCCTCATCTGTTCGAGCACCCTGAAAATCCTAATTTGTTGACTGTGCTGGGCATTCAATATCAGCCTGTTCAGGACACCTTCACGTATCGAGTAAAACTTGATCCCCCTCCCAAAGCATGGACCAAGCGCTCCGTGCTGTCTACGTAGCTCGCACCTTCGATCCTAATGGATGGATCACCCCGGTCATCTTTTCGGCTAAGTGCTTTCTTCAGAAGCTCTGAATGTCCGGGTTGGGTTGGGACGAGCCTATTAGCGGAGCCCTCTTGCGAGAGTGGCTCTCCATGGTCTCCTCTCTTTCGTACATCAACCGGGTCGCCATGTCAAGGTGCTTCCTTCCTCTAGGCAAGTGCCGGGCTGTCCTACATGGGTTTTGCTACGCCTCTGAGAAAGGCTATGCTGCTGTCGTATATTTGCGGACTGTGAGCTCTTCTGGTCACACTGCAGTCCATCTCGTACTTGCTAAAAGCAAGGTTGCTCCCATTAGGTCCCGCTTAACTATCCCTAAATTGGAAATGTCCGGAGCCGCTCTTCTCTCGCGGCTCCTCAACCACGTTCACTCGTCCCTGAAGCTTGTAATCGATATTACGGCCGTCTACGCATGGTCGGACAGTGAGATAGTACTTTGTTGGCTCAGAGCTGCACCTCACAATCTTGAGGTCTTTGTGGCGAACCGCGTGTCTCAAATCCAGAGTTCTGAGACTTCTCTAAACTGGAGACATGTGCCAGGGGAGTTGAATCCCGCAGACTGCGCTTCTCGTGGCTGTGAGGCCCCCTCGCTGGTTGACCACTCACTGTGGTGGGGTCCCGGTTGGTTATCTGAGTCTCAGTCATTCTGGCCCCAGGGAAATTCTCTGAACCTACCGAATTGCGGGGCCTACGAGCCCGAGTAGGAGTGGACAAGAATAAGCCCACTCGGGATCTCTCTCTCTTCTGGAACGGTACAGCTCTCTCGATAAGCTCTTAGGAGTGACTGCTTGGTTGCGCCGCTTTGTCCGCAATTCGAGAGACCCGTCCAACCGACTCTGATTGCATTTTGTCCCCTAGCGAGCGTCGTGAAGCTTTGATGCATTGGACCCGTATGGTCCAAACGGAGCATTTTGAGCCCGTTATTGAAAACTTGAAGCGTGGCTCCGTTATCAAGGGCGCTCTGGCCTGCCTGAACCTCTTTCTGGACGACGCTGGGATGCTGCGCGTTGGTGGACGTTTGAGAAATTCTCAACTGCCGTACGGGTCTTGACACCCGTTACTACTCCCCAAGGACGGCGCCTTTGTCCGCTTGCTGGTAACCCACCATCATATTAAGAACGCCCACGCTGGGTACTGGTGCCGGGCGCGTTCGCATAAGGCTTATCTTTGCGTCTTCGTGTGCCTCTCCACTAAGGCCGTTCACTTGGAACTTGTAAGTGCCCTCAGCATGGAAGCCGTCTTGGCCACGCTGGGCCGTTTCGTATCGCGGCGCGGTTTGCCGGACTTGATCCAGTCGGACTGCGGAACGAATTATAAGGGCACGGATAGGTATATAAAGGAGGTCGTCGAATTTCTGTCCAGCCACCGGACTTGTTTAGGCAATGCTATGTCAAAAAGGGGCATCCAGTGGAAATTCGACCCTCCGGCGTGTCCCCACTGGGGCGGTATTTTTGAGGCGGTGGTTAAAGTTGCAAAAACGCATCTCCGTCGCGTTATTGGTGAAACTATTTTGACATTTGAGGAGCTCGCCACTGTATTCTGTAAAATTGAGGCGGTACTCAACTCTCGGCCCCTCTGTCCCCTCTCATCCGACCCGAATGATTTGGAGGTTCTAACCCCAGGACACTTCCTGATTGGCCAGCCGCTTAATGCCCTGCCCGAGTACCCCTTCAGGGAAACGAACTCTTCGCGGTTGAGCAGATTTGTCCTGCTGCAACAGATGACTCAGAGTTTTTGGCACCGATGGTCTCTGGAGTACCTACATCTTTTGCAGCAGCGCATTAAGTGGTCTGACAAGACGGATCCTCCTCGGGTTGGAGACCTCGTGTTGGTTAAAGAATCCAACGCTTTGCCTTTGTATTGACGCCGTGGGTGCATTATTAAGATGTCGTATGCATCGGATGGGGTGCCTAGGGTGGCCGAGGTTTTGGTCGGAGATTCGGTCTTGCAACGTGCCGCCGCGACTTTGTTCCGTTTGTCAATCTACTCGTGGACATAATTCTTTATGTCCGGGGCAGGGGTTTGTTTAGGCAAAATATTAAACATTTGAAAAGTGAACTGTCACCCAGAGGGGTAGGCAGAGACTACGGACTTCCATTTGGCGCGATCCTGACACACCTCTCTCGCCTCCTTTACATCCATATATCTACGCATACACGCTTAATCGACGAGCGTGTATGCGTGTACTTTATCTATGTTTTCATTAATTGCTCCGCATGCATTTAGCGTAGCTAGACGGTCTTCTGTAAATCACTTCTCGCCCGTCCGGGAGATTAAACGTGACGGGTTGCGAAACCCGTTACTGGTTTTACTGTCAGAAATTTTTCGCAACTCTGCCCCATTAAAAGACCGTCGGAATTGGGCCATTTGTTACTTTTTGGCTCATGGCGCTATCAGACGACGAAAAGCCCGTCTGTTTTTTCAGCTTTGTCGTTCGATTAGCGCCATCTGGGGGACACGTGTAGGGTGGGCCTAGTTCTAGGTGATCGACGTCTACGGACGTGGCTCCTCTCCCCAATGATTGGTTGAACCGTTTAAATTGATGTAAAAAATAAATAAATAATACTGTTGATGAGAGAGCTACGTCCTAATGTGATATGGGGGCAGGTGCCGCTGCTAGGCGGCGCCGGCTGGTCGGCGCGTGACGAGCTGAGCGAGTGCGGCGAGTGCGGGGAGTGCGGCGAGGAGCTGCTGCCGCTGCTGGGCGAGGCGCGCCTGCTGCCGCGCGCGCTCGCTGCGCACGCGCCCGCCGCGCTCGCGCAGCGCCTGCTCGCGCTCTGCCTCGACCCGCCGCACTACTTCACCGACGACCACGGTCAGTGCAGTATCCACATTAAGTTTGTGCATTTTACGGGAGGAACCTAACTACGATTAGCGCCATATTGCAATATTATAGAGTTGAGTGCATATGTACTATGAATTTTATTCTCCTTTAAAATTCTACACAAAATATGATACCTATAAGAAAACAATAAATACATAACATTTATCGTTTTCTTATAGGTATCATACGAGGGCGGCATTGAAAATTTCGGGAATCAAGGAAGTGACACAAAATTACTATTTAAAAATGTATTTATTGATTTTCGAAGTATTCTCCGTGAAATTTGACACATTCGGAAGTTGGGGTCTCCAAAATGGCCGTTTGTTTTTCTTCAGGTGATGCAAATCTCTGTCCACGCAATTTATTCTTTATTTTAGGGAAAGTATAGAAATCATTAGGCCATAGGTCGGGGCTGTACGGCGGATGGTCTAATAATTCTATGTTTTCTTGCTCTAAAAACTCTTTTTGTTCTGTGTGCGATGTGAGAATTCGCATTGTCGTGATGGAGGATGATGCGGCGGTTGCAGTTCTCTTTACGGAGTTCAGAAACGATCTGTGGCAAACAAATGCTAGCATACCATTCTGCATTAACCGTTCTTTGTCCCTCAAGAGGAATAGTCGTAACATGGCCGGTTTTGGAGACAAACGTGGCCACCATTTTTTTTTGCAACACTTCGTGAACGAACAATTTTTGTTGGCTTTAACTCATTTTCGAACACCCAAACTCGTGACTGGTTTTTTGTTTCGGGTTCGTACGTGTATATCCAGGATTCGTCACCTGATACGATGTTGTATACAGCATTTGAGGATCCTGCGTGGAATCTTTCGAGAGTTCTGACGCACCAAGTAACGCGAGCCGCTTTTTGCTCTTCACAGAGCGAATGCGGTATCCATCGGGAAAACAAATTTTTTACACCTAATTGTTCATGCAAGATTATTTGTATTTGACTCATGCCAATGTCTAAAATTTTGGAGTTGAGGAAGGAGAATTAACATACTTTGAGTTGCAATAAAAGGTTATGCATATATTAAAAAATCAAATGAAAATTGATATACAAGGCTTTGAACTTGAATCAGTAAGGAGGCTCGGTAAAAGAGGAATTAATATTAGACCTGTTGCTGTAGCTGTAACTACGCTAGGAAAAAAAAATTTAATATTGAAAAATAAAAAACAGCTTAAAGGATCGAACATCTACGTAACAGAAGAATATCCAGAAAGAGTATTAAAAATTAGAAATAATCTTAAAGCTCAACTACAACACGAAATAGAGAAAGGGGACGTGGTTTACATAAAATACGACAAACTCATAATAAATGAAAAAAATTGATGTACACCCAAATAAAAGACCACTCTCTTTATCACCACTGTCACCACAACATACAACCAATCTGCATGTTACTCCATTAAATTCTGAAAAAGATTCTAGAAACAGTGAAAATATAAGAATCAGTAAGAAACATAGATCTAGCCATAAACAAATAACATCGTATTATTGTAAAGATAACAATAAAGAATCCCGTAATGAACGCTCTACAGATATATGAAAAGTACAGGCCCCCTCCAGACAATATTTTAAAATAATGAACCAAAATCAATATAATGCTCGGAATCACTCTCCCAATACGGTTGGTCACCGCGGGAGCAGTAGACCAAAACCCTCCATCCATAAAGTCAAAATAAATAGCGAAAACAATATTGAAATACATGTTGCCACATTTAATGTAAGATCTTTAGTCGGAGATGGTCGCCAAGAAGAACTAGACTATGCCCTTAGATACATAAAATGGGACATTATAGGCTTAGCTGAAGTAAAAAAGGAAGAGACTAAAATTTTAGAATATGAACAATATATACTTATCCATACAGGGGTGAAGAGCGGTAAAAATGGAGTCGGATTTATAATTAAAAGAAAATGGAGAGGAAATATATTCAACTACATAAGTATATCTGATAGAGTCGACGTCTAGACATGAAGTTTGACCAAAAAAAAAAATTAAGTTTAATCCAAGTTTACGCACCTACATATAAGGCTAAAGAAAGCGAAATTCACCTCTTTTACTCAGATATACTAAAAGCCCTACAAAACTCATCAACATCTACAATGATAATGGGCGATTTTAATGCCAAAATTGGACAACCAACGCCCGAAGACAGAAATAGTATGGGACCTTGGGGCTTTGGTGACAGAAATGAACGGGGTGAGCTACTAATTCAATTTTGCTTAGAGAATCAATTTAAAATAAGTAGTACATATTTCAAGAAAAAATTAAAGAATAGATGGACTTGGATAGCACCCAATGGCAGAACGCGTAACGAAATTGACTTCATTCTTACAAAAGATATAAGAGAAATGACACACCTAGAAATAATAAATACAACCTATCCGTCAGACCACAGCCTTGTACGTGCATGCGTCAATATTAAAACTAAAGTAAAAAAGGGCAGAAAAAAATTTTATACTCCAAAAAGACAGTTAACACCAAGTGAAAAAGAATTCCTCAACGGCAGGTTTACAGAGTTATTAATTAATAATAAAGGAAAGGAAAACTTGCAAGAAAACTACAGAAAGCTCACTAACACAATAGAAGAATGTATAAAAAAGCTGCTAAAACACATAAAGAAAAATTCCAATTTTGTCAAGATATAAAGGAACTCATTAAAGAAAGAACAAAACTGAAAAGTAAAACAAAAAAGACCAAAGAAGAAAAAAAATGTTATCCAAACTTTACCTAAAACTAAAAAAAATATTAAGAAAAAAAAATTAGACTACCATTTAAAAATATTAGAAGAAGATTTATTACAAAAAGGCTCTACAAAAAATGCACAA
The DNA here is from genome assembly GCA_033319125.1 of Parnassius glacialis. NCBI lineage: Eukaryota > Metazoa > Arthropoda > Insecta > Lepidoptera > Papilionidae > Parnassius > Parnassius glacialis. Next base: position 45,716,581 of record JAVANC010000009.1, read on the forward strand.
AAACGACTCACATTATCCAAGGAGTGGATTACCTCACTAAAAGCAAATGATACTGGCAAAACTACAAATAGAGAACACCTCTTAAAATAGCTACTGACTTATAAAAACTTATACAAAAGTCATAACATCAACAATAACAGTACGGGTGAATTAATTAATAATGGTTGTAATGAGGACATAAATGATCGTATTCCGCCACTTCGACCGTGCGAGATAGGTCATGCCATAAAAAATCTTAAAAGTGCAAAAAGCTCAGGAGAAGATAGTATTTCAAATGATGTTCTGAAAGCGATAAATGAACCCATCACACCGATATTAACAAATATTTTCAATGACATACTTGACCTCAATCAAATACCAGAAAAATGGGCAAAATCTACTATAATTTTATTACACAAGAAAGGCGATCAATTAAATATTAACAACTACAGACCTATGTCCTTATTGCAAACAATTTATAAAGATTTCACAAGCATATTACTTAACAGACTCAAACCCAAATTAGACTATATGCAGCCAAGAGAACAAGCTGGTTTTCGTCCAAAATTTTCTACAATGGATTACATCTTTGTTTTGACTCAGATAATGGAAAGATATGAAGAATATAACAAAACTCTCTACATTGCATTTATTGATTACTCAAAAGCTTTCGACTTTATTTACCATGACTCACTTTGGTTGGCATTAGAATCTCATGGTATACATAACCAGTATATAAAAGTACTGAAAGAAATTTATAGTCGAACTACAGCAACAATAAAAATGGAGAGACCAGGACAGCCATTTAAAATCGAGAGAGGGGTGAGACAGGGGGACCCAATCTCACCTAATCTATTTACTTGTGTATTAGAGTACATTTTCTCAAAACTTGACTGGGACAGACGAGGCATTAACATTAACGGAGAAATTTTGAGTCATCTACGTTTTGCAGATGACATTATCATATTGAGCGAAAATCACGAAGATCTTATATATACGGTTCAGTCTTTAGACATAGAAAGCAGAAAATGTGGCCTACAAATGAACCCAGATAAAACTTGTATATTGACAAATAGCACGAAAATGCCTATTCAGGTTCAAAACCAACAAATCAGATATGTAAACGAATATATTTATCTTGGGCAAAATGTTTCCTTTCACAACTTAACAATTACGGAAGTAAATAGAAGAATTAAATTGGCATGGAACAAATATTGGTCATTAAAACATATTTTCAAGGCAAAACTACCAACTATATTAAAAAAGAAAGCGATGGATACTACTGTACTCTCAACTTTATTATACGGATGTCAAAATTGGGCTCTCACAAAGAAAATAATATCTAAACTACAAGTTTTCCAACGAGCAACGGAACGCAGCATGCTTAACATAAAACTAAGACAACGACATAGGAATAGCGATATACGAAGAAGAACAAACATCATAGACGCGGCCAAATTGGCGTGCCAACTGAAGTGGCGATGGGCGGGTCATGTGGCAAGAGTCAGTGATGGGACATGGACTGAACGGGTGCTTCATTGGTACCCGCGTGATGCGACGCGCTCGTGCGGCCGGCCACGGGCTCGCTGGTGCGACGACATTGTAGAGGTGGCAGGAGCAACGTGGACCAGGCTAGCGGCAGACAGAACCTCATGGAAAAGGATGGAGGAGGCCTTCACCCGGAAATGGGTATCCCAATATTAATAATAATTAATATAATAAATTATGTCTATTTCATGTTTGTAGCCAAATTCGTTTGATCAATATTAACTAAAATTTTATTATTTTTAATTATATATTATATGACGAAAATCAACTAAAAGAAAAAAGAGAATTGACATTTACATAAATATAAAATGGTTTATTTACTGAAACATTCTTTATAATCAAAAGTTAATTTTGTAACTTGAATTTGAACTTTTTTTATTTGAAATTAGCACTGATAACATGACATTTAGTGAAGGAAACAATATTGCATGAATCATAATAATATTGTAAATTGTAAATTATTTCTCTAATATGGACTGTGTATGAAAATTGGGAAATAAATGGCTATTATTATTATTATCATATGAGGGCGGCACTGAAAATTTCGGGAATCAAGGAAGTGACACAAAATTATTATTTAAGAATGTATTTATTGCTTTTCGAAGTATTCTCCGTGGAATTTGACACATTTTTCCATACGATGGAACCAATCATTGAAGCAACCATTCCATTCGGAAGTTGGGGTCTCCAAAATGGCCGTTTTGTAGGCGTCCACAGCTTCTTCAGGTGATGAAAATCTCTGTCCACGCAATTCATTCTTTATTTTAGGGAAAGTATAGAAATCATTAGCCCTTAGGTCGGGGCTGTACGGCGGATGGTCTTATAATTCTATGTTTTCTTGCACTAAAAACTCTTTTGTTCTGTGTGCGGTGTGAGAACTCGCAGTGTCGTGATGGAGGATGATGCGGCGGTTGCAGTTCTCTTTACGGAGTTCAGAAACGACCTGTGGCAAACAAATGCTAGCATACCATTCTGCATTAACCGTTATTTGTCCCTCAAGAGGGATAGTCGTAACATGGCCGGTTTTGGAGACAAACGTGGCCACCATTTTTTTTGCAACACTCCGTGAACGAACAATCTTTGTTGACTCTAACTCATTTTCGAACACCCAAACTCTTGACTGGTTTTTTGTTTCGGGTTCGTACGCGTATATCCAGGATTCGTTACCTGATACGATGTTGTATACAGCATTTGAGGATCCTGCGTGGAATCTTTCGAGAGTTCTGACGCACCAAGTAACGCGAGCCGCTTTTTGCTCTTCACAGAGCGAATGCGGTATCCATCGGGAAAACAACTTTTTTACACCTAATTGTTCATGCAAGATTATTTGTATTTGACTCATGCCAATGTCTAAAGTTGCCTGAATTTCGCGGTATGTCACATGTCGATCTTCCTCAATCAGCTTACGCACAGCATCAATGTTTTCTTGGGTGACTGCAGTTTTTGGACGACTTTGACGGGGATCATCACTGAGCTTGGCACGTCCACGTTGAAATTCAGCAAACCAGCGATAAATTGTGGCTTTGGATGGGGCTTTATCACCAAATGCAGAAATCATCCGGTCAACACACTGTTTTTGTGTTAAACCACTTCGAAAGTCATAATAAATCATCGCTCTTGAATTTTCTCGAGTCAATTCCATTTTCTCAACGACTAAACAAGTTTGACAAAACCTTGTGACAAGACCGAGAATCTTTTTTTAAATAAATAAATGGTATTCGATTTTTAAAACCAAGGAGTTTTCAATTAAAAAGATTTTAATATGACAGGAACAGTGGAAATATTCCATTTCCGATACTTTTAGTGGAGCCTAAGTATGTATTTTAAACCTTTTAAAGTAAGTTATTATTTGGTTATAGCGTCATCTTATATTAGGGTCCAAGTTGTGTCTTATGAGCTCTTGTGAAATTTAACACTTTTTTTTTATAGGATAAGGGTGACAAACGAGCACACAGTACACCTGATGGTAAGTGGTTGCTGCGGTGATGGTAAGTGGTTGCTGCGGCCCATAGAATCAAAATGCAGATGCGTTGTCACCCGTGAGGACTAAGATGGAATGCCTCATTTCCAGTAAAAAGGGCCTCCGGCCACCTGCACTCACCAAGCGAAACGCAGAGGTAAACCTCTACTTCACGCTGGTATTCTGTGATGTCGTGGTACCACCCCGGTTCGAGCCGGCCCATCCGTGCGACAGCAAAAGCTGCCGCGTGGCTCTACCACTTGCTCCAAGATTCACAATATCTTTGTAACCTTCATCCGTAACACCTCACCCAGTTGACGTACTCGGCAATGCAGAGTATCAGGAGAGTATGGATCGTTTTGGGAAAATTTGAGGGGTTTTGTTATACACCTGTGATCGTATCTTTTTTAATGAAATTTTATCATGTGATGATCGAAGGATCGTTTCTTGTTGAAATAGTTACCGTGAGAGTGGTGGTATGCGGTATATTTTTGTATGTCGAGTGAGGGTAAGATGGGGCGGGGTGGTGAGTTACAGGGTACCTGAGCTGGGTGAACGCGCTGTGGGAGGCAAGCTGCGAGTGGGCGCGCGGGCAGCGGCGCGTGGCGCTGCTGTGCTGGCGCCTGCGTTGGCTGCGCGCGCTGGCGCTGCTGGGCGACGCGGGGACCCCCGGCGCCGAGCTGCGGCGCCTGCGCGGCGAGGCGCGCGCGGCGCTGCGGCGGCACGCGGCCGCGCAGCCGCTGCCCTTCGCCGAGTGGGCGCGCGTCGAGCACGCGCTGGCCCGCGCCGGTCCGCCCGGCCCGGCAGACTCCGCCCACTGCACCGACTCCGCCAGCGCGCTGCGAGCCGCCCGCCACGCGCTGCGCGCCGCGCTCGCCGACGATGACGTGCCGCACCATCACATCCTGTATATCGCCAGGTAACACTCGTGCGGCTCAACAATACAATGACTAATGTGCTCTACTGGTGTGTATGCGCACTGCAATTTATTTCAAAAATGCCCATTTGTGCGATAATTACGTGTCAGGAAATAAACCGGATGTGTAAATTAAATAATAATGGTATATCCTTTCACCAGTAAGTCAAAACTATTTATATTTTGTAAATATTAAAATAAAAAAAATTATATAATGATTTATAAAAACAACAGTAATTTTTTTTAGCCATACACTGTCAAGAATTAGAGCTGAAGTTAATTAATTAACACGTCGAAAGTAAAATATCACCAAAGTTAAAAGGGCTTATTAAAAAAATAAAGTAATAACTAATTTATTACAACAAATCTTTCCTTGCGTAGTTACTATTTAGTAGGAAGGTTGTTAACGTACTGACTTGAAATTAAATATAATAAAATAATTACTAATTAAACGTACGCCTGGACAGTAGGGCGTAATCGTAAGCGCAAAATATAGTTGAATGTACGATAGCTTGCCCGTACATATTGGCAACCCGAAAGAAAAATAAGATAAACCAGAAAGAAAAACTATCAAGATAAAGTAATGTCAGTACAAAGCAAATAATATAAGAATTAATCACCTCTCTCTCTCTCTCTCTCTCTCTCTATATATATATATATATATATATATATATATATGTATATAACGTATTACTCTAATATTCTTAATAACTAAGTATATCATTAGTAATGCAGAATTGACATAACTTGTGACCATCATGACTTCCATAGTTCATTTCATCTTGGCTAAATTGGTGTCTGTTTGATTCATAAAGCCTTCCATCATGGTAAACTGTCGGTTTATGTTGTCCTCAGTTTTCTTTAGCACTTTGTTTTCTAGTTTTTGTTTTTTAAGTTTGATTTTTTAGTAAATTTAGTAGATAGTTTTCGTTGTTTTGTATTGCTTCAATGTCCTTTTGGTACTTGTCTGCGAATTGTTGATCCAAAACTCCAAACCAGATGTTAGCGATGCTACCAATGCCGTTGATTAAGCCGCGTTTTCTCCGCTCATATAAGTGTTTGTGAGCTGCCAGTAAGATGATGTTGTAGTAGTCAAGTAGTTCCATTTCATGTGATGATTACTCTAAAGTAGTTTTGCAGTATCTCGGGTCAGTTTTATCACACAGGTCGTTCAAGCCATGAAGGTATGTTTTGACCCGGTCTACTCTATTCCAATAATTAGTTAAGTTGTAGTACATAAGCAATGTCGACTTGTCGTGAATCATTTGCAGTTTGCCAACGGTGTCGTAATATTATATCGGCCGGTCGTGTTCAGGGTTTGTAATGTAAGCACTTGACGCCTGTCGTGAAGCGACAATTAAAAAATAAAGAGAACCTAACCTAAGAACAGCAAAACAACAAAAGTAGACCAAGAAAATAATATATTTAAAGTTTCAGAAAAGTATTTACAATTTTATAAAAAAAATTAAATATGAAGATGATGGATGAAATGAGATTACAATTAGGTTTTAAAAAAAATAAAGGTAGGAGAATAGGACAATATAGTTTTATAGTGGAGCCTGGAGCCTCGCTGCTTTTGTAGAAATAGGCACACGCAGAGCTTGAGGTTTCTCAGCGGCGACGGCACGCAGCGCCTGGACTGGGCACACGCAGCGTCCGGAGCCGGCGCACGTAGCGCCTGGGGTAGGTGCGCTCAGTACTTGGAGAAGTAGTCGCCGCGCCCAGAGGTAGCGCGGGCAGTAGGTGCACTCGGCGCCTGGAGCAAGCAGTCGTAGCGTGCCCGAAGGTAGTGTGGGCAGCAGGTGCACTCAGCGCCTGGAGCAAGCAGTCGTAGCGTGTCCGAAGGTAGCGTGGCCCCGCGCTTGAAGCAGACTGCCGACGAATTCGGATGTAGATGGAGGCTTGCAGGATCCCGCCTTTAGTAGATGTTTCTCGTTTGAGAACTGAAGCGAGACTGTCCTGTATTCTCCAATTGCTCGGCTTTTATACCTTTTTAGAGAGAACGAGAAATTATTTAAATTAAAACGAAATTTATTGTAAATGACCTACAGCCAAAGAGTATTTATGTAGAAAGAACATCATACCAGAGACGAATTTGAATAAAAGTTACCATAACAACGACATAAATAATAGTTGTCATATTTAGCAATTTTTGGTTTTTGGACTATTATTAAGAAACTATTACATTTTAGTAAGAAATGAGATATTATTCACATAGGAAAAACTAATGCACGGCAGCGTGCACGAAGCCTGAAATTGTAGAGTTACAGAGAATTCAATAAAAGACCAAAAAAGGTAAGACTCCATTTACAGCTATTTTAAAAGTACTAAATAGTGTGAAAATACGCAGTAAAATTATATGTTATTGTGTAAAAACGTTACAGGATCCTATATAAATAAAGGTGATGCAAAATATAAATGCAGAAAATCAAAAACAGAATGAAAAAAATAGTATAAAATGATGCAAAACATGAATGCAGAATATCAAAACAGAATGGAGAATTAGTGTACAATGAAATGTAAGTAGCATAACACTACACGCCTCTTCACCATATGATTCAGATATGCAAGTAAACATTGTTATTAAGGTTGCCATTATAGCTGAGGATGTTTTTTATCTTAGTTTTCTTTGTCTTATTTCGTTATTTTATCCTACAATTAAATATACTAAACACTAAACAAAAACTATTTCCACGAGTATTTCAACAAGTATTTACAAAAAAATATTTACGTAAACAGCGTTAAAAAAAACATTAACATTCAATCGTATAGAGCGCGCTAGCTCCGACTGCGATTTACCCCTGGGGCAGCTCGCGATTGTAGGTAATTATTTAACGCAGATAGCTAGAGTGACAGAGACCTGCTATTAGTTTCGTTATATAGTAGTTTTCGTTACCGCAGTATAATAATTGTTACGGCCTACGGCTGCCCCTACAAAGAAGAATATGAATACCCCGATAGAAATACCCCGGGGCCCATTGAGCAGGAATCCAACGAGCAGACGTAGGTCGAGCCTCAATATGGCCACGTGGAAATGTTCTATCACAATAAACTATATGGAAAATGGTGTATCCTTCTACAATTAAAGGGGGGGGGGGGGCTAAATCAAATAGATATTACTTACCTGTAGGTGAGGCGACTGCTATCTCAGGGCTCGGTCAGGCCGTAGGTGTGTATGTGTTGAGTATAGTGGTGGTTTGTGGTGTTGGTGGTGATAGACCTGCCGGGACCTTCGAAATCGGCAGCAGCCCGGCCTTCGGCGCCGCTCCAAATTGTGGTAATCTCCCGCGGCGTCGTCCACCGTCACTTTCTTCCTTCTTCACTATGACAGTCTATTAACTATACTTCCAGACGCCACTAACACTAAACTAAAGCGTAACACACCTCTAATACCGAAAACGTATCCGAACTATATCAAAGGCCACTCGAGCAAATTAACATTGTCAAATGCACTTATATGCTAGCAAATTAGAATAACCAAATTCGCGGTAATTAGGCGCGCATAGCACGCAATTCAGACTTTGATCGCAGTCAATGTTAACTTCCTCACAATTTGTCAGCCCGGCGTAACAATTCTAGACTTAACACAAAAAACCCTCGTCATGGCAACAATTTGCAAACAAAACCGACTCCAAAAATGGAGGTTTTCCGGGCGACTTTAAGACGTGCTCTCAATAGCACTGTATTCTAGCAACTCTGTTGCACTCATGTTCTGACCTCGCGCCCTTCTACCCGTCGACGCACGGAAGTGGGGCCAAGGTGACATTTACAAGTGAGCGGGCGGAACGAGTGCGAATGCAAATTTCAAAGTTAATTGTTTGGCCTAAACAATAATATTCTTGGACTAGAACTTCGAGAGTGACAAAAATAAGATATATTGCTCATAAAAGTTTAAAAATAAATTGGTTATAGCTTTTGTAAAGTTGAATTCTTCGCATTCCATCCTTTTGAGAAATCAAACAAACTTATTTTCACATTTGTGTGAGTCATACGTTACGTTGTAACTAATAGTCCAATATAGTTTCAACTTCCCTACTTTTCGGGAAAATTTAATGTATTGGCCACATTATTTCTTCACTTGCGTGTGTTTCGTCTAGCGTAAACACAAGTTAATACTGCACACATAGATTTTGTTCTTGCCCCACTTTTGAACGTCCGCTTTGTAGGGAACTATCGTTCTAGGTGTTATTATTCTATGTAGAAGACTATGTTTGTGGTCGATAGTACTAAAAACATTTTGACTTAGACTAAAAGTGACATATTACTTGAATTGATCCTAATAAGAAAGTTCATCTTTATTAAATCAGTCCCAAATTAGAGGCAACCAAAAAAGCAGGTACTTATTTTGGAAAGACTCACTGCAAAACTTCAATTGTTCTGTTTATGTCGACTCAACGGAAATAACATATCATAGAATCTCTTAGTTTTATGCTAAAGACCTATTCGATCCCACTAATCTTAGAGTTTAAAAAAGTAGCTTGCTTCTGTATACTCTAAGCCATTAATGACCAAACAACAGCATTAAAGGCTTAAATAATAAAGACGTATATATGTATTCATAACAAAGACTTTCAATTTTAAACATAATAATGGATAATGAGACGCATCATTACCCAGTAAAATATTTAAACTTAAGTAGTACCGGACTTCTGTTGCGTCATTTAAAGTCACAACATTTTTATTAACATATAATAGTAATAATATATATTCCGAGTTAATGTTCTAAAAGGTTTAACCGATTGTAATGAAACGTCTCGAACAGAAAGAGAGCTATGCCAGGAGTAATCTAAACTATATTTATCCGAATAATATGGAGAGTGCCCTGTGAAGTGGCGGGTTGATGAGAAGTTGATGTTGACAAAATGGCTGATTTGTGCGCTTCCACAGCTGCTTCGGGGTCTTCAAACCGTTTACCGCGTAATAAATCTTTCATTCTAGGGAATGTAAAGAAATCGTTTGGGCTCAGGTCAGAACTGTACGGAGGATGGCTCATCAGCTCAACGTTTTCCTGCTTCTAAAAATAATTTGTCTTCCGAGCCGTATGGGAGCTCGCATTATCGCGATGTAAGATGATCGACGTTTCGGGTTATTTTTTCGGAGTTCGACTATAATTTCTGGCAAACAAACCGTGATATACCACTCAGCGGTAACCGTTCTGCGTTCCTGTAAAGGAATCGTAGCCACATGCCCCTTTTTCAAGACAAACGTAGCGACCATTTTCTTTGACACGCTGCGGGAGCGAACCACTTTCGTTGGTTTGATCTCGTCTTCGAAGACCCAAACTGCTGACTGATGTTTTCTTTCAGGTTCGTATGAATAAAGTCATGATTCTTCACCTGAGAAGATATTATAAACGGCATTTGATTTCCCTCCGTTGAAGCTTTGCAGAGTATTCCGGCACCAATCTACACGAGCCGCCTTTTGCTCTTCGGACAAATTGTGAAGAACCCAGTGGGAAACTAGCTTTCTTACACACAGCTCATTATGTAATATCGACTGAATTGCAGTCATTCCGATACTGATAACAGCCTGAATCTGCTCGTATGACACATGACGGTCATCTAATATAATAGTTCGCACAGCTGCGATATTTTCAAGCGTGACCGCTGTTCTTGGTCGATCTGCAGAAGAAACAGTGCTGAGCGACACACGACCGCGTCGGAACTCGGCATACTAGCGGTATATTGTCGTTTGACTCGGTGCTTCAACATCATAAATCGAAACAAGTTCACTGAGAGATTTATCTTGATATAAGCCGCGACGAAAATTGTGATAAATTATGGCACGGAAATGTTCACGCGTGAGCTTCATTTCTGCTAACGACGTGTCATCTTTAAACCAACATAGTTTTTGTTTATAATTTTTTTTTAATTATTTGAATGTCATAAAGATTCTAAGAGGCCAGTATTCAAATTCTAAAAAAGGTTTTATTGTAACTCAATCCGAAATATTCTATTCCCGATCATTTCAGTGTGCCCCTCCGTATAAGCTAACACTTAGAAATAGGATAATGTTCTCAGTGGTATCTCTTTTTACCAATAAATATATAATATACAAATAAGTACAATACGTAAGTATATGATAAGTTATCTTTGTAAAAATGCCATTTTCCTTTTTATAGAGAAACTGCAATAATGATTCATTACACGCATACTTCCCCATATTAACCAGAACACGGAATATCAAAACCACTATGTTTTTTCAGGTTTCTTGATTCCGTTTAGATTTTAATAAAATCTATAGAGCATTTACTATAATAAATTGGTATCTTTTTTGTGTGTAATACCATTAAGGGTCGTTAAAATTTCTATTGGGTCCAAAAGCGATTGTCTCCTTTAGATTGATAATTAATATTTATAATATCGAAGTTATCTTAGTCAGTTATCCTGTCTTCTAATGTTATGGCTTTTCATTAGTGCCGACTGCTGGCCGCCGCGGCGTACATCAAACATGGCGTGAACTTGTTACATAACACTTTAGTAATCGATTATCACAACTTTAAAATTTTACTTCGACCGATTATGTTAATTATGCACAAATACTAATTCATTACTATGTCTACTTGACGACCACGAAGATGTTGTTCAATACGTCCGCCTTATACCTCTATGCACTTGCGACACCGGATCATATTATAAAGTTTGAAGTTTGCATAACAGACATTTCAAACTTTATTTTTGCAAAGGCTGCGACTATTCGCATACGCATTTTCGCTTCACCTGTTTTATTTTTGGAATACGAACTGATAGCTTAACCGTACCACAAAAAAGATAAAAGTCTAAAGGTGTGAGAACAGGTAATCGTGCCGGCCAGTGACCAGTCCACCACGGTCAATCCATCTTTCACCGAATTTTGCAAGACATTCCTTAAATTATAATATTAAAAAATTCCTCGTTTGTTGTTTGAGTGACAAATACGGATACAAATCATTAACGGCGGTTACTTAATTTTGTAATGTAAAAAATAGATCCGTCCGGAAGTAGATTAATTTCGTCGGAGACAAATCGTTTTGCAGTTATATGCGCTCGTGCACTACTGGTCGGTGATTGATGCGACTGAAGCCTGCAACATAATTTTGATATTTTCTGAATCAACGGAATTTGTTGTGATTTTTCTATTTTTTATGAATGTATTTTTTTCTAATTTTTTGCAAAATCTACTACTGTTAATATTGAATATTCTCACGGCGTAAAACGCATTTAAAGAAAATACAAAAACCTTAATTAACATAGGATTTTTTTATCGGTCATAGACAATAATATTATTATTATCTATGTATATATATATATATATATATATATATATATATATATATATATATTCTAGTATGCGAGTGAGGAAATAGTAAGTACATCTGTTTTACGAAAACACTCGCTGAAATCCTTTTCTGCCCAGATGGCTAGACTCCGTTGAGACTGGCGCCGTGACCGAATTTCGGCCTAGAAAACGTTGAAGAATAAGTTTACAAACAAGCGCACAGTCAACCTAATAGTAAGTGAACGCTGTTTCCCATAGAAATCTACATCTATCCTTGATTAACATGCAGATGCTATGTTACCCATTACAACTAAGATAAAATGTCTCCTTACTAATTAAAAAGGTCTCCGTCTCAACACTATAATATAATGCAGATTTAAAAAAATATTTTCTAGAAAATATCAAAACCTTCTCATAAGTTTTATTTGTACAACTCGTTTCATATCTATGAGTGTGTCTAAGTAGACGATGGTATATCGTCTTACTTATTTCTGCCGCCAAAAAGCATTGCTTGCTCCGCTGCGTTCTAGTCTGTAGGGTATATACAGCAAGTATAATTATAACCGTTAACCAATTCAGCCTATTAAAGTCCACTGTTGAACATAGGACACCCCATAGATTGCTTCATAGGAGGGATATTTGCCATAGTGCCACGCTTGGCAAGCGGTTTCACAACCGCAGTTTTATTGTTTAGTCGTTATTAGGAAGACGCTGCTGCCCATCTCCTGATTTGTTTCCCCTCTCTCACCTCTTACGACACTCACCGAATGATATGTTTTACACGGTTAGTTAAGTCTTTAACATCGTGCATTAAATAAAATATTCTCACTTATGTTGAACTGGCGAGCGTAACGACCAGGATAAACCTTCCTTACTACAGGAAAGTTTCATGACCTTTTACCAGCTGATGATATATAGTGTGTAGCAAATAGTGGTCGTGGAACCAAAGAACCACTCTTCATTGACGCAGTCATTGGCAAACTGGTTAAACGCAACCGTCGGAACCTTTCCGCCGCCTGGATAGACTACAAAAAGGCATTCGACTCGGTGCCTCATACATGGCTTAAGAGGGTCCTCGAGCTGTATTAGGTTAACTGTACAGTTCGAGACTTCCTCGGGCAGTGTATGGGGCAATGGAGTACGATCCTTTGTCGTATAGGCGAGCGGATGACGGCTGCAGAGAGCCACATAAGGATAAGAAGGGGTATCTTCCAGGGCGATTGTTTGAGTCCAATCTGGTTCTGCCTCTTTCTGAACCCTCTCAGTACCTTACTGGAGGGTTCCGGGAGGGGATTTCAGCTTCGAAAAGGAGGTACAAAAGTGATCTAAGTTTCTATATGGATGATCTCAAATTATTCGCCTTCAGTCGCTCTCATCTTATGGAATTGCTAAACATTACTTGTGAATTTAGCAATTCTATTAGAATGGAGCTAGGGAAGGATAAGTGTGCGGTCCTCTATGTCGAAAGGGGAAGGGTTGTTAAATCTGAGGGCATAGACTTGTCTATACCCATCAACATAAAGACCCTATCCGAGGCTGAAACATACCGATACCTGGGTATGTCACAGAACATAGGTATCGATGAGGCGGACATGAGGTAGCCAGTTTGCGATGTATTTTATGCACGCTTGACAAAAGTGATTAACAGTCTTTTGTCGGGCGTTAATAAGACACAAGCATATAACGGTTGGATCATGCCTGTTCTCATGCATACATTTGGCATACTCAGGTGGACTCAGATCGAACTGAACGCTCTGGATAGAAAAGTCCGCACTATTATGACGTTCCATAGGATGCATCATCCGAGATCGTTAGTAATGAGGCTGTACTTGCCGCGGAAACATGGTGGGTGCGGCTTTTTAAGCGCGCTTACCATGCATAATCGCGAAATGTGCAGCCTCCGTAATTACTTTCTGACGAGAGCGGATGATCCATTCTATATGGAAGTTATTTTTGGTGATAAAGGACTTACTTCTTTATCCTTAGCCAACGAGCAATGGCAAGACCCGGCAATACAGAGCATTCCCGACCGTGAGACCGAATGGAAGGGTAAGGAGCTCCATGGGAGGTTCAACAAGGCTCTACATGAGCCTTTCGTAGACACAGTTGCCTCCCTCCACAGGATACGTTTTGGTGACCTCTTCGGGGAAACCGAGGGTTTTGTCTGTGCAATACAGGATCAGGTTACTAAGACCAAAAACTATCGGAGATAGATCCTAAGGGATGGCACCGTCGACATTTGTCTAGCTTGTCGCCATCCCGGTGAATCACTTAGGCATGTCATCTCCGGTTGTTCATCCTCCCACCCTCCCTCAATCCCGCGCACTATACCCTTCGCCGTTAATCACAGCACCACCACACTAAGCACGACACACCACTCGAAAATACGACACGTGTTTCGCCGCTACACGAGGCATCCTCAGGTGAAGTAGACTCTGCGGAGGCTGGCCGCTAAGTGAGCGGCGAGCCGAAACTATTGCTATTTATACTACTTGCTGACGCAACCGCGCTCCAATTACGTAGCGAGCGATTACGTCATGCGATCAATCACCGCCTGACGTACGCCGATATTTGCTGTGAAAATTAACAACAAACTACTGCGAAACGTCCACCTACCCTACAACCACGCAACCAAACGCTAACCACCGCACCGTGAGGGTGACAAATGTTGCGAGGCTATATATCATCAAGGAGCAGGCTTAAACATGTTTAAGAGAGGCGAGTTGGAAACATTTGTTTGTTCATTCAGCAGTGCAACATTACCGTTATTATTTTTTAATATCTCTAACTGTTCCAGCACACACAGTCGTAACCCTTTATTACAAGTATGTAAGACTTAAAGTCTTACATAGAGGAGGGGAGTAGGAGTGGTCATTGGCTAGGCTGTATCCAGTGCTAGCCCTTCTTTTTGTAGATAGAAGTGGTTATTAAACCGGAAATAGTTTTGTTTCATACAGAGAGAACACACACTTCTATCTACAAAAAGAAGGGCTAGCCATGGGTTCCCCTCTAAGTCCTCTTATGGCGGACATTTTTATGCATAATTTTGAAAAACAACACATAGTTGTCAATCAAAATATCTTATACTATTATCGATATGTAGATGACATAATTATTTGTTGGACTGGCACAAAGAGGCAACTGGATGTTTTCCTTAATAAAATTAATAAAATCCACGAAAAAATTAAATTTAAGCTTGAATTGGAACAAGATTGTGTCCTTAATTTCCTCGACTTAACAATAACAAGGAAAGAGTCGTTACATGAATTTCAAATTTATCGAAAGCCAACTCACACCGACACGGTCATTCCTTCGTCATCATGTCATCCGTGGCAACATAAATTAGCCGCTTTTTATTGTTATATTAATCGTTTGTTTACTGTGCCATTAAGTAAAGAAGATTATTAAAAAGAGCTTAATGTGATTTATCAAATTGCGGTATCTAACGGTTATTCAAAGAATATCATTGACAATGTAATAAAAAAGAAACTGTAGTGCTGGGATAAACGGCGACGGGTATAGTGCGCGGGATTGAGGGAGGGTGGGAGGTCCCTTTAAAATTGGGCAGTACACATCATTTTCTTTCTTTACGCGAAATTAGGCAAATTAGTTTATAACAACCCCATTATAATGGATTTCCGCAAAGTAACGCCTGATTCTATTAATTAAGGATATTTTTGGTCGACATTACCATTCCGTATACGTGAACCTCGTGAAAGCCGAAACAGATAAGCTGACAAAATATCTGGACCTGGCTCACGAGGTGACCGACATGTGGGGTGGTCGTTTCTGCGAACGGGTTAATCCCAGTCAGCCTCTCGGGTCATCTGAGGTGACTGGGACTCCGTAACGGACCGCTCCAAGCTCAAATGCAGAAGTCGGTGCTCCTCGATACCGCCCACTTCGTCCGCCGGTTTCTTTCCCTTTCCCCCTAACCCTCGGCCGTTTGGTCTGCCCTGCCGAGAGCTTCCATCTGGATGGGTTTTTATTTATTTATGTATTTATTTTATTTTGTTGCTATTTATGTTTGTTTATCATATTCATTTACAATTATATATTTATACAGCCCAACCAGATGAGTAAACTAAATAGATGCCCCACATAATAATAATAATAATAATAATTGTTACGGCCTACGGCTGCTCCAGCAAGGGTCAAATCTTCCGGGGCCCATTCAGTAGAAGACTTCACGAGCAGACACAGGTCGGGCCCCAATATGGTCACGTGGAATTTCCTATCACAATAAACTATATGGGAGAAAGCTAGAACCAATAATACTTACCAGTAGCCGAAGCTAACTTCGCTCCAAGGCTTGGGCAGGCCGTGAGTGTGTGTAATAGTAGATGACGAGTCGTGTACAGTGATGTGTAAATGTGTGGGGCCTGGGCAAGCTTAGGCGACCAGCAGCGGCCGAGTTCTAGGCTGCTCCAAAATGCTGCATCGCTCCAGACTGCACCATCGCCGGACCACTTCTTTCTTCACTGTCACTAATTCAGTCTCTTAGCTTCATTGTACATTTAACTAACTTCAATTCGCCTAATTCCACACTCATCGCAGAATTGAACACGTGATACCCGACACGGCAAGGACAGTAGCGCAAGATTCACATATCTACGTGACGAAGAAACACGCAATTCATCTAGCTATCACTATATAATATGCACAATCACTTTCAAAGAAGTTACTTAAACCGTAAAACCCCATAAAGGCCTCTTGTCCAGGAATTTAAACCCTAGCCCACAAAATCCGAGGCGGTTTTCACGAAACCCAATTACGTAGCGAAGCCCCGCGCCCAAAATCCAAAGTTCTAGACCCTAATCAAACAAAAACCGGTCACGCGCGAACTTCTGCAGCGATAGCCGAGACACGCGGCTTAACTGGGTCGCTGCTAGCAAGCTACTAGCCTTCGCACTCGCGTTCTGCTCACACGCCCTCTGCCGAGCATCGCCCACGGGAGTGGGGAAAGGGTGACCTTTACAAAGTCATCGGGCGGACACGAGTGGAATGCAAATTTGAAATATTAATTGTTTGGCCTAAACAATAATAAAGTTTATTCTTCTCTATCACAAATTTAGTAATTAACATAAACATACAACTTAATATTACAACATAATTAACACGGGCTCAAAATAAGTCAGTTGGCATATACTGGACAATACTTTTATGATCACGCGAAGTTTATGTAAGTTTTGAAAATTTTCCTTGACTAAAGTTCTACGATGGCGAGCGAGAATGAAATAAACAAAATAAAATTACTATAAAATAAGCGACGTTTCGCGCGCTCCTCAAACTCAAACCCGCAGAGTTTGAGGAGCGCGCGAAACGTCGCTTATTTTATAGTAATTTTATTTTGTTTATTTTATTCTTTTAATATGGATCTATTTAAAAAATAATTTCTGTTACATATTCTTTATCGAATAAAGTTTCATATGAAAAATACATAATACATTTCTCCTACAAATATTTGCAAGTTAATCACGACATTTGATGCTTGAAACAACCTTCTTTAAATATTTTCCCAAATCTCTAATCAGCAATAACGTGGTTTGTAACATGAGTATTCAATAACATGTGTACAGGCGGTGGAAGAATGAGATGAGTAACGGCATCTTCCTAACAACAACTAGATCCAAAGTAAAAAACTGCGGTTGAAAACCCGCCTGGCAAAAGTGGAAACTATGAAATATACCCCTTATGAGGTTATCCGTTGGATAGGCTTATGTTCAGTAGTTGACTTGGATAGATTGTAACGAATGAATGAACAATGTATATTTTGATCTTAACATAATTTTAGAAACTGTTAGAACTCGTCAAAACATCGTCGTCAGACTTCGTAAAATTTATTTTGTGAGAAAATTTATATTTATAATATAAAATAAATATGAAAATATTAAATAGTATTAGGTATTCAAGAAGGGGTATGGAATTTTTATAAACTGCCAGCACATTATTAAAAATATTTTCATTATTATTTCTATCATTCTTAAATTTAAAGTTTCTGAGTGTACGGGTTACCGCACAATAGTTAATAAAACATGCATTATTCATTAATTTAGGTCACTTAGATACAATCTTATTTGTTAATTACGCCCACTTGTATAACTTCCGTACTTCTGCTTATATGTACATCGTTTTCTTTGGTCCTTCGAACCGTTCTCGTGGACATTCGACACAATCAGTTTCTTTGTTCCTTCGAACCATTCTCGTGGACATTCGACGCAATCAGTTTCTTTGGTCCTTCGAACCGTTCTCGTGGACATTCGACACAATCAGTTTCTTTGGTCCTTTGAACCGTTCTCGTGGACATTCGACACAATCAGTTTCTTTGGTCCTTCGAACCGTTCTCGTGGACATTCGACACAATCAGTTTCTTTGGTCCTTCGAACCGTTCTCGTGGACATTCGAGACAATCAGTTTCTTTGGTCCTTCGAACCGTTCTCGTGGACATTCTAAACAATCAGTTTCTTTGTTCCTTCGAACCATTACTCGTGGACATTCGACGCAATCAGTTTCTTTGGTCCTTCGAACCGTTCTCGTGGACATTCGACACAATCAGTTTCTTTGGTCCTTTGAACCGTTCTCGTGGACATTCGACACAATCAGTTTCTTTGGTCCTTCGAACCGTTCTCGTGGACATTCGACACAATCAGTTTCTTTGGTCCTTCGAACCGTTCTCGTGGACATTCGAGACAATCAGTTTCTTTGGTCCTTCGAACCGTTCTCGTGGACATTCGAGACAATCAGTTTCTTTGGTCCTTCGAACCGTTTTCGTGGACATTCGACACAATCAGTTTCTTTGGTCCTTCGAACCGTTCTCGTGGACATTCGACACAATCAGTTTCTTTGGTCCTTCGAACCGTTTTCGTGGACATTCGACACAATCAGTTTCTTCGGTCCTTCGAACCGTTCTCGTGGACATTCGACACAATCAGTTTCTTTGGTCCTTCGAACCGTTCTCGTGGACATTCGACACAATCAGTTTCTTTGGTCCTTCGAACCGTTCTCGTGGACATTCGACACAATCAGTTTCTTTGGTCCTTCGAACCGTTCTCGTGGACATTCGACAAAATCAGTTTCTTTGGTCCTTCGAACCGTTCTCGTGGACATTCGACACAATCAGTTTCTTTGGTCCTTCGAACCGTTCTCGTGGACATTCGACAAAATCAGTTTCTTTGGTCCTTCGAACCGTTCTCGTGGACATTCGACACAATCAGTTTCTTTGGTCCTTCGAACCGTTTTCGTGGACATTCGACACAATCAGTTCCTTTGGTCCTTCGAACCGATCTCGTGGACATTCGAGACAATCAGTTTCTTTGGTCCTTCGAACCGTTCTCGTGGACATTCGAGACAATCAGTTTATTTGGTCCTTCGAACCGTTTTCGTGGACATTCGACACAATCAGTTCCTTTGGTCCTTCGAACCGTTCTCGTGGACATTCGACACAATCAGTTTCTTTGGTCCTTCGAACCGTTTTCGTGGACATTCGAGACAATCAGTTCCTTTGGTCCTTCGAACCGTTCTCGTGGACATTCGAGACAATCAGTTTCTTTGGTCCTTCGAACCGTTCTCGTGGAGATTCGAGACAATCAGTTTCTTTGGTCCTTCGAACCGTTCTCGTGGACATTCGACACAATCAGTTTCTTTGGTCCTTCGAACCGTTTTCGTGGACATTCGAGACAATCAGTTTCTTTGGTCCTTCGAACCGTTCTCGTGGACATTCGACACAATCAGTTCCTTTGGTCCTTCGAACCGTTCTCGTGTACATTCGACACAATCAGTTCCTTTGGTCCTTCGACCGTTCTCGTGGACATTCGACACAATCAGTTTCTTTGGTCCTTCGAACCGTTCTCGTGGACATTCGACACAATCAGTTTCTTTGGTCCTTCGAACCGTTCTCGTGGACATTTGACACAATCAGTTTCTTTGGTCCTTCGAACCGTTCTCGTGGACATTCGAGACAATCAGTTTCTTTGGTCCTTCGAACCGTTCTCGTGGACATTCGAGACAATCAGTTTCTTTGGTCCTTCGAATCGTTCTCGTGGACATTCGACACAATCAGTTTCTTTGGTCCTTCGAACCGTTCTCGTGGACATTCGAGACAATCAGTTTCTTTGGTCCTTCGAACCGTTCTCGTGGACATTCGAGACAATCAGTTTCTTTGGTCCTTCGAACCGTTCTCGTGGACATTCGAGACAATCAGTTTCTTTGGTCCTTCGAACCGTTTTCGTGGACATTCGACACAATCAGTTTCTTTGGTCCTTCGAACCGTTCTCGTGGACATTCGACACAATCAGTTTCTTTGGTCCTTCGAACCGTTTTCGTGGACATTCGACACAATCAGTTCCTTTGGTCCTTCGAACCGTTCTCGTGGACATTCGACACAATCAGTTTCTTTGGTCCTTCGAACCGTTCTCGTGGACATTCGACACAATCAGTTTCTTTGGTCCTTCGAACCGTTCTCGTGGACATTCGACACAATCAGTTTCTTTGGTCCTTCGAACCGTTCTCGTGGACATTCGACAAAATCAGTTTCTTTGGTCCTTCGAACCGTTCTCGTGGACATTCGACACAATCAGTTTCTTTGGTCCTTCGAACCGTTTTCGTGGACATTCGAGACAATCAGTTCCTTTGGTCCTTCGAACCGTTCTCGTGGACATTCGAGACAATCAGTTTCTTTGGTCCTTCGAACCGTTCTCGTGGACATTCGAGACAATCAGTTTCTTTGGTCCTTCGAACCGTTTTCGTGGACATTCGACACAATCAGTTCCTTTGGTCCTTCGAACCGTTCTCGTGGACATTCGACACAATCAGTTTCTTTGGTCCTTCGAACCGTTTTCGTGGACATTCGAGACAATCAGTTCCTTTGGTCCTTCGAACCGTTCTCGTGGACATTCGAGACAATCAGTTTCTTTGGTCCTTCGAACCGTTCTCGTGGAGATTCGAGACAATCAGTTTCTTTGGTCCTTCGAACCGTTCTCGTGGACATTCGAGACAATCAGTTTCTTTGGTCCTTCGAACCGTTTTCGTGGACATTCGAGACAATCAGTTTCTTTGGTCCTTCGAACCGTTCTCGTGGACATTCGACACAATCAGTTCCTTTGGTCCTTCGAACCGTTCTCGTGGACATTCGACACAATCAGTTCCTTTGGTCCTTCGACCGTTCTCGTGGACATTCGACACAATCAGTTTCTTTGGTCCTTCGAACCGTTCTCGTGGACATTCGAGACAATCAGTTTCTTTGGTCCTTCGAACCGTTTTCGTGGACATTCGACACAATCAGTTCCTTTGGACCTTCGAACCGTTCTCGTGGACATTCGACACAATCAGTTTCTTTGGTCCTTCGAACCGTTTTCGTGGACATTCGAGACAATCAGTTCCTTTGGTCCTTCGAACCGTTCTCGTGGACATTCGAGACAATCAGTTTCTTTGGTCCTTCGAACCGTTCTCGTGGACATTCGAGACAATCAGTTTCTTTGGTCCTTCGAACCGTTCTCGTGGACATTCGACACAATCAGTTTCTTTGGTCCTTCGAACCGTTTTCGTGGACATTCGAGACAATCAGTTTCTTTGGTCCTTCGAACCGTTCTCGTGGACATTCGACACAATCAGTTCCTTTGGTCCTTCGAACCGTTCTCGTGGACATTCGACACAATCAGTTCCTTTGGTCCTTCGACCGTTCTCGTGGACATTCGACACAATCAGTTTCTTTGGTCCTTCGAACCGTTCTCGTGGACATTCGACACAATCAGTTTCTTTGGTCCTTCGAACCGTTCTCGTGGACATTTGACACAATCAGTTTCTTTGGTCCTTCGAACCGTTCTCGTGGACATTCGAGACAATCAGTTTCTTTGGTCCTTCGAACCGTTCTCGTGGACATTTGAGACAATCAGTTTCTTTGGTCCTTCGAATCGTTCTCGTGGACATTCGACACAATCAGTTTCTTTGGTCCTTCGAACCGTTCTCGTGGACATTCGACACAATCAGTTCCTTTGGTCCTTCGACCGTTCTCGTGGACATTCGACACAATCAGTTTCTTTGGTCCTTCGAACCGTTCTCGTGGACATTCGACACAATCAGTTTCTTTGGTCCTTCGAACCGTTCTCGTGGACATTTGACACAATCAGTTTCTTTGGTCCTTCGAACCGTTCTCGTGGACATTCGAGACAATCAGTTTCTTTGGTCCTTCGAACCGTTCTCGTGGACATTCGAGACAATCAGTTTCTTTGGTCCTTCGAATCGTTCTCGTGGACATTCGACACAATCAGTTTCTTTGGTCCTTCGAACCGTTCTCGTGGACATTCGAGACAATCAGTTTCTTTGGTCCTTCGAACCGTTCTCGTGGACATTCGAGACAATCAGTTTCTTTGGTCCTTCGAACCGTTCTCGTGGACATTCGACACAATCAGTTTCTTTGGCCCTTCGAACCGTTCTCGTGGACATTCGACAAAATCAGTTTCTTTGGTCCTTCGAACCGTTCTCGTGGACATTCGACACAATCAGTTTCTTTGGTCCTTCGAACCGTTCTCGTGGACATTCGAGACAATCAGTTTCTTTTGTCCTTCGAACCGTTCTCGTGGACATTCGAGACAATCAGTTTCTTTGGTCCTTCGAACCGTTCTCGTGGACATTCGACACAATCAGTTTCTTTGGTCCTTCGAACCGTTCTCGTGGACATTTGAGACAATCAGTTTCTTTGGTCCTTCGAACCGTTTTCGTGGACATTCGACACAATCAGTTCCTTTGGTCCTTCGAACCGTTCTCGTGGACATTCGACACAATCAGTTTCATTGGTCCTTCGAACCGTTCTCGTGGACATTCGAGACAATCAGTTTCTTTGGTCCTTCGAACCGTTCTCGTGGACATTCGACACAATCAGTTTCTTTGGTCCTTCGAACCGTTCTCGTGGACATTCGAGTAAGTCATGAAAGTAAGGTATCGTTTGCGCAGAGTGGTGTACGAGGTGGGCGGTGAGGAGGCGGGGCTCGCGGCGCTGGTGTGTGCCGTGCTGCGCCGCGCCGCTCACCTCGACCAGCCCGCGCAGCGCGCCGACCTGGAGCTGGCGCTGACACGCGTAAGTACACACACATACACACACGCGCGCGCGCGCTCGCACGCACGCACACAACTTGGAACTTGGAATACAAATATTGCAATTTGTGATATTATGTAAAAAGTATTTATGGAATTAAGTTTTAAGTATGATACATTACTATCATAAAGTATAAAGAAATATGATATTATGGTTGTGTCCCCAGTGTGAAGAGGAATGCGAGGCGCTGGAACGGGAGTTCGCGAGTGGTGTAGCGGGGGAGCGTGTGGAGGGCGAGGGGGAGGAGGAGGCGGGGGAGCTGGGCGCGCTGCTGCCGGCGCGTGGCGAGTGGGCGGCGGTGCGCGCGCTGCTGGCGCCGTCCCCGCGCCGCGCCGCGCTGCTCAAGCGTCTGCTGGCTGCACCCTACACGGTGAGCGGGAGGGGGAGGGGAGGGCGAGGGGCAGGAGGAGGCGGGGGAGCTGGGCGCGCTGCTGCCGGCGCGTGGCGAGTGGGCGGCGGTGCGCGCGCTGCTGGCGCCGTCCCCGCGCCGCGCCGCGCTGCTCAAGCGTCTGCTGGCTGCACCCTACACGGTGAGCGGGAGGGGGAGGGGAGGGCGAGGGGCAGGAGGAGGCGGGGGAGCTGGGCGCGCTGCTGCCGGCGCGTGGCGAGTGGGCGGCGGTGCGCGCGCTGCTGGCGCCGTCCCCGCGCCGCGCCGCGCTGCTCAAGCGTCTGCTGGCTGCACCCTACACGGTGAGCGGGAGGGGGAGGGGAGGGCGAGGGGCAGGAGGAGGCGGGGGAGCTGGGCGCGCTGCTGCCGGCGCGTGGCGAGTGGGCGGCGGTGCGCGCGCTGCTGGCGCCGTCCCCGCGCCGCTCCGCGCTGCTCAAGCGTCTGCTGGCTGCACCCTACACGGTGAGCGGGAGGGGGAGGGGAGGGCGAGGGGCAGGAGGAGGCGGGGGAGCTGGGCGCGCTGCTGCCGGCGCGTGGCGAGTGGGCGGTGGTGCGCGCGCTGCTGGCGCCGTCCCCGCGCCGCTCCGCGCTGCTCAAGCGTCTGCTGGCTGCACCCTACACGGTGAGCGGGAGGGGGAGGGGAGGGCGTGGGGCAGGAGGAGGCGGGGGAGCTGGGCGCGCTGCTGCCGGCGCGTGGCGAGTGGGCGGCGGTGCGCGCGCTGCTGGCGCCGTCCCCGCGCCGCGCCGCGCTGCTCAAGCGTCTGCTGGCTGCACCCTACACGGTGAGCGGGAGGGGGAGGGGAGGGCGAGGGGCAGGAGGAGGCGGGGGAGCTGGGCGCGCTGCTGCCGGCGCGTGGCGAGTGGGCGGCGGTGCGCGCGCTGCTGGCGCCGTCCCCGCGCCGCGCCGCGCTGCTCAAGCGTCTGCTGGCTGCACCCTACACGGTGAGCGGGAGGGGGAGGGGAGGGCGAGGGGCAGGAGGAGGCGGGGGAGCTGGGCGCGCTGCTGCCGGCGCGTGGCGAGTGGGCGGCGGTGCGCGCGCTGCTGGCGCCGTCCCCGCGCCGCGCCGCGCTGCTCAAGCGTCTGCTGGCTGCACCCTACACGGTGAGCGGGAGCGGGAGCGGGAGGGGGAGCGTATGAGTGTGTGAGTGTGTAGGTCACCCTTATATTCATATATAGTATATGGAGTATACCAGACAGTGTGTATGTTGTATGCATTACTTATTGTTATGTTCGTATTTGCGGCAGGGCTCGAGCGCGGGTGCGGCGCGCTACTGGGAGCAGGGCGCGGAGACGCTGGCGCGCTGCGTGCGCAGCACGGCCGCAGCACGTGCGCTGTCCGTGTACGCGCCGCACAACCACTACCTCGCTGTCGGTGCGTGCCGCCCGTTACATTAACATTACTAAATTAGTAAATAAATCGCGCAGGGGAGAACAAAGGGAAATCTAATGAAATGCGCATAATAACAACTGCCGACTCAAAATTGTAGTGGCTTACCAATGAGTAACTAAACTCAGGGCTGCAGATTCTATCGACCCGAATCCGAACGAAGCAAGTATTTGTATGACCTACAAATAGTTGATTCGCGTCTGGATGTTCGTCCTTGTAAAATTCGTAAATGTTAAATACTTCACAATAAGAAAAAAAATCTTTTCATTCGGTCTGCCAAGTGTGAAAACTATGGTAAATATTTATATTATTTTTAAATTTATGACGCAATCAATGAAACATGTTCAGCGGACACGTGAACTTGTGATGATGAATAAATCAAAAATATTTAATAATAAAAAATATAATTTCGTGCAAATTACCCAAAACAAAAAAAATCATATCTTATAAAATTTGTTGAAACTTAGAATATAACAAAGTTATATTCATTAAATGAAACTAATGTTTTTACGGATTCTATTGCGTTTAATTTAACTTTTTATTTCTCGACGATTCGGGTGTTTGACTGCAACAGACTGCAGACTTCCCGGAGCGTCTATTCTTCACATCAGCTATGTGTTCTTTAACACGGGTTTTTATAGATCTTTTCGGTCGATCGGTCTGCAGTCTGTGAACACGTACAGGATCGCCCCCGTCACTACATTAGATTTGATAGACCACAAATCCTCGCTAAAGAACACCGATTACCGATTTACCGATTACACCTTCCAAGGATGATTCGCGAGGCTATTGAAATCAAGAAACATCCTAATTTCAATAGAGAAGATGGCTGGGTGCTACCATCTGCTTGGGATCCCATAATTAATAAAATTAAATCCCAACCCAAGCATACAACTGCAAGACTTCATGATACTGTAAGTTCATACTGCGTAGATCGGAACAAAAATTAATAATTTTTAATTTGGAGGTAGCCGTGGTTAACTATGACATTGGGACGTCATACACCTCAGTCCCCCCCGTGACAAGGGGTGCTGTAAAGTGCTTGAAACGTCGGGAATGTAAAATAAGTTAATATACGCGATAAAATCCGTAAAATTAGTTTTAGGATAGAACATTTTCCATATAGTTTATTGTGATAGGATAATTCCACGTGGCCACTTTAGGAGGCCTGACCTGCATCTGCTTGTAAGGTCTTCCGCTCATGGGCCCCGGAAGATTCTACTCTCGGATAGGCAGCTGCAGGCCGTAACAGCCGATATTATTCTTAAAGAGACAATTCTCAACACTACAGATAATTTCTTCGTACGGGATTGTTTGCGGTATTATTGGAAAATTCAAACCCTTCGACAATACTTTTATTGTAGTTTCGTCCAGTGTTTGTTTTAACAGATTATAGACCGTGTGCGTTGTTTATTGTTTACACCTATGGTCAACGGTTGCGTTTCGTTTCTACGTTGACATTGATGTTTGGCATTTTATATGATTGTTGATTTTTATTATTTTATATGTGGTAGAGCTATGCTGCAGCTATATTATGGTTGTCGCACAAATGGGTCGGCTCGACCGGGTAAGGACCACGCTCTCACAGAATACCAGCGTAAAATAGCAGCATAACGCTGCTGTGTTTCGTATGGTGAGTATAGAGAACCGGAGACCCTTTTTACTGGAAACGAGACATTCCATCTTAGTCCTCACGGGTGACAACGCATCTGCATTTTGATTCGTAATCGAAGATAGATGTAGATGTCTATGAGCCACAGCAACCACTTACTATCAGGTGGACTGTGTGCTCGTCACCCTTATTATATAAAAAAAAGTATTCTTCTATTTGTTTATTTTTGCAATCATTATATTACAATGTTTCGCGTTTGTTTAGTTTCAATGCAATTATTAAAATCAAAAAGTTAAATTAAACGCGATAAAATTCCTAAAAATAACTAGTTTCATTTAATTTGTAGTCTTCGCGTAAATGTAAGAAACCATTAAAGTTTATGCGATAAAAATTACAAAGAAATTTTTTTTTAATGGTGGATGGATTTACATTTCGTGTTTTTTTGTATGTATGAGTGTTTTGCGATTTCTTTGTCAATTGTAAACCGACTTTGGATTCTTGAAATATACTGACCGGCACAAAAACGACTCACTATGATTTGTTTAAATAAATCATCTTGAAATTATATTTGTGTTTATTTTCAGTTAGGAACAGGTCGCCAAAGACCCTACTCCTTACCCTAGCAGTACTATGTAACAGGGCCACGTCTGCCTGTTGAAGTTAGGAATCGCGTTGCTGAAAATCGAGATGCCGGGTGATAATAACACATGAACATTTGAATTGGGATATGGAACAGTGGAGCCAAGTACTGTTCACAGTTGTTTTTTGTGCTAGTCAGTGCATATTATGTATTTTGTTGTTGGTTTTTTTTTTATAGGATAAGGGTGACAAACGAGCACACAGTCCACCTGATGGTAAGTGGTTGCTGCGGCCCATAGACATCTACATCTATCCTCGTTAGCGATTCAAAATGCAGATGCGTTGTCACCCGTGAGGACTAAGATGGAATGCCTCATTTTCAGTAAAAAGGGCCTCCGGCCACCTGCACTCACCAAGCGGAACGCAGCGGTAAACCTCTACTTCACGCTGGTTTTCTGTGAGGTCGTGGTACCACCCCGGTTCGAGCCGGCCCATCCGTGCGACAGCAAAAGCTGCCACCTGGCTCTACCACTGTTAAAATATATCCCTATTAATAAAAAAATACGTGCAGCGGGTGCGTGTGCGCCGCTGTGGGCGGGCGCGAAGGTGGCGGGGGGCGTGCGAGGAGCGGGCGGCGCGGCGGGCGGCGCGGCGGCCCCGCGCGGCGGGCCGGGCGCGCTGGCGGCGCTGCTGCCGCCGCTGCTGCGCGCGCTCGCCGCCGACTGGGCGCCGACGGGTGCGTGGCCTCTCGCTCACTCTTATCTTGCTTACTGTACCACACTCCACCAAATCTAACAAATACCTTTGGAAGTTTCACATTCATCATTCCGCAATAAATTTTTACAAGCGTACTCACACGATTTAAAATAACCTTTTACATAAATCCAAAGAATTATGAAATTATCCATATTTCATTCTAACATGTATTGTTCTTTATCACTAATTTAAATTCCTATCTTTCAAAAATAACCAGAACCACTCCAAATTCATGTTAATGCAAATAATCGGTAAAATAATCAAATAATCGAACGTATACTTTTTGTAAGTATTTTTATTTGTTTATATCTTTATTTTTATTTATTTAAATCTTTATTTTTAAAGTAGCACAAATTATATGAATTTAATACAATTTTTTTATAATTTCTCTAAACCCCACTGAAGAGAAGTTATAAGTAAGTTTAGAAGATGCTGACTAGTACAATGTTAGTATAAACAAGGAATTGGCTTCAAATACAAAAAAATATTGAACAAAATAATCAATTAAAGACATAAATGGAAATAATAACAATTTTTTTACAAGAAATTGGAACATCTTTATATTCATTGATGAAACATGGCTAAACGCCAATCGCCAACCACACTGTGCCGCAGCGTGAACAGTTTATACGTACCCGTGGGATAAAGGCGGCTCTTCACATTGGCCAACATACTGGCGAATATGTTGGCCAATAACGATGGCCATCGTGTCGAGCGGGTGTTTATGCTTACGTTGGTATGTATTGGAACGATGGCCCACAAGTTGACGCGAGATCCGTGTGGTGTCGGTTTTTTTAAAAAAGATCAAAAGGTTGTGGCAGAGTATTGGCCGCCGCGTCCACACGTTGGGCGCACGTTCAGTTTGCTACGAGCTCCCAGAGTGATCGCACGCACCTGATTCAAATTTTATATGCACGCATCGTAACTGTAATATCGGAACTCGGAAGGTGCTGAATGAAGGAGATGTGTTGCTTGTACAAGAACTTTAATTATACTGTCTCTTATTCTATACTTAATACTAATGTTATAAATGTATATTGTCGGAGGTAAAGGGGAGTCTACAGGGCAATACAGTAACTAGTGTCTACATAATGGCAGTAACAATGACCAATGGAAAAACTTTTCGCTTTATAGAACCCTACCAAGCCGAAAATTGTTTGTGAAACACAAGTCTTTCAAGTCTTTTTTTTTTTATAGAATAAGTGTGACAAACAAGCACGCAGTCCACCTGATGGTAAGTGGTTGCTGTGGCCCAAAGACATCTATATCTATCTTCGTTTGCGAATTAAATTGCAGATGCGTTGTCAGTCGTGAGGACTAAGATAGATTGCCTCTTTTCCAGTAAAATGGGTCTCCGGTTCTCTACACTTACCATACGAAACAAACAAACAAACAGCTTAATGCTGCTATTTTACGCTGGTCTTCTGTGAGAGCGTGGTCCTTCCCCAGTCGAGCCGACCCATTCGTGCTAAAAATATACTATTAATATAGCTGCAGTATGGCTCTACCACGTATGAAATCTTCTTTTAAAAAAACGTTACCTCCACACTAGGATTTTCTCCTGTATCGTGGAGACAGTTTACAAACATAAATTGCATAAGGACAAACATCCAGACCAGGAGCAATTATTTGCAGGCCATACAAATACTTGTTCCGTGCGGGATTCGAACCCGCGGCCTGCAACGCAGCAACTCATTGCTAAGGCACTATGCCACGGAGCCGTCAAGAAATAAAATTTATTTTTTTCCATTTCTTTTTTATTACCCCTTTTTTTATACACATTCACGTTGTAGTGGTATGCTGTGAATAAATAAACTGCAGCAGCCGTTAGCGCCTCAATAATCATTTTAATAAATTCGTCTGTTCGCGCAAAAGCGCTAATGTCAAGCATCGACGTTAGATGGCACTTTGCTCGGCGCGATGCGGGGTGAAGTTCGTCCGAGCGTGTTTGGGCGGTGGGTGTCGGAAGCGCGCTGGAGGGATTGAGAGTCCAAATTCAGCGATGCGATAGATGGCACGCGTTCTTTTGTTGGGAAGTCGGAAGCGGAATACGATACGTGCATCTAGGAAATATACGGTTTGCCATACGTGGCGCGCATTCCTGTCTTGTTAGCTTAGTTAGCACCCGGGACTTGTTGTGTCTAATTCAGGATCTGTATAAGTGCATTCGACAATAATAGCTAGTGCGGTATTTGATATTCTAGAAATAACTGTGACCTTTGATCCGTACGTTCTGTGTTCATTTCGCGAATTAGGCATTATAACAAACGAGAGTTAGTGGCTTCTGTAGGGTAGTTAATCGTACGACAGAGTTACTGGACCTTCATCCTGACTAACGAAGAAAGTGACGTGAGGTGGAGAGGTGCTGAGGTCCGAACTGCTGCAGATGGTAACGGTCTAATAAGGTCAATAACACTACCAGCCACACCCAGATACACATCCCTGACCCTTACTTTCCTAGCACTATACATCCACACGCGACCTGACCGAATCCTGAGGGACCAGTCGCCTTGGATAGAGGTAAGTAAGCTCCCCTTATTAGAATGTAAAGCTCCCCCCTAGTTGTTTATTGTAATTAGAAACTGTTCACCTTTGGCCTGTAGCAGGCCCGAGCAGCATCTGCTTGTAGGTTAGCCGTCTATGGGCCCGCGGGGGACCCTACTCCTGGGATAAGCAGCTGCTGGCCGTAACATTTGGTAGCAGAGCGCGATTCTGGGATCGATTCGCGGTCGATCCACCGACCATAGTGTTTGATAAAAATTAAACAATTTTGGTGGCAGGGAGCGTTGGGTTGATTGGTTTAATTTTGTGTCTACAATCACGCCCGTCCGTAATACGTAAAAATATTTTTTTTTCTTATATACGTAATAATAAAATTCTTTTCTTTTGTGGCTTGCTTTGTTGTTAGCGGGTAAATTTGAAAAGCCGCGCCCGTTTGGCACGCAAGCGGGAGTTTGCGTCATGTAGGTAGATGGTTATTTTTACGTAATCGGTTAATTATCGTTGTCGGATAGTTGTAGTGGATTACTTATCGAAGGGTCGATTTCCGAGCTAGGCATTTTTTGTTGATCGACCGTTATGTGTGTCTTCGTTTATGTATCTTTCGTATTGTAATTTGTATTTGAACTAAAGAGTAGTAATTTGTATTTACGCAATTTGAATTTCACTTGATTTGATCGCACTAGTATTTGTTATTTGTTAATTTGATTTGCCTTTTCTTTTGTACTAACTTGTATTTGGTTTGATAAGTAGCGGTTCTTATTTGTGTAATTTCTATTCAACTCGATTTGATAGGAACTGCATTTGTTAGCTGTTGGTTTTTTTTTGTATTTGTTATTTGTTATTTTTGTAATTGTGCTCGAGCCGCGTTGTAGTTTGTATTTAGTAGTGATGTCCTCGCCCAAGATGCTAATCCGTTGCCTGCGGACTGAGTTACGCTGGGCCACCAGCGCCCATGCTTTGATAGGTCGACCGGATAGGGTCCATAACTTGATGAAGCGGTTTGAGCAGGTCGATGCTCAAAGGGCTGCACTGGAGGAGGCTTACGCTGAGCTCGAGGATTCGGATGTGGAAAAGGGAGTCTTGGACTTCTGCTTCGCAGACTACGAGCAGTTCTTTTCACTCACGGATGAGTTGATCGAGGCTGAAGGCAGGTATACCGAGGAGGCGCGTTAAGCTCGGACGAGTGGCCTGCCCGAGTCCTTTCGGAAGCAGCCTCAGCCGGAGCTGTTGGGACGACTCCCAACTCTGGACTTGCCAAGGTTCTCCGGGGTCCTTTCCGAATGGCTGACCTTCGTTGGTCTTTTCGACGGCCTAGTGGACGCCCGGAGTGACTTGACCCCGAGCCAGAAGATGGCGTACCTCCTGGCCTCACTGGAGGGGGAGGCCCTGGGCGTTGTCAGCCATTTGAGCTTGTCGGACGACGCCTACCAGACTGCTCGGGACCTCCTAGCCAGAAGATACGCCAACGTCCGGCGAATTACGGACGAACATGTTAAGCAGCTTTTGAGCCTCCCACTGCTTAGTGACCGGTCCAGACTACGTCCGGACCTGTTGGATCCAGTCTTGGTGGCCTGTAATACGTTGAGGCGGCTGGATTTACCAGTGGGCGAATGGGCCTTTTTGTTGCTTCGCATCGTGCTGTTCCGCCTACCTCTCGACCTTAGAATACTTTTTGAGGAGAGGTACGGCGGGGACGAGGCCTCCTATATTCCGCCCTTCTATGACCTGCTACGGTTTTTGGAGGAGCAGTGCCGGCAGGTTGAGAACGCGGCGGGCACCCCGTTGACGACTTACGAGCCGTGCCCAGTGAGAGGTAGAATCCGCCGGGCAAGTCGTCGTCAATCCCCCCCCCCCCCCCTGCTCCTATTGTCGAGCATCTGATCACCGGGTAACGTCTTGCCCGAAATTATTAGGTAAGCCGGTCTCCTCTCGGGGCGCTGCCAGGCCCTCGACCCCCACGGGCGGGGGCGTTCCGCCACGCCCTCTGACGGGCGACGCTCGGCGCCCGCCGGCTAGTCACCAGGCTCCTAGGTTTGAAAGGGGTCCCTCCCCCGACCAGTCGGGGGGTAATTCCCCCAGGGGCAGGGGTGTCATCCCCCCCTTCAGCGTGCGGAGAGGAACTTCACGGCCACTCATCAGTCTGCTGGACCCTTCTCACTCCCGTTAGCTGAGTGGCCGCGACTGGTGTACCACTGTACCCTATTTGATGGAGGCGGCCCTAGCTAGCTGCCGCCTTAGCTCCCACCACGGCCGCCTCTACTGAGCCTTAAGCTGTCAACAGGCCACTTGTCAAGCTGTTCTGTTGCCGACGGCCTCAGTGAGGGCGTACAACCCGAGTGGCGACTGTTAGCGGTTGCGCTCTATTAGTCTCGGGTTCACGCGGTGTGGCCTCCACTTGGTGGTGGGAAGATTAGGGCCCCCTGGAGCGTTGAATCACGCTCTCAAGGGGTATTAGATTTGGTTTGGTCGAGCACTTAGTTAAAAATTCTTTAAATTAAAATTAAAATCCTTTTGGGTTTTCCGCGAAATTCATATTGTAGCGGTTGTGATTAAAAGAATTTAATTTAAAATACTCCTTTAAATGCTGCTGCATATGTTTTGTAAATATATTTGATCACTGCGTTTGTTGTTGCACGGAAAATTGAGATTAAATTGTGTGCCCTTTTAATTGCTTGTGCGTATGCTTTGTGTTCAGTTTACACCGAACAAATTATGTACGCGTAGGCATTTTATATTTTAGTTTAAAGTTTTTATTTAAGTCAGTACATGTACGGACGCCAACATTGTCTCGTGTGTGCTCACATACATAACATTTATAAACATTATAACAATAATATTTTAACAATATAATAAACATTTTGTGTATCATTATAACAATAATAATATTATAACAATATAATAAACATTTTGTGTATAAACAGTATTTTTAGTAACATTATATCAAAAGGTGAAAATACCACAACATCTTTTTGGTCCTTCGAGAGTGAAGTGTGATTGTGATTTTTTCGGTGATAGCGAATCGGTTTGTCTGGCCTCCCAGAAGCGGGTCTCACCAGGCAGATTGAGAAGGCGCATATATCGCTGGAAGTTCATCGTCGCACGGACCGCAAACAGGAAGCGATCAGTTCACTTAACACCTATCGAATACCTATCAACAACAACACCATGCAGGACTTCAACAGGTTCGAGTCTCAATGATGTTATGTATACTTACTTACTTCCTTATCATCACGCACAATCCCTGACGGGGTAGCCAGATAGAACAGATCGCCAAGTATCACGATCCTTACATACCTCTTTCGCTGCTTTCAGATTCATTAACTTCTTCATACATGCACGTCTAGGTATCCGAGTACTCTTGACCCTCCCCTCTTCGAGCAGTTTGCTCACATGGTCTTCGAAAGTTAGTCTCGGTCTACTTCGACACCTTTTAATATTAACTTTCGCGCTATATATTTTCTTCACCATTCGGTCTTCACTCATTCGCTCAACGTGCCCAAACCATCGAAGCACGCCCTTATCAATTTTTGTGATAAGGTCATCTTTCAAACCTGCCATATTGCGAATCTCTTCGTTTCGCTTCCGGTCGGCCATGGTAACGCCGCACATTTTACGAAGAGATCGCATCTCCACTGCATTCAACTTGCTTTTATGCTTCTTCTGGCATATCCAGGTTTCGCTGCCATATAACAAAGTCGGTACCAACACTGCGTTATGTATTGCAAGGCGTGCACTCTTCACTACGCCTTGCCTTTTGACTAACGCAGTCAGGGCACCATTGACTTTGTTCCCGGCAGCGACACGCCTGTCCACATCTAAATCACATCTTCCATCCCGGCTAAAAGCACTCCCCAAGTATATATACAATTTCATTTACCTGTTCTAGACATTCCTGATTTACCCATATTTCACACTTCGTTCTCTCTTCGTCCCTTTCAAATACCATAACCTTAGTTTTATTACCATTCAAACGGAGACCTTTAATTTCACATTCCTCTTTCATACACGTGACTAATGCTTGCAGTTCTGCCTCTGATGGTGCAATAAGCACTGCATCATCAGCATACAGCAGACAATTTACTTTACTGTCACCCAATTTCACACCCAAACAGCTATCTTTCAGCTTCTGTAAATAGTTGTCGAGATACAGTATGAACAGCCAGGGAGACATGACACAACCCTGTTTTACGCCCGTTTGGACGCTAAACATAGGTGACAGGTCATGCCCTACCCGCACACAGGCTTTACAGTCACAGTAAAGTGACTGGGTACGGTACGGTACTGTACGTTACTGTACTGTACTGTACGGTACGGTACTGACGGGTACGGTGTGGATGGTCGATTGCTAAGGGCTGTGCCTTACCAATCGACCATCCACACCGTACCCCGGCAACAGTTCCCACATTTTCTTCCTTACAACCTTATCAAATGCTTTCTCAAGATCCACAAATGCACAGAAAATTTCCTGGTTAGCAGCCAGAAGCATTTCCGTGATCATGCGGAGAGAAAACATTTGATCCGTGCATCCTCTTCCAGGTCTAAATCCGCATTGAGCCTCCCATAGAAATCTTTCCGATTTCTCTTGCATCCTACGTGTCAAAACCTTCGAGTAGACTTTACTTGCTAAACTGGTCAAGCTGATCGCCCGATAGCACCCGCAGTCAAAATGTGAACCTTTACCTTTATATAAAGGCACAATGACTGCGGATCGACCAATCATCCGGGACATCCCCCGTCCGCCAGCACAAATTGCACAGCAGATAAAAGCTGTCCCAGACGCAAGGCCCACCATACTTGATCATTTCAGCAGTAACTCTGTCTAGTCCCGCAGCCTTACCACATTTCAAACTTCGAATCTCACGTTCAATCTCTTTCATACTGATGACCTCAGTGTCATCGAGGTCCGGGTCTGGCGTACCAGTCACGGCGTCATCCCCGGATCCCCCACTAGGATCATCACACGCATACATTTCTCTATAAAATTCGCTCCATCGCTGCTTGACGTCCGATTTTTCTGTGAGGACGTCATTAGTTCTCGAAAGCATTTTGTTCATTCTTAAGGCCGTCGCACCACTTCGGCTCCTTCCAACCTCTTTCCAGAAGAGTTTGGAGTTCTCCTTAAAGTTGTTTGACAACCTTTCGTCCGCTTCTATTTTACACCTTTCACGCATTTCCTCAATCAATGCTTTCGTGTGAACTTTCTGCAGCTTATATCTTCTCTCTCATATCCTTATCATTACTAGAGGCCAAGTAGTATAACCATGCTTTCTTCTTCTTCTTTACAGCTTCTTTTACTTCATCATTTATTTATTTATTTATTTATTATACATCCACTTATTACTATCATTACAGGATTGCCCTAATACGATAGATAAGTCATACTTTTGTTATCTTAGACATAATAAGTTTATAAACTAAAACATATATATAACAAGGTAGCCTTTGTGAACTCGTTCAGATAGCATCCGAATAAATCAATTTGCTCAGCCACCGCATTGAGTGTACGTAATGCGCGCGTGACGGGCGCCTCATGTAATAGGTTGGTTCTCGCACGCGGTAGTTCCAGCAGTCGCACTCGTCGGCGCCGTTCCACACTTCGATCTGGCACGCATAACTTCATCTCCTGCAGGATAGCTGAGTTATTAACTACACCCCGTAACACCTTAAACAAGTATGTGGCCAGCGATACTTCCCTTCTTACTTCTAGTTTACTGTATCCAACCATACCGAGAACAAACAGAGTAGGATACAGTAACGGATAACCCGGATATACTCCATATAATTTGAGATATAAAAATCTAGCAAATTTGTTTTGAACACTTTCCAACATTGACTTATACTTGTCTTCATTTGGAGCCCAAATCACAGAGTTGCACTCCAAATGACTTTTTACCATCGTTTCATACAAAGCCCTTATTGCCTTGATGTTAGTGAACTCGTTTGCTTGTCTCAAGACAAAACCAAGATTGCGGTATGCTCTCTTGCAGACTTTAGTAATGTGTTCTCGAAACTTTAAATCACTTGTAAAATAAACACCCAGATCTTTGACTTTCATGACGCGCTGCAGCTGCTTTCCCTCCATGTGGTACACGTGATGGCGCGGAACACGTGCTCGGCTAAATGACAACGTAGAGCATTTGTCCAAGTTAAAATAAAGTTTATTGTCCCTGCTCCACTTCATGACCTCATTTATATCCCGCTGCAGTCTAGCATGGTCTAAGGTATCTCTTATTTCGATAACTAATTTTAGGTCATCGGCAAATAAGAGGCACGTCGATTCCTTGATCACCTCCGGTAAGTCGTTTATCATAATTATAAAATGGAGAGGACCCAAATTACTTCCTTGACTGACTCCTGACCTTGTAAAGTACTGCTCAGAGTAGCACCCGCCATAGTCAACGTACTGACGTCTGTCTCGCAAGTAGCTTGCGAAGAACTTCAACGTAAGTGGTGTGCAGCCTATTCCGGCCAACTTCGCCATCAAGATATCATTATCGACCGTATCAAATGCCTTACGAAAATCGAAATAGGCCACATCAACCTGTATCCCTGCATCAACTGCTGGGACTACTTGTGACATTAAATGCAGCAAGTTCCCGGTTGTACTCCGACCAGGGCGGAAACCATGTTGCGAGTCAGACAGCAGAGTTTTTACCTGCATATACAAGCAGTGGTGAATGGCCGATTCGAATACCTTGGCTGGTGTGCATAATATCGCTACAGGTCTGTAGTCACTAGGTTCCGGACCTCCACGACCTTTCGGTACTGGAACAACTCGAGTAAGCTTCCACATATCAGGAGAGGTCGCGGTCACGATGCAGGTATTAAATAAATGTAGTAATGGTTCCACCAGAGCAAAGCGACAATCTCTAAAAATGAACGGTGGTATACCGTCCGGTCCTACCGAGTGCTTCGGCATTAGTCGGGAGAGCGCGCGGCGCACCTCCGCCGGCTGTAGGGCCGTGAGATGCACCCATGCACTCCCTTTTGAAGCCGCGCTAGCTGCTGACACGTCCAGTACAGACGGTTTTTGATTGTACACGGAATTAAAAAATTGTGCAAATTCGTCAGCGCATTCCTGATTCGATAGGACTCGTCCATTTTTAATTAAATGGTGCTGGGAAGAGTTACCTTTTTTTAGCCTCACGTAGTTCCAGAAAGCTTTCGGATTCGTTGCCAGATGGTTCTGTACACGATTTTGATAAGTTTCGTGAGCGAGTGCGATCTCTGCCTTCACTTTTGCTCTACACTTAGCGAACGCGAACTTCCACCATGCATCTCTTCTTTTACTACTGCCTCTTTTTATTGTTCCACACACTTCTTCCGCTGCACTTACCATTCCATCCCTAAGGTTCTGCCATGTTCTTTCCACACATTCTTTTCTACCATCGATGGTGTCAAGCTTTTCGGCTACCCTTGCATGATATTTGTCCCTAGTATCCGCTTCCTGAAGCTTCCAGCTTCGGATGCGACAGACCGACTGTGGTTCTGTTACTGCCGTCCGGTAGCGCCATCCCGCGAACAGACCCCTAAATCTAGTAATCACTAGATAGTGATCCGTTCCCAGGTCAGCACCCCTGAACACTCGCGTATCCATCACCTGTTTTCGCAGTCGGTCATCCACTAGGAACAAATCGATCATACTTCTCTCATTCTTTCTTTCTCTAGTATACATATGGATTTTCTTGTGATTAAACATAGTGTTTGTCACAAGAAGACCCTTTTCCTTGCATACCGCCAGTATAAGCTTGCCAGCATCATTAACCCTTTTATCGCCAAACTTTCCAAGCACCGACTCGTACCCTGGTCGAGCGGTACCAACCCATCCATTCAAATCACCACACACAACAATTCTTTCGTTTCCCCTAGCCAAATCTAGAACTTCTCTTACATTCTCCCAAAACTCCTCCAGCTCAGTCCTGGACGACGAAGCTACCGGCGCATAAACAGCCAAAAGCAAAAACTTCGTCAGTCCCAATTTAAAGCGAACCCAGAGAAGTCTTGAGTTCACAACCTTATATTCAGTCATAACATCGACCAACCGAGACGACAGCAGCACCCCCACTCCCTGGCAGGCGTTCTCGCTCTCCGGGACTCCGGACCATAGAGCTAACGCTCCGCCAGGGAGCTCTTCAGTACCACTGCCCTTCCGTTTGGTCTCCGACATACACACGACATCTAATTCTCTTCCTTTCATTATTTCAATCAACTCATTCGTCTTATCTCTCATGCCTCCTCTAACATTCCACGTGCCAACTCTGCACTCTGTCCTCCACCTTCCGCCGTGTCGGGCTGTGCGTGACGGGTGGCGGTCCCCATCGCCGCTTTGCGCGCTGCATTTCACACCAACGGGGACGAGCTGGTGTGAGTCGCCTTGAGGGGACGCCCTAACCGTCGTTGGCATGGGTGCGCAGCTGAGTAGAATTGCAGCCCTGAAAAGGGCTGGCAGGGGTCGCGACGAGCACGCTTCTACAATGACCCCCATGTTATAATAATAATAATAATAATAATAATATTTTATTTGCATAAAACATGGTATATAATAGATTTTACAAAACGTTTCAGATCAGCATGTTTTGCTACGGTTATTCATAGCATGCAATTTTTTTTTACATTAATATTTTTGGCTACAAAAATCCTTAACACTGTAGAAATTACAATTATTTAGGCACTGATATAGTTTTAATTTAAATGATCTTGTATTTAATATTTTTAAGTAATTAGGTATCTTATTATATAACTGAACACACATAAATAAACAACTTTTATTATATTTTCTTATTCTAGGATTATCGTTTAGTATAAGTCTATATGGATCTCGACGACTGCGGGGATTTACATCATCTATCGTTGTAAACAACGTTTTGTGCTTCTGTACAAACATACATACTTCATAGATGTAAAGTGATGGTAGTGGTAATAAGTTATGTATGCAGGTCCAAACTTACAACAAGACCTTCAGGAACTGTTGATCAAGTGGCGACAGTTTGAGATAGTATTTACGGCTGACATTGAAAAGATGTTTCGCCAAATATGGATTCATCAAGATGACCAGCTTTTCCAAAAAATAATATGGAGAGATTGTCCAAGTTCTGCATAACAAAACAATTAACAAAACATATAACAAAACAAACAATTAACAAAACAAAACAATTATCAAAACAAAACAATTAACAAAACAAAACAATTAACAAAACAAAACAATTAACAAAACAAAACAATTAACAAAACAAAACAAATAACAAAACAAAACAATAGTAAAAGCTAGTTGCACGCAGACGCTGCACGATGGAAGCTGTTCGTGGCGAACAGGGAATTACGTTAGCTGCAGCCGCAGGACTTAAAAAAAACCAATTCTTAAAATATAAATTTAATAAAATAAAGATTACATTAATTCTATAACTAAATTAATATGATTAGCTAGGTCGAAGTGTGACCGAAGAATGACGAAATCCGATGCTCACTTCCACGGGCGTCGGGTTGTCGGCGCCTGCTGACTCGGCGTCTCGTGTCACGCGGCTCCGTCGTGTTCGTCTTTAAGTAGGTTTTACATGCTTGGCGATTTTCGTGTAATAGAACTACGTAATTCCTCCCCCCACAGTTCAGCGACTATTTTCCGACTTTGATGGAAAATGTTGCTGGATATGCTTTTGCGTTTTTAGGATCTTCATAGGAATGCTTTCCAGGTGCTGGCGGCTGGCTGCTCTGCTGTTGCGGCTTACTGCGTCTCCACAGATTGAAACGTCGACAGATTATTACAATGGATGTTGTGATAAGCGAGCCGATTATCATTACATAAATGGGAATAGTTGTGTGGTACAGAGTGTTGCTAGTTATGGTGTCTTGTACCATTATCGGCTCTCTCATGACTTGATTGTAGGCTTCATGTAGTTTTCTCAGGTCGATGGATTGCAGCGAGATTCTGTGTTGAGATGTGGTTTCCTCTTTGGAGTTACGTGGAATATCGGTAATTATTAGTGGCTGGCCGGATACTTGGTTGTTCTCGTTGACTATTGTAAATTGTGACGTCATCAATGTGCAATTTAAGGGTATGGTTAGCAAATAGCTTCCTTGAAGCTGCTTGTATTCTTCTCTTCCGCATCGTAGATGGATTCTTGTAGTGCGAGGGAATGTGACAACGTAGTTCCCGGCGTCCAGTTGCTCCATGGCTTCCTTTTCCAGTGTTATAGTGGTCAGGTTGCAGTCATCTCCTAGGGCGTGGTTTGTGACGAGCTCTCGTGTGCAGTCGTGATGATTCTTGACTCTGTTTATGGTATCGTCTTCGCAGAGGTACTGCTGGTCTACCTTCGGGCATTCAGCCTCCATATACGCATACGCTTCCCTATTGGTTGCTAGGAAAGGAAGGGGTGGAATAAGGATCTTGTTATACCTATTCGGCTATCGAAAGTTTATACAGATCGAATATGTTCGCACTAACTATGGGAACCTTAAAAACTATAACTATCTGTTTTTCGACGTAATATGAACCTGGTCTTATGATACTATAATAGTCGCGTAAGTCTAAATTTAATATTCTATCATCCCCATATATCATTCTTACTCTTTCTATCATTAACCTTAAAGTATCGATATCTATCATTGAATGATGCGTGCTTAGGGCACGCACAAGAGCTAGCATGTTTTCTATTCTAACTAATTCTCCCAACAAATCATCGACGTTTTCTGTTATAATGGTCAGAAGCTGAGCGAAATGAGCATATTTTATTAAACTATTTTCTCTATAAGCAGTGCTATTCAACAAAAGTTCTAACGTAGTATTAATTGATTGCTGATTTCTAACTAACTGGTCTATGACGCCGTTATGTTGCGTCATCCGTTCCTTGTTGAGGCTTATGTGCGAATTGAATTCCGATATAATTTTAACTTGGTTATTTTCGAGATTTTTTATTGCATTATCAAATTTAATAGCATTCCTGATAATCTAAATTTCCTGTTAAGCTTTTAATAGCAGATCCTAAGCCATCAATTAAACCTCTCTTCACTCGACTAGGTTCGAGTCCTTTTAAATGATTTAAAACTATATTGATTTTATGAGATAAATAGTTAATTTGAAGAGAATATAGGGAATACGTATCATTATTTAATCTTAATTCAAAGTCAGATAACTGCTGTCTCACTGCAATAGTTTTGTCTTCTATATTATTGATGCGAATATACTGTAAAAAGCTATGGTAATGTGACACTAGACGAGTTCTACCTAATTTATAAGGAAGGAGGCCAGGACCATCGTTGAGACTTTCAAGTCTTATCTCCTGTGTTTGAGCAAGATGCACCATCATCACCAACGGAATTCTGTAACAATTTAGCTCTATTAGGGACTCGCTTAATGCGAGCTTTGGCAACGGGACCACGTTTTCGTGAAGTATAAATATGTATAGGTAGGTTGGCCAGAACGATATCGTTAGTGTATCTGGGTGCTAATTTTTGTCGGCTAGCAAGCGGGTTTTTTATGAAAATTTGCTGTTGTGGTTCATACTGAATTTCGGGTTCTCTATCCTTATTTCTATTCTCAATTAAAACTGTGCGATCGTGTAAGGTAGACTGATTTATAATTTCATAAACTAATTTCATTTGTTCTCTATGATTTTGGGTGTACTGTTGAAGTAAATGCTGGGTAAGACCTACACCTACTGGGTCTCTGGGGTCAAAGTGACCTGTTATTATATCGAAGGGCCTGCATTTCGTGAAACTGTGCACCGAACTATTGTAAGCGATAATCGCGTATGGTACTAGGTTTACAGCTGGCTCGTCTTTACGCTGAAGTTTAAGTAATCTAAGATGTTCGAGAAGAGTTGAATGAAAACGTTCTACATTTCCATTGTCGTTTGGTGAATGGGGAAGTATTTTATGGTGGTTAATATTGTGCATTCTTAAAAATTCGGAAAATAGTTGGTTGGTGAATTCAGTGCCGTTGTCAGTTACTATGGTTAAGGGTAAACCATGGTGCGTGCAATATTTTAGTAAGGCCCGTAAAACGCTTATGGCTGTACCGTCGTGTAGATGATAGGCTTGTCCGTACTTGGAGAATACGTCGACGAACGTAACGTATTTTTCGCTATCTACTGTGAACAGGTCCATATGAACTATTTCTAGAGGCTTGCTTG
This sequence comes from Parnassius glacialis, assembly GCA_033319125.1. Taxonomy (NCBI): domain Eukaryota; kingdom Metazoa; phylum Arthropoda; class Insecta; order Lepidoptera; family Papilionidae; genus Parnassius; species Parnassius glacialis. The sequence goes on from JAVANC010000009.1 coordinate 45,758,680, forward strand.
AAGGCGGAACAATGTTAAATCTTGGTTGGATAGGATTACGGTCGTATTTACCTTGACCACACACAATACATTCATTAATGAATTTTGTTATTTGTTCTTTCATTTTTGGCCAGTAGTATTTTTTTGAAAGAGACAAATAACACTCATTAATGCCTCTATGGTTTGTTTTGCCCTCGTGATAGTGTTTAATAATTTCTTGTTGCCTAAGATAAGGTTTAACGTTTTCAAGTTCGCTTTTGGCGAGTACGAGATTCATCGCGGAGCTTTTAAAGTTATTCTGTATGATAGGTATGATTGAATAAAGTCCTAACGGGGGGTTGATTAAAATTCCGGTTTTAATTTTTGGGTTCACGAACTCCTTTATTACGTTTATAATATCGGTCTCTAAATTTGATTCCGTTACTTGCACCGAAACGCGGGTGTGTGTGTCGAAGGGCTTCGAAACCGCGGGTCGCTTTTTTACATCGCCTACGATAGTGATGACCAATTGGCGATGAAATTTATTTAGTGGTTCATCGGTTATTGGAACTTCCAATATGGGATTTTCGTGACTCGTATGAATGTTGTTCCGAGGGATTCGCTAGAAGAGAATTAGTATCTTCGTTATGGATCTCAATGCGACTGAGGGCATCTGCGTTCGTGTTTGATTTACCTTTCTTGTAAACTACCGTGAAGTCGTATTCGCTAAGCTTTAAGCGCCATCGAGTAAGGCGAGAATTCTTTTCCTTTAAACTCATGATCCACTGTAAAGGTTTGTGGTCGGTAAGTATTTTAAATGTCCTGCCGAATAGGTAGGGTCTAAAATATTTAGTGGCCCATACTATTGCCAGGAGCTCTTTCTCGATGGTGCTGTAATTTTGTTCACTATCATTAAGTGTTCGCGAAGCATATGAGACTGGTTTATCCGAGCCTATTGGCCCTTGAGACAAAACAGCACCGATCGCAAAGTTCGACGCATCGGTAGTAAGGATAAATTCCTTACTAAAGTCCGGGTATTCAAGGATTGGATCATTCGTCAAAAGTGTTTTACACTTCTCAAAACTGTTAACATAATCGGAGTCAAAAGTGATCCTTTTACCTTTTTTTAGACATTGTGTTAATGGTTTTGTTATTTTTGCAAAATCTGGGATGAATTTACGGTAATATCCTAATAGTCCTAAGAACTGCTTTATCTCCTTAGGAGATTTAGGTATAGGGTATTTTTCTATCGCTGCTATTTTGTCTGGGTTAGGCTTCACGCCCTCGCTGCTGATGATATGGCCTAAATAAGCCGTTTCTAACTTAAGGAACTCTGATTTGTCCATTTGCACTTTAAAATTAGAGTTCCTAAGTCTCTGGAAAACTTGTTCTAAGTTGACCATGTGTTCCTGCAGCGAGGTGCTGAATACTATTATGTCGTCCAGGTACACCAAGCAGATCTGGTTCTGGAGACCTCGGAGGATGTTATCCATCACTCTTTGGAATGTGGAAGGCGAGTTCTTCAGGCCCATGGGCATCCGAAGGAACTCGAAGTGACCGTGTTCGACATTGAATGCCGTCTTTGGAATGTCAGCGGGGTCCATCTCTACTTGGTGAAAACCACTGGCGAGATCTAGGGTAGTGAAATATTGGCATTTACCCAGTTTGTCCAGAACATCTGAGATATTCGGGATAGGGTATTTGTCATTTATGGTCTTCTCATTAAGTTTACGAAAATCTACCACTAGACGCCATTTCTTTTTCCCCGAGGCGTCCGCCTTTTTTGGGACAATCCAAATCGGTGAGGACCACGCGGACTCGGAGGGACGTATAATGCCTTGAGCTAACATTTTATTTATTTGATCGCGTACCTCTTGTCGATGAACAAAAGGATATCGATAGCTCTTTGTGTATATCGGAATTTCATCGGTCGTACGGATGCGGTGTTTTATTTGATTCGTGAATGTTAAATTTTCACCTTCGATATAAAATATGTCATGATATTTGGCACAAAGAGTCATCAAATTAGCCTTTTCTTCTTCGTTAAGATGGTCAGTGCGGAGTCGCGATAAAACGTCTTTAGCGCGTTCGGTTATAGGCTGGGTGCGCGTGCACTCAACGTTAAACAGCTGTGCGTGAGCGGGGCGGTCCAAGGAAAAAACGACATCGTTATCGCTAGTATTCTCGATCTCTAAAATAGCTCTATTTTGGGAAACACTGGTTATGCATTCGTGAATGATACAGTTACATAAAATTTGTTCGGGAATATAGACGTCACCATCACTACTGTCAACAGGAATTCTAACTAGCTTTGAAGTATTCGCAGGAATTATATCCTCGTACAGGTTAACATTTCGCGAATTATATAATAATATTGGGTTCACTGCAGACCGAGAAGTTAAATTTAATGCTTTTAAATCGATCTTTGCTTCCCACTCAGTTAAGAGATCGAGCCCAATTAACCCGTCGAAATGGTTATGAAATTTATACACGAAAAGCTTTATCGGTTCCCTATCTTTAATTTCCGGAAAACAGGGTACCGTAATGGAATAATCGTTTCGACTAACAGCGTGAACATTAGTAACTTCGAAAGGATCATAGTCTAGTTGATAATGAGGGAAAAAAATTTCTACAGCATCCGGGCTCAAAAATGATTGATTCGCTCCGGTATCGATGAGAAGCTTCAACGGAGGGTCTAAGATCTGAATAAATGGTAGCTGACGCTGGGTCTGCAAATTGACTTCTATCTTGGCTTGTTTGAAGGGGAATCCTCGTGAAAATTTTCCTGTTGGCTAGTGGAGGGCTGAGGATCGTTTTCTGTATCATTGACGTTTGGATAATCGTTTACCGGAACAAACTCGGGACCGTAACTCTCGTGGTTTACATGATCATTATACCCATTCGCGTAAGATGGACATTCGTAGTAATCCGCGTAATAGTTGCTGTAGTCAGGCTCATAGTAATAGTTATCATAACCATCACACTCGTTAAGATTCATTTCACGGCTTTTAAAATAATCCGTAGGTGGTGGGTTACCGTGCTTATTCCAATCATGGCCAGTTAATCGTCCTGTAGGAGGTAAGGCTTTAGGCGTGAAATGTTGAACGCCGCTCATAGGCTTAGGGCCAAAATTCTGAGACTGCTGATAACGAGGCTGAATACGGAACACGTTACTACGTGGGTTATAATGTGGTGGTGGTGCACTGAACATTTGTTGAGTACGTGTTGGCATGCGGTACTGAGACTGATGTTGAGGGCCCGCATTGAACTTAAATTGATTTTGCGGTTGAGTAAATTTAAATGGTTGAGGTTGAGGTGGCGTCCACATCGGTCTCTGAGTAACGGGTGCTAACATCATAGGTGGAGGCTGGAAATTTTGCTTAGATTGAGAAGGCATTGGAATTGGTATTTGTGTTCTTGGAGGTGGCTGTAGAGTTTTAGGGTGTACATCATTATTACGCTGTTGCAAATATAAAATATTTAATTCCTCCTGAACAAATTTCAATGCCTGCTCTATTGTAGAAGGGCGCATACACCTTATTCTAGACCCTAAGGGCTCATGTAAGCCACGAACGAAAGCCTGCATAGTGAGCTTTTTATACAATGTCCGCTTAGACTCGATAGTGGTCGGGATGGTTTCGTGCAACGATATATATGTCATGATGGTACTAAAAAGAGTCTGACAGTGATCGTAAAACTCCTGAGGGCTTTTGTGGCCTTGTGAGGCTAAGGAAAGGTCATTGTACAGCGCAGTTTCGTCTCTTTGATCTGCGAAATTGTTAATAAGAGATTCGCGAATTCCTAGCCAATTATCAGGGATGCCATTAGAATTTATGATTGAAGCCGCAGGTCCGGTGATTTTATTCAAAATTCCGTTCAATAAACATAAATTAGATAATTCACTACCGGCTTCAGAGCTCATGTAAGCTGATACGATCTGATCGCATATTTTAATAAATCTTATGAGAATATTTGGATTACCGTCGAAATCTGGCACTGGGCGCAAGGCCTTATATATTACATCGGGATCATAAGGCATTTTGGAATTTAGTGAATTTAAACTTTATTCTTCCTCAATATTTCTTAAATTATCTAAATCTACATTTCGGCGAGACTGTCGAAAACCAGCCTCGCTAGGCCCCCTATTCTTTGGGTGAAAAATTTTGGACAATAAGGATAAAACTTAAAGGATAAAAGGAAAGCAACACAAAAAGAAAGTTTTGCGTACTTACAATATCATTCTGGTTTCCTCCGCGTATCGATTTTCGGATACTCGTCCCCGGTGCTGCTGCTACGTGGTTCGGATATTAGATTAAGGCTAGAGAGCCAAATCAGCGTCCTTCAGCGCCAACCGAAATCTACCGATTTTTGGAGATTTTAACGCCGCGTACTGACTCTAATATCCTACCGACTGCGCCAATTACGTTAGCTGCAGCCGCAGGACTTAAAAAAAAAAATTCTTAAAATATAAATTTAATAAAATAAAGATTACATTAATTCTATAACTAAATTAATATGATTAGCTAGGTCGAAGTGTGACCGAAGAATGACGAAATCCGATGCTCACTTCCACGGGCGTCGGGTTGTCGGCGCCTGCTGACTCGGCGTCTCGTGTCACGCGGCTCCGTCGTGTTCGTCTTTAAGTAGGTTTTACATGCTTGGCGATTTTCGTGTAATAGAACTACGTAATTAGGGTCAAACAAGTGATCACAACTATGCCCCCCCCCCCCCTGCTGGCGCTATGTGAAGTCTGAGGAAAATCCAGCAGATTGCGCCAGCAGGGGCTTAACAGCAGGACAACTAAAAGACCACCCGCTTTGGTGGCAAGGGCCCTCTTGGCTACTAACATATAAACAAGATGTAGAAAACAACCTTATGTATACAACAAACGAAGAGGAAAAGCAAGTTTTAGTAGCTCAGAAAGCAAAAGAAGAAGAAAAAAGCTACATTTTACAGCAACTTATAGAAAAACAAAGCTCATTTACACGCTTAGTAAGAATATTAGCATGGATTCTACGATTCAAAAAAGATAAAACTAAACAGAGGCAGCCCTACCTAACAATATCAGAGTTACGAGTACAAACAGCGACTAATTTATTAATAAAACATGTGCAATCAGCCGAATTCAAAGACGATATCAATAACATTACGCAAAATAAACAAGTACCGAAAAAGAGCCCATTATCAAAGTTGGATCCGTTCATAGATAAAAATGGCATCTTAAGAGTAGATGGCAGATTAGAACTCGCAAATATCACATATAATATGAAACACCCAATAATTTTGCCGAACAGAAGCCGTTTTACACAATTACTGATTGATAGCGCGCATAAGATCACATTTCAAGGCGGCGCGCGATTGACGTCAGCGTTCATTCGACAAAAGTACTGGATTATTGGCGGAAATCGAACAATTAAAAGGTTAATAAGAACCTGTATAACCTGTCGACGTCACGCTCCCAGCATACAACCCCAGATCATGGGTGATTTGTCTGAAGCCAGGACAAATCCCTCCCGTCCTTTTTATCATACAGGAGTTGACTACACGGGTTACGTGGACGTCAAGGCAAGCAAGGGTCGAGGCATAAAAACAGACAAGGGTTATGTGGCTGTATTCGTGTGCATGGCAACAAAGGCCGTGCACCTCGAACTCGTGTCCGACCTCACGTCGTCAGCATTTTTGGCCGCACTGCGTCGTATGGCAGCTCGTCGAGGCGCGCCGCGTCACATATATTGCGACAACGGCACTAACTTCGTCGGTGCTAGCCGTGTTCTAGAACAAAACATAAAGCAGCTTAAAGAAAATATCTCTGATCCAGAATTCTTAACTGAACTTACGAAAATGGAGATCGAATTCCACTTCAACGCTCCTTCTTGGCCATCAGCGGGAGGACTCTGGGAGGCTGCGGTCAAGAGCCTGAAATATCACATCAAACGTGTTATCGGAGAGCAAAAATTAACATTCGAAGAGTACTCAACGATACTTACTCAGCTAGAAGCGTGCCTTAATACTAGGCCGCTGTGTGCATTAACTGAGGATGTAGAGGACCTGGACTTCTTAACGCCTTCGCATTTCTTAACTGGAACAGCTGATGTAACCATACTGGAAACAGAACACGACGCGCGAACAAGATGGAACTTAACAGAAAAACTAATGGCTGATATCTGGAAGCGCTGGAAATCTGAATACCTTACACAACTTACCGTTCGAAAGAAATGGAAGCAGTCGACATCTAACATTCAAGTCGGTCAATTGGTGACAATTCAAGAAGATAACTTACCTGCTGGAAAATGGTTGACAGGTCGAGTTATACATACACCCAAGAAAGATGGTTTCGTTCGAGTTGTCTCCTTGAAAACAAAAAACGGAATTTTAAAACGGCCAGTTACCAAATTATCCATACTGTCACTGCGAGGAAACCAGGAACCTGAACTCAGAAAACACAAGATAACAGCTAAATCAAGTATGCAGTCAATTCGTACTGTATTGCTATTTTTCTTGAGTATAATCATACCTACGCAGGGTGCTTATACTATTCAGCAACTTAATCAATCTTTGTATTTCGACGCTATTTCCAACATCCAACTTATTCGAGACGACTGGAAGCTCATAATTTACTACAACATGCAACCATTTTGGGAAGGCTCCGAAGCACTTGACAAATATCAAAAACACATGGAAAACATATGTGAAACAATGAAGGGTGACGGTCATTGTGATGCGATGCTATTGCAGTTACGTCATAGTACCAGTGAACTCGAGTACTATACACCGCATGTTGATAGGTAAACAAACCGAGCACGACAGACAGAAACGAGGGCTTATCAATGGTGTCGGGTATCTCGCGAATAGTCTCTTCGGAGTACTCGACGACCATTTCGCAGAAAAGTATGAGCGAGATATCACACTTGTCAGACAGAATGAACATCATTTGGCTTCCCTGTTCAAGAATCAAACGTCTATTATCGAAGCGGAATACAACATGATGAAAGGAATGGAAGAAGTTATGAGAAAACAACACAAGATTATCAACAAACAGATTAGTGCTTTAGACAGCAACATAAACAAAGTAAAAACAGAATTGGAAAAACTTTATAACATCAACCAATTTTTGGCTATGTCTGTCATAGCGAACAATTTACTGCTGAATTTGAAAAGCATACAAAAGATGATGACAGACGCTATCACCGATATATATCATGGAAGGTTCGATGTTCATCTCATAAGCCCTACTCAGTTGAGAAATGAACTGAACACAACGCGCGGGCTCGGGCGCGTGCTTGTACGTACACATACACACACCCTGTTTCTTTTTTTATTGAATGTATTGAGTTAAGGGAGGGCGAGGACCTTCTACCACAAGTATTTTTATACTTAAAAGAAGTCCTCAAACTTATACTAATTTAAGAATATGTTGGAAACAATAAACTTTCATTTCATTTCACAATATCTGGACAAATACCTAAAGACTTGACTCTACCTATATCAAACATACAATCAGATTTTCAAAAAATATATCAGTTTCTTCAAGTGAAAACAAAGATGACTAACAAGTACTTGATTTTTGAAATCAGATTACCATTGGTCAGCCGAGATAATTACAACCTATACAGAGTTATACCGATTCCTCATAAACGGACAAACAATTTTGTGAACATTAAACCGATCGCAGATTACATTGCAATTAATTTAGAAAAGGATATCTACATCCTAATGACATCTATCGATTTACAAGAATGTATTATGTACGAATTTTCAGCACATTTATGCCACCTCAAACACCCCATATACCAAAGAAATTCAGATGAAGATCTGTGTTTGAAGAATAATTACACAAATCAGTGCCAAATAAACATCGCCGGGTGCAGTAACATGTTTATTCAATTAAATAAGGCGAACAATTACTTATTTACAACATGCGACAAATGCAGCGTAAGATTTTTTGCGGTGATCAAGTTACCGTGGAACGGCTGAGCGACGCCGGGGTCATCGCGCTGGAACCCGGTTGCTCAATCAAAAGTGAGGAATTATCAATCTATACTCACAAAATATTTACGAGTGAATTGAAAACCGGACCTGAAATTTATACGCCTGAAATCGCTGCTATTAACCAAATTATCAAGCTCTCTATCCCAGAAACAGGAGAGTTGGAAAAAGACGCTGACAGTTTCCAAGCCAACCTAACCACCTTCAACGAAAACATCAAAAACCTGAAGTCCCAAAATGTGATCGCTGAAAACATAACATTCCATGACATACATCATTACGCCGCGATTTACATCCTGGTGGGAGTGGCTGTGATAGCTGCTATATGCCTTGCCTGCAAACGACTACGACAAAGAAACACGGCTATCACTTCAAGTATTAGCCTCGATAACATAACTACGGAAGGTCTAAGCTCCGCTCCTGTGGCTGCGCTGGCCGCCCCGAGAGCGCAGCGCGCCGCTGCAGTGCCCGCCCCGAGAACGTAACCCGTCGCCGCCAGCGCCGAGCGTGCGTCCTCACCCGCGATCCCGAACGCGTTCAACACTCAAGACCGAGTAATATCTCCTATATTGCGAACTCTCATTTTTAAACGCGATGAAGTATAATTTTATATCTAACTTTTCTCAAATAATTTTACTTTTTTTATGTATTTTTAGTTTATCTCCCTTGTTGTGCGGGAAGATGTTCAGTTTATACCGAAAAAATTATGTACGCGTAGGCATTTTATATTTTAGTTTAAAGTTTTTATTTAAGTCAGTACATGTACGGACGCCAACATTGTCTCGTGTGTGCTCACATACATAACATTTATAAACATTATAACAATAATATTTTAACAATATAATAAACATTTTGTGTATCATTATAACAATAATAATATTATAACAATATAATAAACATTTTGTGTATAAACAGTATTTTTAGTAACATTATATCAAAAGGTGAAAATACCACAACACTTTGTAATTGTATTTGATTGTCGCGTCTGTTGCTGAAAGGAAAGTTTGAATTCATTTGAAATTGAATGACGCGCTATTTTGAAAATTATGTATATGTTTTGTGATAGTGTTTAATCATTTTGCTTTGTGATAAGGAAGGTTGAAATTAGATAACCCTGTTTGTGCCGAAGGGAATAAGAGTATTCTCTTTTGGTTTAGATTTTGTTGGCACTAAGATATTTATTTTAAATAAGAAATAGGGCTGTCTCTTACGTTTATTGTTTTGTTTACTTTGTCAAGTTGACCTATGTGCATCGGTAATTACTTTTGTTTTAATTAATTCTGTAATTGAACATTTATTTTGAAAAATTAGTTGAAATATGAGCATAGGACTACCTGCCTAAAGGGCTATCTGGTTTGTAGATTATCAGATGGAAATCAGCTGTCGCACCATTTGGTAAATGATTATAGGTGGATGGCTTGGTTATGCCTACTTGTTTGAAAATTCATACTAGGGACTATCTGTGCGTTTCGTTCGGCTCTCCACAGACGACGTTCATGGGAATTTGGGGGTGCTCTCTGCACTGAAGCTTAGGAGGTCCCTCTGGGCCGCTTCGTGTCGCGTCGCTGTTTACAGACCTGATCCGGTCGGATTGCGGAACTAATCATAGGAGCGCAGATAGGTGTTTGAAGGAGGTCGTCGGACTTCTGTCTAGGAGTAGGACTTATTTATGTGCTGCGATGTCCAGGAAGGGCATCCAGTTCAACCCTCCGGCTAGCCCCCGTTGGGGTTGTAATTTTGAGGCGTTGGTTAGGGTTGCAAGTTCTGATGGGGTGCGTAAGGTGGCCTAGTTTGGTTGTAGATTCGGTCTTGCAACTTGCCGTCGCGACCCTGTCCCGCTAAACGGTTTGCTAGCGGACCTAAATCCTTATGTCCGGGACGGGGGTTTGTTCGCGCAAAAGCGCTAATGTCAAGCATCGACGTTAGATGGCACTCGGCTCGGCGCGATGCGGGGTGAAGTTCATCCGAGCGTGTTTGGGCGGTGGGTGTCGGAAGCACGCTGGAGGGATTGAGAGTCCAAATTCAGCGATGCGATAGATGGCACGCGTTCTTTTGTCGGGAAGTCGGAAGCGGAATACGATACGCGCATCTAGGAAACATACGGTTTGCTATACGTGGCGCGCATTCCTGTCTTGTTAGCCTCACCCGGGACTTGTGTCTAATTCAGGATCTGTATAAGTGCATTCGACAATAATAGCTAGTGCGGTATTTGATATTCTAGAAATAACTGTGACCTTTGATCCGTACGTTCTGTGTTCATTTCCGCGAGTTAGGCGTTATAACAAACGAGAGTTAGTGGCTTCTGTAGGGTAGTTAATCGTACGACAGAGTTACTGGACCTTCATCGTGACTAACGAAGAAAGTGACGTGAGTTGGAGAGGTGCTGAGGTCCGAACTGCTGCAGATGGTAACGGTCTTATAAGGTCAATAACACTACCAGCCTCACCCAGATACACATCACTGACCCTTACTTTCCTAGCACTATACATCCACACGCGACCTGGCCGAATCCTGAGGGACCAGTCGCCTTGGATAGAGGTAAGTAAGCTCCCCTTATTAGAATGTAAAGCTCCCCCCTAGTTGTTTATTGTAATTAGAAACTTTTCACCTTTGGCCTGTAGCAGGCCCGAGCAGCATCTGCTTGTAGGTTCTTCGTCTATGGGCCCGCGGGGGACCCTACTCCTGGGATAAGCAGCTGCTGGCCGTAACATCGTCCGTACATTGGCCTGAACCGAAGCAAACTGAACGGCCTTCCAACGTGTGGACGCGATCACAAATTCTTGGCCAATAACTCTGGCAACACATTCGCCACTATGTTGGCCAACGTGAAGAGCCGCCATTAAGTGGGCGCCTCATAATTTGCCATGCGGGATCCGCCGCTGGAGGATTTGTAAAAAATACATCTACTACACAAGGGTTGCCTGGCCCAAATGATGAGAAAACAAAGAAAATTGTTATGGACGACTATGAAAAGACATAGAAAATAATAATTAATGTAAACAACGAAGATTAAGACGACACCTTAACTAGTTATAGTGAAAATTATTAAAGACATTATTTTTAGTCTAGTGCAGTCTTCAATTTATATAACTTTACCTCTAGAAATTAGCAGTAAGCGATAAATATGAAGAATCTAACATAATTTGTGTTTTGAGTTATCTGTTTCTAATTTATTTTGACATTAATCTAGATAAAACTGTAATTGATAAGTTATCATTTAAAATAATTCTTTTAAAAAAATGGAATATTTTAGTTAGTGATTTTTTAGTTGCAGTACCTAGTTCTATAAAAGTGGCAGCTATTAGAAAGTATTTTATAGGTTTGGTGGAAAATACCTTTTTTTTTTTTTTTCATTCAGTTACTGGTTTAATTCTTGTACTTGTATACGATATGTATTGACCTAAGAATGTGAAATATTGCTTTTTTATTTTTTATTAAAAGTTTGTTTTTTACATTTATGTTTTTGGTAAGCTATCATGAAATTTGAAAAGAAAAATTACATTACTAATTCCATTGTTTTTTCTTACGTTTATGTTTTAATGTTTTCTATAAGAACGAAAGTTTAACGAAGACAAAGTTATTGGTGCGATTTGTCGCAAGTACTATACTTGAAATTAATCATTAATTATATTTATGGCAACACGCACAAAGTTACATTAATTACATTAATATAATTTTGTGCGTGTTGCCAGTGATGACCTGTGAAACTGGGACGTGGTCCTTCACTGCTGACCGGATGAGGAAGCTCAAGTTCGCTAAGCGAGCTATGGAGAGGGCTATGCTCGAGGTTTCTCTGCGTCATAAACTTAGAAATGAGGATATCCGCAGTAGAACCAGAGTGACCGACATAGCCCAACGGATTAGTAAGCTGAAGTGCCATTGGGCCGGCCATATAGCTCGAAGAATCGACAACCCATGGGGAAAAAAGGTTCTCGAGTGGCGGCCTCGTACCAGCGGACGAAGTGTTGGGCATCCCCCCACTAGATGGAGTGACGACCTGGTAAGATATGCAGGAAGTCGATGGATGCAGGTGGCTCGGGTCTGTGCTTTGTGGCATTCCTTGAGGGAGGCCTATGTTCAGCAGTAGACTTGTGAAGGGCTGTAATGACGATGATGATGAATAATTTTGTTTAAATTAAAGATATACATAAGTTGACTATGTTCACCATGAGATGGTGAATCGTGCGTCGCACGTGTGCATGTGTATGTAATGGCGCAGAAAGCGAGGCACTGGCGCGTGCAGTGCGACGCGTGCTGGGCGGCACGGGCGGAGCGGCGGGCGGAGCGGGCGGCGGGGCGTGCGGCGCGCTGGGTGCAGCGCTGCGGCTGGAGGCGGAGGCGCACGCGCGCCGCCCGCGCCTGCCGCACGCGCTCTACGCCGCGCTCGCGGCCGCGCCGCACCACAAGGTACGCACATGGGCGGGGCGGGGAGCGGGGCGGGGCGGGCGGCGTGCGGCTGGAGGCGGAGGCGCACGCGCGCCGCCCGCGCCTGCCGCACGCGCTCTACGCCGCGCTCGCGGCCGCGCCGCACCACAAGGTACGCACATGGGCGGGGCGGGGAGCGGGGCGGGGCGGGCGGCGTGCGGCTGGAGGCGGAGGCGCACGCGCGCCGCCCGCGCCTGCCGCACGCGTTCTACGCCGCGCTCGCGGCCGCGCCGCACCACAAGGTACGCACATGGGCGGGGCGGCGAGCGGGGCGGGGCGGGCGGCGTGCGGCTGGAGGCGGAGGCGCACGCGCGCCGCCCGCGCCTGCCGCATGCGTTCTACGCCGCGCTCGCGGCCGCGCCGCACCACAAGGTACGCACATGGGCGGGGCGGGGAGCGGGGCTGACGGCGTGCGGCTGGGGGCGGAGGCGCACGCGCGCCGCCCGTGCCTGCCGCATGCGCTCTACGCCGCGCTCGCGGCCGCGCCGCACCACAAGGTATGCACAGGGGCGGGGCGGGGAGCGGGGCGGGCGGCGTGCGACTGGAGGTGGAGGCGCACGCGCGCCGCCCGCGCCTGCCGCACGCGCTCTACGCCGCGCTCGCGGCCGCGCCGCACCACAAGGTACGCACATGGGCGGGGCGGGGAGCGGGGCGGACGCCGTGCGGCTGGGGGCGGAGGCGCACGCGCGCCGCCCGTGCCTGCCGCATGCGCTCTACGCCGTGCTCGCGGCCGCGCCGCACTACAAGGTACGCACATGGGCGGGGCGGGGAGCGGGACGGGCGGCGTGCGGCTTGAGGCGGAGGCGCACGCGCGCCGCTCGTGCTTGTACAAAATTCGCTTCTTTCTTTCACTTTTTTCTTTCATTCATCTCTCTAGTTCAACTCGATTTTTACCAACACATTTTATTTTTTCTTTTATTAAAATTTGGAAAAAATCTGGAATAAATGACGAACAATTGTTCGTCATTTATTCCAGATTCCGGGGTACATTCAGCTTTTTAATTAAACTGGGTTAACTTTGACATCGGGACGTCATAGTCTTCATCACCTTAGTCCTCCGTGACCATGGGTGCTGGAACGCACCCGAAATGCTATCATCCTTTTGCATTACTAAATAAAATTTCCTTCACTTTTATATATGTCGGCAGAATATATAAAAGTGAAGAAATGGAATAACAGAGTGTGCGGCTCAACTGATGGTTTACCTATGCCTGTGTAGAATCCAATAAAATAAATTTGAAGAACAATATTGGCCGTCTGTGGAGCTGGCGTTTCCGTTAGCTCGTTCCGGGTGTACGGTTTAACGAGCCGCAGCGTGTCGCGTGCAGTGGCTGTACGTGCGCGGCGCGGCGTGGTGCGGCGGCGAGGCGGCGGCGCTGGCCGACGCGCTGCTCGACGCGCTGCTGCGCCTGCACGCGCTGCCGCACGAGCTGCACCCGCTGCCACCGCCGCCACCGCCACCGCTGCCACAACACCACACCACACAACCGTCCGAACAGAACCAACAACACGACCCCGCACAAGACACCGAGCCGGAACAACTACAGGACTTGGGACTAAATTAAACATACGTGAAACTGTCCAAATCATCTACTTCTAAATTACACAAATTATTAATAAAAATGTTATTGTACCATGTTATGTTATTCTGATATGTTATTAGTTGTCTTATTTTTTTTTAAATACAATAGAAAAGAATAATGTATATTCAATATAGAATACTTACAAGTATTTTTATTGAGTATTTTTTTTTACTTTTTGGTTTGGAAAAAACCTCTGTCCTGGCAAACCAGCATGAAACTCAGCGGAACTATGTTTTTTTTCTTTGAAAATAAAATTATACAATAAACACAGGTTATACAAACTAAGTACATTCTGGAAGTGAAACTGCAACTTCACTTCCATGACTTATTATCAACTATGTATTCCTTTATATTATAGTAACCGTTTTTATACCGTTTTTATTTAATAAAATATTAAAACTTTGTAATAGAGAGATCTTGTATACTTTCTAGGACTTTGTTGTAATATCGTATACCTCATGGATGAAATACTAACTCTGTAGAGTCAAAAAACTGATATCACTAACCTGTATTTGTATCTGGTGTTTACATAATGTACTCACTTTTCTATTAAAACTATATTTCTTTTTGTACTCATACATTATTAAACTTTTGTAAATATGCTGAGTAGCCAAAGTTAGTATATATTTATTTCTTTAAATTTTCTCTGAGAGACTCTCGAGTTATGGTTGTGAATAGTTATTACAGCCCTCTTCTGCGAAACCAAAAAAGTTTCTAAATCAGCCGCATTTTCCACAGCAAAATTCCTTCAAACATTATGCTATGGAAATAACTGAAATAAACTAATCTACATGTCTTGACATTAGTGAGACTTCTTATCTTTTGTACAGTGAGTCTTAGTTTGCTTGCCTTGCTACTTTAAATATATAGGTATAGGGAACTCACAACAAAAACAATGGAATCGGCAGGGATCAGTTCTTCCCCATTCAAAAACACATTCGTATTCAGATTTTTAACACCTCGTGGTGAACATTATATACATTTAGTTTTATTGCCGTTTAAATTTAGTTTATTAACGTTAAACCAATGCATTAATTTTGATATAGCATTATTCATTTATTTAAACGATTGTCGTTAAAGTTTAAAAATCACGAGTATCATCAGTAACGAATACTATATCATCCCGAACAAAGGAAGGTAAATCATTAATATAGAAATAGGAACTGGCCGAGAATTGAGCCCTGATGAACACCCGTTAGTACAAATGTGCCGGAAGAACTTTTTCCATGGATAATAACTTTCTGCGTTATATTACATAAGTATGAAATAATAAGTTTAAGCGCTATGCTCTTGACACTATAGTACTGTAGTTTCCTAATTAATGACTCATGGTGAACGCAGTCGAACGCCTTAGAAAGGTAACAATATACTCCCATGCATAAAAATATGTTTTTTTTTTGTTTTTGAAAATAAATTTATGATATTTTAACCGTCACTATACGGTCATCTGGTTGGGCTGTATAAATCTATGTAATTTCTTTTGTAGGAGAGGGGGCAAACGAACATGCGGCTCACCTGATGGTAAGTGACTACCGTCGCCCATAAACAACCACCCAGAGACCAGAAAGGAGTAATCTCTTTTCTTGAAGGTCCCTAAGTCGTATCGGTCCGTAAAAATCACTGGAGGTAAATAATTGCATAGAGAGATTGTACTAGGAAGAAAACTCCTAGTAAAACGCACAGTGGTGGACCGCCAAGCATTCAGATGGTGAGGATGGTATTGTGAGTTTTGAAGCGATGTGCGTTCGTGAAATTTGGCAGCTAGAATTAATCCGAAAAATTCCTCGGAGCACCCCGTGGTAGGTGCTATAGAAAATGCAAAGGTGTACATCCCATCGCAGTGAATCAAGCCGATCAGAAAAAACACGGCGTCGACGACTCTAGCCGCGCTGCGCTGGATGCGGTCAATTGGAAGGAGCTGGCGCTGGGGTGTTCTGGCCCAGAGATAAGAACAGTATCACATGTGAGGCCGAACTTGCGCCTTGTAAAGTTGCAAACGGTTTGCCGGCATGAAATACTGTCCCGCTCTGGTGAGCACGCCAAGCTTTTTTAGAGGCCAATTTGGCTTTCCTTTCCAAGTGACCACGAAACTACATTATTCGATATGTCGACGCCGAGGATTCCGATGCTAGGTGAGGCAAAAATGGGAGTGCCTTGAAAGTGAGGAGATACGACAAAGGGGTACTTTTTAGCAGTAAACGCGCAAACTTGTGTCTTCTGGGGATTGAAATGGACTAGATTTAGTCGCTCCCAATCCGATACTTTGTACAACAAAGTCTCGACTTCAGACACAAGTTTGTTCCGGTACTCAGCAACGTTTACCCGATAAATATTGGCACGGCCAGTGCAGTTGGCCGCATAGTAATGAATGTTACCAGTTTGCAACATATCATTGATGTGAAGAAGAAACAGCGTTAGTTATAGCACGCAGCCTTGTGGAACACCAGCGTTAGTAGGCTTGTAATCACCTTCTACTATGACCTTGATGCTCCAATTAGCGAGGAAACTGATGATCCAATTGCACAATTTCTCGGGAAGCCCACAGGAAGGGAGCTTCGAAAGAAGCGCTCTGTGCCAAATCCGATCGAAGGCATTCGCTATTTCCAAACTAACGGCCAATGCCTCCCCCTTGGGCTCTACTGCCTCCGGCTATCTATGAGTCAGGTGGGCCAGAAGATCACCAGCTGATCGACCCCGATGAAAACCGTATTGGCGGTCACTAATCAGCTGGTGATCCTCAAGGTTTATAATTGCTTCCATTATTTTGAAGAAGTATTTTGGAGGTATTTTGTAGTATTTTGTTTTGGAGTATTTTGGAGGTAAGGCCTGTAACAATTGAAACACATTAAAATTGACTGTAATTAATAACTATCATATAAACTTCAGGTGTATAAAACAACTTACTTTAGAATATTTAAAGCTATATAATTAATACAACTTGTCACTAGGATTGCCACAGAACAAAAAGTTATTTCGTATATTTTACTGTATAATATGCCAATCTCAGCGGAACACAACGTGTAGAAACAATGTGATATTCCGTATAAATAATATATGTACATAGAAATGTTGTTCAGTACCTACATATCTTTAATTAGATTACTACTTCTTACTACTTACTACTTAATTTTAATTTGATAATATAAGAACCATCGTCACTCAGAACATAAGCACTCGTGTTAAAAGTTTATACTTAGTAAGCAAACAAACCGAGTCTGATTCCTGCCAGTTTTAAATGCTGATTAGCAAGTACCCGGCGATGAAGACAAAAATTGATAAGGAAACCTGCATGGTAATGAAATTACGCATTACTGGCACCAAGGTTTTTAAGGGTAGTGCGACAAGGCAAGACGCTTTTACAAACGCTCCGGAGTTTTTAATTATATACTGGTGAAATAGTGCTTGTTTATCTTGAAAAACAGTATCAAAGTAAACTTTAAAACGCAAGGAATCTGACTGTGCTTGTGAAAAGTGAAATTGCGGATGATAAACTGTAATATCGGTATAAAATTGTGTGCGGGTTTAGTAAGAAAATATTTATCTACACGCCAATTCGTGTCGTCGAACAATAACCTGGACTTTGGACCTTACTACTCGGTGCACTTGCGTATTGTGTACAGTGCATTCTACTGAAGTGTATCACTGTTTCGTCAGGGAGTTACTAACACAGATAGCCGATTCGGTAGACGCACGGACTGCACGCATGAGAGCAGCTGGTTCTAACCCCGCCCGAAGCAAAACAATTTTTTTTCTTTTTTTTTCTTTCTTTTTGGCTTTAATATTTTTATTGCATTTTCTTATAACTTTTATAATGGATAATCTAACACTATCTTGGGGCTGCTGTTCATTGGATGGTGAGAGTAAACAGTTTAAGAAATACAATACTTGCGTTAAAGCGTTTCACTTGGAATGCTTGGGAACGTGTCAATCACGTGCAGGCGATGCGACTGGGAGTTGGTTATGCCCTACTTGTATAAATTCTAATACGAAAACCTTCAACAAAGACAACACGCCTGTGCGTTTTAATCCCAATGTTACAATACGAACACAAAAAAGACAGGCACCCAATTCCCCACCGGAAGCAGTGGACTCGGAAGCTCCTATTACCAGGAGTGATCTAAGAGCTATAGTGGAAGACATCACGGAAAGAAAATTTGAGACTCTTCTGGTGCAACTAACAAACACTCTTCGATCTATTATGACCTCTGAACTAGGCACCATGAGGAATGAGATAAAAGATCTGAGAGAGTCCATTACCTTTGTGAGTGATCAGTACGAGGAAATGATCAAGGAAAACAAGAAAACAAGTGAAACGGTCCGAGAATTGCGGTCGGAGAACGAACTGATGAAATCTACCATCAAAGACTTATCATTCAGGCTAAATAACTTTGAACAAACGCTCGTTCAAATAATATTGAAATACAATGTGTCCCCGAAAAGAAAGAGGAGAACCTTACAAACATAGTATCAAAATTGAGCAATGTTATAGACTTCCCCATCTCTCCGAAGAAAATAGTACACTGCACCAGAATTGCCAAAATCAATCGCGATAATCACGCTTGCCCTAGATCGATTATTGTTCAGCTCGCCACACCCAGAGACCGTGATTGTTTCCTGGCAGCAGCTATTAAATTCAATAAACCTAGACCGGTATCGGAAAAGTTAATTACCACCCACTTGGGTTACAGCGGAGAGAAAAAACCAGTATTTGTGGTTGAACACCTGTCCCCCGGCAACAAGGCGCTACACGCAGCTACCAGGCTGGCTGCGAAGAAAAATGGATACAAGCATGTGTGGATACGCCATGGCCGTATTTTTGTAAGGAAAACGGAGAACTCAGACTTTATAGTCATAAGAGATATGGACTCTCTAAGTAAAGTTAAATAAGTTAAAACTTTGTTATTTTTTTGTTATTTTTTTTTCCTTTTTAATTTAAACTCGTAATCTTATTGCATGGTACTTATTGTTAACAAAATAAAATACGATAAATTAAATGTCTACTATCAAAATGTAAGAGGCCTTCGGACTAAAACTCATTCGTTCTATCAAAATCTAACAGCGTCTAGCTACCATATTATAATATTAAGTGAAACATGGTTAAATTAAAACATTATGAGTTCTGAGTTATTCGATGACCGTTATAAGGTATTTAGAAGGGAAAGAGAGACGTCTGGATTTCATAACGGAAAGGAAGGGGGTGGAGTTTTAATAGCAGTATCCAAAGAGCTTAACTCTAAAAGGGTAACTATGTGGGAAAGCGACTGCGAGGATCTCTGGGTTGCGGTTGACATATCTTTTTCAAATACCTGTCGAAGGTTCGTATTTTGCGCCGTTTATTTGCCACCACCAGTCTCGATGCACCTAATAAAGCATTTCGTGGATAATTGCAACTCTGTTATTGAGGAAAACCAGTCCCATATTTGTATTGTTGGTGATTTTAATCTGGTAAGCATAGATTGGGAGCAGTTTGGTAAGTCAAGCAATTACTACCATAGTTCTGCGATTTGCCAATATTTATTGGACTTTTGTAATATTAATAACTATAAACAAGTCAATAATATTGTTAATAAAATGGGTAAAATTTTAGACTTAGTTCTTGTAGATCTCCCTATGTGTCAGCTATCCAAGTCATTAGACTTCTTGAGCGTAGTCGATAATCTTCATCCCCCCTTGGAATTTCAGCTGAGCTTCGAATTCGCCACAATGTTAGCTAACCCTAACAATATAAAACTGAACTTTCGCAAAACTGACTATGAGGCAGTTAATCTAGAGCTTAATAGAGTCCAATGGCCAGAAATCTTTTCACTAACCAAGAACGTGGATGAAATGATAGATGTGTTTTATGATAAACTTAACTGCACCATTAAGAAACATGTGCCGGAACAAAGGCAGAAAAAACATAAATATCCCCAATGGTACAGTAAGGAGCTTATCAAAAGACTGCGCGAAAAGAATAGGTTTAGAATTAGATTTAAAAAATACAAAAATCCGCTTGATGAAATTTCCTATCATTTGATGTCAAAACGATGTAAGCAACTAGTTTCGGATTGTTATAAAAATTACCTTAGAAGCACAGAGGCAAAAATAGCTGACAACCCAAACTTCTGGTACTTCTGGTCTTATATCAAAACTGAAAGAGGTGGTCATGGTACATACCCAACGGCCATGAAAAATGGATCTACCACAAGTTATGAAGGTAAGGGTATCTGTTAAATGTTTGCAAATAATTTTTCGGAGGTGTATAGTGATTGCAAACAGCCGTCACTCTATGATAATACAACTAATAATATTAGTATCAACTCGGATTGTTTAGCACATATTTCAATAAGTCACGATGATATTCTCAAACGTATTAAGGGTCTAGATATATCGAAAGGTGCAGGCTCTGATAATATTCCACCATACTTCATAGTTAACTGAGCTTATAGTTTATCAGCGCCTTTAAGGCTCATTTTAAATGAATCGTTGACAGGTGGAGTATTTCCAAAGCGATGGAAGTTTGCTAAGGTCGTACCGATTCATAAGTCTGATGATGACCAAGACGTTCGGAACTATAGGCCAATTTCTATCCTGCCTGTTTTTGCTAAGATGCTAGAAGCAATCATTTGCCCATATATACAAAATCACTTCAAAAAATACACTTCTAATAAACAGCATGGATTTGTAGCTGGAAGATCTACTTCTAAGAATCTCATGTGCTTTGCTGAAGACCTTATGGAAGCTGTGGATAACAATCTGCAAGTTGACGCCATTTATACGGACTTCAGCAAAGCATTTGGCACAGTTCCCCACAACGTGCTCCTCCAAAAATTAGAAATGTATGGCTTCGCTGGACCTATTCTGCATTGGCTAGAATCATATTTAAGCGATAGATCCTTTTATGTGGTAGTCAATGGGTACCAATCTAACTTACACTCAATTTCTCTGGCGTACCGCAAGGCTCGCATTTGGGCCCAATATTATTTAATATATTTATTAATGATCTGCCTGATCACTTTCTTTATTCTTCACCGCAAATGTTCGCTGACGACCTGAAATTGTCTAAAGTCATAAATAATGAGAGCGATATTATGAAGCTTCAAAAGGATTTAGACATCTTGAATTCTTGGTGCGTAAAAATGGACTTAAATTGAATGCCAAAAAATGTACACACATAAAATTTACTAGAAAACTTAACAAAATTTCATCTTCATATACAATAGCATGCAACATACTTAAGGAGACAGAAATCATGCGTGATTGAGGCGTTTTATTGGACACAAAACTTACATTCATACCACATATGGAACAAACGATCGGCAGGGCATCGAGAATGGTGGGTTTTGTTATAAGAAATAGTAAGGAATTCCGAGACGTTAAAACTAAAAAAATCCTTTATTGTAGTCTGGTCAGAAGTGTACTGGAGTATGGTAGTGTAATCTGGCGACCGCACTACGCTACTCACTCATTGAGAATAGAACGGGTACAAAAGCGCTTTCTTCGGCATCTGTCGTACTCTTCGGGTATGCGAGGCAGGCATATCAGTTACGAGACCCGTCTTAAGCGCTTTAACATGACCAGTTTATCCAAACGAAGAGAGGTTTCAGATTTGTTATTTTTATTTAAATTACTCCACAATATCATAGACTGCTCAGAACTTTTACAAAAGATTAATTTTAGAGTTCCCTTCAGGCCTCCACGAAAACCTATTACACCACTCAGTCCTCCATTACGACGAACTGTTTTGGGATCACATTCGCCCATTTGTAGGATGATCAGACTTTTTAACCAAATTAGCGATCTCGTCGACATTAACCATGTTTCATTGGGAAAGTTTCGTAAGGCTGTCTTTATGATAGGTACCTCAGATTATAAACATTTGCCTTGTTAAACACTTTTTCCTTTTTTTTTAATTTTTTAATTTTGTAAATCCATACCTTGCCGCGCTGTTTTTGGTCAGTTTGTTTTAGTGCATTTTATAATAGCAATACTACAGTGTTTCTATTCAATAAGTATAAATTCGTCTTTTAATTGTCGCGATAAAAGTTATGCATGTGGTGTTTACCTGTAATTGACTGTGTACTTAGTTTTTTTTTTTTACTATATCGCTTGATTTATATGGGAAGATGTTAGTGCATAAGTTGTTGGTAAACCAATTTTAATAAAATAAAATAAAATAAAATACGCATTGTGGCAGCGTGGGGAATTCTGTCTCGCTCCTAAAACATCCAAGAAATAAAAGGAGGCCTGTGCCCAACTGTATCCCACTGTATGTAGTTCGCTACTTTAATTATCGATGAAATTAAATGACTGTATGTACTAGGCACATCCAGAACGTTACAACATTATGTAGGTACCTAATAAACATGAAATATAATGTTTTATCTGTAAATGTTTTGTAGTGCAAAAGTAATATATATTATTTACTGCATCAAACTACGTTGTTTTAATACCTTATTTATGTGAATAGTTTATATTTTGAGCAAGGAGTCAAAGGATGCAGGTGGCTAAAGATAAGGAGCGTGTATGGTACGTTTGGGGGAAGGCTTAAGTTAGTGAATTGGTGATGGGTCACAATGATGGTTACGAAATGTATTCTAATTGTTTTTAAAAATATTATGAGGAATGAGCAAAAGTTTAATCCAAAAGAGAAAAGCCTGTCGCTAAACTGATTCGTAATCGATAGGTTTTACCAACACGACAATCAGCCTTGGTCCCTGCGACCTCGCAGGGACCGGGTGACACCGGCCACAGTATTAAAAGATTCAGCGCATATCGCAGATTGAATCGGGAAGCGTTTCCGAAATGTTACACAAACACCTTCGTGCAAGATGCCACAAAACCTCACCAGAGTAATGTAGAGTACTGCTGATACCATGACAACACACCTTCTCGTTAAGGGCTCAAAACAGGAGACTTCCTGACAGACTGCCTCGTAGGAGGAGTAGTTGGCACGCTTAGCAGGCAGGTTGGCAACTGCAAATTTTTATTTTTAGTTGTTATTAGGAAGACGCTGCTGTCCATCTCCTGGTTTGTTGCCCTCTTCCCACGGGACAATATTGAGTAGTGGATATTGTTACATCGCTACTACGCGGACAAAGTTCTTGGGTCACCCTTTTTTTTAGATTTTAAAACCTTCCGAGTGTCTCACGTGATGACAGATGTTTGTATATTAATAATAAAATTATAAAAGTGTCATCAAATAATTTTAAACACGTGGTAGAGCCATGCTGCAGCTATATTAGTAGTATCTATAGTTGTAGCACGAATGGGTCGGATCGACCGGGGAAGGACCACGCTCTCACAGAATACCAGCGTTAAATAGCAGTTTCATGCTGCTGTATTTCGTATGGTGAGTGTAGAGAACCGGAGACCCTTTTTACTGGAAAAGAGGTATTCCATCTTAGTCCTCATTGGTGACAACGCATCTGCATTTTGATTCTTCCATAGACTGTAACATGGTTATCAAGTTTTAGAAGTACAAGCGAATCACATAATTATATGTGATAGGTAAGTTCTCACTTCGAAAACTGCGCAAACGTTATGATGAAATTTACTGCTTACACAAACAAAATTAAGTGTGTAATCAAGTATTACAGACTCGAAGTAAGTCATATTTACGTTATTACCGCTCTAACATTACTGATGATATTTATTTGTCGTTGTGTCGTGTCGATGATATCAGTAGTTTTGTAACAATTCTGGCCAATGACTTAAAAATGTAACGATAAAAATATTTGAAAGAAGTTGTCACAGCAATGACTTCGCGTGTGTCTATTTTTCTGTCAATGTAGTGGCTTTTTGTTACATAACTGTTTTGTGACAAGTGTTACGGTACAAGAGTAGAGTGTAGGGTACCGTGGCGCTCTGCTATGAGTGGGCGGCACTCACAGCTGCGGACGGCTGCGCTGCTCGTGTGCGCGCTGCTGGGCGCCGCGGCCGGGCCGACAGTGCGCGCGGACGAGGACAGCGCCGCCACCGAGGCTGCCACGCCTTGCTTCGGTGAAGACTCCGCCGAAGTCACGACACGCGCTGATGATGCAGAATCAGATGAAGAAAGCGATTCTGCTCCGTTTATGGTTTGTTTTATTCGTTGGTTATCCCGCGTTATTACTACAACTATATAATGAAGTAGCAAAACATTAGGGATGTTCAATTTGCTCTTTTACCCGCGTAATTGATCATAATCAGCAATAAAATAGTTTTGGACGTATGTCAAACCAATGTTTTCTAGCAATAGTCTAACTTCTTCTATATACATATACCTATTAATATGACAAAGTTCGCACATAAATAATGATAGCGTTTACTAAGGTACATTAAACAAAATTAGTGTTAGATTGTCTAAAAAACGTTCGTGGTTTATAAAACATAGAACTAGTCTAATCGCTTACTCACAGTACACTATGGGAGTTACGGAGAATTGACCGTAACTTAGTGAGCAATGTATTAAGGCAGAGCCCCTCTAGTATAACACATAGAAGTGTTTGAGCGTAGTCAATGAATTATAAAGCATTAACTGCAAGTAGTGCCAATTTTATTTGTTACTTATATCGCGAGCACTTTCACTCAGTTTTAGAAACAGAAACAAAAACAGAACTTCTAACTTGATTCTTGATCTTAACTTGATAGAAATTACATTTGAGACAGTATACACATATCTAAACAGTATCAATATCAACAAAGTCTCGGTTCTGGTTTACCTACCATTATCGTTATAGCCTATCATAAGTTCACTGATTAACATAGGCCTCCCTCATAGATTGCCTAATTGAGGTGGTGTTTGTCATAGTTGTCACGCTTGGCAAGCAGGTTGGCAAGCACAGTTATTAGGGTTTCGTAGTTACACAACAAGGAACCCTTATTATTAAGTGGCGAAGCTTGCGAAGACACTTATTGATTTCACGATGTCTGTCCGTCTGTCCCACGATTTTCTCGAGAACGGTTTCGAATTTTCAAATTCTGTTTTCAGCAATCGATTACTGATCACCCAGGCATCTGAACCTCCTATTTTGAATCTGATTGCTCAACGGCAACCGTTAGAAACCGCTACAAAGCTGATTGCTTCGCCACTTTGCTATGCTGTTAGCTTGCTAGGTTTATTATAGTTTTGCTATGTCCGTCCGTCCGTCCGCGGTTTTGCTCAGAGACCCTAGGTGCTACAAATCTGTAATTTGGCATAGATACAGATATTAATCACGACTAGAAAACTGTGAAATAAAATCTTAAAATTTTTTTTTATTTTGTGTACTTCCCATACAAGTAAATGTTTTGTTTTTACGCGTTTATTACATCATGTGGGGTATCGTTGGATAGGTCTTTCAAAAACACTGGGGGTGTGGAACAAAATTTTTTCGATGCAGGGGTCCGTTTACGAAATATTTGACTTTAAAGTGGTATTTTTATTATAGTCATGCCCCCCCCCCCTCTACCTACTAAGTAAAAATTTTGTTACAACCCCACAGAAAATGACCTAAAACTAGCTGCATTATAACTTTGTAATGTTATTGTAAACTGTTAAAGATAAACCTTTTATGAAGAAAACGACTTATATGCATTACTACTATTAGTTTTACATTTTCATTTGCGAGATAGGGTATTATTTTCAAAATCGAAAAGTTTCTGTAATCTCTTTGAATACCACTCCCTATAAGTCTGATTTTAAAATAAGTCCTTCAGTTACAATCTTTCCATTTGGATCCATTTCAGTCGTTATAGCGGTCAAACCGCGAACTTACTTATTATGCTCATTATCAAGAATGCCCACGTATTGTGACGGACAACTATGGAACCCTACCTGTACATTGTGCGTGACCCGACACGCATTTGACCAGTTTTTATTATTTTTATACAGCTATTATCAGGAAGATGCTGCTGCCCATCTCCTGGTCCAGTATCCCTCTTACGTCGCTTACGACATCCACGGTAAGTGGTGGGGGATATTAATCACTATATCTACGCAAGGGGATGAGTCGCTCGCGTCCGTAGGCTTGACCACCTAATGCTAGGCCCACCCTACACGTGCCCCCCGGGTGGTGCTAAAAAAGCGACAAAGCCGAAAGAACAGTCTCGGTTCCTCGCCGTGTGGTAGCGGCGTAAAAAATACCACCCCCTACTTCCGCACCATGAGGCATAAAAGTAACGAAATGGCCGCAGTTCCCGGCGCCCCTTTAATTGGGCAGGGGTGCAAGGAATCTCCGTGAGGAAAACCGGCGACGAGTTTCGCCACGCGTCACGTTCAGTCCCCGTCACGTCGCGAAAATTGGTTTGCGGAAGCCCGTCTGGCTACGTTGAATGTATGTGGAGCAAAATGATAAGATGGATGAAGTATGCGATATGATGAATGATAGAGGAATAGACGTGTTATGTGTAAATGAGACGAAACGGAAGGGAAAGGATGCCACTACACATTGCATGTATAATGCGTACTGGTCTGGTGTAGACGAGACCATGCCGGCATGCCAGGGAGTCGGTATCATCATTTGAAAAAGAATGGCTCAATGTGTGAAAGAGTATGAATATGTAAGCCCGAGGCTGCTATGGACATGAATGAAAGTGGGTTTAAAGTAGTTGTTTATAATAGGGTTGTACGCCCCAGACATGTCTAAGCCCACTTATATCCGAGAGCAGTTTTGGGACATGGTAAGGACGGTGTTAATAAAATGTAAGGGAAATGAAAATATTATTATGTTAGGAGATTTTAATGGAAGAGTTGGGGTGAAGAGGTCTGGTGATGAAAGTATAAATAAGATAATGGTGAAGGCCTCCTCGCCGTATGTTTGGAAATGAATCTTTTGGTGGCGAACACTTTCTTTCGTCATAAGAAGATTCACATGAAAGAAAGAAAGAGGTGATTATAGAAGCATGATATATTTCATAATTGTGGATGAAAGAATGAGGAGTCCAACTTGGTCTTATACCGAATTAATGATCTATTCAGGCATTGGCGGCATCAGACATCTGTATCTACCATAATAGAAATAATAATAGAAAAGTTAGAAGATGAAGATGTGAAATAGAAGTATAAATTTAGACTGAGGGAAAATATTAGTGGTTTGGATGAATTGCGTATAAATGATTTAGATTTGAAGACTGTGCGAAATATTGCTAAGAAAGGTTTGGTGGATGCAGCCACCGAAGTATGTGGTGTAAGTAAGAGAACTAATGAAAGGCAAAACAATATGTTGTGGTGGGATGATGAGGTACGGATGGAAGCAAAGATGAGAGCATGGCTAGTTTTACTGGCAACAAAAGCTATTACTTCTGGTGGCATGAATGATAAGATTGAAAGAAAAAAGGCAGACTTTAGACGTTTAAAGGAAAAAGCGGGAAAGAACAGTGGTTTTAACAGTGGTTGAGCCACGCGGCTTTTGCTGTCGCACGGATGGGCCGGCTCGAACCGGGGTGGTACCACGACCTCACAGAAAACCAGCGTGAAGTAGAGGTTTACCTCTGCGTTTCGCTTGGTGAGTGCAGGTGGCCGGAGGCCCTTTTAACTGGGAATGAGGCATTCCATCTTAGTCCTCACGGGTGACAACGCATCTGCATTTTGATTCGTAATCGAGGATAGATGTAGATGTCTATGGGCCGCAGCCACCACTTACCATCAGGTGGACTGTGTGCTCGTTTGTCACCCTTATCCTATATAAAAAAAGAACGGATAAGAATGCTAGAAAGATATCTGATAACTTCCAGGCAAATATTAGAATGTTCTGGAAACTCGTAAGAACTGCCAGGGGAAATTCAAAACGGCCTAGAATGAACGATATACGAGAAGAGAATGTCAGTATGCTGAATGACGAAGTTTCGAGTTTAAAAAAGATGGAAGGAATACTTTGAAGGCGTGTTTATAAGTAAACAGTCGTCAGTATTAAATGAACTAAAATTTCGGAAGAAGTGCAAAGAAGTAGGGAGATAAGTGTAGATGAAATAATATGAAAGTAATGAAAAGCATCAAACAGGTAAGGCAGCCGGATATGATAGAGATCATTCGAAATGCTAAGGGCTGGAGAGGGAGTGGCCCACCACTCCCTCTCTGCTGCTGTACATCTTGCTTAATTTATTTTGGGTACTGGAGCGGGTATCGGAAGACTATTGCAAAACCATTATAGTCCCAATATAAAAGGGAAAAGGGTCACAGCAGGACTGTAAAAACTACCGTGGTATCAGTCTGGTTAGCATTGTGGGTGAACTGTATGCTAAGGTGTTATGAAGAGTTATGAAAGAAACTGATGGAAAAATTTGGGATGTGCAACCTGGAATTAGAAAAGGAATGTGGTGTACGGATTAAGTTTTTTCCATTTGCATGATTGCGGAGAAGTTTTTGGCTAAAAACTAGAAAGTTTTTTGTGCGTTCGTGGACTTGGAAAAGGCTTATGACAACGTGTACAGGAATGTGTTATGGCAAACACTGAATTCATTTGGGTTGAGCGCGGTTTTGATACAGGCATTAAGGTCTCTTTGTAGGGACTCTAGTGCTTGTGTCAGGATCAACAGTGTCTACTTTGACTGGTTTGGTGTCCAAAAAAGTGTCAGATAGGGCTGTTAAGCTCCTCGTGGATGTTTAATCTATTTATGAACAGTTATTTGAAAACTTTGGGTGAGTTAATCGTCAAATGTCTTTTCTACGCCTAAGATCAAGTTATATTTGCTTCGTCGACGGTCGAGTTGCAAATGATGGTTACATTAATGAACAGGTCATTAAAAGAAAGGGTAATGAAAGTGAAAGCAAGTAAGACGAAAGTGATGGTTTTTGAAAAAGAAGAAATTAAAACAATATGTGAAATAAGAATAGAAGGAGAGTTGATTAAGCAAATGGATGAGTTTATGTATTTGGCATGCAGGGGTGGTAGATATAATAAGCCTAGCAAGCTAACGGCATAGCAAAGTGGCGAAGCAATCAGCTTTGTAGCGATTTCTAACGGTTGCCGTTGAGCAATCAGTTTCAAAATAGGAGGTTCAGATGCCTGGGTGATCAGTAATCGATTGCTGAAAACAGAATTTGAAAATTCGAAACCGTTCTCGAGATAATCGTGGGACAGACGGACAGACGGACGGACAGACGGACAGACGGACAGACATCGTGAAATCAATAAGTGACTTCGCAAGCTTCGCCACTTAATAAGGATATAAAACGACGAATGATCACAGGAAATAAAGAATAGGTCTCTACACTCTCTTGTGGAAAGTCAAATTGTGTCAAAAAAGGCACGTGTGGCAATTCATAATGCTTCGGTAGTCCCTACTTTAGTATATAGTGGTGAAAACTGGCCAAGTCAATCTATTTATTTAAAACATAAAAGATTTTTAATATTGATGTGGCCACTATAAGATGTTGCTATGTTTGCTAATTACGTAATAACTTAAGACAGAAGGACCCTTAAGTAGGGACTGAATAAATTAAACGACTTGGTATTACATGGATCTCACAACTTTTTACCGTAGAAGAACTGAGTTGCGAGACGTGGTTTTTTTTTACAAGTTATGTTTTTGATGGCATGTTTTTTACACTAATATTATCCCAGCCAGCACTCTTTTTCTCGTTTAATTTGTTTATTATTGTGGATATAGTGTATTGGTTTGCTTTTCCCAATCTAAATCATTTTTTTTTAATTCTGTAGCACATTTATTTGATATTAATGAGGGCATCCACGACTTTTTCTGCCACCAGAGCGGCGCCACCGTACAGTGAGGTAAAATATTTGACAGATTTCATAGCGGGGACGATAATTTCTTAGGAAAATGTAATCTTTAAAGTTTCTTTCTGTATTATTAGTTATATTTTATATTAATTACATTAGGAATTAATAAACCAAACTATAAATATAACTAAAAGCCGATTTTTTTAAAAAGAGTTATAAAATGCAAAAAATTAAAAATTAAAATTACTGAGGCATTGTGTTGTGTATTAATATAATACTCTAGATAATGATAAACTATTATTTAAAACGAATTTCTCAATTATCTGACATTGTGTAACAATAAACTTTACCTCAGTCACAACTAGCGACATCTGGTGAGTGGAAGATTATTAGCCCTCATTTAGCAAGCATTTTGAACTTATTTAATAACAGAAACAGAAACTTTTTTATTCAATATAGATTATAAAAAATGCTTATTGAAAGTCATTCTTTTGTATAATTACCACTATTATACACTATATACACTAATATCATTTTATCTATAGATATTGTCAAATTTAGCACATTAAACAGTTTTTAAAACTAGCTTTTATCTGACTTTTAATACGTTTGTTTTTTATTTAATTAATATACTTGTTGATTTTATTTCGATACTTATTATACAATATTCTAATTTCAAAATTACTTTCATCCCGTTTCCATATAACTAATAGCTTATTCTTAATATTACACATTTTTATGGCCACATTACACATTTATCCATAGATATAACATTTATCCACACACAATGCCCTCTTCTACCTGTATGTACTTTTACAGAATATTGACATTTTTTTTATGAATACAATAATTGTATTTGTTAGAAATGAAATTCATTATATCACTAGGAATATTGTTTATTAACCACTGGCTCCAGTCTATATTACACAATTCATTTAGTAATTTGCGATGGTTTGTTTTAGTACAATATTTAATTTTCTCTTTTTTTCTGAAGTCTGGACCATCACAAAACCGGTTATATAATGGTCAGCTATGGAATCCTTTATCACTGCTGTATGTATTGATGAGCTAGTAGCACTGTGATTGTCAAGGCTTCGTATAAATATGTGATCAATACAGCTTTCGGTAATTAAGTTTTCTCTTGATTCAATCCGTGTATACTGTCGAATCCCACAATCAAAGCCTCACTCATGGTGTTAAGATATAATTTAACATTTGACTCATTTTATTTAATGTTATTCATGTCCTAGAGAATGAACAGATTACCTTTTGGAGGAAACTGCTTTATTACCTGTTTGATTTCCTTGATAAAAATACTTGGTTAGAGCTCGGAGGCCGGTATAATGCACAAGTACACAATTTATAGTTGTAGCTTGTTGACACTTCACCAATAATTGATTCGGAAAAACATGTATTCACTGGAAGTTTATTAAACAAAACACTTTTATGCACATTTAAGATGACTCCCCCACCTCTTTTGTTTTTACGAAGTTGTGAATATATCTCATAATTTTCTAGTTTAAATAAAGATGAACACTCCGCTCTTATGTTAGCTTCTGTAACTACAATGATTGTATTATTCTTGAGCTGTTGCTTGTTATGTATTCAAGTTGGTCAAAGTTTTTAACTTGGATCTTATATAATTTACATGAAGCGTACATAAATAGTTACATTCTATGGCAGTTTTTTCTATGAATTCATTCTTGCTATTATATGTATATTCATTTATGTGTGGAGTGAAATCTTCCATGAAACACTAAAATAACAGGTGTTAGAGATTCCCTGAAGTAAATCTTGCTTCCTAGCAAAAGTCCTATGTCTCAGCAGCTGATATCTATATTTCTTGAAAATTCCAACCACGTCTCCTTGGACCCATCTCTCAACGATAAAATTAATCACTACTGACTGCGAGTTATTTCTGTTGTTCGAGCGAACTGTTTTTTTTCTGATTGCTTTAATTATATCTTGTGGGTTTTGGTTTATTTTAAAAGCGGTTCTTTTTGTTACATCGAATAGATTCTCCGGTTCCTCGTCAGCAATACCATATATCTCGATGTTATTGATAATGAGGTTTTGTTGTAACGAGTTAATTTTTTGTTCAATGGTGTCATTTTTTAGTTATCATGTTTTTAAAGTTGTTTTTTTATGTCTTTTATTTGGTAGTCCGTTAGTTACACGTTTATTTCGTATTCTTTAATTTTTTCTTAATATTCGTCCATTGTTGCGAAGAAAAATTGTGAGGAAGTTTGTAGTTCTTGTTGCATACTTTCTCGTGATTCTCTCCTTATGTCGCTGATTATTTTTTATGTTAACTTAACTTAACTTATCTTCACGCACAATCCCTGACGAGGTAGCCAGAGAGAACAGATCGCCAAGTGTCACGATCCTTACATACCTCTTTCGCTTCTTTCAGATTCATTATCTTCTTCATACATGCACGTCTAGGTATCCGAGTACTCTTGACCCTCCCCTCTTCGAGCAGTTTGCTCACATGGTCTTCGAAAGTTAGTCTCGGTCTACCTCGACACCTTTTAATATTAACTTTCGCGCTATATATTTTCTTCACCATTCGGTCTTCACTCATTCGCTCAACGTGCCCAAACCATCGAAGCACGCCCTTATCAATTTTTGTGATAAGGTCATCTTTCAAACCTGCCATATTGCGAATCTCTTCGTTTCGCTTTCGGTCGGCCATGGTAACGCCGCACATTTTACGAAGAGATCGCATCTCCACTGCATTCAACTTGCTTTTATGCTTCTTCTGGCACACCCAGGTTTCGCTGCCATATAACAAAGTCGGTACCAACACTGCGTTATGTATTGCAAGGCATGCACTCTTCACTACGCCTTGCCTTTTGACTAACGCAGTCAGGGCACCATTGACTTTGTTCCCGGCAGCGACACGCCTGTCCACATCTAAATCACATCTTCCATCCCGGCTAAAAGCACTCCCCAAGTATACAATTTAATTTACCTGTTCTAGACATTCCTGATTTACCCATATTTCACACTTCGTTCTCTCTTCGTCCCTTTCAAATACCAGAACCTTAGTTTTATTAGCATTCAAGCGGAGACCTTTAATTTCACATTCCTCTTTCATACACGTGACTAATGCCTGCAGTTCTGCCTCTGATGGTGCAATAAGCACTGCATCATCAGCATACAGCAGACAATTTACTTTTATGTCACCCAATTTCACACCCAAACAGCTATCTTTCAGCTTCTGTAAACAGCTGTCGAGATACAGTATGAACAGCCAGGAAGACATGACACAACCCTGTTTCACGCCCGTTTGGACGCTAAACATGGGTGACAGGTCATGCCCTACCCGCACACAGGCTTTACAGTTACAGTAAAGTGATTGCACAGCCCTTAGCAATCGACCATCCACACCGTACCCCGGCAACAGTTCCCACATTTTCTTCCTTACAACCTTATCAAATGCTTTCTCAAGATCCACAAAAGCACAGAAAATCTTCTGGTTAGCAGCCAGAAGCTTTTCCGTGATCATGCGTAGAGAAAACATTTGATCCGTGCATCCTCTTCCAGGTCTAAATCCGCATTGTGCCTCCCATAGAAATCTTTCCGATTTCTCTTGCATCCTACGTGTCAAAACCTTCGAGTAAACTTTACTTGCTAAACTAGTCAAGCTGATCGCCCGATAGCACCCGCAGTCAAAATGTGAACCTTTACCTTTATATAAAGGCACAATGACTGCGGATCGCCAATCATCCGCGACATCCCCCGTCCGCCAGCACAAATTGCACAGCAGATAAAAGCTGTCCCAGACGCGAGGCCCACCATACTTGACCATTTCAGCAGTAACTCTGTCTAGTCCCGCAGCCTTACCACATTTCAAACTTCGAATCGCACGTTCAATCTCTTTCATACTGATGACCTCAGTGTCATCGTGGTCCAGGTCTGGCGTACCAGTCACGGCGTCATCCCCGGATCCCTCACTAAGATCATCACACGCATACATTTCTCTATAAAATTCGCTCCATCGCTGCATGACGTCCGATTTTTCTGTGAGGACGTCATTAGTTCTCGAAAGCACTTTGTTCATTCTTAAGGCCGTCGCACCACTTCGGGTCCTTCCAACCTCTTTCCAGAAGAGTTTGGAGTTCTCCTTAAAGTTGTGCGACAACCTTTCGTCCGCTTCCATTCTACACCTTTCACGCATTTCCTCAATCAATGCTTTCGTGTGAACTTTCTGCAGCTTATATCTTTCTTTCATCTTCTCTCTCATATCCTTATCATTACTAGAGGCCAAGTAGTCTAACCATGCTTTCTACTTCTTCTCTACAGCTTCTTTCACTTCATCATTCCACCATGCATCTCTTCTTTTACTACTGCCTCTTTTTATTGTTCTACACACTTCTTCTGCTGCACTTACCATTCCATCCCTAAGGTTCTGCCATGTTCTTTCCACACATTCATTTCTGCCATCGATGGTGTCAAGCTTTTCGGCTACCCTCGCATGATATTTGTCCCTAGTATCCGCTTCCTGAAGCTTCCAGCTTCGGATGCGACAGACCGACTGTGGTTCTGTTACCGCCGTCCGGTAGCGCCAACCCGCGAACAGACCCCTAAATCTAGTAATCACTAGATTTAGGGGAGTGATCTGTTCCCAAGTCAGCACCCCTGAACACTCGCGTATCCATCACCTGTTTTCGCAGTCGGTCATTCACCAGAAACAAATCGATCATACTTCTCTCATTCTTTCTTTCTCTAGTATACATATGGATTTTCTTGTGATTAAACATAGTGTTTGTCACAAGAAGACCCTTTTCCTTGCATACCGCCAGTATAAGCTTGCCAGCATCATTAACCCTTTTATCGCCAAACTTTCCAAGCACCGACTCGTACCCTGGTCGAGCGGTACCAACCCATCCATTCAAATCACCACACACAACAATTCTTTCGTTTCCCCTAGCCAAATCTAGAACTTCTCTTACATTCTCCCAAAACTCCTCCAGCTCAGCCCTGGATGACGAAGCTACCGGCGCATAAACAGCCAAAAGGAATAACTTCGTCAGTCCCAATTTAAAGCGAACCCAGAGAAGTCTTGAGTTCATAACCTTATATTCAGTCATAACATCGACCAACCGAGACGACAGCAGTACCCCCACTCCCTGGCGGGCGCTCTCGCTCTCCGGGACTCCGAACCATAGAGCTAACGCCCCGCCAGGGAGCTCTTCAGTACCACTGCCCTTCCGTTTGGTCGCCGACATACACACGACA
Organism: Parnassius glacialis; assembly: GCA_033319125.1. Classification (NCBI taxonomy): domain Eukaryota; kingdom Metazoa; phylum Arthropoda; class Insecta; order Lepidoptera; family Papilionidae; genus Parnassius; species Parnassius glacialis. The sequence goes on from JAVANC010000009.1 coordinate 45,793,496, forward strand.
TCTAATTCTCTTTCTTTCATTATTTCAATCAACTCATTCATCTTATCTTTCATGCCTCCTCTAACATTCCACGTGCCAACTCTGCACTCTGTCCTCCACCTTCCGCCGTGTCGGGCTGTGCGTGACGGGTGGCGGTCCCCATCGCCGCTTTGCGCGCTGCATTCCACACCAACGGGGACTACTACGCCCTAACCCTCGTTGGCATGGGTGCGCAGCTGAGTAGAATTGCAGCCCTGAAAAGGGCTGGCAGGGGTCGCGACGAGCACGCTTCTACAATGACCAATTTTTTATGTTAGGGTGACAATTATCAAATCTTTTGTTTATTATTCAGTTACTTATGCCAAATCACTATGGCAAGCTATACAATTGAACAGCTCGTTCAAATGATAAAACTTTATTATCAAAATGAGTGTTTGTTAGTTCAAACGTTGCGCGCATTGCGCCCGTTTTACAGTAGACGTGGTGCCGTTCACAGTCGACTCTTCAGCCTTTGGTGGCCAAATTTGGGACGAATGATTTGGAAAACAGTCAGCCAATACCCGTACGTTCAAGGAACGCAAGATAGGCCGAGAAAGTCGTCGCGGTTCGTGAAAGTGAACAGCAGAACCCGAACCTTTGAAGGAAGTCGATTCCTCGCCGTGCACAAGAACTCGGCCCTTCGCAGACTTCAACTTGGCGAATTTTGCATCGGGACTTACGCCTATACCCGTACAAGATCCAACTGACCCAGGAGCTCAAAGTTCATGACCATAGACAACACCAATATCTTATGACTCAAATAGAATCATATGGACTTAGACGAAGTGTGGTTCCAGTAGGACGGCGCTACGTGACACTGGTTTGGAATTGCGTACACTGATCTGAGCACAGGCGATGTGCTTCTGTTTTGCTTAAACACACGTGCATTCTTTTTTGAAATATTATTTGCACTCACACTTTGACACTGATTGCCATCGATTGATTGACATTCACTATACTGAGCACTGACACTCGGTAGAATCTGTGGCGACGACGTCTCCTGTTCCGTCATAGGCACCGACACTCCCGCATCCGCAGGTGCTCCCGACGCCGACCGCATACAGCACCTCCAGCTGTATGCCAGGGCACCCACCGCAACGACCGTAAATAACACATATATCGCAGCGTAGTAGTGGACATCATGATAGGAAACCCAACTGCTAGGGGCTCGTTGTTTTACATAATCTCAATCTGTTCCTTGATCATCTGCAGCTGTAGATTATTGGCTATATCATCATTCGTATTGTTTGGTAAGGAGCGATCGGGCAGCGATGTAATTTCGGAAAGGTGTTGAATGAAGGAGACGAATGAATAGACGAATTAAACTGTTTAAACTTATTAACAAAACCTAACCGACCGACAAAATAATAAAAAAATAATATAATGTTATTTTTTTGTTATATAATATAATATTCCTATTGTAATTTTAGTCGCAAGACGCAAGGTGAACGGACGCGTATGCGAATAGTGTCGACAAATTATTACGTATAAATTATTTTTATAATAATAATATTGCTAATCAAATGGAGACGAAATGTAATGGGTGCAATGAATTGATTTCTGATACTTTATACATAGAGTGTTCGCAAGAAAAATGTAGAAAAGTGTATCATCTTATGTGTGTTTCAATAACGGCAGAACAGTACCAACATTTTACTAAAGAAGAGAAAGGTAAATGGGTTTGTCCATAATGCAGGCGTAATATTCCGAAAGGAGATAACTCCAATACACCGCTTCGAGGAGTAATGGACAAAACGTTTACGCCGTCTTGTTATGTGAATAAGGAACGAAGAGATCGTCACAATTATAGAGAAATATCTATGATCGATAACGAAAGTAGGATTATAGAAGAGATCCGAGAGTTCCGCATGGAAATGATTTCTCGGCTTGATAATCAGATAAAGGAGTATAAACGGCTAGAGGAAAGATTGATTAATACCGAAACTGAGCTGCGCGAGTTAAAAACCATTATGAAGGTAGCTCAGCTAAAGGAAATAAAGTGGATGAGTTGGAGGAGAGCATGAAAGTAGTTACACAAAAATATGAACATTTGGAAGCTACCTCAAAAGTAAAAAATACTACCAAGGAAATATTACAAACAAATGTGGAGCAATTAGTGTCATTTGCAAATATAACGAAGCAAAATAAAAATACGGTAGTTAAAAATAACGGGCCCAATAAGGAGGGGGTAGTCGCAAAATCGCCGAGATTGCTTCATTGTGATAATAGTATGGTATCAATAAGTGTAAAAACACCGACCTCGGGCTCAACAAATTTTAATAATGAATCCAAGAAAGATGGTGTGGCCACAAAATCGGCGGGATTATCTAGTATTGATAAATGCTCAGTTTCGATTAATGAAAAACAATTAAATTCGGTGTCAGTAAATTCAATTAAGAACGCGAAGGACAGATTGGAAAAAGAGGAAAATTGGACAGTTGTAAAAAGAAAAAATAGTAGGTACCCAATTAATGAAGTAAAAAGAGGAGATAACACGAGCCTAGCAGATATACAAGGGACTGAACGTAAGAAGTATTTACACGTCTGGCGTTTGAAGAAGGAAACTACAGTAGAAAACATAGAAAAACATGTTAAGAATATATGTGGGGCTGAAGTACAAGTTAAGGTCGAACAAATTAAACATAAGACTGAACGGGATTATGCTTCGTTTATAATAGGGGTTCCAGAAAGTTACTATAAAAAGATATGTTCACCAGAGAATTGGGCAGTAAATATTGAATTTTGTGAATGGGTGTGGTTTCGTCGATACACCGAAAAACCAAAAAAGCCTTAGGACAACTGTTGAAATTTTCTACCAGAACGTAAGAGGACTGAGAACGAAATTAGATGAATTCAGGGTGGGTGTTGCTAGCTCCAGTTCCGATTTGTTTGCTATTACGGAAACCGGCTTTAGTAAATCCATTCAAGACTCTGAAGTTATCCCATCCGGATACAAAATGTTAAAGTGCGATTGCGTAGACGGGCGGAAATAAGGCGGCGCTTGTTTAGTGGCCGCACCCCGCTTCGAACTGCAGTTTGTACCTATATCGAGTGACGTCAACATAGATTGTCGGGTGTTTGAAATGGTTTGTGCTAGGGTCTATTTAAGAGAAAGATTTATAATTTTTATATGTGTTGTTTACATTCCACCAGGTAGTTGTGATAATGAATATATGTTATTATTCAGAATAATTGAGCAATGTTGTAGTAAATACCGTAAAGTCATAGTATTAGGAGATTTTAATTTGTATTCATGCTCCACTACTATACGTAATTACTATGAACATTTTGTTACATACTGTGAATTTTCTCAAAGCAATAGAATAGGTAATTGCAATGAACGACAGTTAGATTTAGTGTTAAGTACATTTGATGGTGAGGAATCGGTGAGGGTGTATGCGGCGGACACTGGGCTTGTGCCAGTGGATGCACACCACCCTCCGCTTGAGATAACAGTGTGTTTGCAATTCGTCGCAGGCGGAGCCGCTGCCGCGCAGGGATCCATTGACAGCGAATGCTACGTGAGACCTGCTTGGAAGTTTAGCAGTGCTAATTTTCCTCTCTTATATAAAGCTATAGAGGAAATAGACTGGTCTCCAATGTATGGTTTAGATTTAGAAACAAGTCTTGATTTTTTTTATTGCACTATAAATAAAATAATAGATAATTGCGTACCTAGGAAAAAAATTAGTAAGGTAAAGTCGAAGTATATTTATCCTGAGTGGTACACAGCTGAGATAATACGCGAATTAAAATTAAAAGCAGATCGCCATAAGAGGTATAAGATGAGTAAATCAAAATACGATTATGAAGTATTTTCTCAGTGTCGAGCAAGAGTTAAGAAGATGATAAAACTCGCTCAGGAGCAGCATCAGAGTCGCGTTCAAAACCATCTCGTAGAAGATCCAAAAGCTTTTTGGAATTACATAAGGTCAAAAAGAAGCTGCAAAAACAAAAAACAAATTTTGAAAAATGGGGAAGTATTGAGTGGTAAGCAATGTGTAGAAGAGTTTGCTCAGTATTTCCATTCAGTGTATAGGACGGAACAAGCCAATCTAAGCGTTACCGAGGCAATAATAGCGGCTGGCGATACCAACGCAGCTGCGCGGGTGCATATCGAAAGTCTGAGTCTTCAGGATGTGCAACGCGCCTTGCAAAAGCTAAAACCTAAGAGGTCCGCAGGCCCGGATGGCATTCCGCCGTATATACTCAGGGACTGCCGTTTCGTGATAAGTAAGCCGTTAATGTACATTTATTCAAAATGCCTGGACAGTGCTATTTTTCCCGATAGATGGAAAACAACAAGGGTCGTTCCGGTTCCAAAGGGAAATGCAGGATCGCAGGTGGACGAATATCGACCTGTTGCCGTGCTTTCATCAGTAGCTAAAGTATTTGAGTCGGCCATGTACGATAAAATATTCGTGCAGGTGAATCAGCAGCTCTCGGAAGCGCAGCACGGGTTCCGGCCAATGAGAAGCACCACTAGCAACCTTCTTAGCTACATGGCTGAAATTGTGTCCGCAGTGGATAGGGGAGTGCAAGTCGACGCCGCTTACTTTGACTTTAAAAAAGCGTTTGACTTAGTGGATAACGACGTCTTACTAAAAAAGTTAGCGGCAGTTGGCTTCACTCCACATTTGTTAAAATTATTTGCCAGCTATATGATAGGTAGAAAGCAGTATGTGGAATATGCCGGCCATACGTCGGACACATATGTAACAAAATCTGGAGTAAGCCAAGGCAGTAATTTAGGGCCACTTCAGTTTTTGTTACTGATTAACGATTTGCCTGAAGTAGTTAAGGAATCTAAGTGCCTTCTTTTCGCTGATGAGCTCAAGTTGTATCATGTCATAGAAACGTGGGCAGACTGTGAAAAGCTACAACAGGACGTAAACAGAGTGGTGGAATGGAGCAAGAATAGCCATTTACAGTTTAACTCCTCCAAATGTGTAACCATTTCATTTACTAGAAAGCGCAAGCCCATTGTATATAATTATGAAGTGGATGGTTTGCAAATTGTAAGAGTTCACGAAGTTAAAGATCTAGGCGTTCTACTAAATAGTGAAGTAACATTTAGGGAACACATTATCTATTGCTGCAAAAAAGCGTATAGAAACTTGGGCTTCATTCTTCGCACAGTTCACAGCTTCACGAACATTAAGGTAATCGTCACTCTGTATAACACGCTGGTAAGGAGTAATCTGGAGTGTAACGCCTTAATATGGTCACCGCACGAAAATGGGTATAGTGCAATGCTGGAACGAGTGCAAAATAAATTTATAAGATACTTATATATGCGCTATTATGGAATCTACCCTATGTATCCATTAATGTACCCAACTTGATTTATTCTTGGTATGGTTGGCTACAACGAGTTGAGGGTAAGACGAGACCTAGCATTTGCCTTATATATTTTTAAAATACTTAGAGGAAAAATATGTAATAGTGACATATTGGGACGAATGGGGCTGTGTGTTCCAGACGGGTACGTATGGAAACGGCGGCGGCCGCGGCTGCTGTCTGTACCGCGAGCCCGTATCAATTTACTTGATAAGGCGCCTTCAACGCGAACGTTACGCATTCTTAATAGAATGGCTGAAGGCATTGACCTATTCTATTGCACCTTGAGTGAATTTACTAGGGTAGGATTGTTTACAATATGTTACAGTTAATGACCACATTTTTGTTATGCATGATAAGTACTACACTGTCGCATTAGGTTTTATTCCTGTTATGATAGTTGTTAGTTGAAATAAAATAGATAAATAAATAATTAAACAATTATAGTTCCAATCTAATAAACAAATTATTAGTAAATCAAGTTAGGTTAGAACAGGCCTCATTCAGTTTATACATTTGTATAAGTCGACGAATTGTTAAGTGTACACTTATTTGTCTAAATCAGGGATTATTAGTTTACGTAATACATTGGCGAACAATTACAATTTATTCGTACGACATCTTAGCCATTTAGTTATCTGGTCACATCTTGTCATTTTATCACATATCTAGTCCAGATATTTACAATACATTATAATCATTCTCATATTTTAAAATAATTCTCTTTTTTATTACACTTCATATTGTAATTACTTCATTCTTTGTTAACTATTATTTATTTTTCATTTTATATACAATCAGAGGATCCCATGAGCTTACTTCGACCCTAGGTTCTCGATAGCATTCAGACACTCAATTGTAGTATCATGAATGCGCTTGATATGATTTAAGGACTGATGTTGCATAGCAGGTATAGTTAAAAGTAAACTGATGTGATGAAAATATAAGCCTCTTGTTATTAAATCTTTGGTTTAAAATGTCGAGATGCTGTATTAGTCTCTCGGCTTCTCCTTTCAACTTGGTCTTGAGATACTGCATCTTCTGCGCGTTGGATATAGACGGACTTTTATGGATTATTTCAGTGAAAAGGTCATTGAAAGAAGTCCAGGTGTTATAATTTCCATTAAAAGTCGGAATCTCCATCTGCGGCGTAGACTTTTCCCTGTTAGCCACTGAGCACATTTTGTTGATAATGGCTTTCTTGATTCTACTGTATTCTGATTCGTAGCTGTTAAAAGTATCTTCATATTCCTTGTTTGACCCTTCCAGCTCGCTATTTAAGTCCCAGTGCAGCGCATCAATTGCTGCCCACCGGGTTTGAATCGGCCGTAATAAATCATCAAATTCCCACTTTTCTGACTCGAAATCAAGGTCAATGTACTACAGTACGCTGGAAAGCTTTTAAATGACTAAACTGTTTTTCAGCATATCGTCGGTCTTGCTCGTCGTGCCTGTTGCTTGCCCTGATGGTCGAAAGGATTCGCCTTCTCTCATAACAAAAGGCTGATAGTTCTGTATATGAAGCCTAATAGACACGTATCTTTCGGCTACTCTTTCAAATTCTTGATTCGTAAAGTAACTATTAGACTCAATACCGAACTCTGATAATCTTGCATGATTATTTTTAAACTCTAGCCAATACTTATCCAACATATATAGTCTGATGTCATCCTTTCTGAGCTGTCTCTTTTAAAATTGGTAAAGACATGTTCTATCGCCTGAGCGATTTGCTGCTGATTAGCAAGAATGTCGTCCATTTTCGACATGATAAAGAAGAAAAAAGGGCTGATCTTTTTTTCTATAAGAAAGCGGGCAAACGAGCATGCGGCTTACCTGATGGCAAGTGACTGCCGCCGCCCATGAACAACCGACACCAGGGGAACCAGGGGAATTGCAGATGCGTTGCCGGCCTTTTAAAAAGGGAGTAGGCTCTTTTCTTGAAGGTCCCTAAGTCAAATTGGTCCGGAAAATCGCTGGTGATAGACTATTCCACAAGGAAGTTGTGCGAGGAAGAACACATCTTCTAAATCGCACAGTGGTGGACCGCCAATCATCCAGATGGTGTGGATGGTATCGGGAGTTCTGTCGCCATGTGCGTTCGTGAAATTTGGCGGCTGGGATCGATCCGAACAATTCCTCCGAGCACTCCCCGTGGTAAATTCGAAAGAAAATGCAAAGAGATGCAACATCTTTTCGCAGCGCCAATGAATTGAGCCGATCGGAAAGGACTCGGTCGTCGACGATTCGAGCCGCTCTGCGCTGGATGTGGTCAAGTTGAAGGAGCTGGCACTGGGGAGCCTCAGCCCAGAGATGGGAACAGTATTCCAGTTGAGGCCGAACCTGTGCCTTGTAAAGTTGCAGGCGCTGTGCCGGCATGAAATACTGACCCACTCTGCTGAGCACGCCAAGCTTTCTAGAGGCCATTTGGCCTTCTCTTCTAAGTGACCACGAAACTGCACCTCACTCGATATATTGACGCCGAGGATTCCGATACTGGCTGAGGCAACAAGGAAAGTGCCTTGAAACTGAGGAGATACAACAAAGGGGTTCTTTTTAGTGGTAAACGCGCAAACTTGTGTCTTCTGAGGATTAAACTGGACTAGAATTAGTCGCCTCCAATCCGAGACTTTGTTCAGCGAAGACACGACTTCAGACACAAGTTTGTTCCGGTACTCGGCGACGTTTTCCCGAGAAGTATTGGCACGGTCGGTGTATAGAGCATCACCAGTGCTGTCATATCATTGATATGCAGAAGAAACGGTGTTGGTGATAGCACGCAGCCTTGTGGAACACCAGCGTTAATAGGCTTGTAGTCGGAGCATGCACCGTCTACAACGACCTTGATGCTCCGATCTGCAAGAAAGCTGGTGATCCAATTGCACAATTTCTCAGGAAGCCCATAGGAAGGGAGCTTCGAAGGCCTTCGCAATGTCCAAACTAACGGTCAATGCCTCCCCCTTGGACTCTACTGCCTCCGCCCATCTATGAGTCAAGTAGACTAGAAGATCACCAGCTGATCGACCCCGAAGAAAACTGTATTGGCGGTCACTAATCAGCTGGTGATCCTCAAGGTACCGCATGAGGTAGCAGTTCATAACGGATTCCATTATTTTGGAGAACAAGGGGGTGATGGCGATAGGCCTGTAGTTGGACGGGTCTGAGCGGTCGCCTTTTTTAGGGATCGGGTGGACAAAAGCTGTCTTCCATGATTTCGGGATTACACCTAGGGAGTAGGAGTACCGGAAAAGACGCGTTAGGACCGGTGCCAACTCCGGAGCACACGTCTTCAGCACAATTGGGGGGATTCCTTCAGGCCCACTCGACTTGTGGATGTCCAGGGAGAGGAGTGCTTTGCGAACCAAGCGCTGTGAGAACAGCACATCCGGCATGGAGCACTCACACCGCGGGATGGTCGGCGGGTTTTTCCTCCCGTCATCAACAGTCGAGTTGGACGCAAAAAGGGAGCCTAAAAGGTTGGCTTTCTCCTTTGCGGCGTGGGCCAGTGAGTCGTCCTCCCTGTAGAGAGATGGTAGTGAAAGCTTACAAAAATTCCCTTGGACAGCCTTGGCGAGAGACCAGAATGCACGGGTTCCCGAAGGAAGTCGAACTAGTTTCTCGCCAGTTCTGCTTATGAACTTTGACTTTGCCTTGGCAATAACTCTTTTGAAGGACCTGGAGGCGAAGTTATACTTCTTTTTAAGCATGCTGGTGTTTACATCCCGAGTCACCGAAGCAACAGCCCAGGCCTGATAGCACTCCTGCTTACTGCGTAATGCATTTGTTACGGCCAGCAGCTGCTTATCCCAGGAGTAGGGGCCCCCGCGGGCCCGTAGACGGAGAACCTACAAGCAGATGCTGGTCGCGCCTGCTACAGGCCAAAGGTGAAAAGTTTCTAATTACAATAAACGATCTGGGAGGAGCGTTGTATTCTATTAAACAGAGCTTACTTACCTCTATTCAAGGCGACTGGTCCCTCAGGATTCGGTCAGGTCGCGTGTGGATGTATAGTGCTAGGAAAGTAAGGGTCAGTGATGTGTATCTGGGTGTGGCTGGTAGTGTTATTGACCTTATTAGACCGTTACTATCTGCAGCAGTTCGGACCTCAGCACCTCTCCACCTCACGTCACTTTCTTCGTTAGTCACGATGAAGGTTCAGTAACTCTGTCGTACGATTAACTACCCTACTGAAGCCACTAACTCTCGTTTGTTATAACACACACACACACACACACACACACACACACACACACACACACACACACATACACACACACACATTATATCATCATCATCATATTTTAAAATTTTTACATATTTTTAAATTACTCTTTCTGCTCGTACTCTTATGTTATGATTTTTAAGTAAGAAAACTGTAATTAGCTTTAATTTAAAACTAAGTAGTGGTTGTATACTATTATTGTTATCATGCTGTAGTTTTCTAATAAATAAATAATAAATAAATAAATAACGCTTAACTCGCGAAATGAACACAACGTACGGATCAAAGGTCACAGTTATTTGATGAATTTGGACTCTTAATTTTTCTAGGGCGTTCTCGACACCCACCGTTCAACACGCTCGGACGTTCAACACGCACGAACTTCATCCCGCATCGCGCCGAGCCGAGTGCCATCTAACGTCGATGCTTGACATTAGCGCTTTTGCGCGAACAGCATTCTTACAGGAGTGAACAAACCAAGGCTGAGATCTGCCTCCGATGGATACCACAGATGATGGAATAAATAGTTCCTTTCCCTGTAGCACCACATCAGTGACAGAATCAGCAACAGCGCTGGGATCACCCGGCGAGAAGAAAACCCCCCATGTGTAGGATGCAAAGAAAGACCACATTCCGCCCCAATCCGCCGACCTATAATACCAAACACGGCGGTAACCTGCAGAACGCAACCACGAGGGGAGCGTGAGTGGCACCACACTCCGGATCTGACAATGGTCCGAAGAGCCGAGAGGGGCTTCGACGGAAACTTGATATCCGTCCGGATGAGACGTTAGCAGAAGGTCCAACAGGGAAGGTGTATGATCCTCCACATCTGGAATCCGCGTAGGCTTAGTAACCAGTTGTGTCAGACCATATGGCAAGACAAAATCATAAACAGATCTCCCCGCATGATCGGTTAAACGTGGACCGAGCCATTCGGCGTGGTGGGCGTTAAAATCGCTAAGGATCACGATCTCTGCGAATGGGACCTGTTGTAGCAAGGAATCTGTAGCCATTTGGACGTGGTCGATGAGTCGGTCTGTTTCGGCATTACCGCTATGGGACCTATAGAGGCACCTGTAGACGTGCGGATGGTCGTCGCTATCTATGCGTAGCCAAAGGATGGACAGGTCCGAAACTTCAAGACTGCCGAGGCGTCGAGAACAGATGTCCTCTCTGACGTATACGCAAACTCCAGCCCGAGGCACAATAGAGTGTTCCAATTTGTACCCCGGGTAGGAGAGATACTAAGTATCAGCCGGAGAGGACACCTTCGGCTCGGTCACAAAGATGGTAGTGGACGGCGTTTAGGTTCCCGTGATGTTGCAGAAATTCACGGATAGCGTGGCAGGGGTCGTCTTGGTCTTGTTGCGCAGTTTGCCCCGAGCAGTTATTGTGTTGAGCGGAATCACACAACTATGCGCCACGTGCTCGAAAAAATCTGATAGGTTACTGAGTGGAAATATTGACACGTCCACACCGCAACAAGGGCACACGTGCCAAGGTCCCGCTTTTTCGGAAAGTTCGAAGGACCAATGTTCGGGGTTGTACTGACACTAAGGGGCTGATTGACTGAAAACGCTTGATGAGTTGGATAAAAATATATTTTGGATAAGTTTACAATTTATAAAGGCTAGAACTACTGATAATGAGTACGCGTAATGCTCTTGATGGTTATAAGCGAACTGATTTTAAAATACATTTGCCGCGGAAATATGTAAAGGAGGTCAAGTTGTGAAATGATGACTTGACAATTGTACGTTGCATTTCATGCTCGTGCACACCCTTTCACAACACAATTCTGCATTTTTCTTTAAGCGTGACACTCCGCGCGCCGGAATAACTCGACTGACAATATAAGGCGTGGTTTCGTTATATGTGTGTGCGTGTAACTGTATATGTACAAGACGAGGCGTAGTTTTACAGTCCTCAGTGCGATATTCAGCGGGGCTCTGTCTTGACTTTTTATTTTGTCTGAGGTTATTAGAACCGGCTTTCTTTTTTGTGCTTTATGTAGGAATATTATTCAATATTGTCCATTTAAGTTCTGTCACAATTCATGTTCTTTCGTTAGTCTAAATCTGAAGTTAGTAAAGAAACTTCAATTTATTGTTACAACGGTCTTCTGAAAATAGATGTAGCCATAAATATTTGTTTAACTTAACCTTTTCAAAAACCAACAGTTTAACAGTGGTAGAGCCAGGCAGCAGCTCTTGCTGTCACACGGATGGGCCGGCTCGAACCGGGGTGGTACCACGACCTCACAGAAAACCAGCGTGAAGTAGAGGTTTACCTCTGCGTTTCGCTTGGTGAGTGCAGGTGGCCGGAGGCCCTTTTTACTGGAAATGAGGCATTCCATCTTAGTCCTCACGGGTGACAACGCATCTACATTTTGACTTGTAATTGAGGATAGATGTAGATGTCTATGGGCCGCAGCAACCACTTACCATCAGGTGGACTGTGTGCTCGTTTGTCACCCTTATCCTATAAAAAAAAAAAACCAAGGAACCAACTGTTGTCAATGTTACAAATTCCAGCAATTAGCTATTGAAAGTAATTAACCAATGGGAAATCTTGCAAACGGATATAACCACATGAGTATTGCACCCAATTAGTCGATTGAACTTTTTCTTTCAGATCGTGGTGGAGCACGAGGACGGGTGGCACTGCGCGGCGTCGCTGGTGTCCCTGCGTACGGTGGTGACATCAGCGCGGTGTGCGCGCGGCCGCTCCGGCCAGCTGCCGCGCGAGCTGTGGGCGCTGGCCGCCGCGCTACTGGCGCGCCCCGCCCCCGCGCCCGCTGCCTCCCCGCCGCCCGCCCCGCCGCCCGCTTTGCACCGCGCCGCCTCCACCGCAGACACCGCGAGGCGCGTCGCACGCATCGCGCTAGCTGGCGACCCGCGCCGTGTATATTTAATTTAGTCTCTACTCTCTATATTGTAATATCGCTTACCTGACCCTCAAATTACGATGTATCGGGGCGGCTTAAGATAATCCACTAAGTACCTGCTTCATAAAATTCTGTGGGTGTCGAAAGATGTGACAGAAGGGAAAAACAGGAGATGGGTAACGGTAACTTCATGATAAACACTCAAAATAACAAAAAAGACTGCTTGCCAAGCGTGGCAACTATGGCAAAATATCCTTCCTATTAACAATCCTAATACAGCAGTAGACCTTGCTGCAATTAATAAAAAATACTGAATAAAAACCCGAAAATTATTACACTAATCGTTAACCCGGGGCGATCGACGACTAATACTAATACTAGAGTCAATATATTTTATACGATTGGCAGCGAGGTGACGAAGATCTGGCGCTGGACGACCTCGCTGTGCTTGAGCTGGAGTCACCATTTGGTGCTGGAGCGCAAGCGCGTCCCATACTCATGGCGACGTCGCGAAGTGACTGCGAGAAAGAGACAACATGTCATGCGGTGCGCGCCGTCGCGGGCAGCGGACCGCACCGCGCTCGCTTCCGCGTTGTGGACGCGACGCTGGCCGCCGAAACACTTTGCGCCACACGCGTGCCGAATTGGGCCGACATCCGCGATCGTGCGTTGTGCCTTACCGGCGACGAGCTTTGTGCGGTAAGTGATAGTTTCAATCATTTTATATCATGATTTATTTTGGTGAGACCATCGGTGTTTTACTATACGTATTATTCAGTAAGCTTCGTTCTTACGAAATAGCTTTTGATAAGATTTTTTGATTGATTTGATTTCAGACTTCACGAGTGATCGGTATATTTAAAAAATATTAATAACTATAGACCCGCCCCAGCTTCATTAGTACTTACTTACTTATCTTCACGCACAATCCCTGACGGGGTAGCCAGAGAGAACAGATCGCCAAGTGTCACGATCCTTACATACCTCTTTCGCTTCTTTCAGATTCATTATCTTCTTCATACATGCACGTCTAGGTATCCGAGTACTCTTGACCCTCCCCTCTTCGAGCAGTTTGCTCACATGGTCTTCGAAAGTTAGTCTCGGTCTACCTCGACACCTTTTAATATTAACTTTCGCGCTATATATTTTCTTCACCATTCGGTCTTCACTCATTCGCTCAACGTGCCCAAACCATCGAAGCACGCCCTTATCAATTTTTGTGATAAGGTCATCTTTCAAACCTGCCATATTGCGAATCTCTTCGTTTCGCTTTCGGTCGGCTATGGTAACGCCGCACATTTTACGAAGAGATCGCATCTCCACTGCATTCAACTTGCTTTTATGCTTCTTCTGGCACACCCAGGTTTCGCTGCCATATAACAAAGTCGGTACCAACACTGCGTTATGTATTGCAAGGCGTGCACTCTTCACTACGCCTTGCCTTTTCACTAGTTTCTAGCTTCATTAGTAAAGGATATTAAAAAAAAAATCGTGGTGTCATTAAGATTTAAGATAAACAAAGACCGTTTAATTCATCAGTCCTTTTTATAGAAAATGCTTCAAGTTATTCGGATAAAATATAGCCTACCTCCATCCTTTTGATCTATGTGTTCGTAAAGTGTCATCACAATACGAAGATAAGTCTAGACAGATAGACAGATAACTGAGCCAGTTTATTTATTTATTTAAACTTTGTTGCACAAAAGTGTACGAAGGTGTACTTAAAACTTTAAGTTGTTCTCTACCTACCAGTCAACGCGTAAGCAGAGAACATTACTTTGGAAGTTATTTATTTTAATTTAGTTATTTAGTCAGTTGTTTTTATATTTTATAGACAGACTCTTCAATTTTATTTGTATGTGAAGATTTCTCATTAAAAAAGAACTATACACGTGAACATCAGCCTTTCACAGAGGACGCGTCCATGGACGATTTTCTTTGTGCTGTACATAAAATATTCCGAACCTATAAGGAAGAATTGGTAAGGATTCATACTTGTGTTCTTTTAGTTAATCGAAGTCATATGAAATAATTTTTTAAAAGGGAAAATGTTTGCTGTTCAAAGTTTTTCCAAATGGATAAGATGTTGGGTTATTTACAAGAGCAAATAAATGCCTCTTAAGACATTGATCACTTCTTTAAACAACAGCTTTACTCAAACTCTTTTAAAAATAACAAAGACTAGTCTAATTTTTTCTATTTCAACGCAAATTGTTGCCAGTGGATATGTTGTAGAACGAGTTGTGTGTGCCAGGAGGACCGCGGAGCGGGCGTGGTGTGCGGCGGCAAGCTGTGTGGCGTGCTCAGCGAGTCTGCGGCCGAGCGTGTGGTGGAGGGTGGGGCGGAGCGTGGGGCGGAGCGTGCAGAGGGTGGCGGCGGTTGCGGAGACGCTCACGTGGTGCTGAGCGTCGCGCGCTGGCGCAGTTTCCTGCACTGCGCACATACGCTGCGCGCATGCGGACGGTCTGCTCCTTGAATGCACCTGTATAATATATTACTGAATTGCATTATGTCTTTCCCACTGGTTAATGATAATGTCGTCATGACAGCAACCTTCTCAACCATGGCGACCCCGCCCAATAGTAGGCGGTTATTCCGTTTATTCAATCTAAAATAGCGACTCTAGGGTTGTACAGTCAGGTAGTTTGTTTAAATATTAACTTAGTTACCCTTCAATAGCTCGACTACCTGACTGGACATGAATATGGTGAGAAGGAGTGTTACTACAAACTCTACAGACTCTAACTAAGTTATACCCTAACTAAATACCCTAGCCCTACCATATAAATACAAAAATACAAAAAAAAATACAAAAATATCTAAACATAATTGACAAGTGAAGCTGGCTGCCTGGATCGCTCGCTAAGACGAGACTAGGCCGAAACGCATATAATATCTTATTTACTTTTAGTATTTGTACTGATTTTAAAGATAACATGTGTGGAGTGGGCTAAGCCCACGCTGGCCTTTTTATACTTGTTTATTCATAACACAAGTCTCATTTACAGTGTTAGATATGGATCTCACCCTTTTAAGTTTAAAAAAACCTGTAGTAGGATGAGTCCGCTCTTCATTTAATCAGTAAGTCATGATAGATATGACTTGTATTACATAAAGATAAATCAACAGACAAAAGTAACAATAATTATAATAGCTGTGTGTGTGTTTGTGTGTGTGTGTGTGTGTGTGTGCGTGCGTGTGTGTATGTGTGTGTGTGTGAGTGAGTGAGTGAGTGTGTGTGTGTGTTTTTCAATTTATACATAAAACAAAATAATAAATGTAATATAAGAAGATTCATACGAACAAACGTATGTTACGTGTTGTGTGAAAGTAATGATTCAGTACTGTCATAGTCAAGGTGTTTCAACCAAGAAGTAATCAACTTTTTACACTCAAAGTAATGTTTGCTGTAAAACTTGAGTTTCCCATTTAATTTATTATACAATAAGTGAGATTGCGAATTGAAATTTGTACGAGCAAATTTTGTTTTAACAGTGGGGTAGGAAACGACAGAATAGGGATTACGCTAACTTAAGATTTTTGTATCTAGGGTAATAGTCTTGTGAATTTTAAGAATACATTTTAATATGTAAAGTTGCCTAACAGTTAAAACATTGCAGTCCCGATATAGTTCAGAAGTCCCCGATGTAATTTTCCTGAATGTCATAACTTTAAGGAGTGAACGTTGAGCCCTCTCAATTTTAATCATTTCGGTTTTGTGGGTACCACCCCATATTGGCAAGCAATATAGTATGATGGATTGTACCAGAGCAGTATAAATGTAAGTAATAAGTTGTTTGTCGGCGACATGTCTTATGTATTTGAACAACCACAATAGCTTTCTGACTCTGTGGGTGCAAGTGTCAATTTGTTTATGCCAATTTAGTTGCTGGTCGAGATATATCCCTAAGTATTTTGTGAAACTAACCTTTTGCAGGGTCTGGCAGTTACATTTAGGCGCTCTGTAAGGGTTTTCACAGGAATGGGCGATAAGATGAAGATTATTATTGGGTTGCGTGGAATTTTTGATTGCAAATGTTATATAGTTTGTTTTACTAATATTTCAGGTAAGGAGATTACTATGTAACCCATAGACTTAGCATCTAATCTAAATCTATGATGTAACCATTTGATAACAGTGTGTAGGCCCTTGGAGGCTGACTCGTGGACTTCATCCCAGTTTTTACCATAAAAAAGAAGCGCTGTATCGTCGGCATAAGATTTTACCGTTTGGTAATTTAGTTTCAGTAAGGTCATTGATATATATTAGGAACAAGTATCAGGTTTTATATATAACTAGCTCACCAGGCAACTTTTCGCGGGTAGGAGTTGATTAAGTTAGACATATTTTAATACACTGAAATCTTTAATTTGTATAATAATATATCTAGGGACTTTTGAATATAAATTTAATGTTCCTGTGATATATAAACTCCTGCCAGTCAAGTCTGAAATATATTTAGAATAACTTGAACTCTTTAGCACATTCACTTCACTACCACATTGTTATAACCTTAAAAACAAATGGAGTCAATTAAGAAATCTGTTGCGGACCTCACTGAACATTTCAATTTAAGGATGGCTGAGTTCCAAAAAGATCTCAAGAGTTCAATTCCAGCAACAAGCCCCACTTCAAATATTAATCACCAATTTCATTCATTCCGGTGCTTTGTTTTAACTGCTTTAGAAAATTTGCAACTGCAAGTTGAACTATTAGCTCAACAAAATGATAACATGGAGATGAGATCTCGAAGAAAAATCCTGCTTGTTCATGGTATAGCCGAAGACAAGAAAGAGAACACATCCTCTAGTGTTGTCAAGGTTCTATCCGACCACTTGAAAGTCCCTGGTATTACCACTGATTCGATAGGCCGGTCACATCGTCTTGGTCAACCTGGCACTGATAAACCCCGGGCTGTGCTTGTAGAATTTAGAGACCATGGGACAAAAGAGAAGATATGGCTTGCAAAGAAAAATTTGAAAGGCACTGGGATTACATTGTCCGAATTTCTTACAAAGGGTCGCCATACTACATTCCAAGCGGCGCGCCAACGTTTCGGAGTTTCAAGGTGCTGGACGAGGGATGGCATCATCTTCGTCCTAGGACCTGATCAAGTACGCCATCGTATCCATTCTAGGCTTGATCTTGATGCTATTTCGACCTCTGAATCGGTGACTCAAGCCACATCTGCTGCAACCTCGGTTCCAAGTGTGGTGAAAGACTCCAGGTCTGCTCAAGTAAGAACCAAGAGAATTGGTAAAAAATGAATCCTTTTTTGGAGCTGGTTAAATCTGTTGTATCTTGTGCGACTACCGTATTTCTGGTTTGTTTACATTCTTTTATTGTAAAATTTTTTAATTTATTTTTATTAATATATATTACCATTTTTCTTTTATATATACGATGTGAGGTAGTTTACTAGTAACTTATATATAAAAAAAAACCATTTCAATGTAAACAAACAATAAGTGAATTGACATGACATTGGATAACAGTTGCACATTTTTATTTCTTTCTTCGGTGTAGGCAAAGGTCACATAGTCATACAGCCGTACCTTATGGAATTTTTGACTTCTACATTTCATGTTTTTGTTTTTGTTTTTTTTTCTTTTCTTATCACAAAGCAACATTTCTATAACAATTCTCTTTGTGCTTATTACATATTTTTATTTGTAAAATGCTATTTGTTTACAGTTTCTGGTAGTTTTGTTTTGTTTAAAAATTGTCTCTTTTTTATTTAAGTTATTCTGAAACATCTATTATTATTATTATTATTTTGTTTCATCTCTTTCAGACTGCTGGCGGGATAGAGATCTGTTTAGGTACTTACTTATATATTTAATTTAACTATTTAGTTTTATATTTATATATTATATATTTTATTTCATTTTACTATGTTGTTAGATAATTATGATGTAGGTAATGATTCTGACGATTTCTTGTCTTTGTCGTCAAATGATAATGCATCTAGTGAACTCAGCTTCCACAGTACAACATCTTCCATTCCGATAAATGTAGCACTTAATTCATATTTCTCAGATTCCCTGAAAAACTTTAATGTAATTCATATAAACGCCCAAAGCATTCCGGCTCATTATCCCGACATGCTTGCGTCCTTTGAATCCCATAACATTCACGCCATTCTAGTCTCTGAATCTTGGTTGAAACCATGCTTGCCATCCACTTCTTATTCATTACCAGGATTCCATCTTATTCGCAACGACCGTGTTGGAAGGGGGGGTGGAGGTGTGGCAATCTATCTCCGTTCTTATTTACCTTTTGCGGTAGTAAGTTTGTCCCCCCAACCATCTCCTTCTAATGCGGCTGAGCATCTCTTTATTGAAGTAACCCTATCCAATACGAAAATTCTTCTTGGCGTTTGTTACAGTCCTTCTCTTCATATTGACTATTTCTCTTCTTTCGAATATTTATTAGAAAATTTAATCCCATTATATACTCACACCATAATCATGGGTGACTTTAATACATGCCTACTCAAGGGTGACTATCGGTGTGAAAAGCTAAAATCATTAACCGAGGCATGTAATCTACATATATTACCACTATCTGCTACGCATAAAATGCCTGACTGTACTCCATCACTACTTGACTTAATTATTGTATCCTCCCCAGATTTTGTCCTGAAGCATGGCCAGCATGACGCTGATCTCTTCTCTCATCATGATCTCTTGTTTCTTACATACAAAGTTCGTCCTCCTAAAGCAAAATCGAGAATCCTTCTGCAACGTAATTTTAGTGGAATGGACAAAGAACGTCTTCTGGAAGATGCTCGTCGCATGGACTGGTCAGCTGTTGAAAATGCTTCAACAGTCGACTTGAAAGTCGAGTTATTTAACTCCTTTCTTATCCAACTTTATGACATCCATGCCCCAGTAAAACCAATAAAAATTAAACATTTACCTGCACCTTGGTTAACTGATAGTCTAAAAAAACTTATTATAAAAAAAGGATTTGCTAAAAGTAAGTTAAAAGCTGATAAATCGGAGAAAAACTTACGATATTATAATAAAGTACGGAATCGCTGCAATACATTGTGTAGGGATGCACAAAGACGCCATATTCATAAATCCGTCGAAAACGGCGACGCAGCCAAAGTTTGGAAGTTTCTTCACTCTCTTGGAGTTGGTAAAACATCCAATAATTCTCATCATCATAATGTTGATGTTGAACTCCTTAACAAATACTTCACCTGTTCTAGCACATTAGACAGCTCAGATAAAAACCGGACTCTGAGTATTCTTTCTTCAATACCAACTCCTGATTTTCCACCGTTTAATTTCTCTCCTTTCACTGATAGTGATGTTAAAAAGAACATTTTGTCCATCTCGTCCAATGCCGTGGGTGATGACAATGTTAGTCGTAACATGATCTTACCTATCCTAGAATTTGTTACTCCTATCCTCACCCATATCTTGAATAAATCCATCTCCTCTTCAAAATTTCCTGATGTTTGGAAAAGTGCACTTGTAACGCCTCTCCCAAAAAAAGCCCAAGCTTTGCATTTTTCCGACTTTCGTCCTATCTCAATTCTCCCGTTTTTATCCAAACTCCTGGAGAAACTAGTTTTCTTTCAGTTAAATCTCTACCTAAATAGAAATTGTATCCTGGATCCTCTCCAATCTGGTTTCCGATCGGGTCATAGTACGACAACAGCGTTGGTTAAAGTTACTGATGACATTCGACGAGGTATGGACAACAAACAGCTCACTGTGTTAGTATTGCTTGACTTTAGCAATGCGTTTAACACTGTTGATTTTGACATCTTATTGAGTGTGTTACGTTCTATTAACATATCTCCTCCGGTGATTGGCTGGTTTCATAGTTATCTTTACGGCCGACGGCAGCGTATTCGCATCGAAGATGAGTTCTCATCTTGGTGCGAATTACGGGCTGGCGTGCCTCAAGGTGGTGTGCTGTCTCCTTTACTTTTTGCTATATTCATTAATTCTATCTCTCAAAATATTACTTCTCTCTATCACATGTATGCAGACGATCTCCAAATCTACACTCAGTCAACTCTGTTAAATCTGCCTTCTGCTGTTGCCACCATCAACAATGACTTAGCGGCGATAAACCAGTGGAGTCAGCGTTATGGTCTAAAAATTAATCCGTTCAAGTCCCAGGCTATAGTTATTGGTGGTGGAGGGATGGTCTCCAGAGTTGACTGGAACAACCTACCCTCGGTGACATTAAATGACGTTGTCATACCCTACAGTAAATCTGTAAAAAATCTGGGAATATATCTAGATTCTACCTTGTCGTGGTCGCAGCAGTTAAAACAAGTGAGCAAAAAGGTGTTTGCTACTATGGGTTTACTTCGTCGTTTACGTTCTTTTCTCCCCATTCCCACTAAGATTATGTTAGCACAATCCTTACTTCTCTCTATTCTCGATTATGCGGACGCAAGTTATCTCGATTTAACTGAAGACCAATTGAACAAACTTGAGCGAATTCAAAATATTGCTATTAGGTTCATATTTGGTTTGCGCAAATATGATCATGTATCCGAATATCGTTTACAGCTCAAGTGGTTACCCATTCGCTTTCGCCGGAATCTGCAAACTGTATCTCTTTTGTACTGTGTGTTGTTCAATCCTTTGACTCCAAGCTACTTGAAGGAAAACTTTAAGTTTCTTGGTCATGATCGACCTGATAGAGTTCTTCGGTCAGCCGGCGAACTAATTCTAGAACCATGTTCATTTCAAACTAAATTTATGAAATATTCTTTTACGAGCCAAGCCATAAGATTATGGAATGAACTTCCACTCCAAATTCAACGGGCACAAACTTTGGAAAGATTCAAAAGTGACGTCAAGAAGCATTACCTAACACTTTGTGGTTATTGATAACCAATTCTAACAACAGATAGTTATTCTGTGTTTTTTTTCCTCTTTGTTTTGTATTTATTTATTTATTATCTATGTATATATATGTATATATCTATATATATATATATACCTATTTATTAATATGTATGTTTATTTTATTATTATTTTTTATGTATTATTGTGTTATTTTAACAAAATATAGTTTAGTTTATTTAGATATTAGTATGTAAGTGTAACATAAAACGCACCACCTCCTACTGTTCTTAATTCCAGTTTCTCTTTAGCCCAAAGGTTGTCTGGAAGAGATCGCTCTTTAGCGATAAGACCGCCTTATTGTACATACGTATATATTAAGTTTTCTCTGTACTGTATTTATTTGTTGTATATGTGTGGTGTACAATAAAGTATATACAATACAATACAGGCAGACGTTGTTCTGCCCTTTCCGAACGACCATTTGCTTTCCCAAAAAAACTCCTGAAATTAGCAATAAAAAAATTGAGGGTCACTTATCGGGATAAAAACTATGCTATCTCTCAAATTGGACCAAACTGCACACAGTCTGCAATTTTTTTTTAAATCGGTTCTATTTGTTGAATACTTACAGCAACACGTGGTGGTTATACTACTAAATTGTAGCTTATATTAAACGTTTGCATTTTTAACATAGCGCCATCTATTAAATATTTACTCAATCCAGTCAACAGATATCGTCTTCTGACAGAATCGTTTGGAGCTAACAGATAATTTTGACTGTCAAATAATAGACAAATAATTTTCAATAAAATAATATTGTATTGCGACTATAAATTGAGATGTAAGCTATCCTATCTTTTAAGTTGGACCAAACTGCACATTGACCAAAAATTTCATTGAAATCAGTTCAGTAGTTTAGTAGTCCATCGCGGACAAACAACGTGACACGTACTTTTTATATATAAAGATAATAACTTGCTCACTCAATTTCAGTCGGGCTTTCGTCCCGGACATAGCACCACCACTGCACTTCTTAAAGTTACAGAGGACATTCAGGTAGGCTTGGAGAATAGAAAGGTCACTGTGTTTGTTCTCGTGGACTTTTCTAATGCCTTCAACATGGTTGACCATGATATTCTCCTCGCTATGCTCGGTAATCTAAACTTCTCCTCCATTGCTTTAAATTGGTTCTCTTCCTACCTTTGTGGTCGCCAACAAGCTGTTCGAGTTGGTAATCATTTGTCTGACTGGTGTCAACTTGTATCTGGCGTGCCACAGGGTGGAATATTATCTCCTTTATTGTTCTCTATTTTTATTAACTTCCTTTCCTCTCATCTTTGCTGTTCTTACCACTTCTACGCCGATGATTTGCAAATTTATACTCAGACTGATGTTGATCACATTAATAATGCTGTTATCAATATTAATACAGAATTATTAAATTTAAGCAATTGGGCTAGCAAATTTGGCATCCAAGTGAATCCTAACAAATGCCAAGCAATTTTAATAGGAAGCGCTCGTCAGTTATCTAAACTTGATATTTGTTCTGACGCTCCTGTCATGTTTGATGGATCATGCATCCCTTATTCCAGCACTGTGAAAAACCTAGGCCTCTGTTTGGACTCAACTCTCAATTGGTCCACTCACATTCAAACAATAAGTGCTTCAGTTATTGCTAAGTTGAGTGCCCTAAATCGCCTTAGAAACTTCCTTCCGGTCAAGGTAAAGATAACTCTGGTGCAGTCTCTTATTTTGCCCATTATTGATTATGCTGATGTGTGTTGTACTGATCTTAATGAGAACCTTCTAGACAAGCTGGATCGTCTCGTAAATAACTGTGTCCGATTCATCTTCTGTCTTCGCAAGTTTGACCATGTTTCCTCCTTTAGATTTCAGCTAAATTGGCTTCCCATTCGCCAACGGAGGCAAGTCAGGACACTTCTCACACTTTTTTCTATTTTATTCGACAATCGTTGTCCCGACTATTTGAAACGTAAGTTTCAATTTCTATCTGATACGCAAAAAAGATCTCTACGTTCTTCGGAGAATCTTACGCTCTCCATTCCACTTCACCGTTCCGGTTTCTCGTCTTCCTCGTATACTGTACGAGCTGCGCGACTTTGGAATGCACTGCCTGAAACATTGAGACAACGCTCCAACAAAGTAACATTTAAAAAGTATGTTAAAGAACATTTTTTGAAAGTCGTAAAGAATTCCTAAGTTGGCGTCATCATCTTAGTTAATCTGTGTTAGTAGCTAATTTCATCATCATATGTTTTTTTACATATATATGTATATTTGTGTGTATATATGTATTTATATGTGTATATATGTATATATATATGTGTGTATGTGGTATTTATATATATATATACATATACATATATATATATATATATATATATATATATATATATATATATATATATATATATATATATATATGTATGGTATATGTATTTTTTTACCTTTATGTTTATATGGTATAATTTCTAAATTCATTATATTTCTTATTCTTTACTTTTGTGTATTATAATAACCGCCTTCGATGTTTTTCCACTCCTCAAGGTTGACAGGCAGAGAATGCTTTAAGCATTATGTCCGCCTTTTGTACTTATATATTTTATAAGGTTCAAACAAGTTAAATAAATGAATAAAAAAACAAGGTAGGTCCAAGAACACTACCCTGTGGAACGCTATATTGTGTGCAGAGCTTATTAGAACTATATGAGTTATCGTCTATTTTAACTTGTTGAGTTCTCCTTAAAAGATAGTCGGATATGAGAAGAAGAAATTGGCCACGAACACCAATTCTGTCAAGTTTCTTGATAAGAATGGGGATGGAGACGGTGTCAAACGCCTTTTTTAGGTCTAGAAATATACCCAGAGCTTTCTCACTTCTATCAAGTACATACATACATACATAAACACTCACGCCTGTCACCCAGAGGGGTAGGCAGAGACTATGGAATTCCATTTGGCACGATCCTGATACACCTCTCTCGCTTCCTCCACATCCATATACCTACGCATATATGCTCGTCGGTTAAAGGTACTCTTAATTTGGCCCATTTTCAATATTTCGCCAATTTGGTCGATAAACTTTCGCCTAGGGCGACCCTTCCCGACTCTGCCATTCACCTCTGCAACATAAATTTGCTTTGTCACTCTTTCCTCATTCATTCTTTCTACATGACCAAACCACCGAAGCATTCCTTTCTTAATCCTAGTCACAACATCATCTTGCAAACCACATATTTCTCTTATCACACTATTTCTCACCCTGTCATTCAGATTCAGCCCTAGCATACTACGTAATGACCGCATTTCTATAGCATTTATTCTACTCTCGTGCTTCTTCTGCCACACCCAACTTTTACTACCATATATTAAAGTAGGCACTAACACAGCATTGTGAATTGCCAAACGTGCCTTTTTGGACACATTCTGACTTTTCACAATAGAGTGTAGAGCCCCATTCAATCTATTTCCTGCATTCACTCGTCGTTCTATATCCTTATCATATCTACCATCCCTGCTAAACACACATCCCAAATACACAAACTCATCTACTTGCTCTACCAACTCCCCTTCTATTCTTATTTCACATATCGTTTTACTTTCTTCTCTTTCAAAAACCATAACTTTCGTCTTACTTGCGTTCACTTTCATTCCCTTTTCTTTTAATGTCCTGTTCATTAATGTAACCATCATTTGCAACTCGGCCGCCGACGACGCAAGTATGACTTGATCATCGGCGTACAAATGGCATTTGACGGTTAACTCACCCATTCTTAACCCGCATTCTTCTGCTTTCAAATTTTCCAAACAACTGTCCATAAATAGGCTGAATAGCCACGGGGAAGCCACACAGCCCTGTTTGACACCTTTATGGATGCCAAACCAGTCCGAGTAGGGCCCCGTTGATCCTGACACAAGCACTAGAGTCCCTATATAGAGACTTCAATGCCTGTATCAAGCCAGCGCTCAACCCAAATGAGTTCAGTGTTTGCCATAACATATCCCTGTCCACTCTGTCATAAGCCTTCTCCAAGTCCATTAACGCACAAAAAACTCTTTGGTTTTTGGCCAAAAACTTCTCCGCGATCATGCGCATGGAAAAGACCTGATCCGTACATCCCATTCCCTTTCTAAATCCTGCTTGCACATCCCAAATTTTTCCATCAGTTTCTTTCATAACTCTTTCAATTAGTACCTTAGCATACAGTTTTCCCACAATGCTAAGAAGGCTGATACCACGGTAGTTTTTACAGTCCTGCTGTGATCCTTTTCCTTTATATATTGGGACTATCACGGCTTTGCACCAGTCTCCCGGTACACGCTTAAGTTCCCAACATAAGTTAAACAAGGTGTACAGCAGGTCTGCCACCACTCCATCTCCAGCCCTTAGCATTTCGAGAGATACTCTATCATAACCGGCTGCCTTACCTGCTTTCATACTTTTCATTGCTTTCATTATTTCATCTATACTTATATCTCTATCTATTTCCTCTTCTTCCGGAATTTCTATTTCATTTAATTCAAACGTCTCATCATTCATAAACACGCTTTCAAAGTATTCCTTCCATCTCCTTAAACTCAAAACTTCGTCATTCAGAATACAGCTATTCTGGTCTCGTATAGCATTCACTCTAGGCTGTTCTGAATGTCCCCTGGTAGTTCTTACGAGTTTCCAGAACATTTTAATGTTTGCCTGGAAGTTATCCGATATTCTTCTATCATTCTTATCCGTTCTTTCTTGCTTTTTCCTTTCAACTACTTCTTTTACTCTCTTATTTAGGTGTCTAAAGACTGCCTTTTTCCTTTCAATATCATCATTCATACTGCTAGTATTACTAGCCTTGGTTGCTAGTAAATCTAGCCATGCTTTCTTCTTTGCTTCAACTTCCATCCGTACCTCATCATCCCACCATAACGTGTTAATTTTCCTTTCATTCGTTCTCTTACTGACACCACATACTTCGGTAGCTGCATCCACTAAACCTTTCTTGACATTATACCACACAGTCTCCAAGTCTAAATCATTCATACACAATTCAGCCATACCACTTATATTTTCTCTCAATCTATATTTGAACTTGTCTCTCACACCTTCATCTTGTAACCTCTCTGTTCTTATACGCTGTAACGCATTGGTAGACACAGATGTCCGATGCCTCCAACGTCTGAAAAGACCATTAATTCGGCATAAGACCAAGTAATGATCCGTCCCTACGTTAGAGCTCCGATAAACCCTTGTATCTACCACCGCGCTCCTCCTTCTTTCGTCAACAATTATGAAATCTATCATACTTCTTTCATCACCTCTTTCCCATGTATACGTGTGAATCTTCTTATGACGAAATAAAGTGTTCGTCACAAAAATACTCTTTTCCACGCATACGGCGAGAAGGCTTTCACCATTCTCATTTATACTTTCATCACCAAACGTTCCCAATATCCTTTCATAACCAAGCCTCCTCACCCCAACCCTTCCATTAAAATCGCCTAATATCACAATATTTTCATTAACCTTGCATTTCATTAGCACCATCCTTACCAACTCCCAAAACTGCTCTCGGATATAAGTGGGCTTAGACATGTCTGGGGCGTAGACCCCTAAAACAAACAACTTCTTTAAGCCCACTTTCATTCGTATCTATAGCAGTCTCGGGCTTACAATTCATACTCTTTCACACAATGACCCATTCTTTCTGAAAGGATGATACCGACTCCCTGGCATGCCCGCTCGGTCTCGTCTACACCAGACCAGTACGCGGTATACATGCCATATGTAGTGGCATCCCTTCCCTTCCGTTTCGTCTCATTCACACATAACACGTCTATTCCTCTATCATGCATCATATCGCATACTTCATCCATCTTATCATTCATTCCTCCACATACATTCAATGTAGCTAGACGGGCTTCCGCAATCCACTTTTCGCCCCTCCGGGGGACAGAACGTGACGGGTGGCGAACCTCGTCGCCGGTTTTCCTCCCGGAGATTCTTCGCACCCCTGCCCTATTAAAGGGGCGCCGGGAACTCGGGGCCATTTCTTTAATTTTGTGCCTCATGGTGCGACACTAGGGTGTGGTATTTTTTACGCCGCTACCACACGGCGAGGAGCCGAGTCAGCTCTTTCGGCTTTGTCGCTTGTTTAGCACCACCCGGGGGACACGTGTAGTGTGGGCCTAGGATTAGGTGGTCAAAGCCTACGGACGCGAGCGACTCATCCCCATATTCTTCTATCAAGTATATTAACAATATTGCCGGTCAATGCTAAAATAGCATCTTCTGTGCTCCTTTTTCCTCTAAAGCCAAACTGAGCGTCCGATAAAATGTTATATTGGTTTATAAAATTTAAAAGCTGTTTATTAATAATTTTTTCTATAATTTTGGAAATCACTGTTAAAACAGAAATAGGTCTGTAGTTATTAACGTCGTCTCTAGCCCCACTTTTATATATAGGATGAATAATTGCCCTTTTTAATGACTGAGGAAACACGCCTTTATTAAAACATAGCTCGCAGAGATGATTAATAATAGGGCTAAGTTCTGTTTTGGCAAGTTTAATAAATTTTGTGGGTATATTGTCCCAGCCAGGGGCAAAATCAGATTTAAGGTTTGTGATAATTGATTCAATTTCATTTGTATCCGGTTCAATAAATCCGATGGAATTGGGTTGAGGAGAAGGAAGTAACTCGAAGTTACTTTGAGGTAGATGATGTGTAATAATGTCTTCTGCGAGCGTTTTTCCAACATTCAAGAAATGGTTATTAATTAAATTTGCAGAGTTATTTGGTGTATCAGCCAACTGTCTAAGTTCTTGATTATTAGACTTTTTATTATTGAGGTGCGTAATATTCTTTAACGTATTCCAAAGTAATTTATTATTATTTTTAGCTTTAAGGAGTAGATCTTGTTCATAATTTCGTTTAAGTTTTTTTAACAGATTGTTACAAAAATTACGATATCGTTTGTATATTAAAGATAATGTTTCGTTTTCTTTGTTTTGTTGTGATTGTTTTTGAAGCCTATTTCTGCTTTTTATGTATTTCAACAAACCCGGAGTTATCCAGGGTTTAATAATAGGTTTATTACTTGGGATTTTTATAACTTTTGTATTAGTTTCTATTGATTTGTTAATTATTTCAATTAATTTTTCAGATAAAGTGTTTGGGTCTTTTATTTTAATAAGTTCAGCCAGATTGTTATCATTTAGGGTATTTACTGCACTTTTGTAATCAATAAATACTTTTGTTGATTTTCTGTGAGTAAAATCGCTTTTCGAGTAGATATAGGTAAGAACCATGGAATGGTCGGTAGTAGTGGCTTCTAGGACCGCTATCGTAGCAGAGTACTTATTGGGATCAAGATTAGCGAAAACGTGATCTATACAGCTGTTGATTCTAGTGTTTAATCTATGTCCAGGCAATAAACCGTGTTGCGCCATTGTCTCAAGATATTTGTGCCTACGTGCATCTAGGTGGCCCTCTAATAGATTAATGTTGATGTCACCTGTTATTATTACGTTTTTACTTAAATTGTTTGATTGAAGATATTGATCTAAAGAATTTACAAAACTTTCTATGTTATAATTAGATGGTAATCTATATATACACAAGATAATGAGGTCAGTTAAACAGACTTGCAGACATGTAGCATCATTTATAAAATCTCTTTAACTTTATGTTCTAAAGTGTCATTTATGTAGACAACGAACCCATCGTTTTGGGTAACTTTGTTACTAGTGTTATAAACGTAATACGTTTATACTACTGGTTGTACTACTATTTGTTGGTACTAGTTGGTACAAGTTGGTAGTACTATCTGGTAATGGAATAGCAGGATTTAATCGGCATTCAGTCAATATTAAAATATCGATATGTTCCTCAACTAATGATAGGCTAACTGAAAAATCATCGGAGTTCTTGTTTATACTCCTGATGTTCTGAGTAATTATCGAAAAAGCTGGTTTATCTGAAGGTAAAAGATTGGGGAGTTCATTTGTATTACAGGCAAAGCTATTATTTACATTATTAATGTAATCTAATTCATGCAATAATTGGTCTTCGCTATCCATTATTAATAGGCGGAATAATTAAACATATTATCCGCAGTCTTTGTGAAAAGTGTGAAAATAGTGAAAAATTATTTCCGACGATATCGTTAAATAATAAGTTGAAGTATGGGTATAGTATCGCGTTTCTAATTTCGTACATGGGATTTCGATTTATATTTAAATTTATAAACAGACGGTGTAATATTGTAATTAATGTGTGATTAAATTTGTAGCAGTAATAATCATTATATAAGTAAATAATGTGAAAATTGTATTTTATATATTTAGGGACTGAGTGTAAAATCAGATGATAGGGATTGGTTAAGACATAATTTAGTGTTGTATAGAATATTTGAAAAAATGAGTAAGTGTTCGTACACATTTCAGAACAAGTTAAAAGTGCATGAGTAAGGTTATAAAATAAACCAAAGTACACAGCAAGCATCTTTAGGTTACAAAAACAGAGAAAAAATTTTAGTAAAAGTAATAAGAAAGCTAGTCAGTTGTTCATCAGTTTTTGAATCATTGCCTCATTCGTAATATGTATGATAGGAGAGTTGTCGTCCTTCCTCACGTATACACGACCGTAGGATGTCCAACAGTATTTGTAATTCTTGGACCTTCTCAAGTCTCTCGCCAAAAAGAATAATCTCGATGCCTTCGGTGTAAGATATTCTGCGATAAAGATGGGACTATCGGGATTTCTTTTGTTCCTCAAGTGCTTGGCGCATAATTTGTCACTATGGTTCCGTTTGTTAAATGACTTAGCCCCTTTAAGAATGTCTTCCTTTCAAAGAGTCGAGCTAAATTCAACAATCACAGATTTTTTCTCCGTTGTGCTTTTTGATTTGTAAATGTCTCTAATATCACCCCTATTAATAGTGACGTTTATGGTTTTGGAAAGGTTTTCGATCATGCTAACCATACCGTCTTTGGACACATTAGTATCAAAAGCTACATTTTTAATCTCTATAGTAGTTTTACGGCTATTTCTCAGGGTGTCTTCTAGGCGGTCCTCAAGTATGGCAACATATTCATCCCTTTTCTTAATCTCCCCTTTCAAACGCTCGGCATTCTTCTTTAGCTCGGCGTTCTGCTCTGCCAGAAATGTGATGGTGGTTTCAATATTACTATTAGCTTCCTGAATTCCTTTTAATATCGGGAATAATTTTGTAATTTGAGCCTCCTGTTTTCGCATTTGGCTGTCTTGCCTAAGCGTCCAATTTTCAAATAATTCATGCATTTCGTGTCGAAATTCACTATAATCACCTCTGTTTTTCTCGTCGTCCATCCTTTGCCGTTTTGCCCTTGATGTAAAAAACCCGTAAGTCTTTTCAGGGGTATCGTCATCAGCGATACTTAAATTAGGCGCGGAGTTTGTTTTGTCCAATGAACTATGTGGCTCCATGATATTATTGTACTCGTAAAGCAGTAGTTATTATAAGTTACAATAGTAGAATAGGTCTCACCAAACAGCCCGATGAATCACACAGCACGGCAAGCGCGGCAAGCAATGTTTAAGTGCTACGTAATACGTAGTTTTCTCGTATAAAGTGGGCGTGCTCGTAGTTCAATCGTAGCAAGAAGGTGGAGAGAGATAAAAAATGCAATTGTACCTTTGTCGCGGGGGTGAAGAAGGGCCCCCTCTCTCGCTGCTACACGTCGTTCGCTCGCGTGCAAGTCATCAAAATATGGTTTGCGACAGGATTTTTGCACTAATGATAACAACTTTAAGACTATTTGTGGTATGTGATAATTTGAATAGATTTATTTAAAAACACGACACACGTCCGCCCGCTGCAAAGTTGTCGGAGAAGAGCCCAAATATATATATACATAAGTCTGCACCATGAGACATAACGGTACAGACGGACAGAGACAGGATGTCAGAGTTAGAAGACGGGGTTCTCTCACTGCCAGTCAAACATACTTACAAGACTGATCAGAGGTTCTGACGGCTAAAGGTGTCTTGGCCACAACGAGAGGGGTCTTACCAGGAGTCTCACCGGTAGTAACGAAGACTTCGTCCAGCGTTGAACTAAGGTTTTACTAACAAATCTTTACAATTTGTGCAATTTCATTGAGGTCACTAATTTACGTCACTTCTAAGATTATTCAGCAATACTGTTGGTGTACGTGAGTTCTGGTAACTCAGTCACAGTGTCGTTGCGATGCAATGTTCAGGACTGAACAAGGGTGAATACTCAGACACGTGTTCATCTTTATCTAATAAGTAATCAATTAGGTAATCGGAATTTGTATATTATTTTTCTTTCGATTTTCCCCCTCCGCTATGTACAGTCATTAATAAAAACTTAATAAAAACTGGACCAACATATTCAGTAGACTTTAGCATACGTATAAAAATCGGATAACATACATGGGGTATTTTTGGATACCCCTAAGTGCGAGCAATTAAATTATTCTTTTGGACGTCACTGTTTGGACCACCCGTATATAAATGATATTCCTTTACACACAAGAAATTTAAATTAAACAGTATTCATTGCTGATGATAAGTGTTTAAAATTGACAATGATCATTTGACGAAGTAAATGATACTGTATATGAAGTATTACACTGGTTTTCAGCTAACAACGTGTTTTTGAATGCCAAAAAAAAACGAAATGTATTAAATTTTCTTTGTCTAATACTCATATTAAATTCAACGATAAAATACTTGAGTAAATTCCACAGTATTTGTTGGTATTATAATTGGCTCTCTATTACAATGGGGATTTCATATTTAGGCCTTGTCATGAAGAGTTAGATCCGCTGTACTCGTATATGCAGTAAAAAGATGGAGCTGTTAACAGATATGGATACAGCATAATTGGTATATTACAGCTATTTACACTGTCTGTCCTTTTGATTATTATTGTGGGGTTCAGCAACAGATATTGAAAATATTATATTTGTATATTTGTACCACAGAAAATGGCTACACGTGCCATTTACAATATTAAATCAAGAAACTTACTCACTTTTTAAAGAAATAAATAACTGCTACATCAAAATACAGTTTGGACAATATTATTTATGTTAGGAAATATTTTACCAAATGAGTGATTCATCATTTTAACATGCGCAATAAATCTGTACTCGCTGCCAAAGTAATACGTATAAAACTAGCGGCTTGTTTTTGGGCAGATGAATAAATAGTTATTTGTAACAAGATTTACTGTAATATTACTGATTTTTATAAATTCAATGCGCAAGTAAAAAACATCTTATGAAGAAAGAATAATATAAATTAGATGGCTATGCGAAAGATAAGATTTTTTTTTATAAGAATGCATGGAGGTATTGAGTTTCTTAAGTAACTTATTGCGGTATATATTTTATAACAAGTTACAGCCTATATAAACGTCCCACTGCTGGGCACAGGCCTCCTCTCATTTCTGAGAGGGTTTTAGAGCAAGTAAAGGTCCGCCGCGCTGCCCCAATGCGTGTTGGCGAACTTCACATGTCTTCGAAATATATATTTTTTTCTTAATTGTCAGACATGCAGGTTTCCTCACTATGTTTTCCTTCACCGCCTAGCACGTGGTAATTCAGCACTTAAAATTGCAATTAACAATTTCATTGGTGCCGGCGGAGATCGAACCCAGGTTTCTGGCGTATTGTGAAACTTACAACGAGCGCTAACCATCTGAGCTACCACGGCTCATATATATATTTAATAAAGATAAATATAAATAAAAAAAACAGTTACATGTTGGGAGAGAACTAGTCTACTTGTGAGTTTGTTGCCGCTTCTCCCCGCAGCAGAGACTTGCTGAAATGATGGCTTAGCATTTGCCTTCAAAAAAGCGCTTTGTAAAAGCTAATTTTAAATAAAAATATTTGAAATTGAGTACCCAGGTATTTTGGCCACTCTCCACCGCTTACGAGGTTATACTATTTCCAGAGGAGACTGCGAGAAGCTGTGCAGCGAGCACCGGCTGCTCAACGGTGATGTTACTTCGGATATCGAGACTACCGCAGCATTCGAAACGGAGATTGTTACGGTTTTGGCCGTTTCTAATTCAACAAGTACTGGAACTTTTCGTCGTTTTAATTTTTAAAGTAGCAGTCTTTAACTGCTTCATTGTAGGTCATAAGGCATCAATTCCTAAGATGGGATGCTTATAGGGTTAACTTCAATTGCCTTCTCTGATATGATGTAATGGTGTGACTTTTATTTTGTTGTATGAAAAGAGTTTCATTTGTAGCCTGCTCCAGAATGTCCTTCCTTGGAAACCTAATCACGTAACGTAATTTTGAGTGATACTGGCCAGCTCCGTGTCTGAATCTGCAGAATTGCCTACAATGTATGTCTAGAAATGCGCAAACACATTTAGGGGAATTGCTTAGCCACTGATTTTATTTTATAGAATAAGATGACAAATGAGCACACAGTCCACCTGATGTTAAGTGGATGCTGTAACCCAAAGACTTACTACATCTAGACCTATCTTCAATTAGGGATCAAAATGCAGATACGTTAAGATTAAAATGGAATGCCTCTTTTCCATTAAGCTCGGGGCCTAGGGAAAGAAAAGTTACTACTTTTTATTGTATTAGGCGATCCTTTGAAAAATAATTTTGAGTATGCCAAAATCTTGCCCATCTATAGGAAAACGGCGCTCGTCCAAGAAACAAGAAGATGTCAAATATGAAAACAATTTTATTAGACGAAGATCTAAGCTGATTTAAATAGAGGTAGATGCAGAAGTCTGTCTGTATGACTTCAAAAGACTTCGACACAGAATTTAAGGTCCATATTCAAAAAAAATCCAGTATACAGTTAAAATTCTCAATTTCAATCAAGACATTATATTATGTTAAGCAAAGGTTTGCGCTTATTCTCTGGCTATCGTTATATAGTTATATAAGTATAAGCAATTAATTGTAAAATTGCATTAACAGAAATATTTCGAGTTCATCGTTGTTTTAACACACACACATCAACAGAATTTAGGGATACCCATCGATATATATGTACTACGCATTTCGCATTCCGAACATTGACTATGTTCAACTGAACTGTACTGCAATCCGTACACTTAACTAAATATTGCGTAAATTGAAGATTTGTAAATTCCATAAGATAACTATTATTACATTTTATTTAGAAATATGATTGTTTAGATTAAAATAAGAGTATTCTATATTAAATTTTTATATATATTTTATATTAGTATTTTTATTAATATCTTATTATATATTAAAGTCTTCGCGCATGCGCGACTCTACTACTCGTATCTCCCGCAATTGTTTGGAATAGCTTATTTAGTACGTAGTACATATAACTCAATGGGGATACCTTAATCCTAAATTATTTACAACTTTATAGTTTAAAATGTTTTTAGTTTCCATAAAAGTTTATATACAGATTGAAACCTCTTTTATTCTATTTTCAAAATTTAAAAGTGTAAATAAAAAAATAAAAGCAAAAACTAAATACTGTGGCAAAATTGTTAGTAATTTGTTACGTCAAGGAAAATTAAAATTGTTCTACTGATATTAATTAATGAAAAGGGATTAGATTGTTTTTATTTTTAATTTAACGTTCCGTGTGAGCTTTAAGACTCATGTCAGGTCGTCATTTGAGTCGAGATGAACCCACCAGCGCTGGCCGCCTCATGGCAGCCCTTCTCGGGGGAGGACTTCTCCACATTATCCTTCTCAGGTAAGGCGCATCAGGAACACAAGACACGCCTTCCTCCATGGCCTCTAACTCCACCTAACTAGGATGGAAAAACGGATCCCCTCCCCCCCCCAAGTCCGATACGCCGAGGCTATGGGGCCAGGAAAATCGAACGTTGGGTAGCACCCAATTTCGCGACCCCAGCGGTGGACCAACAAAGCAACAAAGTTTCGGCCGCAGAGGGTAGGGTGAGCGGCACCTCACCTTTTAACATTGGTAGAGCCACGCGGCAGCCCTACACCACGGGCCAGCCAAGGGGTTCCTCTTTGTTTACCACGGGTGACCAAGCCACGGCTACTAAGCCCCCCCCCCCCACGACAAGGCGTGAACCCATTCGGGGGAGGCCCTTCCCACAACGTGACCACAAACGTGATATCAAGTTTGTGGTCAGGTTATCGTAGTACTGGGGATGTGGCTAAACGGCACACGGGTATCGTGTTACTATGCAGAGACACTCCAAATGACCGCCAGAATATCACAGCGAGTAAGGGAGAGTGAGGGAGTGATCTGAGGAATTGTTCGGATTAATTCCAGCCGCCAAATTTCACGAATGCACATCGCGTCAAAATTCCCGATACCGACCTCACCATCTGTATGCTTGGCGGTCCACGACTGTGCGTTTTACTAGGAGTTTTCTTCCTCGTACAACTGCTCTGTGGAATTATTTACCACCGGCGATTTTCCGAACCGATACGACTTTAAGACCTTCAAAAAAGAGCTTACACCTTTTTAAAAGGCCGCCAACGCATCTGCAATTCCCCTGGTGTTGCAGTTGTTCATGGGCGGTGGTAGTCGCTTACCATCAGGTGAGCCGCATGCTCGTTTGCCCCGCCTTCTATAAAAAAAATCCTGGCTCAGGACCGTGCTTTGTGGCATAATTTGGAGGAAGGTTATGTTCAGCAGTGGATTTGTGAAAGGCTGTAATGATGATGACGATGATGATGATGAACTGATTTCGATGTGTAATTAATGTAAAATGTGAGAACGCTGATTATTATTAATAATTAGATTTTATAAGTTTTTCAATTTTAATAAAAATTAAAGTTTTATAAGAAGAAATGAAGTTTTTTTCATACTAATTTTCGACGGCGATTAAAAAATTAACATTTTAATTTAAAACAAAAAATTACGAAATATTTTTTTAAAGATCTTAACCTATCATTCATCAATTTAGTATATCAGAAAATTCTTCATAGATTTTTAGATATTTGATGAAATATAAAATATACCTAGATTCTGTTGATCACAAGTTGAATAAAACTAATTTTAAGAATGTTTCTTTCTATTCGACGTGTTTAATTTAACATCAGTTATTTATTTATTTATTTATTTAGAGCCGTGGTAGCTGAGAGGCTAAGCGCTCACTGTGAATTTCACCGCATGCGAGCAACCCTGGTTCGATTCCCGCCTGCCGGCACCAATGAAATAGTTAATTGTAAATTTAAGTGCCGATTTACCATGTGCTCGGCGATGAAGAAAAACATCGTGAGGAAACCAGAATGTCTGAGAAATAAGAAGAAATAAGAAAGAAAAAATATTTTGAAAGACGTGTGAATTTCGCCAACACGCATTTGGGCAGCGTGGCGGACACTTCCTTGCCCTAAAACTGTCTCAAAGATGAGAGGAGGCCTGTGCCCAGCAGTGGGACCTATATTAGGCTGTTACTTTACTATTTATACGTATTGTATTTTAATTCTCGCCTTTCGCACGGCTAAATCATTTATCATATAGACTGAATCGTTGGCCTCGTGATCTTAAGCGAGACTGCTAATTATGTGGTCCCGGGTTCGAATCCCCGGTCGGGCCATTGAGTTTTCTGTCAAGTAATTCTTAGTAGCAGCTCAGAGTCAGCAAATAGACGGTGTTTCACCCCCACGCCTCGGTATGCCTCGGTAAGTACGAAAAGCCGTAGGTCTTGCGTCTGATCTTTCTCCGGTCGTTTAGGATTGTCCTATAAGACTGTGAGGTTGAAGAAATATAGTGCATCTGTATTTGCACGTACACTGATGTATGTATTATAAACAAGACAAAATTGTAATGATTGGCGGCGGTGACCGAGATTCGGGCTCAGTTCTACTCTCATTACAAGATGTTTGTGGGGCAAACTTTTTACTTTCTGGCACACATAATATGTTACCCAGACATTTAATCCTTTCGCGCATAAAGTAAATTGTACTTGAAATTGTAATTAATATTTTTAGTGGTACCGGCGAGTATCTTACTTCGTTTCATTGCGTACAACAAAATTTTAAGACGAGCGCTTTCCTAGCTCTTGTGTTTAGTAAGCAATTCTTCAAATTATTCATTTTTTACAATATTTTTTTTTATAGGATAAGGGTGACAAACGAGCACACAGTTCACCTGATGGTAAGTGGTTGCTGCGGACCATAGACATCTACATCTATCCTCTATTACAGATCAAAATGTAGATGCGTTGTCACCCGTGAGGACTAAGATGGAATGCCTCATTTCCAGTATAAAGGGCCTCCGGCCACCTGCACTCACCAAGCGAAACGCAGAGGTAAACCTCTACTTCACGCTGGTTTTCTGTGAGGTCGTGGTACCACCCCGGTTCGAGCCGGCCCATCCGTGCGACAGCAAAAGCTGCCGCGTGGCTCTACCACTGTTAAAATATTTACGACAACAACAGCATGAAAGGTGGTGACGGTTTCTATTGCACCACTACGGCTAATTGAGAAATTATGTAAAAAGATTAGAATGATAATCAATTGAAATTATTTGTAGCGACCAAGCTTTTGACTCCGTCCAGACGAATCGAGCCGTTGGCAGAGCTCCGTGCGCTCGCAGAGCCTCAACCGCAGTTCTCTTCACGACCAGTGCTTGAATTTGAACCAAATCGTGCTGATTTTAGGGTATTATTCAAAACACCCAATTTTATTTTAATTTAATGTTTTATTTCATAATATTATATAAATTAGGTATATAAGGGGAATGTAAAGAATTCTTTTACCTAAATTCAATCTTATCTACTAGTGATACGCTCTGCTGAATCAGGGAAAGGCTTTAGCGTTTGATGGAAAACGCCACCCAAAAATGACAAACCCAAAGATATCAAAAGCTGGTGATAGGAAGCAGGACCAGTGCAAAGGTTATTGATTCTGCAGTCAGTCTACACAGGGTGGTAAGCCAGAGAACTATTTAAAAAAGCATGTGTGCAGTTCACACGCGGTAGAAGTGAAACCTTCAAATGAAATGAAATATAAAACATGCAGACATTATTCAGAAAATGATTATATTTTCAACCATAAGTGCGCCATAAAATATAACATAAAAGTTAAATTTTGTAGCAAATAAACGTTAAAATCCCTTTAATTTTATTAATTTTCCTCCAATTATTTAAAGACATGTAGAGCCTAAATTTTAGTTTATAAATCCAAAAGAATATTTTCTTTCAACGAAAATTGCTTTGTAATAGCGACGTCTACTGCAGTCTTGACTGCAGAACAAGGAAAAAATTTATTGACTCTGAAGGTGGTCCGTAAAATAGACTAATTTAATATAAATCGGTAAGATATGAAATGAGGATTGTTAAGACTGGTTTGGATATGATGATTTTATTTAATACGAGCTTTTTACCCGCGGCTTCAGTAGCTTGAATTTAGGAACATCATTAAATGCTGTTCCATGTCAAAGGAGAATGCCAGATTCTCTATAGAACTTTGCCCCACACAAAAGCGTGGTGTACACAAATGGTGTATGCAACATATTTTTTCTCCTTTATTACTTCATCCAAATTATACAACGTGAAGTCTCTAGAACTTGCGATTTTCTTTAAACTGGACTCTAATAATTACATTAACCTTATTTTTTAGAACATCATTCGTTGCAGTTCATTGTAATTTCAAAATATAATTAATGCAACATAATAAAACAATAATGATCAGTGACATTGGAAAAAGGGTTCTCTTGTATAGGATTTACACAATATAAGACTACAACCACCTTAATTTATAAAATCTAAGTCCTAGTCATGTAAACGAGTTATATTATTAACAAAATTATTTTTCAAGATACATATTATTATTATTATTTTAATAGAATTAGGGTGACAAACGAGCACACAGTCCACCTGGTGGTAAGTGGTTGCTGTGGTCCATAGACATCTACATCTATCCTCGATTATGGATTAAAATGCAGATGTGTTGTCACCCGTGAGGACTAAGATGGAATGCCCTGTTTCCAGTAAAAAAAGGGTCTCCGGTTCTCTACACTCACCATACGAAACACAGCAGAGTTATGCTGCTATTTTACGCTGGTATTTTGTGAGAGCGTGGTCCTTCCCCGGTCGAGCCGACCCATTCGTGCAACAACTATACCAGTAATATAGCTTAGCTTCAGCATGGTTCTATGACACGTGTCTGAAGAATGTGTAAATATTTACAGATTAGTAACTAATTTTACGACAACGGCAAGACCATAAATTATCAGCTATATAAAAAAGCTATAATATATCTCTACCTTTAATCTAAATCTTCATGTTGAAAGAATAGTTAAGATTGTAAATCGAAATGAGGACACAAAATGCCCCTGCATCCTAATGACGCAAAGATGACAATTAGTGCACCTTAACATCGTGGATGCAATTATCAGAATGTCCGTAGTAATTAGCAGCAAGTCAGTAAGTAGGCGTGATCGAGTCCGTATATTAATAAAAGGATAAGTCGTCAGCATAAGCAGGAAAAAGTGCAACGGTAAAGAAAGCGGGAATCAGCACAAGCAAAAATGTGATATAATCATAATTAATATATTTCACAAGCACAAATTAGTCAATGTGTGAAAATATTCGACATTAATTTGACATACGTACTTACGATATTACGATACTAGACAAAGAAATATTATATTTTTTAACAGTGGTAGAGCCACGCGGCAGAATTGCTGTCGCATGGATGGGCCGGCTCGAACCGGGGTGGTACCACGACCTCACAGAAAACCAGCGTGAAGTAGAGGTTAACCTCTGCGTTTCGCTTGGTGAGTGTAGGTGGCCGGAGGCCCTTTTTACTGGAAATGAGGCATTCCATCTTAGTCCTCACGGGTGACAACGCATCTGCATTTTGATTCGTAAACGAGGATAGATGTAGATGTTTATGGGCCGCAGCAGCCACTTACCATCAGGTGGACTGTGTGCTCGTTTGTCACCTTTATCCTATAAAAAAATATTTTTTGGCGTAAAAGAAGAACAAAAATACTACGAAGAGTTAGAACGAAAAATTCTGCAAATAATAAAAGATGAGTTAAATATAGAATGCGACAGAAAAGAATTAGAGATGATTCGTCGGATGGGCAAGTGCAATGAAAACAAAGTAA
Organism: Parnassius glacialis; assembly: GCA_033319125.1. NCBI lineage: Eukaryota > Metazoa > Arthropoda > Insecta > Lepidoptera > Papilionidae > Parnassius > Parnassius glacialis. Next base: position 45,833,875 of record JAVANC010000009.1, read on the forward strand.
GACCTATTGTTGTAACTTTTACTACCTATGGCCGAAAAATCATAATACTGAAAAATAAAAAAAATTATGAAGACAGAAGGAATTTATCTTGAAGAAGATTTTTCACCAGAAATCCTGAATAGAAGAAAAACATTGATAGTACAACTTAAAAAAGATAAAGAAGCCGGGAAAAAAGCCTATCTACCTAATGACAAACTAATAGTCCAAGAACCAACAATAAAGAAGGAGAGTGAAACAGATGAAGAAGAACAAAAGGGCAATAGAAACAAAAAAGGATATTAGAAATAACACCACCAAACCAAAAAGAAAATCTGAATAGACAACCACAAACACACCAACAAGCACAAAAGAAAAACAAGACACAAGCGAAGAAAACCGGGGATAATCAAAGTTCCATAGAGAAATGCATCAGCAAACAAAGCATAACTAAAACTTCAGAATCAAGAAGGACTTCCTTGTCCTATGAATATTCGAATTCAGATGAATAGCAACTAGGAAAGCGCCTTCAAAATATGAAATGCGTCGCGCTCACAAACACAACAAAAAAAATAACAAAAAACATAACATAACCTCCCCCAGAACGGGCCACGGGGTTGTAGACGACCACCCTCCAAACCTCAAAACATTGTTACATTGCAACATTTAATGTCAGATTAATAAAAAAAAGAAAGAAAAAGACGAAGTAGGCCATCAAAAAGGTGGAATGATAACATCGCCGAAGTAGCTATGCTATGGCCAAGATTAGTGCAAGACAGAACCACTCGGAGTAATTTGGAGGAGCCTTTCACCGCAAAAGGCGGCTCTTACAACTAACAAAAACTAACAAAATTAAATATAAAGACATACTAATACAACTAACAAATAAAAAAAAATGCATACTAGCTATAATATTATAGTTAATAACATTCATGTAAGGGATAAATAAAGCTAAATAAATAAATAAATAACAACTTACGATATTGACACAATAACACAAAATTCACGAAAATCAATGATTCAAAATCAGTAATTATCTAATGCAATTCATGATTATTATCGACTTATAATAATAATTGAAAATAAAAATTGATAAGTAACATTCAAAGACTTTAATATATATTAATAGAAATATGTATTGTTTGATACTTGATGCGTACGTATGTACAAAAAAACGCAGATGTTATCTATAGATATAAGCCTCCTAGCCACGTCAAGCCGGGAACCCGTTTGAAGGGGGGGGGGGGGGGGGAGCACATAGACATCTACATCTATCCTCGATTAACAATCAAAATGCAGATGCGTCATCACCCCTGAGGAATAAGATGTAATGCTTCATTACCAGTAAAAAAGTCTCCTGTTCTCTACACTCATCATACGAAATTCAGCAGCGTTAAGCTGCTATTTTACGCTGGTATTCTAAGGGAGCGTGGCCCTTACCCGGCCGAGCGGACCCATTTGTGCAACAACTATAATATAGCTGCAGCATGGCTTTACCACGTTACAAACAAATTTCTAAGGCATCGCGTGATGTGCATGCAGGCTGGTGAGTACGGTGACAACGCGGCGGAGTACGTCGAGGAGGCGGGTGCGGGGGTGGGTGCGGGGACAGGGGTGAGTGTGGGGGTTAGTGTGGGGGTGAGTGCGGGGGTGAGTGCGGGGGCGGAGGCGGGCGCGAGTGCGAGCGCGGCGCCGACGCGCAGCCGCGGCCCGTCGCCCACGCGCACGCGGCCCGCGCCCAGCACCACGCTCGCGCCGCCACTGTCGGAGTCCCTGCGCTCTGGCGCGTTACGACCGTATCTCATACGCCGCAACTGCAAACTGCTCGTGCTTGCATTTCATTTATGCAACCGAATTCGCTATCAGTAAAATTTAGTCTGTGAAAATACGTTTTATTTTTGTCAAAGACATTTTTTGATGTAATTTAATTTTGTAACATTTTATCTCTGTAGGTACAAATAAAATTTTCGAAATCAAGTGTCTTTTAATTTTATTCGGCTAAAATAAATATTTTCATATCTGATTAAAAAGTTATTTCGAGAGGTTTTTCTTCTTCATTAGCTTATAAAAGTCCATTGTTGGATTCTCCCTTTTCCGTCATGATTGGCGAGTTGAGCATCGTAGCACCAGACATTTCGCACATTTGACGTTCTGAGGTCTGACGGTCTGGCGGTCTGAGGTCTCTAACGTAGGGAAATGCCCACGTATACCCCCCTCGCGGGGGGCAAGGACGGATTATGTTGGCCTCGCAGTGACTGACCCCATGGTGTGCCACCTTCCACCAGGAACTAAAAAAATTACACCTATATAGAATAATTTGATGATCAACGTATTTTATACTATTTATGATCATTGTATATTTGATAGCATTGTCATAACCAGACGAGAAAACATAGAAATACACCAAAATAATTATATATAATGTTATTACAAACTAAGGTGTTGGTTTGCTTGGCTGAGTTACGGCATCATTTTGTGGGGCAACAGCACGGATGCAGCCTCTCTATTCACCCTTCAAAAGAAATTAATCCGGATTATAGCAAATATAGATCAGACTGATAGTTGCAGACCGTTCTTTTTTAAATATAAAATATTAACTTTACCCAGCTTATATATATTGGAGATGTGTAAATTTGTTCGAAAAAATAAGCAATATTATACAAAACGTGAAGATTTACCATGCAAATACACGTTACGACACAAAAATAAATTAGTATTGCCAACTTCCCGATTAAAACTAAACAGTTCTAGCACATTAAGTTCTTCCATAAAATTATATAATAATCTACCTGACATATTAAAAAATGAAAATAATGACATCATATTTACAAAAAAATTAAAACAGTACCTAACTAATAAATGTTACTATAGTACTAATGAATATTTTACAAATATGTAATACTTATATAGGTTTTACAAAATGATCACTAATTTAAATTTAATTCTATCTCAATAAGTCTCCATGACATTCTTATAAGTAGTTAAATAAGCTTCCTCTCTCCTATCCCCTAAATGAGGGCATCCACGACTTTTTCTGCCACCAGGGCGGCGCCACTTTCGAGTAAGGTAAAATATTTGACAGATTTCATAGCGGGGATGATAATTTCTTAGGAAAATGTAATCTTTAAGGTTTCTTTCTGTATTATTAGTTATATTTTATATTCATTACATTAGAAATGAATAAACCAAACTATAAATATAACTAAAAGACGACTTTTAAAAAAAAAGAGTTATAATTGTGCAAAAAATTAAAAATCAAACCACTGACGCATTGTGTTATATATTAATATAATACTCTAGACAATGATAAACTATTATTTAAAACTAATTTCTCAATTAAATGACACTGTGTAACAAAAAACTTTACCTCAGTCGCTAGTAGCGACATCTGGTGAGTGGAAGATTATTAGCCCTGATTGCGTGACCAACAGGGTCCATAACACTGGTCTCACATTATTTTATAACATCTTGTGTACATTATGGTTTAGCAATAAAAGTTTGAGTTTGAGTTTAAATATTAATCAGATTTAAACAGTCTGTTTGCATGCGCATACAATTAGATCGAATTACGTTAAGTATGAGTCAACTAGAATTTGAATAACATGGAATAAACAACGCGAAAGTGTGTTTAAACTTCAAACTTTAATATTTTGTGCGCTTCGCTGGCACGCAAGGCCGTGGTGTCCGAGAATGTCGACCACCACCACAGCGGCAGCGATGGAGCTCATTGGTTTTTAAACCTAATCTCAGGCTGATAGCAAGAGAAAAAGTAGTACTATCATGATCAACGTTGATTATATCGGAATCCATTATTTTGCAATATATCATTTCGGGTTTCATAATAATTTAAAATTAAAATTTTTCTACAACCGACTTCAATATAAATTATTAACAATAACTCAAAAACTATTAGCCAGACCTAGATCAAATTTTTGATCACAATTTGTCCGAAGAGCAAAAGGCGGCTCGTGTAGATTGGTGCTGGAATACTCTGCAACGCTTTAACGGAGGGAAGTCAAATGCCGTTTATAATATCGTCTTAGGTGACGAATTATGTATTTATTCAAACGAACCTAAAAGAAAACATCAGTCAGCAGTTGGGGTCTTCGAAGACGAGGTCAAACCAACGAAAGTGGTTCGCTCCCGCAGCGTGTCAAAGATAATGGTCGCTACGTTTGTCTCAAAAAAGGGGCATGTTGCTACAATTCCTTAAACAGGAACGCAGAACGGTTACCGCTGAGTGGTATATCACGGTTTGTTTGCCAGAAATGATAGCCGAACTCCGAAAAAATAACCCGAAAAAATCACAATAATTCGAGTTCTCATACGGCTCGGAAGACAAATGATTTTTTGAAGCAGAAAAACGTTGAGCTGATAAGCCATCCACCGTAAAGTCCTGACCTGAGCCCAAACGATTGCTTTACATTCCCTAGAATAAAAGATTTATTACGCGGTCAACGATTTGAAGACCTCGAAGCAGCTGTAAAAGCGTACAAATAAGCCATATTGTCAACATCAACTTCAGACTGCCTTGTAGTGGCGGTCAAGAATATCCACTACCCCATATCTTCCCGTGGGTGTCGTAAAAGGCGACAAAGGGAAACGGGCAGGAGATGGGCAGCAGCATCTTCCTGATAAGAGCCAAAATTACAATAAAAAAAACTGCGGTTGCCAACCCGCTCGCCAAGCGTAGCAACTATGGCAAATACCCCCCTAATGAAGAGAGTAACAAGGAGACGGCCCCCAGTCCCCGGCGGCCCTGCTATTTTTGGCTACGGTGACGACCATGGTAACGGCGGGGCAGGGGGTGCTAAGAATCTCCGGTGGAGGTTCGGTTGCCACCATAGACGACTCGACCTGGCAACGTACAACGCACGCACCCTGAGGACTGACGAGAAGATCGTGGAGCTGGAAGAAGAGATAAACAAGTTACACTGGCATATTATAGGATTATCCGAAGTCTGAAGAGAGGGGGAGGACACGGTAATCCTCGGTCGGATCCGGCAACTTGCTCTATCACCGGGAGGGCGACCATCTGTCCCAAGGAGGTGTTGGATTTATCGTCCACAAGTCTCTCGTTAACAACAACAACGTGGTAGAGCCAGGCGGCAGCTTTTGCTGTCGCACGGATGGGCCGGCTCGAACCGGGGTGGTACCACGACCTCACACAATACCAGCGTGAAATGAGGCATTCCATCTTAGTCCTCACGGGTGACAACGCATCTGCATTTTGATTCGCAAACGAGGATAGATGTAGATGTCTATGGGCCGCAGCAACCACTTACCATCAGGTGGACTGTGTGCTCGTTTGTCACCCTTATCCTATAAAAAAAAACAACGTAAAGATCGGGAGTGTGTCGACGAGGGTTGCGTACCTTATACTCAGAATCACCAAACGGTATTCGCTATAGGTCATAAAGGTTAACGTACCAACCTCGGCACACTCCGATAAGGAGGTGGAGGAAATGTATGAGGATATCTCTAGAGCCATGCATTCCTCCAAAACCCAATATACGGTGTTAATGGGAGACTTCAATGCAAAACTAGGCACAAGAGAGAACGGTGAGCTGAAAGTAGGGAAATTTGGAATAGGGCAACGGAACAGCAGCTGACCGACTTCATGGAGAAAGAGGGACTCTTTGTGATGAACTCTTTCTTCCAGAAGCGGCCCCACAGGAAGTAGACCTGGTTGAGCCAAACAAAAACACGACAAATCGACAAAAAATGAGATTGACTTCATTATGAGGACCAGACGACAACTGTTCAGTGATGTCTCCGTGATCGCGAGGGTGAAAACTGGTAGCGATCACCGAATGGTCAGAGGCACACTGAACCTAAACGTTCAGTTGGAGAGGTCTCGTCTAATGAAGTCAACGCTCCGTCCCCCTCGTGCTCTGTTCCAAAGTCCTGCAACCTTTCAGCTCGAGTGGTAGAGCCACACGGCAGCTTTTGCTGTCGCACGGATGGGCCGGCTCGAACCGGGGTGGTACCACGACCTCACAGAATACCAGCGTGAAGTAGAGGTTTACCTCTGCGTTTCGCTGGGTGAGTGCAGGTGGCCGGAGGCCCTTTTTACTGGAAAAGAGGCATTCCATTTTAGTCCTCACGGGTGACAATGCATCTGCATTTTAATTCGCAAACCATCGTCATCGTCAATATTTTCGTCATCTCAAATGGATAACGCAGCGCCGACTTTCCCCTCGATTTTACTTCCGTCTGTAAATATTTTCAGACCTTTATTGTCGTATTGGTCGACTTGTGCACCATCCTCCAGGCATATAATTTGCAGCCCAACCTGATTTGCGGGGAGAGGTGTCTTCGTGTATTCTAGTTTCCGTTCCACGTCCCGATCTCCTACTATTCGCTGGGAGTAACCTTTCTTTACCTCATAAAGCAAGGCTGCTTCCTGAACCCTGAGGTCCAAAGGAAGCAGCCCAGCGAGTAGTAGGGCCGAGTGGAGGGATACGGTTTTATAGGACTTTACTATTTTTTGAACAAACCCGCGTTGTGCCATGTCGAGCTGCTTTTTAACATTCTGTTTGCACGTGGCCGATGCCCATACACTAGCCGCGTACAATATGATCGGCTCCGTAACCGCTACGTAGATGGTCCTAATGATCTCCGGGTTCAGGCCCCAACTAATCTTGGCGGCTTTTGTTAGCTGTCCGTATATACTTTGTACCTTGCAACACACATTTTTTACATGTGTGTTGAAAGTCAACTTAGCGTCTATAGTAAGCCCCAATATTTTTAACTCTGTGGACAACGCAATGCTCTCCTCACCCATTTTCAGAAGTGGTGAGTCGTATTTTATCTTTTTTGTTATTACCATTGCTTTAGTTTTATTTGGTGCAAATTTGAGCTTGTTTTCGACTCCCCACTTCTGAACATGCGCGAGGGCTGCGTTGGCCCGATCCTGCACTTCAAGTGCCCTGTCCCCGGAGAAAATCAGGACCACATCGTCCGCGAAAGCCTAGCAATATTCCCCTTTTTTGCTCAGTTCGTGTAATAGAGGGTCGATCAACAGGTTCCAAAATATAGGACCCCCTATTGAGCCCTGCACACACCCCTTAGCAGTAGTTTTCGTGTGTTCTGCTCCTGCGTACCTGATGCTAACGGTTCTATCTTCGAAACAGTTGTCTATGAGACGTCTCAGATTAATTGGGCAACCAGATTCTGCCAATCTACATCTGATTGCCTGCCACCATGCGTTATCGAAGGCTCCCTCTATGTCCAAAGATATTAATACTATTAACTTTTTGTCTTTGAGCTTGCTCTTTATTAGTTGCATCAGGTCATAGAGGGAGTCCTCGGTACTACGCTGCGGCATAAATCCGTATCGTCTCCGGCTAATTTTAGGTATAATATGCCATTTTACTCTTTGTATCAGCATCTTTTCGAAGATTTTCCCGAGCACAGGCAGCAGTCCGATAGGTCTATAAGATTTGGGATGTGTGTAGTTCTCTTTCCCAGGCTTTCGCAGCACCACTACAACCGCCTCTTTCCAGTTTTTAGGAAAGTATGCCAGATTTAGACATTTATTGACTATTGCCAAAAACATTACCGGGTTCAGAGAAATAGACTTTAGGCAGATATCAGCCGTGAGACCGTCCTTGTGGCATGAAACCATATTGTTTACTGCTGATGTTGGGAATGATGTGCCATTTTATCCTTCGAACCAACATCTTTTCGAAAATTTTTCCCAGGACAGGGAGCAGTCCAATTGGTCTATAAGACTTGGGATGTGTGTAGTCTACTTTTCCCGGTTTCCGTAGTACCACTATAACTGCCTCTTTCCATTTTCTGGGGAAGTGTGCCAAACTGAGACATTTATTGGCAAGCGCCAGAAACATTGTCGGATCCAAACCAATTGCTGCTTCACAAATGTCAGCTGTGAGACCGTCGTATCCTGGTGCTTTTTTGGGGTTAAAACTGGACACAGACCACATCAGCTCCTCTATCGTAAAAGGTGGGTCACATAAGTTATCATATGGCCCTTCGTTTACAGCATTCGCCGTTTCTCTTATTTGTTTGTGTCCAGCGTTGTCACCCCTGATGTCATCTTCTGGGTAGAATGTGTCAGCCAGCACCTAGGCTGATTCCTGGTTTCCCATGGTTACGCCTTTAATGATTAAGGAAATGTCTTCTTGCCTCTTGATTGTGCGGCCTATAACTCTATACTCGTATATCCCGTCCCACATTGATTTTCGCTCCTGCTTGCTGCAGAACTCCTTCCAACTGTAAATTTGGGCCCTTTTAACTTCCCGCTGGTACTCCTCTTTTGCGCTGAGCTACTGTTCTACAACCCATTCCCTACGAATTGGTACTGCACATGATATTCGACGTTTTAGCCTGGAGACTTTCTTCTTGAACTGTGTTAACTCGTCGGTCCACCAGGGCAATCCTGTTCGCTTTTTGTTCTTCAATTTGGGTATATGTTTATCGGCTACTTCAGTTATTGTTTTTGTTACCTCTTCTATTTTTATTTCTAGTTCTTCTCTTGATTCTATCTATCTATTTCTGTTTTGTTTAATGTTTTGCTGTTCCAAACCTGGAGGAGTTTTTCACGAAACTTACTCCAGTTTGCCCTTTTTGTGTTGAATTTCCTGGTTGTTCTGCTTACGTCAGTTCCAACTGATTTTTCAAGATTTATATCGAATAGGATTGCTCTGTGGTCCGAACCAGTTATTTCTTTAGAAAGCCTCCAATTTTCTACCCTCCCGAATAGGCTCGTCGTCGAGCAGGTAGTAATGTCCACATAACTAGAGAATCTTCTCCCACCTCTGACAATATCAAAGGTGGGATCCGTTCCTCTATTGAGTATATGAAGCTCCAATTCGTCGAGTCTGGCGGCCACGTCTGTTCCTCTTGTGTCCGTCTCCCGGCTACCCCACCAGGTGTTCCATGCTTTCACATCTCCACCGAGTATCACGTTTACCGTTCCTGAGGCTTCCACTGCCTTTTTGATCACGTCCAGGTATGGGTCGATTGGCTTATCACCCTCCAGATAGACAGACACCACTGCCATCTCCCAGGTCCCTGTCCTCAACTTGGTGACTGCAATATTTTCTGTTGTTAGGTCGGGACACTGGGTTACGTCAATGGTGTCGTCGAACAATACAATGGCAGCCTTGATTACCCTTCCGGTGTTGGGTTCTCTGTGACATTGTATTATTCGTGTCCCTGGGTAGTGTTTCATTTCTCCAATACGACCAATGTAAGGTTCCTGGACCAACGCGAACGATGTTTTTCTCCAGGTCGCCTCGGTGATCAATTCGGCATTGGCTAGCTCACATCTCTGCAAGTTGGCCTGGATGGCGTGATACCGGTGGCTGCCCGAATCGAAGTCTTTGCCAGACCTTGAGACCACCTTAGCAATAGGCTACGGTAGATCTTGCCAAGGTCTCCCATCTCCTTCTCACCGGGCAGTCCAAGCTGAACGCATTGTGGTCGTTCTTGTCCATTTTTGCCTTTATGCAATTTTTGCATGATGGTGCTTCTCCCGATAGCCAGTCAGCGCACTCAGTTCTGAGGTGTGGGCCTCCGCAGTGGCTACAGACCTCTTGCGTCCCGTTGCATACGCGCTTGGTGTGTCCATATGCCAGGCACCTTGAGCACTGGACGAGTGGGGATTGATCTGCTACCCTCACTCGTTGGAGATCTATATGGATCACTCCGATTTCAGTGAGGCGGTTCCACAGCAGCGGCGAGACCCTCACCACAATGTGGGACGTGTGCGGATTTCTTGTTCTCTTTTTATATCTTATCTCCATTTTGTCTTCATTATCTCTTAAGTCCCTGAAGAGTTGTTTGTTTTGGACTATTATAGCTTTAATTACTTCTTCGTCACTATTATATTGTAACACATCTTTCAGTATTATTAACGGGTCTTTATTTTTTATTTCCTCATCTCTCGGTATCGAGTAGCCAGTCTCTCGGTATTCTATAGGATGCATTTCGGTGAGTGTGCGCAGGAATTACACGACTTAATTCCTCCTTCTCCTTTCCACCATCGGACAACCAGACGGTCGGCGGGTCTTCATCCCTTTGTTGTCGATATTCCACGCATTAGAACCAAACGGTTTGCTTCGTCTTTTGTAATGCGTACAGCAAAGGAGTGGAATAATTTGCCGGCGTCTATCTTTCCGTCCGAATACAATCTAGGCGTCTTCAAGGCAAGAGTGAATAGGCTTTTGTTACGATAAGACAGTGCGATTTACCATCTAAGGCTGCATCAACACTTACCACCGGGTGGGATTGTGGTCAAGCACTGGCTTATAATAAGTAAAAAAAAAAAAACATTGAGGTGATTGTTTGCATTCCTTAATCTTTCTTTGACTCAATTTATTTCTTCTTGGGTGCAACATCCCACTATCACTTTTGTATCTCTTGCTTTCCTTATTTTGTCTATCTTAAGACCCTCTTCTTTCGCATTTATTACATTTCTGATCTTTTCCATCACCTGATCCCCTGTTTCCATTTCATCGGTCGATGTGATGGCCACCGAGTGCATAGCCATACTTTCCGTAGGGAATCTACTCGGTTTCCCCGCTAGTACACTCGCGTTCGTCCCTCTCTCTGCCTTATTTTCTTGTTTTTTCATTTCATCCCTCAACTTTTCGATCTCTTTGTTGTTTTCTTCCAGTAATTTCCCGTGTTCCTCTAACTTCTTTATCAGTTTACTATGTTCTTCTTGTTGTTTTCTTTAATATTCATCTTCCTGTCTTTCTTGCTTTTTCTCCTGCTCCTTTGACTTACTCTCTATTCCTATATCCTTTCCTTTCTCTGCCTCTTTGACTAACTGATAAAGCCTTTCAATGGCCTGTGTCACTTCATTCTTTATGTCTGTTCTCAAATTTCGGGAATTACTTAGGTGCAACTTAGCTTTATGGAGACGGACACGGGCCTCCGTGAGACGGTCTGCGTATCTAGCAGTCTCTATCTTTGGTGAGCCTTCTGTTACCTGCTCTGATACTTTGCGGGTTGCTCCCTTACTTTTTTGTGTTGCAGAGTTTTTTAGTTTAGGACGCACAGCTGGTGCTACCTTTTTAGGGGAGTTGAGTGTTGTGGCTACTGTATCTGTTTTTCCCCCCGTCTCCCATTCTCCTATACTTTTCCTTACGCTGGTAACCAGCGCACTCTGGTTACTTTTTGGAGAAGGTCCTGCCTTCTCTGTCCTAGTTGGTGAGCCTTGAGGGCTTATGACTTTGGCGCTGGTCTCTATCTTTTTGACGGGGGTACAGATGCCGAACATATTTAGGGGGAACGCGTCTCAAATCACGATAATAAAATTAAAGTTGTAAAAGTTGTATAAAAATATTTAAAAACGTAAATTTGTATAAGTTGTAAAAAATAAATGTAAAAGTATAAAAATGAGCTGTATGTTTTTGCAGTTTGACACGACTGTCGTGAGTTCAAGTTAGGCCTCAGTCAAATCTCTAACCATATAGTAAGCAGCAAATTTTAAATAAAATAAGATAATGTAATAAAATTTTATGTCTCGACTCTACTTCGTTATATTCCCACAACACAGCGTGGCCTGGAGCCTATATTTAAAAAAAAAATTAATTATCTTATTTGGTATAATATCAGTGTGACTCTATGTAGAGTGTGTCTATGATTACTATCGTTAATAGATGTAACCAGTTGAGAATATAACAAAATTAAGAGTATTGAAAAATAAAAATAAAATAAAAATTGTTTGCTTATAAACTACTTGACTCTACCAAGAGTCTTTTTTGTCTAAGTCGCTATAAGCGCTAATTAGTCTTATTCTAAAAATATTGAAGTGTAGAGAAAGTCTTAAGGTCTAACTTATAATTTGTAGTGTTATGGTACTTACATATCATTTTACACTATTTTAAATTTATTTTTCCATTCTGTTTTTGATTTTCTGCATTCATATTTTGCATCATCTTTATTTCCATAGGATCCTGTAACGTTTTTGGACCATAATAGCACAATAACAGGTCATTTTTGAGTTTTTTTTAATTTTGAAAATCAACTTATGAAAACCAACAACCGCAAAAAGCGTCTAATTCGAAAATTATCAATAGGACAATTTTGAAAAAATTTGGGATACTAAGATTAAGTCTAAGAATTTCCAGGAGCACTTTCAGGACAACACGTGTTTACACTTAATATTAATAAAATTGCTTACTTTTCTAATTACACTCCAAAAATTTAATTTTTAAAGTCCTTTTGTAGATCTTGATTTGCTGCTACAGATGAGTACAAAAACATGCAGGTCGTCGCTGAAATTTCAGAGATATTCGCCTGTGAAGTTTTCTGCTGAAAATTCGTTTCTTTAAAGTGCAATAACTTCTATATTTCTCAACCGATTATAATGATCGAGGTGTCTGGTGTTTCGCCTCGATGTCCTCTTTGATATTCCGTTTGCAAAAACAGCCGCACGGCCTCCAATCAAAAACCACGTGTCCACGTGGTTTTATATTTTGGTTAATAATTCCGTGCGCGAACGTCGAAAAAATCTGGTGATTGGTCAGGACGATGAAGTAAGTCAAGAAACTTATTTCTACACTTTAAAAACACTACGTCATAGATTTCGTTTAGGCAGCGTTTCACTTTTAAGGATTTTTAGGTTAATAAAATCCGGTTTATCCGTATTTATTCCGTACCGTTCCCGCCTTGTCGTGGCGGGGGGGCTTAGTAGCCGTAGTTTGGTCAACCGCGGTGAACAAAGAGGAACCCCTTGGCTGGCCCGAGGTGTAGGGCCGGCCCGAGGTGGCCACTCCGAGTGGGCATGGGAAGTCCACTTCGGATGTGTGTTGGTGGGCTGCGGTGAGAGGGATGAGTGCTCCCTCTACCGCTGCAGCCGAGGTGGAGTCGCGGAGGAAGAGGAGTGCTGGTATGGCGATGCGCCACTCGGCCTATCCTCCGCGACTCAGACGGGACCGCACCGTCAATTGATGCGGTGGTGGTGGGGCTGCGGGGGGAGAGGAGTGTCGGTATTGCGAGGCGCCGCTCTCCCTACCCTCCGCAGCCGAATCTTGGTTGGCGGCGGAGCCATAGACCAGACCCGCCGCTGGGGTCGGGAAGGTTGGTGCTTCTCAGTGCTTGTTTTTCCTGGCCCCATGGCCTTCGCGCATCGAACTCGGGGGCGTCCGTTGCGCATGGGAAATTGGAGGCCGAGGAGGAGGGCGTGCCATGTGTTCTGGTGCGCCTTACCGGAGAAGGAGATGGGGGAGGAGTGATCCTCTCCCGAGGAGGGGCCGCCATAGGGTGGCCATCGCAGTATGCGAAAGCGTTCCCGTGGCCCTGCCAATGTGCGACGAGGGTGGAACACCAAGGGGTTTTAGTCAGTGCGAGTCCGACATAACCCGTCCTTGCCCCCGCGAGGCGGGTATGCGTAGGCATTTCCCCATGTAAAAAAAAAGAAAAAAAAAAGGTTAGGTTAGGTTAGGTTAGTCCGGCATAACTTTCCGGTTGCTCCCGTAGCCGGAGGTATCCATGAGGATTTCCCCACGAAAAAAAAAGGTTAGGTTAGGTTTTTTTTTTAATTATTAATCGCTTACTCTACAGACTCGCGGTCCGTACCCTTTATTACATTTTTGAATTATTATTATATTACATATTGAATTTCTTAACTATTACATCTCTCCGCGTATATTTAAATGTACGTTTTCTTTTACAATTTATGAGTATATATATGTACCTTACATCTAAATAGTTAGTATTTTTTTTTTGTTCTTTTTCTTTTTTTTTCCTTTTTTTTCCCTTTTTATTTTTTGCTTCTTTCCTTTTTTTAATAATAAAATAAAGTTATAAAGTTATTGTATTTACTAAGTATATATTATTTTTGTTATTTTTTTTGTTTTGTTCTTTGTTTTTTTTTTGTTTTTTTTCTCTTTTTTGCCTTTTTTTTCCTTAACTATGTATAAAAATCTTAATCTATACATATTTATTACTAATTTTGTAACAACAATTCACAAAACAGCCTTATTTTTAAAATAATGTAAAGTAAAACACAAAGCATTGTTGCGAACATGTCACTTTAACGTCCTTTAGCTTAAACGTCACTTTAACCTGAATATCGTTTACGCCACTTCGTCTCGGACCACGTTCATAATGTTGTTCGCAACCTTTAAGTCTCGATGATGTATTGCCATTTTGACGTTGTAATCCCTAATTCTGCTTGTGGTGGCAGACTCGGCTCGCAAAATGAAACGGGCAACTGCATCTTCCTCACACCAATCTGTAAAGTAGATACAATGGCTCGTATGACGCGAGATTGCAACCACTGCATGGGGAACACTGTTGTATAGGCGTTGTTTTAATCTGGTTGAACGCACAATTACCACCGTCTCGCTCACGAGCCCCTGAGCTTCATGTATGGTAAGAGTTCGCGAACCCTTCCCTTTTCCGTAGCCCTGGCTGATGAGACTTTCCTTTTCAGCCTGGGTGTGTCCCAGATATAACGTGTTTTCAAGGGACTTTGGAATCTGTGAACCCGTGTACCTCTTCAGCTCTAGGGATCGCAGCCTAGTATTGGATGAGTAGATGCCCTCGTAGATCTCATTTAGTGCATACGCTACATCCAGTGGGTTTCTGTGCGTGCAGAGCCATTCGTGGTTGATATTAGCCACTAGATTTGGACGAGTATAGTGCAGTCGAAACAGATTGTGCCTGTCGATATACGGCAGCTGGTTGTTGTCGCCTATAAGAAAAATTTCACTTGCACCCGTGATTTGTACTGCCATTACTATGGCCCCAAAATGGTTCATAAGCGCTTCGTCAATTAAGAGACGGGTGTATTTCTCAGACGCCGTTATGCCATTTACCAAGATTGAGGCCATAGTCCGCACCTTTCTTGCGGCGTCGGCTCCTACACGTGATGCTAGCCTCTCCCTCAGGTCGCTTGCAGCTACAGTTGTTGTTGTTATGATGATATCTTTTTCCGCCTCAAAATTGTTAATAACCCAAGATGTTTTTCGACACCCGGGTACGCCATTGACCCATGTTATTTTTGGTAACTGCCAATGCTCAAGAGTGCTGCCTTTCTCCAAGGTTATGGATACAGCCTTAAGCCTGTCCAGGATCTCGTCCTCAAGCATAACTCTCGTACACTTTGCTGGTACCACTATGGGGTCGTGAGGAGGAGTTCGAAAGACAAGTTGACCCAACCGCTTTGCCTCAGTCCTGTCCAAAGCCACAAAACCACCCGTTGCGTTGTATGCCGCCATGTACAATCCCGACGCACTCCCTTTAATTACTTCAGCTGTGTCGTTGTTGTACACTGCGGCTTCGGCTTCCTCGAGCTTCACCACAAGCTGATCTTCGTAACCTCGGTGAAAAGTTTCCAAAATGATCTTACAAGTTATGATATTAACCTCTCTGGTAGCTTTTACGATAGCTTTAAACTCTAGGAATGCGTTTATCCAGTGGTCCTGGGGCTCCGATGCCTCCCTGAGACTCGGCAGAGTGACTTGTCCCATGTCTGCTTTCGTCCATGTACATGGGGATTTTCTTGTTTGACCTTTTGGGAAGTGCTTTGCAACGCTCCTAACAGCGGCTACCATCTTCTCTGTTGACCTCAGATATTCTTTTTTCTTCGGGATTACTGCGGGGATTGCAGCGATGACTTGACCGAAGGTGCTAGCAACTGCTGCTACTTTATCTATTGTTTCGGCTGGGATTATTCGTGGCCGCTTAACTTTTCTCCTTTCGGCTTCCATATTTTGTTGCAAGCGGTCGGATCCGCTTAATACTTCTTCTGCGTTTACTAAGGGATATTCGCTGCTGTCAGTAGGGTACGAGCATGAAGGTTCGATGGGTCTGAATGGTTTCATAAAACTGAGGGTTTCACCTCTGTCTTCGTATACCACCACCACATGATGTTCCGAGGCTTTTAGTACTCCGATGTAGTCTTCTACCTTCCCTTTCTCATATTCTACCACCATAGTACATTCTGTACATGGGGAAAGATGGTAGAAAAATTCGGAGGGAGATCAGACGTGGGGTTCCACAGGGCTCGGTGCTGGGTCCATTACTGTGGAACCTCGCGTACGATGCGGTTCTGCGAGTCGACCTTCCCGCTGGCGTAAATATCGTGTGCTATGCCGACGACACCTTGGTGATCGCCAGCGGGATAACTTTCGAGAGGGCCAAGGAGCTCGCCGAACTTGGGGTGGAAGTCGTCGTCGCCAAAATCCACGAGTTGGGTTTAGAAATAGCGCCTCACAAGACCGAGGCACTATGGTTCCATAAATTACCACGGGGCAGGGAACCACCCGACTCGTGCGTCCGCGTGGGTGGGTCCGAAGTCAGAGTGGGGAGGTACATGAAGTACCTAGGCCTCCTCCTTGACAGTCGCTGGGGCTTCGAAGAACATTTCGAGCGCCTAGTCCCCCGGATCGAAAGGGTGGCGGGTGCAATGCATAGACTGCTGCCCAATCTAGGGGGACCGACGGAGGAAGTACGTCGCCTCTATGCGGGAGTTATACGGTCCGTAGCTCTGTATGGAGCGCCTGTATGGGCAAAAAGGCTGGCCATCCGACGCTGTAGAACTAAAATTTACAGTGTCCAGCGGAGGATGGCCATACGGATCGTACGAGGATACCGCACTATATCCTTTGAGGCGGCGACAATCCTGGTTCGCTTTCCACCACTAGATATACTGGCAGAGATGGATGCGAGGGTGTATGACCGAATCCGTGCCCTCCGCCAGAGCGGTGGTAGTGAGCCAGAAGAGGCGCTCGAATCAATTAAACGGCAGGAACGACAAAACGCCCTGGCGACATGGCGCACTCGACTCGAGGAGCGCTATGAACACAAACGCGTCATCGGAGCAATCCTGCCGGTCTTCGAAGCCTGGATGCAGCGACGAGCAGGAAGACTCACCTACAGACTTACACAGATAATTACCGGGCATGGGTGCTTCGGTGATTATCTGTGTAAGATCGGACGCGAGGCGACGGCGAACTGCTTCCACTGTGGTGGACGGGACCAGGACTCCGCTTCCCATACGGTCGGAGTATGCCCAGCGTGGGAACGGGAGCGGACAATTCTGGTGAACCGCATTGGACGGAACCTCTCCCTGCCAGCAATCGTGTCGGCGATGCTGAGCGGGGACTCGGCGTGGAGGGCCGTAGCCACCTTCTGTGAATCTGTTATGATTCAGAAGGAGGCTTCCGAGCGGGATCAGGAGAGGGCGGATCCCGCGCGGAGACGACGTCGCCACGGCGTTCGTCACGGCCCTCCTCTTGAAAACGGTGTTCCCCTACCAGAAACGGGGCCTCCGGGGTTGCAGACGCTCGGGGCGGGGGCCTCGAACGTCTAGTAATGTAACCCCCGAGGAGGACGATGACTCGGAAGTGGTCTCGAGACATCGTAATAGCACTGCGAGGGTGCTGGGGGCAGCAATTACTGTCCCCGGGACGTGCTATAAGCGTAGCAAAGCGATGGAGGGGCCCCGGTTGCGTTCCGAACGCAGATCCCGGGACCCCTCGTATACGCTGATGGTGACCACCGTGGGGTTTTAGCCGGTATGAGTCCGGCATAACCTTTTCGTTGCCCCCGCAGCGGAAGGTATCCATGATGATATCCCCACGTAAAAAAAGAAAAAAAAAAAAAAAAAAAGGTTAGGTTAGGTTAGGTTAGGTTCCCCCCCGACCCCCCCGAACGGGTTCCCGCCTTGTCGTGGCGGGGGGGCTTAGTAGCCGTGGCTTGGTCAACCGCGGTGAACGAAGAGGAACCCCTTGGCTGGCCTGAGGTGTAGGGCCGGCCCGAGGTGGCCGCTCCGAGTGGGCTTGGGAAGCCCACTTCGGATGTGTGTCGGGGGGCTGCGGTGACAGGGGAGTCCGCACCCTCTACCGCTGCAGCCGAGGTGGAGTCGCGGAGGAAGAGGAGTGCTGGTATGGCGATGCGCCACTCGCCCTATCCTCCGCGACTCAGACGGGGCCGCACCGTTAAATGATGCGGTGGTGGTGGGGCTGCGGGGGGAGAGGAGTGCCGGTATTGCGAGGCGCCGCTCTCCCTACCCTCCGCAGCCGAATCTTGGTTGGCGGCGGAGCCCGAGACCAGATCCGCCGCTGGGGTCGGGAAAGCGGACGCTACATAGCGCTCGATTTTCCTGGCCCCATGGCCTCCGCGTATCGGACTCGGGGGGGTCCGATACGCAGGTGGAGTTGGAGGCTGTGGAGGGGGGTAGCTTAACACCTCGCTACCCCGTGCAGGAGACGAGGCCCGGACAGATCGGGCCAGCACTAGTGCGGGGCTGCGGAAGAATTTGGATTCCCGCGGCCCCGCGCGCATGTGCGAGGAGGCACCGTGGGGTTTTAGCCGGTAAGAGTCCGGCATAACCTTCCGGTTGCCCCCGCAGCCGGAGGTATCCATGAGGATTTCCCCACGAAAAAAAAAAAAAAAAAAAAAAAGGTTCCCCCCCGAACGGGTTCCCGCCTTGTCGTGGCGGGGGGGCTTAGTAGCCGCGGCTTGGTCAACCGCGGTGAACAAAGAGGAACCCCTTGGCTGGCCCGAGGTGTAGGGCCGGCCCGAGGTGGCCACTCCGAGTGGGCTTGGGAAGCCCACTTCGGATGTGTGTCGGGGGGCTGCGGTGAGAGGGGAGTCCGCACCCTCTACCGCTGCAGCCGAGGTGGAGTCGCGGAGGAAGAGGAGTGCTGGTATGGCGATGCGCCACTCGCCCTATCCTCCGCGACTCAGACGGGGCCGCACCGTTCATTGATGCGGTGGTGGTGGGGCTGCGGGGGGAGAGGAGTGCCGGTATTGCGAGGCGCCGCTCGCCCTACCCTCCGCAGCCGAATCTTGGTTGGCGGCGGAGCCATAGACCAGATCCGCCGCAGGGGTCAGGAAGGCTGGTGCTTCTGAGTGCTAGTTTTTCCTGGCCCCATGGCCTCCGCGTATCGAACTCGGGGAGGTTCGATACGCAGGTAGAGTTGGAGGCCGTGGAGGGGGGTAGCTGACCACCTCGCTACCCCGTGCAGGAGACGAGGCCCGGACAGACCGGGCCAGCACTAGTGTGGGGCTGCGGAAGAATTTGGATTCCCGCGGCCCCGCGCTCACGTGCGAGGAGGCACCGTGGGGTTTTAGCCGGTAGGAGTCCGGCATAACCTTCCGGTTGTCCCCGCAGCCGGAGGTATCCATGAGGATTTCCCCACGAAAAAAAAAAAAAGGTTAGGTTAGGTTAGGTTAGGTTTTTTTTTTCCTATATTAATAAATATGCTATTGGATACAATTTGCATTATTTAGACTGCTTTTGTTTATTTCAGTTGTTTTTTTTTTAAAGTAGTTTGTTTTAGTATATTATTCTTTATTTTATTTTATTCTTCTAATACGATTGTGTAGGTATATTTATCTGTTAAACTTTTTTAGTGATTTTACGATGGTTTTTATATGTTTCTCGAATGTTGTTCGTGACGATTCTTTTTGAACTACTTCGCTTAATATAAATGGATCTATTCTGAGATTTTGGCAGTTAATTTCATGGTCTATTCTACTTAAACTAAATTTAGGACATATCTTTATTAAGTGGATAATAGTTTGTGGCGTTATGTCGTCACATGGACAATTTTCATTTTGAATTATTTTAAATCTATGCAAGTAACTTTTATGGAAACCATGATTTGACAATATTTGTGTACTATAAAAGTTGGGTTTAATTTTTTCCAAAGCTGTTTGAAGTTTTTCGTAAGTGGGAAACCAAGTTTTAAGATAAGTGCAATTTGCAGGATCATTATAATAATTTTCAGCTGTTGTAGTGATATTGCGCTGATGTATTTTCTTAATATAACTTATTGGGAACTTCGCATAATCAGGCACTTTATTCAATTTTGTAGCTGCTTTCGCAGCTCTATCCGCATTTTCGTTTCCAAGGATGCCATTATGTGCTTTTGTCCAAATGAATTTGATCACTTTATTTTGTGATTGAGCTTGCATAATGTTTCGATGAATTTGAACAACTATGGGATGCGTCGTGTCTGGATTACTGATTTCTAAGAGTCCGGATTTGCTGTCTGAAAATATTGTGAAGTCAAACATTTTGTTTTCTAATATCCAGTTAGTTTTTTTTTTTTTTTATAGGATAAGGGTGACAAACGAGCACACAGTCCACCTGATGGTAAGTGGTTGCTGCGGCCCATAGACATCTTCATCTATCCTCGATTACGAATCAAAATGCAGATGCGTTGTCACCCGTGAGGACTAAGATGGAATGCCTCATTCCCAGTAAAAAGGGCCTCCGGCCACCTGCACTCACCAAGCGAAACGCAGAGGTAAACCTCTACTTCACGCTGGTTTTCTGTGAGGTCGTGGTACCACCCCGGTTCGAGCCGGCCCATCCGTGCGACAGCAAAAGCCGCGTGGCTCTACCACTGTTAAGTTGCTTGTAAAATGGCAAATAACTCAGCCTGGAACACAGAGCAGGTGTTGTGCAATTTATATTTTTTTTTATAATATTTAAGCCTTCAGTGTGATGAACTACTAGTGCTGCTCCAACTCCGTCTTCATTTTTACTGCCATCAGTAAATATGCTGGTTGTGGTATTAATTGTGAGTTTTTTTAAATCTTCCTGGCAAGTAATTTCAGAAAATTGTACTGATCTTCTTTTTGATGGATGTGGGAGTTCTGCTGGGGAAGCTAGTCTTTCCAATTCAATGTCGTTTGGGAGGTATTTAGATGTATTCCGGTGTTTAGTTATTTCAATGTCGGCAAAATTTTCAATTTTAATATTTAAGAGTGGAAGTTGTGCTAGAGAGATAGCAGTTGAAGTGTTAAGGGTTCGGAAACCTCTTATAATTTTTATTGCAAAATTGTGTTGTAGAGAGAGAAGACGTTTTTGGACATATTTGTATTTTAGCGCTGGGTGCGGTTAGGTTAGGTTAGGTTAGGTTCCCCCCCGACCCCCCCGAACGGGTTCCCGCCTTGTCGTGGCGGGGGGGCTTAGTAGCCGTGGCTTGGTCAACCGCGGTGAACGAAGAGGAACCCCTTGGCTGGCCCGAGGTGTAGGGCCGGCCCGAGGTGGCCACTCCGAGTGGGCTTGGGAAGCCCACTTCGGATGTGTGTCGGGGGGCTGCGGTGAGAGGGGAGTCCGCACCCTCTACCGTTGCAGCCGAGGTGGAGTCGCGGAGGAAGAGGAGTGGTGGTATGGCGATGCGCCACTCGCCCTATCCTCCGCGACTCAGACGGGGCCGCACCGTTAAGTGATGTGGTGGTGGTGGGGCTGCGGGGGGAGAGGAGTGCCGGTATTGCGAGGCGCCGCTCTCCCTACCCTCCGCAGCCGAATCTTGGTTGGCGGCGGAGCCCGAGACCAGATCCGCCGCTGGGGTCCGGAAAGCGGACGCTACATAGCGCTCGATTTCCCTGGCCCCATGGCCTCCGCGTATTGGACTCGGGGGGGTCCGATACGCAGGTGGAGTTGGAGGCTGTGGAGGGGGGTAGCTTAACACCTCGCTACCCCGCGCAGGAGACGAGGCCCGGACATATCGCGCCAGCACTAGTGCGGGGCTGCGGAAGAATTTGGATTCCCGCGGCCCCGCGCGCATGTGCGAGGAGGCACCGTGGGGTTTTAGCCGGTAAGAGTCCGGCATAACCTTCCGGTTGCCCCCGCAGCCGGAGGTATCCATGAGGATTTCCCCACGAAAAAAAAAAAAAAAAAAAAAAAAGGTAAGGTTAGGTTAGGTTAGGTTAGGTTCCCCCCCGAACGGGTTCCCGCCTTGTCGTGGCGGGGGGGCTTAGTAGCCGTGGCTTGGTCAACCGCGGTGAACAAAGAGGAACCCATTGGCTGGCCCGAGGTGTAGGGCCGGCCCGAGGTGGCCACTCCGAGTGGGCTTGGGAAGTCCACTTCGGATGTGTGTTGGTGGGCTGCGGTGAGAGGGGTGAGTGCTCCCTCTACCGCTGCAGCCGAGGTGGAGTCGCGGAGGAAGAGGAGTGCTGGTATGGCGATGCGCCACTCGCCCTATCCTCCGCGACTCAGACGGGGCCGCACCGTTGATGCGGTGGTGGTGGGGCCGCGGGGGGAGAGGAGTGTCGGTATTGCGAGGCGCCGCTCTCCCTACCCTCCGCGGCCGAAACTTGGTAGGCAGCGGAGCCCGAGACCAGATCCACCGCTGGGGTCGGGAAAGCGGGCACTACTAAGCGCTCGATTTTCCTGGCCCCATGGCCTCCGCGTATCGAATTCGGGGGGGTCCGATACGCAGGTGGAATTGGAGGCTGTGGAGGGGGGTAGCTTAACACCTCGCTACCCCGTGCAGGAGACGAGGCCCGGACAGACCGGGCCAGCACGAGTGCGGGGCTGCGGAGGAATTTGGATTCCCGCGGCCCCACGCACACGTGCGAGGAGGTACCGTGGGGTTTTAGCCGGTAGGAGTCCGGCATAACCTTCCGGTTGCCCCCGCAGCCGGAGGTATCCATGAGGATTTCCCCACGAAAAAAAAAAAAAAAAAAGGTTAGGTTAGGTTAGGTTAGGTTAGGTTAGAGGGAGCAGCGCAAAGCCGTCGCGGCCGACGAAGTGTCGGAAATGGCCCGACGTGCTCGCGAGCGACGAGCTGCTCTTGCGGCGGAAGGGGGAGAGCCATCTGCGGTGGCCTTAAGCCAGCTGGCTCTGGATGGGGTGGACTTAGTCCTGAAGGTTGCCACCAAGTCCGGCAGCCTAAAGGGCACGTTCACCCGTGGCTTAAAGGAGGCTGCCGCGGATATAAGGGAGGCGGTTGGCATCCTCCTCAACAGGACGGCCTCTGACGAGGTCGCAAAGTTACAGGAGGAAAACAGCCGCCTCAGAAATGACTTAGAGGACCTCCGGCGGCAAGTCGCTGCGCTGAGCGAAGAGCAGCAGCGACGCACGTCCTCCGATGCCTCACCTGTAGTGGCCCCGACTCCCGCACCGCAACCGGCAAGCCCTCGTACCGACGAAGAGGTTGAGCGCATTGTCCGGACCTGCATGCTCCAGTGCGGGAGCATGGTTAACGCTCGGCTGGAGGCGATTTCACGGCGTCTCCCGGCGGAAATCCTCCGTCCGCCTTTGGCGGCGGACACACGGAGAACTGAGAAGTCGCCGAGACTTGAGCCTCAAAAGTGGAAGCCCGCGGAGGGTAAGAAAAAGCCCGCGGAGGGAGCTCCTTCGAGCGAGCAGCCCACGACTGTCGGGTCTAAGGGTGAGACCTGGGCAAAAGTCGTGGGCCGCAAGAAGGCCCGCAAAGCCGCCAAGAAGGCCGCAGCAGCTGCATGCGCCCCAGGTGGAACCGCAAAGACGGCTCCTAAACCTGCGCGGCGGACTGCCAAAGGAGGTCGCAAGAGACCGGCTGTGCATGTTCCGCGGTCCAATGCTGTAACGCTAACGTTGCAGCCCGGAGCTGTGGAACGTGGCGTGACGTACCAGTCGGTCATCGCCGAGGCCAAGGCCAAGATCAAATTATCTGATCTTGGCCTTCAGTCTGTCACCCTCAGGCAGGCTGCCACGGGTGCACGACTGTTCGAGGTGGCTGGTACAGTGAGCGGGAGTGCCGAAAAGGTGGGGGTAATGGGCGTTAAGATGAGGGAGGTCCTCAACCCTGCGGACGTCTGGGTCTCCAGACCAATGAAAACCGCAGAGGTGCGGATTACTGGCCTGGACGACACCGTGACCTCTGAGGAGGTGGTGGCGGCCGTTGCTAGAAGCGGAGAGTGTCCGCCAGACAAGGTGCGGGCTGGCGATATACGCACCGACGCCACCGGACTCGGCGCGGTCTGGGTTCGGTGCCCTGTGGCGTCGGCAAAGAAGATCGCCGACAGCGGCAGATTGCTGGTAGGCTGGGTGGCGGCAAGGACCAAGCTTCTTCAGCCCCGGGCTTTGCAGTGCTTCCGGTGCCTGGAAAAAGGGCACGTCCGGGCGAAGTGCACCGCCGAGGTTGACCGTAGTGACCTCTGTTATCGCTGCGACCAGCCTGGAAACAAGGCGGCCCTGTGCACCGCTGCGTTCAACTGCAGCCTTTGTTCTGCTGCGGGAAGGCCAGCGGAACACAGAGTAGGCGGAGGGGCCTGTGGGGCGCCTGCCAGCAAGAAAAAGGAAAAGAAGAGGAGCACTAAGCCTGCCGGGTTAACCTCGCTGCCCCCGCAGGCTAGCAGCTCCGCGGCCGACTCCCGGCCCAGGACCGTTGCCGAGGGGATAGAAATTCAATAATGGCACAATTCCATTCTCTCCATTTTCTCCAGGGCAACATCAACCACTGTGCCAGAGCTCAGGATCTCCTACTCCAGAGCATGGCAGAGTGGTCGATTCACGTGGCTGTGGTCGCCGAACCGTACTTCATTCCCGCCCGTGACAACTGGTTGGGATGCGCTGACGGTTTGGTGGCCATTATTGGCGAGACTCTGATCGACCCGTCTCGGGGCCGCGGCTGGGTTGCTGCGGTCTCGGGCGGCATCGTTATTGTAGGGGCGTATTTCTCCCCCAACAAGAGTCTCGCCGACTTTGAGGGTTTCCTTGTCGAGTTGGGCGCCGTCGTAGGCCGCTATCACCCTCGTCCCGTTCTGGTGCTCGGGGATCTCAACGCCAAGTCATCGGCGTGGGGATCTCCGGTCACTGACCCTCGGGGCGAGGTGCTAGAAGAGTGGACGGTGACGACTGGTCTGGTCGTCCTGAATCGGGGTTCGGAATACACGTGCGTGCGGCAGCGGGGTGGGTCGATAGTGGACGTCTCGTTTGCTAGCCCCTCTGTCGCCAGCCGAGTCCGCGACTGGCGAGTCGCCGCAGAGGTGGAGACGCTGTCGGACCATCGATATATCCGGTTCGACGTCTCTGCCCAGACTGCGAGCGGCCGCCATCCAACAACCCCGATTAACGACGGCCCGCGTTGGGCGCTTAAACGCATCGACAGGGAACTACTCGAGGAAGCTGCCTTAGTCCAGTCCTGGATCTGGGAGTCGACGACGGACGGCCCCGTCGACGTCGAAGCGGTGGCGCAATGGTTTCGCGGGGCGATGACGCAGATCTGCGACGCGTCCATGCCCCGTGTCCGCCAACGGTCCGCAAAGCGCCAGGTGTACTGGTGGACCGCTGAGATCGCACAATTGCGCATAGCGTGCGTTGCGGCTCGTCGCCGGTACACCCGATACCGGAGGCGGCGTCGACGGGATTCGGCCGAGGAGGACGCGCTGTATGAGGTGTACCGCGTGTCTAAGGAGACTCTGTGGCTGGCCATCGGCGACTCAAAGTCGCGTGCCAGGGAAGAGCTGCTGGGGTCCCTAGATCGGGATCCGTGGGGGCGCCCCTACCGTTGGGTACGGGGCAAGTTGCGTCCCTGGGCGCCTCCACTAACACAAGCGATGCAACCCCAGTTGCTAGAGGCGGTAGTATCGGCTCTCTTCCCTGAGCGAGTGGGACACGTTCCCCCGGCGATGGCTTCGCCCTCAGCCACAGACTCTCCAGAAGAGGAGAGCACCGAAGTCCCCGAGGTAACGCAAGCAGAGACGAGAGCGGCCGTGTCGCGACTCCGGGCTAAGAACACAGCGCCCGGACCCGACGGAGTTCCTGGTCGAGCTCTCGTCCTGGCTCTGAAGGAGCTAGAGCCCCAGCTGAGAGGGCTCTTCACGGCATGTCTCGAGCAGGGTCAGTTTCCCAGTGTGTGGAAGGAGGGGAGGCTGGTCCTGCTCAGGAAGGAGGGGCGCCCCGCGGACTCACCGTCCGCGTACCGGCCCATAGTGCTGCTCGACGAGGCGGGCAAACTTTTTGAGCGTATCATCGCTGATCGCCTCGTCAGCCACTTGTGCAGAGAGGGGCCGGACCTGGACGAGAACCAGTTTGGTTTTCGTCGCGGGCGCTCCACCATAGATGCTATTACGCGCGTGAGAGCCCTGGCGGAGGAGACAGTGTCCCGGGGTGTGTTGGTGCTGGCGGTGTCTTTAGACATCTCCAACGCCTTCAACACCCTACCCTGGAGTTGTATCCGGGAGGCGCTGAATTACCATCGCGTGCCTCCCTACCTCCGCCGCACAATAGGGGCTTACCTTGAGGAGAGATGCGTTACGTATCGGGGACGCGACGGCGCAGGTCGGCGCGTCATGTCGTGCGGTGTTCCACAGGGATCGGTCTTGGGACCTCTTCTGTGGAACATCGGCTATGACTGGGTGCTGAGAGGTGAACTCCCGTCGGGCGCCGACTTGACGTGTTATGCGGACGACACGCTCGTCACTGCCCGGGGGAGCTCGCACAGGGAAGCAGCGTTGATTGCCACGGCTGCGGTGTCACGAGTGGTGAACCGCATCCGGCACCTGGGCCTGAAGGTGGCCCTAAACAAGTCAGAGGCCATGGTGTTCCATTGCCCTCGACGCGCCCCGCCGTCGGGATCACACATCGTGGTCAGCGGGGCCCGGATAGCTGTCGAGTCCACCATGAAGTATCTAGGATTGGTGCTCGACAGCCGATGGGAATTCGGACCCCACTTCCGGCGGCTGGCGCCCAAGCTGATGGGTGCAGCGGGCGCGATATCAACGTTGCTTCCCAACTTGGGGGGCCCGAGCGCCGCCTGTAGGCGGTTGTACGTGGGAATCGTGCGGTCCATGGCCCTGTATGGGGCCCCTGTGTGGGCGATGGACATGACGGCCAGCACTATCGCCATTCTGCGCAAACCGCAGAGGGCGATGGCCGTCAGAGTCGTCCGCGGGTATCGCACGATTTCCTACGAGGCGGCTTGCGTCCTGGCCGGATCCCCGCCCTGGGACCTAGAGGCGAAAGTACTCGCGTCATTATATCGATGGCGCGAGGAAGAGCGGGCACGGGGCTCGAGGCCGGTGCAGCGGCAGATCGCGCTGCGCCGAGAGGAGCTCCGTCAGGTCTTGGTGGCGGAATGGCGGCAAAGGCTTCTGCGCCCTACCGCCGGCCTCGCTACCGTCGAGGCGATCCGGCCAGTACTCGACGACTGGCTCGGGAGAAGGCACGGCTCCCTGTCGTTTAGGGTGACGCAGGTGCTGTCGGGGCATGGCTGCTTCGGCAAGTACCTGTGCCGCATAGACAGGGAGCCGGACGCTCGGTGCCACCACTGCGTCCATTGCGGGGAGGACACGGCGCAACACACGCTCGCTGAGTGCGTAGCTTGGGAGGAGCAGCGCCGTGTCCTCACAAATAAAGTAGGAGGCGATCTGTCGCTGCCGGCCTTAGTGCGGAAGATGGTCGGTAGCGCAGAGTCGTGGGACGCGGTGGTGTCCTTCTGCGAGGACGTGATGTCGCAGAAGGAAACTGCGGAACGGGAAAGGGAGATCTCGACTCCCTTCCCCGGCCGCAGAAGGCGCACCGGGCGCAGGAGAAGGGCGGACAACGCCCTTTTCCGGCCATCATAAATGGGTCCAGGGGCGAGGGACTTGGGGAAGCCCCCGCCACCCCTATTCGATGGACCCGAGGCGGAGGCGCGCGTGGGTGTCGGCGCGCGCCCCTGAGGCGATACACGGGGTAGTTAAACACCTCACTACCCCGTGCAGGAGACGAGGCCCGGACAGACCGGGCCAGCACTAGTGTGGGGCTGCGGAAGAATTTGGATTCCCGCGGCCCCACGCGCACGTGCGAGGAGACACCGGGGTGGTTTTAGCCGGTAAGAGTCCGGCACGCCCCTCCGCCTTTCCCCAGGTGGAGGAAGTCCATGAGGATTTCCCCCCGTAAAAAAAAAAAAAAAAAGGTTAGGTTAGGTAGGTTAGGTTTTTTTTTTTTTTAAATTTTTATAGTCCTCTGATGTGGTGGTCAGAGCCATTGCATATCTGGTTTTAAGCACTGGGTTGGACTTGTCCATAACTTTTTTGTCATGTTCATGGTTGTCATGATGTAGGTCAATTGTTTGTTTCACACTATTCTCATTATCTTTATTTATTTCATTTTTTTTTCTTTGCTTTAACTATCTATTTATTTTATTATTTTATGTAAGTCTCTTTACTGGTATTCTTGTCTATTGTACTATTTATTTTTATGTCAATATATGATGTTATTTATTTGTGTATATAATGTATACTAATAACGTTACTGCATTGTTTGATTGTATTACTGTTTCATGGCATTTACACTCCAAACTATTTTTATCTGATGTCTTGCATTTGTCTTATCTTCTACAGCATTTCTTATGCATAGATGATATATTACGTAGTAATATATTCTATCCATTTTTCTTACTTCCATATTTTTTTTTTAGTATCTTTATTATTTACCTAGGTTTTATTTTTTATTTTCACTTTTCTTACTATATATTCACAGAATTTAATAAAATCTTTTCTTTCAGGTTTCCTTGTTAAAATATCCGAAATGTTTGTTTGTGTAATCTTTATATTTATTTTCTGTTCTAGGTCGATCCTTTTACTGCTGTACACTGGGCAGTCTACGAGCAAGTGCATCACAGTTTCTTCTACCTCTGGGTCACAAGCACATCCAGCGCTTGTCTTACACTTGAAGCGATTTAGGTACCCTGCAAAGGCGCCGTGCCCAGTAAGTATTTGCACTAGTTCAGGTGATGGTCTAATTTTCCTAATTAATTTGTACGCTGTTTCGGCATTTTTGAGGAACATTTTGGTAGTCGTAGCTGTTTCACTATTTATGTATCGCTGGTTCCATTCCTGCACTGATTTTTCCCTTATCGTTCGTTTTATGAACGATATGGGGCATCTATCATATTGGGATGCTGTTTTTTTGTATAGTGCCGCTTCTTTTGCCAGGTGATCTGCTCTTTCATTTCCTTGATGTCCCACATGAGCCCTAATCCAAAATAACTTTACAGTTTTGTTATTTTCATTTATAGTCTTTAAATTTTTTCTAGTGGCGCGGACTAATGGGTGGAAGTTGTCCGGGGATTTCAATGAGTACAGTCCTGATTGGGAGTCGCTGTAGATATTGAAGACACTGTCCTTATGTTTCATCATAAGTTCTGTGGCTTGGTACAGTGCGTAAAGTTCGGCTTGGTAAACTGTGCAGAAGGATTCCAGCTTAAATTTTTTACTTAAAATTTCAGTGTTGTCCTTCCACACAGATAACGCTGCCCCTACCTTCCCGTTAATTTTACTCCCATCAGTGTATATCTGTACCGCCTCTAGCTGTTCTTTTGTTGCTTTCATCTCTTCCGGGTGTTTACCTTCTATTGTGCTAAAAGTTATTTCCTCTTCTTTAGCTGGATGGTCTGCTTCAATAAAGAGTTCCTTTACTTCAACTTTTCTGTCCCCCAGGATATCCTCCTGCGGTTTCCCGCGCTTTGCTTCATACAGCCTTGCAGCTTCCCGCAAGCGGATATCCAGAGGTAACAGTCCCGTTAATATGAGTGCCGAATTCAGCGATACGGTCCTGTAAGCTTTACAAATTTTTTGTGCGAAGCCCCTCTGCAGGGTGTTAAGATGTTTTTGTACAGTTATTTTTTGTGATGCACTTGCCCAGACACTGGCTGCATAGAGCACGATCGGCTCGACGACTGAAACGTATATCGTCCTGATGATCTCCGAACTCAATCCCCAAGAAATTTTTGCTGTCTTTACTAAATGTTTATATATATTTGTAACCTTTCGACATATATGTACAACATGACTATGGAAGGTTAATTTTTTATCTATAATAAGGCCTAATAATTTAATTTCGTCTACAATTTTTATGTTTGTTCCACCCATGTGGAGTTGAGGTGTGTCGTATTTAAGTTTTTTGGTAATTATTATTGCATTGGTTTTGTGCGCAGCAAAACCAAGTTTGTTACGCACACCCCAATCATGCTCAAGGGCGAGTGTTCTATTTGCTTTTTCTTCAATTTTGGGGATTTTTTGTCCAGAGAACACCAGGACGACATCATCGGCAAAGGCTTGACAGTAAACTTCTTCACTGTCCATCAAGTCCAACAAAGGGTCCAGTAGCAGGTTCCAAAACGTGGGCCCTGCAATTGATCCCTGCACGCATCCTTTTGATGTGGATTTATCGATTTCTTTATCTGCGTATCGTAACTTTATTTTGCGGTTTTCGAAATAACTATTAACGATTTCCCGGAGGTTTTGGGAACACTTTTTCTCTAATAGCTGGCATTTTATGGCAGGCCACCAAGCATTGTCGAATGCTCCCTGTATGTCTAGAGATATTATTAAGTTTATCTTTTTGTCTTTGAGATTTACTCTTATGTGCTGTAGCAGATCATACAGGGAGTGTTCCGTACTTCGCTGAGGCACAAACCCATATTGTCTTGGATTACTTTTCAGCAAAATGTGCCACCGTATTCTCTTAACTATCAGTTTTTCTAATATTTTACCTAATATTGAAAGTAATCCAATAGGTCTATAGGCCTTCGGGTGGGTATAGTCGCTTTTACCGGGTTTTTTGAGAACTATTACAACGGCTGCCTTCCATGGTGCTGGGTAATGAGTGAGCTGCAAACATTTGTTGACAATTGACAAAAAAAGTTCTTCATTTGTTCCAATTGCCGCAGTACAGATATCCATTGTAAAACCATCAGGTCCAGGTGCTTTCTTCATGCTAAAACTTCCCATAACGTTTCTTAGTTCAGCTTCAGTAAATGGTGGATCCTGGGTGTCATTTCGTAGGTATTGGTGTATTATTTCAGCTTTTTCTCTCGTTTCCTTTTGTTCAGCATTATCGGTAGTATAATCATCTACTGGAAAAAAACTATCTGCTAACCAAGCCGCTGATTCATCAGGACACAAGGCCTTTCCATCATTCACTAATAGCTGATCCTGTTGCCTTTTTGTTGTTTTTCTAATTACTCTATAAATTTTATCCCAGAAACTTTCCCTATCCTGATTTGTACAGTACTCCTTCCAACTATTTGTTTGTGCACTAATTGCCTCTTTTTCATATTTCATTTTTGCTTCCAGGTATTGCTGTACTATGTGTTCTCTTCTATGCCATGCAGCGCATCGGATCCTTCTACGTTTCGTTATCATCGCCTTCTTCAGTTCTTCCAGTTCTCTACTCCACCATGGTAAGCATGTTTTTTCTTTTATTTTTAGTTTAGGAATACTTTTTTCACATGCTTTACTTATACCCTCAATATATGTGGCTATAATGCTTTCCAAAGCCTCCCTTGATACAATTTTTCCAACTTGAACTGCCTCAATTCTATTTTCTTCTAGATAATTTTTAAATATAATTTTAAAATCTGTCCAATTAGCTTTTTTAGTGTTATAAATTCTGGTTGTTAGAGTTTTTCTTTTTTCTTGCGGTTTGTCTAAATTGATGGAAAAAACTATTGCATTATGATCTGAACTTATTAAATACTTGTCTACCCTCCAATCTTGAATATGCTTTAGTAAACTTTCATTGCATACTGTTATGTCTACATGACTTGTGTATGTTTTACCTCCTCTAATTGTATCAAAGGTTGGCTCTGTTCCTTCATTAAGTATGTGTAAACCCATTTCATCCAATGCCTCCTGTAATGCCACACCTCGATGATCTATTGAAGTGCTTCCCCACCACGTATTCCACGCGTTGACATCTCCTCCAATTAATATATATTTAATTGTTAGATTGTTGACTATTTTTTCAATTTGTTTAAGATATGGTTCTATTGGTAGATGATCTTCAAAGTATATTGATATTGCCCCTATTGCCCACTTATCAGTTTGTAATATGGCAACTACAATGTTTTCCGTAACCAAAGTAGGGTCTTCTATTATTTTTATATGCGGATCGAAAACAAATATAGCTGCTTTGTTCGGCTTTTCTTTTCTTCGACATTGTACTATTCTGCTACCTGGCGGTTGTTGTACTTCTCTTGTTGCAGCTGTATAAGGTTCTTGTATTAAGGCTATTCTGATATTTTTACTACATGCTTCAATAAATACATCTTGTGTAGCTAGCTTTTTTCGTTGTAGGTTTATTTGTATACATTTATATTCTCGCTTACTGGAATTTACGTGCAGGGATTGCGTCAATTTTGAGTTAACTTTCTCGTCTTAACAGTAGGCTACGCTAGATCTTGCAATTGCGTCCCATTTTTTACGTATAGGACATCTGTCGTCGAAGCTGTTATAGTCGGTTTTTTCGTTTTTGGCAAGGTGACAGTTTCGGCACGTGGGTACATCTCCTGAAAGCCATCCTGGGCAGTCCGCTCTTAAATGCGGTCCAGAACAGTGGCTACACATTGCAATAGACTCCTTACAAAGTTTGCTTCCGTGACCGTATCCAAGACATTTTGAACACTGCACCAGAGGTGACTGATCCTGAACTCGTACCCTTTGTAGATCAATTTGGATACGGCCAATTTTCGTCATGCGTTGCCAAACTTTAGGAGACACCTGTAGGACTATGTGATTTTCATGTGGGTTTCGTGCTTTTTTCCTGTACCTAACAGATATGCGAAGGTCTTCTGGCTCTAAGTTTTCGGTGACATGTTTGTTTTGATTTTCGATCGCTTTAATAACATCCTCGTCTGAATTATACGTCAATACATCTTTTAATATTACAAGCGGATCTTAATTCTTGGTTTCTTCAATGTTCAATGTTCGTTCCGAATTTTCAATTTTTTCTTTTAACTTTTTAAGATCTTCTTTTGACTCACAGCTTAAGATTACTTTCTGTTCTTTCGCCTTTCTTACTCTGTCTACTCGGATCCCGGAAGATTTTGCGTCGACTGCCTCCCTTATTTTGTTAATGACTACTTGGCTGGTATCATTCTCACTTTTCGATGAAACAATTATTGAGTGCATTGACGCATAACTCGTTGTTTGAGACCGACGGGCCACATTTTCGGCGTATGTATAATTGCCATTTTCCTTTTTCATGTTTAAATCATTTTGTATGTGTTCCACTTGATGTCCTAATTTTTTCAGCTCGATGCTCGATTCGTCAATAGCTAGTCCATTTTTTATTATTTGCGCTAAAATTTCTGTAGTCGCTTGTCCGTCATTTACACCTATTTGCATTCCGCTAATTTTTTTAGCAACGTCCTGTGTCAAAATTTGCCTAACGGATGCTAACTCTTTTAAAATGTCCCTGGCCGTTCCCTTTGCATCTGCTCCACTGGACGTTTCCAAAAGACCCTCCAACTTTTCAACGTGCTCTTTTTCCTTTCTTAGCAGTTCCTCCTTTGCACTAAGTTTAGCTTTTTCAAGCTGGAGTTGCAACGTCTGGCGGGATTCACTCATGCGCAATGTTATCTCATACATACCAGTTATTCCGAATAATACCTTTTCTTTAATAGATGTTTTAAGGTTTCCTGACTGTTCTAGTTGCGCTTTTGTATCTTGCAAAAGCTTGTTTGCTGCAGCCGTTAGAGTCGCTAAAGGCATTGTCGAAAAGTTAACTGAAGTATCATGTGTTCCGCTTTGAATATTTTCTGACTTATCTTCGCTTGCTGATGTGCTTTGTAACAGCGCTCGCTTACGCATATCAACAGTTCCAGCTGAGGGTCTATGGGCCATTCTATTTAAATAATGCAGACGTCAGCAATATAAATTTACATAGTATTTAAATTTACCAGGCAAGGTAAAATAATATAATAACAAATAGTACTAAAGACTCTCAATGGAACAGCCACTGCGATTTTTGGCAATACTTCGTAATCAATATTCAATCAGAAAAAAAAATTCTTTAACAAGAGAAATAAGTCTTTTCTCAAATACAGTATACGAATTCTACCTTAGTAGTAAAAACAGGGTGGGTGGGAGGTCGAAATTTTGCTAATTTCTACGTTTATTGTTGCAGATTTTGGCTGATACGGCGGTTGTGGAGTAAGGTGGACGAGATAGGAGCAAAAACGGAAGAGATTTATAAGATTTTAATATAGACGAAAAATTTTGATATATTACGTTTCTCAAAAACAATAATTTTTTAATTTAAATAAGAAATATCGCCCGAAATGGCTTGAAAACACAATAAAGTAATAAGACTAAACTAATTAAATATTTCAGGGCAACCAGGGAATTTTTACAATGTTTTTATGCAAAGTTATAAGGTGTGGTTAGGTTAGGTTAGGTTAGGTTAGGTTCCCCCCCGAACGGGTTCCCACCTTGTCGTGGTGGGGGGGCTTAGTAGCCGTGGCTTGGTCAACCGCGGTGAACAAAGAGGAACCCCTTGGCTGGCCCGTGGTGTAGGGCCGGCCCGAGGTGGCCACTCCGAGTGGGCTTGGTGAGCCCACTTCGGATGTGTGTCGGTGGGCTGCTGCGAGAGGGGTGTCCTCTCCACCCTTACCTCTGCAGCCGAGGTGGAGTCGCGGAGGAAGAGGAGTGTTGGTATGGCGATGCGCCACTCGCCCTATACTCCGCGACTCTGACGGGGCCGCACCCTTAATGATGCGGTGGTGGTGGGGCTGCCGGGGGAGAGGAGTGTCGGTATTGCGAGGCGCCGCTCTCCCTACCCTCCGCAGCCGAATCGTGGTTGGCGGCGGAGCCATAGACCAGATCCGCCGCTGGGGCCGGGAAGGCCAGTGCTTCAGAGTGCTTGTTTTTCCTGGCCCCATGGCCTTCGCGCATCGGACACGGGGGGTCTGTTACGCATTGGGAACTGGAGGCCGAGAAGGAGGGCGCGCCATGTGTTCTGGTGCGCCTTACTTGAGAAGGAGATGGGGGAGGAGTGATCCTCTCCCGAGGAGGGGCCGCCATGGGGTGGCCAGCGCAGGTGGGGCCGCGGAAGTGTGCGAAAGCGTTCCCGTGGCCCTGCCAATATGTGACGAGGATGGAACACCATGGGGTTTTAGTCGGTGCGAGTCCGACATAACCCGTCCTTGCCCCCGCGAGGCGGGTATGCGTAGGTATTTCCCCATGTAAAAAAAAAAAAAAAGGTTAGGTTAGGTTAGGTTAGGTTCCCCCCCGAACGGGTTCCCGCCTTGTCGTGGCGGGGGGGCTTAGTAGCCGTGGCTTGGTCAACCGCGGTGAACGAAGAGGAACCCCTTGGCTGGCCCGTGGTGTAGGGCCGGCCCGAGGTGGCCACTCCGAGTGGGCTTGGGAAGCCCACTTCGGATGTGTGTCGGGGGGCTGCGGTGAGAGGGGAGTCCGCACCCTCTACCGCTGCGGCCGAGGTGGAGTCGCGGAGGAAGAGGAGTGCTGGTATGGCGATGCGCCACTCGCCCTATCCTCCGCGACTCAGACGGGGCCGCACCGTTTAATGATGCGGTGGTGGTGGGGCTGCGGGGGGAGAGGAGTGTCGGTATTGCGAGGCGCCGCTCTCCCTACCCTCTGCAGCCGAATCTTGGTTCGCGGCGGAGCCATAGACCAGATCCGCCGCTGGGGTCGGGAAAGCGGGCGCTAATAAGCGCTCGATTTTCCTGGCCCCATGGCCTCCGCGTATCGGACTCGGGGGGGTCCGATACGCAGGTGGAGTTGGAGGCTGTGGAGGGGGGTAGCTGAACACCTCGCTACCCCGTGCAGGAGACGAGTCCCGGACAGACCGGGCCAGCACTAGTGCGGGGCTGCGGAAGAATTTGGATTCCCGCGGCCCCGCGCACACGTGCGAGGAGGTACCGTGGGGTTTTAGCCGGTAGGAGTCCGGCATAACCTTCCGGTTGCCCCCGCAGCCGGAGGTATCCATGAGGATTTCCCCACGAAAAAAAAAAAAAAAAAAAAAAAAAAAAAAGGTTAGGTTAGGTTAGGTTAGGTTCCCCCCCGAACGGGTTCCCGCCTTGTCGTGGCGGGGGGGCTTAGTAGCCGTGGCTTGGTCAACCGCGGTGAACGAAGAGGAACCCCTTGGCTGGCCCGAGGTGTAGGGCCGGCCCGAGGTGGCCACTCCGAGTGGGCTTGGGAAGCCCACTTCGGATGTGTGTCGGGGGGCTGCGGTGAGAGGGTAGTCCGCACCCTCTACCGCTGCAGCCGAGGTGGAGTCGCGGAGGAAGAGGAGTGCTGGTATGGCGATGCGCCACTCGCCCTATCCTCCGCGACTCAGACGTTAGTTAGGTTTTTTTTTTTCTTTTCTTTTATACTACTACTTTTCTGCAGTACCCTTCTTACTGTTTTATTTTACTGTTTATTTTCATCTTAGGTTTTTTTTTTCTTTTCTTTTCTTTTTTTTTTTTTGTTTGTTCCGTCCTGCTTATAAATTATTATGTTAACAATGTATCGTGGTATTGACAGATTCAACAATTGTTACTAAGTTGATTTCGTTACAATAATTTATATAATCAAAAGAAACAGGTTAGTATTTATAGTTAAAGTGACTACAATTTTTTAAATTATATATTTACAATTTATCCCAAATATAAGCAATAATAAAAGTTAATAGACTGATCTCCTTTTTTTTTTGTTTTTTTTTTCAACTTAGTTTAGAATCTACTATATTATATGATTATTACAATTATTGTTATTATTATCTACTCTTACTCTATACTTTATGCGCGAACACTATTCTTCTATTATAACTTTATTGGTTTTAATCCACATTTTACAGTAAATAATATCAGCATTAATACTAAACGGAATATTATTTATTCTGATTACAAATTATGTTATGCTACAAAAATGGTCTTATATCTAGTTATTATGAGAGATTAAGAGTAATTTACCCAATCTAAAAATATTATTCTACTATAGTACTCCCGTTTTCTGTGTTAACAACCTTTAATATTGAAAGAGCGAAATGTATGAAGTGAGATCTACAATCGTTGTCAGCCATGATAGTACTAAGATTCTTACATACTATGTTCATTCCCATATTGCATTCACACTCATATCTTTTTTTGCCAAATCGTGGACAGTCTGTAATTAGATGTTCTATAGTCTGTTCTGTACTGTCGTCGCATGTGCAGTATGGGGATGATGAAAGTTTAAATCTAAAGAGATAGGCCTTGTTACCACCGTGGCCAGTAAACAACTGAGTTACAATATTTGTTATATTCATATTTTTTAAAATTTTATGAGCTGTTATAACATTTGGGAAAAATGTTCTTATGGTCCCACTGATTGCTGCTTCTTCATATTTGGTTTGCCATCTTAACAGAGTGTTGCTCCTGGTGAGTTGCTTGGCGTAAGACAATGGGAATAAGTCATAAGTTGCCCTCTGTTTTTTGCTAGTAGCGGCATATTTTGCTAGCTCATCTGCTCTTTCATTACCTGATAAGCCGCAGTGAGCTTTTATCCAGTATATCTGAATTTCGCCCTCTTTTTTTTCTATTTCATTTAGCTTTGAAGAAATTTCAGCTGCAATTGGATTGAGTGATGTAGGATTGCAAACTGTTATGACTGCTGACCTCGAATCGCTAAGAATGTTGGCTTTGAGATTCTTCTTTTCTAACATATATGTGACTGCCTTCAAAATAGCTGTTAGTTCGGCTTGGTATACGCTGCAGTACCTTTCCAGTCTGCAAGTGATGTTTTTGGTTTCTGTTCCATTCTGCCATACTGAAACAGCTGCACCTACTTTATTGTCTATTTTACTACCGTCTGTGAAAATTTGCGGCCAATTGTTGTCAATTTGGTCGATGTCTTCTTGGCACGTAATTAGCTTGTACTCTCTCTTGATTCTTAGTGAGGGGTGCGGTAGGTTGAAAGGACTAATTCTCATCTCCAAATGTCTCCCCGGGAGTGATTCAATGGGCTTACCTCTTTTAATTTCGTATAATTCGGCATTTTCCCTTGCTCTTAGCGCCAGAGGTATGATCTGAGCTAGCAACGCGCTGGATACAAGGGAGATGGTTTTGTGGCCTTTGCAAATGCGAATGCTAAACATTCGTGTAAGCCTATTAAGCATTCGGTTGATATATTTTTTACTAGTGGCTTCTACCCAGCAGCTCGCGGCGTACAAAATGGTTGGTTCTACCACAGCATGGTAAATAATTCTTACTATGTCCGAGCTTAAACCCCATTGCGCTCTTGCAGCTCTTGAGACCATCTTGTAAAGGCGAACTGCTTTACTGCAAACATTGTCTAAATGAGGTTTAAAGTTAAAGTTTTTATCTATGATTAATCCAAGAATTTTTAGTTCGTCTGTATATTCCAAGGTTATTCTATCCATGAGTACTTTGGGACGATGAAACTTAAGCCTTTTTGTGATTACAGTAGTTTGAGTTTTGTGTAGGGCAAATTTAAGCTTATGTTTGTGTTCCCATTCCAGAATTATTTTTAAAGTATCGTTCACATCTTTTTCGAGTTGTTCGCCGTCTTTATTCGAAGCTATGATTAAGATGTCGTCAGCAAAGGCTTGTACGTGAGCTGCAGAGTTTTCCGTTGCCTGAAGTAAGGGATCCAGTTGAATATTCCATAGCATGGGGCCACAAGTTGATCCTTGGATACATCCTTTATTGCTTTTTAGTGTTATGTTTTCATTGGCGTATCTTACGTTTATTTCTCTATCTGAAAGGTAACTAGTTATGAGTTTTAACATTGTAGGTTCAACTTGTTTGTTTCTTAGTTCTGTGATAATTGCGGGCCACCATGCGTTGTCGAACGCGCCCTCAATATCTAATGACACTAGTATGAACATTTCTTTCTTATTTAGTCCATTCTTAATAAGTGTCATAGTGTCATATAACGCGTCCTCTGTGCTTCTCTGTGGAGTGAAACCATACTGTCTCTGATTCATGCTTTCGTCTTTTCCTAACTGCCACTGGACTCTATTTGTAAAAAGTTTTTCCAGTATTTTGCCTAGTACTGGTAGCAAGCCAATGGGTCTGTATGCTTTTGGCTGGGTATAGTCTTCTTTGCTGGGTTTTGGGATTATCTTGATAGTGGCCTTTTTCCAGGTTTTGGGGAAATATCCTAGTTCGAGGCACTTGTTGAAGAGTAGTTCTAAAACTTCTCGGTCACTGTTATAAGCTGCTTGGCATATATCAGATGTCAGACCATCTTCACCCGGGGCTTTTTTTGGGTTCATATTACTAAGTATTTGGTCTATTTCAGTTCTCGTGAATGGTGTCTTTACTTCTGTAGTATTATTTTCAAGTTGTGCTATAAATTTATTAATTTCCGTTCTGATTTCATTTTGTTCTCTTGTATCAGTTTTTGAGTTGTCTTTAGGGTAAAAGGTTTCAACAAGAAGTGTTGCTGACTCTTTTTCTGAAAGGATTGCTCCATTTTGGTCTTTGAGTAGTTTATCTCCTTCTCTATTGGAGCAGACCTTCAGTATGCGGTATGTGCGTTGCCACACATTTTCTTTCTGCTCGCTTGTGCAAAGTTCTTTCCAACTTTTGGTTGTGGCATCTTCTATGCTTTTTTTATATTGTTGTCGTGCTTCGAGATATTGTTCTATGACCCAATTCTTTCTTATAGGATGTGCATTTCTTATCCTTTTTCTTAATCGAATCATTATCTCCTTTTTTTCTTGAATTTCTGTGTTCCACCATTTAGCCGCTTTAGATGCCTGTTTTCTTTTTATTTTAGGGATTGTCTCATCACATGCCTTAGTTATGCATTCTGTATATGTGTTGACAATTTCTTCAACCTCCTGTGTCGTCCTGATTTCTCCTATTCTTTTCTTGGTTAGACCAATGTTGTCTAGTGCCTTCCGGAATTCAGAGTTGAAACGACACCAATTAGCTTTTCTTGTATGGTATTTTCTACGATGTCTTCGGTTAGTAAGTTTGGGTTGATAGTCAAGTTAATGTTAGGGTCTAAAACAACTATTGCAGATCTCACAGGCTTGTTGATATCATTACTGACTTTTTGGATTACACGGTATTGTGGGCCCACTGTTAAGTGTGCCTTTGCTCCGACATAAGGTTCTTGCATCAATATAACGGAGAACCCTTGCATGGTGGCGGCACGTAAGCACTCAAGTGTCGCCGCGCGGCCACGATCGAGGTTATATTGTGCCACTTTTATAAATTTTTTGGTATCAAGATTGCTTGGTGTTTCTGTGTCATTGTTTTGGTCGCCCAAGTCTTAACAATAAGAAACCGAGCTTCTAGATATGCTATCCCATTTCTGCCACTCTGGGCATTCGGGACTATATGCAGAATGGGTGGTATTAACTTTGCCTAGTTTATTGCAGTTATTACATGAAGGAGCTGCATTTCTGTTTGAGCATGTCCTCGTGTCATGGCTTCCAGAGCAGTATCCACAGACTAAGTCATTTGCGCAGTCTTTAGCTCTGTGATTGAATTTCAGGCACTTGTAACACTGGATGAGTGGAGACTGATCTATACAGGGGATTATCTGGAAGCCTATACGCAATTTCTGTTCTTTAAGTCGTACCCACATTTGCGGCGTGACTTCCAAAATGACATTGATTAGGTCGCGTGTCCTACCTTTAGTTCTACGGAGAACTTTAGCTGATTTTTGATCTTCGTCTAAATCTGTTACTAATTTAGAATTTTGAGTAAGAATTGCTTTTACTAGCTTATCATCGTTAAGCTCATTCGTGATTCCTATTAGGCGTAACTGAGGTTGTTTGACAGTAGTGGTTGAAACTGTTAGCTTGTTGCATGTGTCCCTTATCGCCTTTTTTAAGGTTTGCCTATCTTGTTGCGAATCGCAACTGATGACAACTTTTTGATTCCTTATTTTAGTTATTTTGTTAACGCGAATTCCAAGTTCAACTGGGTCAACCTCTTTTTTTTACTTGCCTCAGGATCTCGTCGCCCGTAAGTCGCGGGTCTATAGATTCCAGGACCATTGCGTATCGAGGTGTTCCCATAGCTTCAGCATATGTAGGTTTATGCGGTGAAAATGACTTTGGAACAGAAACTTGTATGGTTGTATTAATATCTTGGGTTTCGCTTTTGTTACAAATTGTGTCTTGTCTGTTATTTAGATCTTTTCTTAACTCTTCTATTTTTTCCTTAATATCTGTTACAGCCAGCTCAGTACCTAACCCTGAATTTCCTTGAAACACCGCCTGTACGGTGGTGCAATCCTTTAGCTCGGTAATATCTGCTAATAAGGTTTGGACCATGTGAGCTATCGGTTGCAACGCCGCTTCGATCTCATTTCTTTGGTCTGTTTCTGTTGGCGGGGTGTATTGAAGGGTTTGTATCATGCCTTTGGTCTCTAATATATGTTTAATTATATCTGCAATGCGAGGGTCATCTGAGGGTCTTATTTCGGCTTGGACCGGCAGGGGCGATGGTTCTTCAGTTCGGAGCTTAAGGAGTTCGTTGACTGACATGGTCAGACGCTTAAGCTGTCCGGTCATTTCCGCTATATTTTCATTTAGGTGTATGAGATCCTCATTAGATGTCCTAGCATATGCTATCGAGCTAATCTCAGCCGGCTGTGGTTGTGCATTGGCTGCTAAGCTGCGTATTTCTACTTGAATTTTACTAATGGTTTTTAAAGGTTCATCCATTTCGTAATTCAGCCAGCTTCGGATAGCCTCAACACCATTACCTGCATTCTTCACAGCTTCATGTATTTCTTTGATCGTTTTTTGATGCAGTGTTTGAATTTCTGCCAGTTGTTTACTATGAGCTCTTTCTATTCTAACCAACTCCTTGGCTGCTCGGCATTTTTCTTGTTCCAGTGCAAGTCGGTGTCGTGAACGGGAATCGGAAAGTGACAGCACCATCTCGTACAAGCCTTGAAGAGAGTCATGCACCTCAGTTTTGCATTCTCTCCTCATATTACCCGCTTTTTCTAGGGCTTCCTTGCCAGAAAGAAGAAAGTCATTTGCGCGTTGGGTGGCTAGGTCCATAGATATTCCCGCTCGCTTATAGGCGGGAGGCAATATGCTCGACCTTCTGCTGTTGGTGCTATAGATGCTGTCTCCTTCGGACCAGTCGTCATCAGTTTCCCGAAGGGGCTTGCATTGGCCTAATAAGTTTAGCTCTTTCTCCATATCCATTGTCGCCGAGCTATTACCATCTGTGCCTTCTTCGTGCGTAACTGGTTCAAGCTGTCTAAGAGGTTCGTTCTCTCCCTCAGTGCCCTTGCTGGTTTGGGCAGAGCTGTCTGTATCAGTACAAGGCTCGGTAACAATGTAGTTCTTGCTAGTAAATACTTCTTCAACAGGTTTTCCAGTCGTGGCTGCATTCTGTAACAAGACCTTCCTACGCAGACCACTTGGAGTTGGACTCGCAGCTCTGCTTGTCTGAGAAGACTTCGTCTTAGCTGTGCAAGCGCCTGAGACGGTGGATTTGGTTGACATTACGGAAGTTTTTCTTTATTATCAGTAGGAAGTCAAGCGCAATTGAGTCAACTCTGGGTCTGTTAGATTCCTTGTCTGATACCCAATAATTTGAGCCCAAACACGGGTAGTCTAGACTTTGTGGTTCTTGAGCAATTTACAATCAAAATTTTCCAAAATGGCCGACCAAATTCCTATTTTCGTTGCCAAACCGGGCCAGCACTAGTGCGGGGCTGCGGAAGAATTTGGATTCCCGAGGCCCCGCGCGCACGTGCGAGGAGGCACCGTGGGGTTTTAGCCGGTAGGAGTCCGGCATAACCTTCCGGTTGTCCCCGCAGCCGGAGGTATCCATGAGGATTTCCCCAGGAAAAAAAAAAAAAAAAGGTTAGGTTAGGTTAGGTAAGGTTAGGTTCCCCCCCGAACGGGTTCCCGCCTTGTCGTGGCGGGGGGGCTTAGTAGCCGTGGCTTGGTCAACCGCGGTGAACAAAGAGGAACCCCTTGGCTGGCCCGAGGTGTAGGGCCGGCCCGAGGTGGCCACTCCGAGTGGGCTTCACGAGCCCACTACGGATGTGTGTCGGTGGGCTGCGGTGAGAGGGATGAGTGCTCCCTCTACCGCTGCAGCCGGGGTGGAGTCGCGGAGGAAGAGGAGTGCTGGTATGGCGATGCGCCACTCGCCCTATCCTCCGCGACTCAGACGGGGCCGCACCGTTCCTTGATGCGGTGGTGGTGGGGCTGCGGGGGGAGAGGAGTGCCGGTATTGCGAGGCGCCGCTCTCCCTACCCTCCGCAGCCGAATCTTGGTTGGCGGCGGAGCCATAGACCAGATCCGCCGCTGGGGTCAGGAAGGCTGGTACTTATGAGTCCTAGTTTTTCCTGGCCCCATGGCCTCCGCGTATCGGACTCGGGGAGGTCCGATAAGCAGGTGGAGTTG
The DNA here is from genome assembly GCA_033319125.1 of Parnassius glacialis. Taxonomy (NCBI): domain Eukaryota; kingdom Metazoa; phylum Arthropoda; class Insecta; order Lepidoptera; family Papilionidae; genus Parnassius; species Parnassius glacialis. The sequence goes on from JAVANC010000009.1 coordinate 45,876,674, forward strand.
GAGGCCGTGGAGGGGGGTAGCTGACCACCTCGCTACCCCGTGCAGGAGACGAGGCCCGGACAGACCGGGCCAGCACTAGTGCGGGGCTGCGGAAGAATTTGGATTCCCGCGGCCCCGCGCGCACGTGCGAGGAGGCACCGTGGGGTTTTAGCCGGTAGGAGTCCGGCATAACCTTCCGGTTGTCCCCGCAGCCGGAGGTATCCATGAGGATTTCCCCACGAAAAAAAAAAAAAAAAAAAAAAAGGTAAGGTTAGGTTAGGTTAGGTTCCCCCCCGAACGGGTTCCCGCCTTGTCGTGGCGGGGGGGCTTAGTAGCCGTGGCTTTGTCAGCCGCGGTGAACGAAGAGGAACCCCTTGGTTGGCCCGTGGTGTAGGGCCGGCCCGAGGTGGCCACTCCGAGTGGGCTTGGGAAGCCCACTTCGGATGTGTGTCGGGGGGCTGCGGTGAGAGGGGAGTCCGCACCCTCTACCGCTGCAGCCGAGGTGGAGTCGCGGAGGAAGAGGAGTGCTGGTATGGCGATGCGCCACTCGCCCTATCCTCCGCGACTCAGACGGGGCCACACCGTTGATTGATGCGGTGGTGGTGGGGCTGCGGGGGGAGAGGAGTGCCGGTATTGCGAGGCGCCGCTCTCCCTACCCTCCGCAGCCGAATCTTGGTTGGCGGCGGAGCCATAGACCAGGTCCGCCGCTGGGGTCAGGAAGGCTGGTGCTTCTGAGTGCTAGTTTTTCCTGGCCCCATGGCCTCCGCGTATCGCACTCGGGGAAGTCCGATACGCAGGTGGAGTTGGAGGCCGTGGAGGGGGGTAGCTGACCAACTCGCTACCCCGCGCAGGAGACGAGGCCTGGACAGACCGGGCCAGCACTAGTGTGGGGCTGCGGAAGAATTTGGATTCCCGCGGCCCCGCGCGCACGTGCGAGGAGGCACCGTGGGGTTTTAGCCGGTAGGAGTCCGGCATAACCTTCCGGTTGTCCCCGCAGCCGGAGGTATCCATGAGGATTTCCTCACGAAAAAAAAAAAAAAAAAAAAAAGGTTAGGTTAGGTTAGGTTAGGTTAGGTTCCCCCGTAGGAGGCGATCTGTCGCTGCCGGCCTTAGTGCGGAAGATGGTCGGTAGCGCAGAGTCGTGGGACGCGGTGGTGTCCTTCTGCGAGGACGTGATGTCGCAGAAGGAAACTGCGGAACGGGAAAGGGAGATCTCGACTCCCTTCCCCGGCCGCAGAAGGCGCACCGGGCGCAGGAGAAGGGCGGACAACGCCCTTTTCCGGCCCCCATAAATGGGTCCAGGGGCGAGGGACTTGGGGAAGCCCCCGCCACCCCTATTCGATGGACCCGAGGCGGAGGCGCGCGTGGGTGTCGGCGCGCGCCCCTGAGGCGATACACGGGGTAGTTAAACACCTCACTATCCCGTGCAGGAGACGAGGCCCGGACAGACCGGGCCAGCACTAGTGTGGGGCTGCGGAAGAATTTGGATTCCCGCGGCCCCACGCGCACGTGCGAGGAGACACCGGGGTGGTTTTAGCCGGTAAGAGTCCGGCACGCCCCTCCGCCTTTCCCCAGGCGGAGGAAGTCCATGAGGATTTCCCCCCGAAAAAAAAAAAAAAAAGGTTAGGTTCCCCCCGAACGGGTTCCCGCCTTGTCGTGGCGGGAGGGCTTAGTAGCCGTGGCTTGGTCAACCGCGGTGAACAAAGAGGAACCCCTTGGCTGGCCCGAGGTGTAGGGCCGGCCCGAGGTGGCCACTCCGAGTGGGCTTGGGAAGCCCACTTCGGATGTGTGTCGGTGGGCTGCGGTTAGAGGGGTGAGTGCTCCCTCTACCGCTGCAGCCGAGGTGGAGTCGCGGAGGAAGAGGTGTGCTGGTATGGCGATGCGCCACTCGCCCTATCCTCCGCGACTCAGACGGGGCCGCACCGTTGATGCGGTGGTGGTGGGGCCGCGGGGGGAGAGGAGTGTCGGTATTGCGAGGCGCCGCTCTCCCTACCCTCCGCGGCCGAAACTTGGTTCGCGGCGGTGCCATAGACCAGATCCGCCGCTGGGGTCGGGAAAGCGGGCGCTACTAAGCGCTCGATTTTCCTGGCCCCATGGCCTCCGCGTATCGGACTCGGGGGGGTCCGATACGCAGGTGGAGTTGGAGGCTGTGGAGGGGGGTAGCTGAACACCTTGCTACCCCGTGCAGGAGACGAGGCCCGGACAGACCGGGCCAGCACTAGTGTGGGGCTGCGGAAGAATTAGGATTCCCGCGGCCCCGCGCGCATGTGCGAGGAGGCAACGTGGGGTTTTAGCCGGTAGAAGTCCGGCATAACCTTCCGGTTGCCCCCGCAGCCGGAGGTATCCATGAGGATTTCCCCACGAAAAAAAAAAAAAAAAGGTTAGGTTAGGTTAGGTTAGGTTTTTTTTTTTTGTTTTTTTTCTATCTAGTTCCCCTGACATGAGGAAATCAGGGACTTTTTTCATCTTTTTATATATATGTTCTTTCTTTTTTATTTTTACATTCTTATTCTTTTTTGTAGTTTTTATTCTTTTTTATTTTTATTTCTGTTTTCTTTATTTCTTTATGGATATTTTTCTTTTCCTTTTTTCCTTATCTTATTAATTCTAGTTACAATAGTTTCTATTGCTATTTCTTATTTCTACTTATTATTTAGGCTGTTTACATTATATATTTGTATATATTATGTTACAGTTCCTTATTGCTACTATGATTTATTCTTGTTTTTCACCTTATGTGCTATATTCTTACAGTATTTTAGAAACTTATTACTAACATGTTTATTACTGATTATTTTATGTACATTGTCTTTGCTTATTTTAATTCCTATCTCTAATTCTAAGTCAATTCTTTGTCTGCTATAAATATTCGGCATTCGGTTATAAGATGCATGATCGTCTCCTCTCTTTCTGGATCGCAGGCGCATGCCGGGCTCTCCTTACACTTAAATCGGTATAAATATTCAGAGAACCCGCCATGTCCTGTTATCACTTGTACCATTTCAGGATCTATGTCCAATTTTCTGATTATATGATAGGCCTCTATGGCGTCGGGAAAAAACATTTTAGTATTGGAGGCTGTTTCACCTTCCTTGTATCTTTGGTTCCATTCGTCAAGCGAGCTCAGACGAATCTGTCGCTTAACGAATGAAACTGGGCATTTGTCATAGATCGGTCTTGTTTTTATTTTTAATGCGGCCTCTTTAGCTAGTTTGTCTGCTCTCTCGTTCCCCTCCAATCCTGCATGAGCCTTAACCCAAAAGAGTTTAAGGGTTTTCCCTTGCTGTTTTATTTCGTGTATGATTTTCCTGGTCTCTGCCGCTAGGGGATGGAGGGGAACGCTTTGTGCTATTGTCTGGAGTGCAGACATGGAGTCGCTATAAATGTGACAATTAAGCGCAGGATGTGTTAGCGCATACGTGGATGCTTCTCGAATAGCAAGCAACTCCGCCTGGAAGACGGTGCAGAAGTTTCCCAACTTTAATTTTCGGGTACTTGTCTCCGCTGCATCATTCCAAATGGATAATGCAGCGCCGACTTTCCCCTCAATTTTGCTGCCGTCGGTGTATATCTTAAGGCCTTTATTGTCATGTTGGTCCACTTTTGCACCGTCCTCCAGACATATATATTGCAGGCCATATTCGTCTGCTGGGTGTGGCATCATTGCGTATTCCACCTTTTTCTCCATGTCTCGATCCTCTACTACTCGCCGGGAAAAGCCTTTCTTTACCTCATAAAGCGAGGCTGCTTCCCGGACCCTCAAGTCCAAAGGAAGCAGCCCGGCCAGTAGCAGAGCCGAGTGTAGGGAAACGATTTTATACGCTTTGACTATTTTTTGTACGAACCCACGTTGCACTATATCAAGCTGTTTTTTGGTCATTAACTTGTTCGATGCTGGTGCCCATGCGCTTGCCGCATACAAAATAATAGGCTCTATTACCGCTATGTATATGGTCCTGACAATCTCGGAATTCAAACCCCAATGAATCTTTGCGGCCCTACACAGCTGACGATACAGGTTCTGTACCTTACAACACACATTTTTGACATGCGCGTTGAAGGTCATCCCATCGTCAACTGTGAGGCCGAGTATTTTTATTTCTTTAGACAGGCCTATGCTTTCCCCGCCCATCTTCAGAAGTGGTGAGTCATATTTGATCTTGTTGGTGATGATCATGGCTTTTGTTTTCTGTGGAGCAAATTTAAGCTTGTTTTTGACTCCCCACCTCCGAACATGTGCGAGGGCCGCAATGGCCCGTTCCTGCACGTCCAGTGCTTTATCTCCCGAGAAGATCAGGACCACATCATCTGCGAAGGCCTGACAATGTTCCCCTTTATCGTTCAACTCTTGCAGTAGTGGATCTAGTAATAGGTTCCAAAAAATTGGACCACCTATTGAGCCCTGCACGCACCCTTTTGAGGTCTTCTTGACCCATTCTGCCCCAGAATACTTGACGCAGACTGACCTATCCTTAAGATAGCTGTCAATCAGCCGCCTCAAGTTTATCGGGCATCCAGTCTTTGCAAGTGCACATCGTACAGCTGGCCACCAAGCGTTGTCAAAGGCTCCCTCTATGTCAAGTGATATAAGTAAAACCAATTTTTTACTTTTGATTTTAGCTTTTATATGCTGCATCATTTCATAGAGGGAGTCCTCTGTGCTTCGCTGCGGCATGAAGCCGTATTGGTTTTTGCTGATCTTTGGTACGATGTGCCACTTGATTCGTCGAATGGTCATTTTTTCGAATATCTTCCCTAATACAGGCAAAAGCCCAATCGGCCTGTAAGATTTAGGGTGCGTGTAGTCCTCTTTGCCCGGTTTTCGTAGCACCACTACCGCCGCCTCCTTCCATTTGCCGGGGAAATGTGCGAGTTCCAGACATTTGTTAGCTACTGCCAAGAACAGTGTCGGGTTCAGTTTTATGGCAGCCGCGCAGATATCAGCTGAGAGACCGTCGTTTCCAGGAGCTTTCTTAGGATTGAAGCTGGACGCGGCCCACAGAAGCTCTTCCTCTGTAAAGGGTGGGTCACTTGAATCATCAAGTGACCCTTCATTCACTACTTCTGCTGTTTTTCTTATTGCCCTGTGTTCCGCGTCGTCATCCTCGTCTTTATCCTCTGGAAAGAAGGTCTCCGCTAGAACTCTTGCTGAATCTACGTTCCCCAAGGTTTTTCCATCCCACACGATGGGGACGTCCTCTTGTCTCTGGGTTGTTCGGCCTATCACCCTATATATTCCGTCCCACATTGTTTCCTTTTCCTGTTTGCTGCAGAAACTCTTCCAGCTGGCGGTCTGTGTATTTTTAACTAATTGCTTGTAATCCTCTTTGGCTCTCATATATTGCTCGACGACCCACTCACGACGAACAGGCGCTGCATAGGAAATCCGGCGCTTCAACTTGGAGACCTCCTTTTTTCTTTCAGTCAACTCGTCGGTCCACCAAGGCAATCTCGTTTGTTTTTTTATTTTTAATTTTAGGTATGGTATTTTCACTGACTTCTATTATAGTTTGTGTAATTTGTATTATTTTTGCTTCTAACTGTTCTTTATTTTCTATTTTATTGATTTCAATATTATTTATTTGGTTTTCTTGCCAAATATGGGTGAGTTTCTTATGAAACTCACTCCAATTTGCTTTCCTAGTATTGAATATTCGAGTAGTTCTATTTATATCTGTGGTTGTGGATTTTTCTAAATTTATATCAAACAAGATTGCCCTGTGGTCCGAACTAGTTACTTCATCGGATGTTCTCCAGTTGTCCACTCGTCCAAGCAGGTTCATCGAGCAAGTTGTTATGTCCACACAGCTGGAGAATCTCTTACCACCCCTGATGGTGTCAAATGTGGGCTCAGTTCCTGTGTTCAGAATGTGGAACTCGATCTCGTCAAACTTGGCAGCTACCTCAATGCCCCTCTTGTCAACCTCCCGGCTTCCCCACCACGTATTCCAAGCGTTGAAGTCGCCACCGATTATCACGTTTCTGGTTTTTAGGCCTGCCACGGCCGTCCCAATCTTGTCCAGGTATGGTTCTAATAATTTGTCGCCCTCCAGGTAGACAGACACCACCCCCAACTCCCAGGCCCCTGTCCTTAGTTTGGCAACTGCGATGTTCTCAGTTGTAAGGTCCGGGCACTGGGTTATGGCAATGGTGTCGTCAAATAGCACAATGGCCGCCTTTATCACTTTTTCGGTGTTTAAGCTGCGGCTACATTGTACTATTCTTGTCCCTGGATGGCGCTTCATTTCCCCGATTCGTCCGATATAGGGTTCCTGGACCAATGCAAATGATGCCTTGGTTTTAGTTGCCTCTATAATTAGTTCGGCCGTGGCCAGCTCACTCCTTTGCAGGTTGGCCTGGATTACGTGATAACGGTGGTTGCTTGGGGTTATGTTACTGTTTGGCTTGGGGACAATCTTAACAGTACGCGACTGTGGACCTCGCTAGAATCTCCCACCTTCTTCTAACGGGGCAGTCCGCACTGAAGGCATTGTGCTCTTTCTTTTCTATTTTCGCCTTGAGGCAATTTCTGCATGACGGCATTTCTCCTGAAAGCCAGTCAGCACATTGCGATTTCATGTGTGGGCCTCCACAGTGGCTACAGACCTCTGTCACATCACTGCACAGGCGCTTGCTGTGACCATAGGCCAGACACCGCGAACACTGCACAAGAGGGGACTGATCTTCTACCCTTATTCGCTGGAGATCCACATGGATCCACCCTACATTTGTGAGGTAGTTCCATATCTGGGGCGAGGCTCTGATAACAATGTGGGCGGTGTGTGGGTTTCTTGACTTTTTCCTGTACTTTATTTCCATCCTATTGTCCTTCTCGTTGATGTTTTGAAAGAGCTGTTTATTTTGCGTTCTTACTGCCTTGAGTACTTCTTCGTCCGAATTATATTGTAGTACATCCTTTAATATAACCAACGGATCTTTGTTTTTAATATCATCTACATTTAAATTTTGACTCGTATTTTTTATTCTTTCTTTCACCCTATTTATCTCTTCCTGTGTGCTACATCCCAATATTACTTTTCTGTCCCTTGCTTTCCGAATTTTATCTATTTTTAGGCCTTCCTCTTTGGCGTTTATTACCATTCTTACTCTGTCCATGACTTCCTCTCCTGTGTCTTTCTCATCAGTTGATGTGATGACTACAGAGTGCATTGCCATATTTTGTTGTGGTAATCTCTTTGGTGGTCCGGCCAATACACTCGCATATGTCCCTTTCTCTTCATTGATTTCTTTCTTTTTCATTTCTTCTCTTAATTTCTCCATCTCATTTTTATTTTCTTCTAGGAGTTTTCCGTGCTCCTCCAATTTCTTGATTAGTTTGTTGTGTTCTTCTAATCTTCTCTTCTCAAGATCTTCTTCTATTTTGTCTACTTTTTTCTCCTGCTCTTTTGTTTTTCTTTCTTTTTCTGTGCCTTTGCCTGTCTCTGCCTCTTTGACCAGTTGATACAGTCTGTCTATTGCTTGCGTGACTTCGGTCTTTATGTCCATCCTCAAATTGCGCGAGTTGCTGAGGTGCAATTTCGCTTTGTTAAGACAGGCTCTAGCTTCCGATATTCGGTCCACATATTTAGTCGTGTCCATTTTAGGCGAGTTTTCCGTAGGTTCTACCAGAACTCTACGGGATGCCCCTTTTGACTCCTAAAATGGTGCTATCTTTGGTTTTTGGCGTGCCACCGGGACCACCTTTTTGGGGGAAGGCTGAATTCCTGCTTCAGCGTCTAATTTACCTGCCTCCCACTCCCCAATGCTTCTCCTCACACTGGAGGTCTGCGTCGTTTTGGGATTTTTGGGAGAAAGCTCTTTCTCCTCTGTCTCAGTTGGAGAGCCTTGGGGGCCCATGTCCTTAGAACTATCCCCGGTCTTTTTGGTAGGAGTGCGGAAGCCGAACATATCAGGGGAAAGCGTCCTTAGGTCACACAGTAAAATAAAATAAAATAAAAATAAAATAAAAATAAAAATAAAAAATTTTTTTTTTTTATAGTTAATAAAATTAAAATTAAAGTTAAAAAGGTTTGTAAAAGTTATAAAATGTTTTTTGAACAGCTTGACACGGCTATGGTAGGCTCGTACCTAGTATTGGTTTTAAAAGATACAATTATCACGCGGCTCTATGTTTCTCTATGTAGAGTTTCGCTCTATTTTACCGTTTGTACCCTGTACTTAATTGTCACACTCTGTTTCACCTATTTATTTATGATTTTTTAGGAATATTATATTTATTCCTATGAGTCTATTTGACTCTATGTCGAGTCGGTATGTCTGCCTTTAATTTAAAATAAATTTGGTTATCCAAATTCAGTTCTCTACCTATATTGTCTCTATAGTCTAACTTAAAAATGACAATTATTTTACACCACAGCTGGTCACACTTAATTTCTAATTATTTACACTAAATAAAGATATAAAATAAAATTATATACAAAACAAAAAATAAATTCAAAATAAAAATAAAGTAAAAAATTTTTGAAAAAAAATATTTTTGGTGTCTCTATGTAGAGTCTATATACATATAAATTTGAAGGTCTACAAGTCCAGATATTTTTACACAAAACCCCGTTCGAATTGGCCCACCGGTTGATTTGTTATAGGTGTTTAAAGTTTTTCATCCCCCAGAGACTAAGTCGAAAAGTCAACTTAGGGGTAGGGGGTTGAAAATAGGTCCAAATGATCCGTTGGGGTTCGAAGACTATCCGGCTTCTGAATAATGTGTGGGGGATGACGGGGGGGGGGGGGGGGGCGAAGGAAAATTTTGTCAGAATTGAGCTAGGAGGCTCCGTTCTCCTGAAAACTGAAAAACAAGTTTTTGTGCGGTTTGCAGGACCTCCCAGCTCACACAAATAAATTGATATCTTAAGAACGGCTAGTCCGAAAATTTTGAAAAAAATTTGTGTATATAGAACGTTAACAGCCCTTTAATAATATATTATTTAGAAATTTTGTGTCCTGAAAAAATTTTTGGTTTTTAAATTTTGAAATTATGTTTACCAAAACCAACAACCGCAAAAAGGCTCTAAATCTTGTAATTTTGTCGGGACAATTTTGAAAAAATTTGAGAATATACTATGCATGCTAACAAAATTTTTGACAATACTTTCAGGAATGTCCCGAGGGTCCTTCAGCCACCACGTGTTTATACCAAATTATTAAAAACTTACTTAAAATTACTAATTACACTCCGATTTTAAAGTTTTTTATGTCTATTGTTAGGTCTCAAATTCTACTTTCACATAAGGTCTATAACTACATAGGTCATCACTAAAAATTTCAAGTTATTCACCTTTGAGTCTCCCCGCTGAAAAACGGTATCTTCAAAGCGTGATATCTCCGTTGTTTGTTGTCCAATTTTTGTGATCGAGGTGTCGGACGCTTTGCCTCGATGTCCTCTTCCGATAGGTGATGTCAAAATTAGCCGCACAGCATCCAATCCAAAAACACGTGGCCACGTGGTTTTGGATTTCCGAAAATATTTCGGTGCGCAGACGTCGAAAAAATCCGGTGATGAGCCAAGACGTTTAGACTCGTCAGGGCGCTTCTTTTAACACAATAAAAACTATATGTCGTCGATCGTTTTCGAGCTACGTTTCACTTTAAAGTTTTTTGGGGTTATAAAAACCAGTTTTTCTGTAATAACTTTTTTGTTTTTACACTTTTTTCACTTCTGCTTTCACCACTGTGTTTGTCTCAATGAGACGCATTTAATGATATGTAACACTTATGATTTCGTACACTTTGATCCGACACTTTGATTTTTCGAGCGCGGAGCGAAACAAAAATGCTGCGTACGGGACGGCGTTTGGAGTGCAACTGGTTAGGTTAGGTTAGGTTAGGTTAGGTTCCCCCCCGAACGGGTTCCCGCCTTGTCGTGGCGGGGGGGCTTAGTAGCCGTGGCTTGGTCAGCCGCGGTGAACGAAGAGGAACCCCTTGGCTGGCCCGTGGTGTAGGGCCGGCCCGAGGTGGCCACTCCGAGTGGGCTTGGAAAGCCCACTTCGGATGTGTGTCTGGGGGCCTCGGTGAGAGGGGAGTCCGCACCCTCTACCGCTGCAGCCGAGGTGGAGTCGCGGAGGAAGAGGAGTGCTGGTATGGCGATGCGCCACTCGCCCTATCCTCCGCGACTCAGACGGGGCCGCACCGTTGATTGATGCGGTGGTGGTGGGGCTGCGGGGGGAGAGGAGTGCCGGTATTGCGAGGCGCCGCTCTCCCTACCCTCCGCAGCCGAATTTTGGTTGGCGGCGGAGCCATAGACCAGATCCGCCGCTGGGGTCAGGAAGGGTGGTGCTCCTGAGTGCTAGTTTTTCCTGGCCCCATGGCCTTCGCGCATCGGACTCGGGGGCGTCCGTTGCGCATGTGAAATTGGAGGCCGAGGAGGAGGGCGCGCCATGTGTTCTGGTGCGCCTTACCGGAGAAGGAGATGGGGGAGGAGTGTTCCTCTCCCGAGGAGGGGCCGCCATGGGGCGGCCAGCGCAGGTGGGGCCGCGGAAGTGTGCGAAAGCGTTCCCGTGGCCCTGCCAATATGCGACTAGGGTGGAACACCATGGGGTTTTAGTCGGTGCGAGTCCGACATTACCCGTCCTTGCCCCCGCGAGGTGGGTATGCGTAGGCATTTCCCCATGTAAAAAAAAAAAAAAAAAAGGTTAGGTTAGGTTAGGTTAGGTTCCCCCCCGAACGGGTTCCCGCCTTGTCGTGGCGGGGGGGCTTAGTAGCCGTGGCTTGGTCAACCGCGGTGAACAAAGAGGAACCCCTTGGCTGGCCCGTGGTGTAGGGCCGGCCCGAGGTGGCCACTCCGAGTGGGCTTGGGAAGCCCACTTCGGATGTGTGTCGGGGGGCTGCGGTGAGAGGGGAGTCCGCACCCTCTACCGCTGCAGCCGAGGTGGAGTCGCGGAGGAAGAGGAGTGCTGGTATGGCGATGCGCCACTCGCCCTATCCTCCGCGACTCAGACGGGGCCGCACCGTTGATTGATGCGGTGGTGGTGGGGCTGCGGGGGGAGAGGAGTGCCGGTATTGCGAGGCGCCGCTCTCCCTACCCTCCGCAGCCGAATTTTGGTTGGCGGCGGAGCCATAGACCAGATCCGCCGCTGGGGTCAGGAAAGCTGGTGCTTCTGAGTGCTAGTTTATCCTGGCCCCATGGCCTCCGCGTATCGGATTCGGGGGGTCCGATACGCAGGTGGAATTGGAGGCTGTGGAGGGGGGTAGCTGAACACCTTGCTACCCCGTGCAAGAGACGAGGCCCGGACAGACCGGGCCAGCACTAGTGCGGGGCTGCGGAAGAATTTGGATTCCCGCGGCCCCGCGCAAATGTGCGAGGAGGTACCGTGGGGTTTTAGCCGGTAGGAGTCCGGCATAACCTTCCGGTTGTCCCCGCAGCCGGAGGTATCCATGAGGATTTCCCCACGAAAAAAAAAAAAAAAAAGGTTAGGTTAGGTTAGGTTAGGATAGGTTAGGTTAGGTTCCCCCCCGAACGGGTTCCCGCCTTGTCGTGGCGGGGGGGCTTAGTAGCCGTGGCTTGGTCAACCGCGGTGAACGAAGAGGAACCCCTTGGCTGGCCCGAGGTGTAGGGCCGGCCCGAGGTGGCCACTCCGAGTGGGCTTGGGAAGCCCACTTCGGATGTGTGTCGGGGGGCTGCGGTGAGAGGGGAGTCCGCACCCTCTACCGCTGCAGCCGAGGTGGAGTCGCGGAGGAAGAGGAGTGCTGGTATGGCGATGCGCCACTCGCCCTATCCTCCGCGACTCGGACGGGGCCGCACCGTTGAGTGATGCGGTGGTGGTGGGGCTGCGGGGGGAGAGGAGTGTCGGTATTGCGAGGCGCCGCTCTCCCTACCCTCCGCAGCCGAATCTTGGTTGGCGGCGGAGCCATAGACCAGATCCGCCGCTGGGGTCGGGAAAGCGGGCACTACTAAGCGCTCGATTTTCCTGGCCCCATGGCCTCCGCGTATCGGATTCGGGGGGGTCCGATACGCAGGTGGAATTGGAGGCTGTGGAGGGGGGTAGCTGAACACCTCGCTACCCCGTGCAGGAGACGAGGCCCGCACAGACCGGGCCAGCACTAGTGCGGGGCTGCGGAAGAATTTGGATTCCCGCACCCCGCGCACACGTGCGAGGAGGTACCGTGGGGTTTTAGCCGGTAGGAGTCCGGCATAACCTTCCGGTTGCCCCCGCAGCCGGAGGTATCCATGAGGATTTCCCCACGAAAAAAAAAAAAAAAAAGTTTAGGTTAGGTTAGGTTAGGTTAGGTTAGGTTCCCCCCCGACCCCACCGAACGGGTTCCCGCCTTGTCGTGGCGGGGGGGCTTAGTAGCCGTGGCTTGGTCAACCGCGGTGAACGAAGAGGAACCCCTTGGCTGGCCCGAGGTGTAGGGCCGGCCCGAGGTGGCCACTCCGAGTGGGCTTGGGAAGCCCACTTCGGATGTGTGTCGGGGGCTGCGGTGAGAGTGGAGTCCGCACCCTCTACCGCTGCAGCCGAGGTGGAGTCGCGGAGGAAGAGGAGTGCTGGTATGGCGATGCGCCACTCGCCCTATCCTCCGCGACTCAGACGGGGCCGCACCGTTCCTTGATGCGGTGGTGGTGGGGCTGCGGGGGGAGAGGAGTGCCGGTATTGCGAGGCGCCGCTCTCCCTACCCTCCGCAGCCGAATCTTGGTTGGCGGCGGAGCCATAGACCAGATCCGCCGTTGGGGTCAGGAAGGCTGGTGCTTCTGAGTGCTAGTTTTTCCTGGCCCCATGGCCTCCGCGTATCGGACTCGGGGAGGTCCGATACGCAGGTGGAGTTGGAGGCCGTGGAGGGGGGTAGCTGACCACCTCGCTACCCCGTGCAGGAGACGAGGCCCGGTCAGACCGGGCCAGCACTAGTGCAGGGCTGCGGAAGAATTTGGATTCCCGCGGCCCCGCGCGCACGTGCGAGAAGGCACCGTGGGGTTTTAGCCGGTAGGAGTCCAGCATAACCTTCCGGTTGTCCCCGCAGCCGGAGGTATCCATGAGGATTTCCCCACGAAAAAAAAAAAAAAAAAAAAAAAAGGTTAGGTTAGGTTAGGTTAGGTTCCCCCCCGAACGGGTTCCCGCCTTGTCGTGGCGGGGGGCTTAGTAGCCGTGGCTTGGTCAACCACGGTGAACAAAGAGGAACCCCTTGGCTGGCCCGTGGTGTAGGGCCGGCCCGAGGTGGCCACTCCGAGTGGGCTTGGTGAGCCAACTTCGGATGTGTGTCGGGGGGCTGCGGTGAGAGGGGAGTCCGCACCCTCTACCGCTGCAGCCGAGTTGGAGTCGCGAAGGAAGAGGAGTGTTGGTATGGCGATGCGCCACTCGCCCTATCCTCCGCGACTCAAACGGGGCCGCACCGTTGATTGATGCGGTGGTGGTGGGGCTGCGGGGGGAGAGGAGTGCCGGTATTGCGAGGCGCCGCTCTCCCTACCCTCCGCAGCCGAATCTTGGTTGGCGGCGGAGCCATAGACCAGATCCGCCGCTGGGGTCAGGAAGGCTGGTACTCCTGAGTGCTAGTTTTTCCTGGCCCCATGGCCTTCGCGAATCGGACACGGGGGCGTCCGTTGCGCATTTGAAATTGGAGGCTGAGGAGGAAGGCGCGCCATGTGTTCTGGTGCGCCTTACCGGAGGAGATGGGAGAGGAGTGGTCCTCTTCCGAGTAGGGGCCGCCATGGGGCGGCCAGCGCAGGTGGGGCCGCGGAAGTGTGCGAAAGCGTTCCCGTGGCCCTGCCAATATGCGACGAGGGTGGAACACCATGGGGTTTTAGTCGGTGCGAGTCCGACATAACCCGTCCTTGCCCCCGCGAGGCGAGTATGCGTAGGCATTTCCCCATGTAAAAAAAAAAAAAATGGTTAGGTTAGGTTAGGTTAGGTTCCCCCCCGAACGGGTTCCCGCCTTGTCGTGGCGGGGGGGCTTAGTAGCCGTGGCTTGGTCAGCCGCGGTGAACGAAGAGGAACCCCTTGGCTGGCCCGTGGTGTAGGGCCGGCCCGAGGTGGCCACTCCGAGTGGGCTTGGGAAGCCCACTTCGGATGTGTGTCGGGGGGCTGCGGTGAGAGGGGAGTCCGCACCCTCTACCGCTGCAGCCGAGGTGGAGTCGCGGAGGAAGAGGAGTGCTGGTATGGCGATGCGCCACTCGCCCTATCCTCCGCGACTCAGACGGGGCCGCACCGTTTATTGATGCGGTGGTGGTGGGGCTGCGGGGGGAGAGGAGTGCCGGTATTGCGAGGCGCCGCTCTCCCTACCCTCCGCAGCCGAATCTTGGTTGGCGGCGGAGCCATAGACCAGATCCGCCGCTGGGGTCAGGAAGGCTGGTGCTTCTGAGTGCTAGTTTTTCCTGGCCCCATGGCCTCCGCGTATCGGACTCGAGGAGGTCCGATACGCAGGTGGAGTTGGAGGCCGTGGAGGGGGGTAGCTGACCACCTCGCTACCCCGTGCAGGAGATGAGGCCCGGATAGACCGGGCCAGCACTAGTGTGGGGCTGCGGAAGAATTTGGATTCCCGCGGCCCCACGCGCACGTGCGAGGAGGCAACGTGGGGTTTTAGCCGATAGGAGTCCGGCATAACCTTCCGGTTGTCCCCGCAGCCGGAGGTATCCATGAGGATTTCCCCACGAAAAAAAAAAAAAAAAAAAAAAGGTTAGGTTAGGTTAGGTTAGGTTCCCCCCCGAACGGGTTTCCGCCTTGTCGTGACGGGGGGGCTTAGTAGCCGTGGCTTGGTCAACCGCGGTGAACAAAGAGGAACACCTTGGCTGGCCCGTGGTGTAGGGCCGGCCCGAGGTGGCCACTCCGAGTGGGCTTGGGGAAGCCCACTTCGGATGTGTGTCGGGGGGCTGCGGTGAGAGGGGAGTCCGCACCCTCTACCGCTGCAGCCGAGGTGGAGTCGCGGAGGAAGAGGAGTGCTGGTATGGCGATGCGCCACTCGCCCTATCCTCCGCGACTCAGACGGGGCCGCACCGTTGATTGATGCGGTGGTGGTGGGGCTGCAGGGGGAGAGGAGTGCCGGTATTGCGAGGCGCCGCTCTCCCTACCCTCCGCAGCCGAATCTTGGTTGGCGGCGGAGCCATAGACCAGATCCGCCGCTGGGGTCAGGAAGGCTGGTGCTTCTGAGTGCTAGTTTTTCCTGGCCCCATGGCCTCCGCGTATCGGACTCGGGGAGGTCCGTTACGCAGGTAGAGTTGGAGGCCGTGAAGGGGGGTAGCTGACCACCTCGCTACCCCGTGCAGGAGACGAGGCCCGGACAGACCGGGCCAGCACTAGTGTGGGGCTGCGGAAGAATTTGGATTCCCGCGGCCCCGCGCGCACGTGCGAGGAGGCACCGTGGGGTTTTAGCCAGTAGGAGTCCGGCATAACCTTCTGGTTGTCCCCGCAGCCGGAGGTATCCATGAGGATTTCCCCACGAAAAAAAAAAAAAAAAAGGTTAGGTTAGGTTAGGTTAGGTTAGGTTAGGTTCCCCCCCGAACGGGTTCCCGCCTTGTCGTGGCGGGGGGGCTTAGTAGCCGTGGCTTGGTTAACCGCGGTGAACAAAGAGGAACCCCTTGGCTGGCCCGAGGTGTAGGGCCGGCCCGAGGTGGCCACTCCGAGTGGGCTTCACGAGCCCACTACGGATGTGTGTCGGTGGGCTGCGGTGAGGGGGATGAGTGCTCCCTCTACCGCTGCAGCCGGGGTGGAGTCGCGGAGGAAGAGGAGTGCTGGTATGGCGATGCGCCACTCGCCCTATCCTCCGCGACTCAGACGGGGCCGCACCGTTCCTTGATGCGGTGGTGGTGGGGCTGCGGGGGGAGAGGAGTGCCGGTATTGCGAGGCGCCGCTCTCCCTACCCTCCGCAGCCGAATCTTGGTTGGCGGCGGAGCCATAGACCAGATCCGCCGCTGGGGTCAGGAAGGCTGGTGCTTCTGAGTGCTAGTTTTTCCTGGCCTCATGGCCTCCGCGTATCGGACTCGGGGAGGTCCAATACGCAGGTGGAGTTGGAGGCCGTGGAGGGGGGTAGCTGACCACCTCGCTACCCCGTGCAGGAGACGAGGCCCAGACAGACCGGGCCAGCACTAGTGCGGGGCTGCGGAAGAATTTGGATCCCCGCGGCCCCGCGCGCACGTGCGAGGAGGCACCGTGGGGTTTTAGCCGGTAGGAGTCCGGCATAACCTTCCGGTTGTCCCCGCAGCCGGAGGTATCCATGAGGATTTCCCCACGAAAAAAAAAAAAAAAAAAAAAAGGTTAGGTCAGGTTAGGTTCCCCCCCGAACGGGTTCCCGCCTTGTCGTGGTGGGGGGGGCTTAGTAGCCGTGGCCTAGTCACCAACGGTGAACAAAGAGGAATCCCTTGGCTGGCCCGTGGTGTAGGGCCGGCCCGAGGTGGCCACTCCGAGTGGGCTTGACGAGCCCACTTCGGATGTGTGTCGGTGGGCTGCTGCGAGAGGGGTGTCCTCCCCACCCCTACCTCTGCAGCCGGGGTGGAGTCGCGGAGGAAGAGGAGTGTTGGTATGGCGATGCGCCACTCGCCCTATCCTCCGTGACTCAAACGGGGCCGCACCGTTGATGCGGTGGTGGTGGGGCTGCGGGGGGAGAGGAGTGCCGGTATTGCGAGGCGCCGCTCTCCCTACCCTCCGCAGCCGAATTTTGGTTGGCGGCGGAGCCATAGACCAGATCCGCCGCTGGGGTCAGGAAGGCTGGTGCTCCTGAGTGCTAGTTTTTCCTGGCCCCATGGCCTTCGCGCATCGGACACGGGGGCGTCCGTTGCGCATGTGAAATTGGAGGCCGAGGAGGAGGGCGCGCCATGTGTTCTGGTGCGCCTTACCGGAGAAGGAGATGGGGGAGGAGTGTTCCTCTCCTGAGGAGGGGCCGCCATGGGGCGGCCAGCGCAGGTGGGGTCGCGGAAGTGTGCGAAAGCGTTCCCGTGGCCCTGCCAATATGCGACTAGGGTGGAACACCATGGGGTTTTAGTCGGTGCGAGTCCGACATAACCCGTCCTTGCCCCCGCGAGGCGGGTATGCGTAGGCATTTCCCCATGTAAAAAAAAAAAAAAAAAAGGTTAGGTTAGGTTAGGTTAGGTTAGGTTAGGTTTTTTTTTTTTTTAATTATTTATCGCTTACTCTACAGACTCGCGGTCCGTACCCTTTATTACATTTTTGAATTATTATTATATTACATATTGAATTTCTTAACTATTACATCTCTCCGCGTATATTTAAATGTACGTTTTCTTTTACAATTTATGAGTATTATATTGTACCTTACATCTAAATAGTTAGTATTTTTTTTTATTATTCAAACATTTAACATCTTTTTTTTTTTTTTTTTTTTTTTTTTTGTATCTTTCCTTTTTTTACTAAGTAGATATTATTTTTCGTATATTTTTTTTTGTTGTGTTCTTTGTTTTTTTTGTTTTCTTTTTTTTTTCTCTCTTTTTTTTTTTCTTTTTTTTTCCTTAACTATGTATTAAAAATCTTAATCTATACATATTTATTACTAATTTTGTAACAACATTTCACAAAACAGCCTTATTTTTAAAATAATTGAAAGTAATGTAAAGTAAAACACAAAGCATTGTTGCGAACATGTCACTTTAACGTCCTTTAGCTTTAACGTCACTTTAACCTGAAAATCGTTTACGCCACTTCGTCTCGGACCACGTTCATAATGTTGTTCGCAACCTTTAAGTCTCGATGATGTATTGCCATTTTGACGTTGTAATCCCTAATTCTGCTTGTGGTGGCAGACTCGGCTCGCAAAATGAAACGAGCAACTGCATCTTCCTCACACCAATCTGTAAAGTAGATACAATGGCTAGTATGACGCGAGATTGCAACCACTGCATGGGGAACACTGTTGTATAGGCGTTGTTTTTCTCTGGTTGAACGCACAATTACCACTGTCTCGCTCACGAGCCCCTGAGCTTCATGTATGGTAAGAGTTCGCGAACCCTTCCCTTTTCCGTAGCCCTGGCTGATGAGACTTTCCTTTTCAGCCTGGGTGTGTCCCAGATATAACGTGTTTTCAAGGGACTTTGGAATCTGTGAACCCGTGTACCTCTTCAGCTCTAGGGATCGCAGCCTAGTATTGGATGAGTAGATGCCCTCGTAGATCTCATTTAGTGCATACGCTACATCCAGTGGGTTTCTGTGCGTGCAGAGCCATTCGTGGTTGATATTAGCCACTAGATTTGGACGAGTATAGTGCAGTCGAAACAGATTGTGCCTCTCGATATACGGCAGCTGGTTGTTGTCGCCTATAAGAAGAATTTCATTTGCACCCGTGATTTGTACTGCCATTACTATGGCCCCAAAATGGTTCATAAGCGCTTCATCAATTAAGAGACGGGTGTATTTCTCAGACGCCGTTATGCCATTTACCAAGATTGAGGCCATAGTCCGCACCTTTCTTGCGGCGTCGGCTCCTACACGTGATGCTAGCCTCTCCCTCAGGTCGCTTGCAGCTACAGTTGTTGTTGTTATGATGATATCTTTTTCCGCCTCAAAATTGTTAATAACCCAAGATGTTTTTCCACATCCGGGTACGCCATTGACCCATGTTATTTTTGGCAATTGCCAATGCCCAAGAGTGCCGCCTTCCTCCAAGGTTATGGACACAGCCTTAAGCCTGTCCAGGATCTCGTCCTCAAGCATAACTCTCGTACACTTTGCTGTTACCACTATAGGGTCGTGAGGAGGAGTTCGAAAGACAAGTTGCCCCAACCGCTTTGTCTCAGTCCTGTCCAAAGCCACAAAACCACCCGTTGCGTTGTATGCCGCCATGTACAATCCCGACGCACTCCCTTTAATTACTTCAGCTGTGTCGTTGTTGTACACTGCGGCTTCGGCTTCCTCGAGCTTCACCACAAGCTGATCTTCGTAACCTCGGTGAAAGGTTTCCAAAATGATCTTACAGGTTATGATATTAACCTCTCTGGTAGCTTTTACGATAGCTTTAAACTCTAGGAATGCGTTTATCCAGTGGTCCTGGGGCTCCGATGCCTCCCTGAGACTCGGCAGAGTGACTTGTCCCATGTCTGCTTTCGTCCATGTGCATGGGGATTTTCTTGTTTGGCCTTTTGGGAAGTGCTTTGCAACGCTCCTAACAGCGGCTACCATCTTCTCTGTTGACCTCAGATATTCTTTTTTCTTTGGGATTACTGCGGGGATTGCAGCGATGACTTGACCGAAGGTGCTAGCAACTGCTGCTACTTTATCTATTGTTTCGGCTGGGATTATTCGTGGCCGCTTAACTTTTCTCCTTTCGGCGTCCATATTTTGTTGCAAGAGGTCGGATCCGCTTAATACTTCTTCTGCGTTTACTATGGAATATTCGCTGCTGTCAGTAGGGTACGAGCATGAAGGTTCGATGGGTCTAAATGGTTTCATAAAACTGAAGTTTTCACCTCTGTCTTCGTATACCACCACCTCATGATGTTCCGAGGCTTTTAATACTCCCATGTAGTCTTCTACCTTCCCTTTCTCATATTCCACCACCATAGCATCTACGCTTATAATTTTTGCTGGTACTTCTTTAGCCTCACCTGCCTCCGTAAGCACAGCTAGCACTGAGCATGCGTGGGCGAACTCGGTGATGTCGTCGCCTTTTTCGAATAGTGCGATGGTTTTGTTCCGCGTACGGACTATTCGGCAGTGATTGTTTGCTACTTTTATCTTCTGTAGCGCCTCATACTTCTTACGTTTTATGCTCGTTTTGAAGGTGCTGCCTTTTAGAAGTAAGGCGAGGCCGGGTGAGATGATAATTCTATTTGGAGCCATCGCGTTGCAGAAGCAAATACCCAGCCTTTCAGAGGAGTGGTCCATAAACAGGGCTACTGTTTTAAATCTAAGACCTGGGTTGCCTAGTTCAGCATACTCCAGTAGTTTCTTTGCAGGCTTATTAATTGTTCTTCTGTGTTCTATGTCTGTGCTTTGTGTTGTTACATTACTTAAATTCACAGTTTGTTGAGTTGTAACTGGAGGAAGAGTACTGTTCCTTTTAGCAGCTATACGAATTGTATGTTCTGCAAACTTTAAGAAGTGCGGTCTTTTATCAGCGTCGTCCAAGATATTATGTAACACTTCTTTATTTATTTTTGTGCCTACCCTAAATTCCAGGTCCATTCTGCCCATCTGGAATCGTGGGCAGTCCAGGATGATGTGCCACACAGACTCACTGATGTTTGGGTTGCACTCACAGCCGGGACTGTTTTTCAACTTGAACCGATGTAAGTACTCAGCTATTCCGCCGTGTCCTGTAATGATTTGGACTTGGTAGGGTGTCAGTTTTGCTTTCCTCACGATGCGATAAGCTTTATCTACATCGGGGAAAAACGTTTTGGTGACTTGCCCTGTACTGGAGGTGTTGTACCTATCTTGCCATTTCCGTACAGACTCTTCTGTGATCTTTCTTTTTACATAAGACAACGGGACTTCTGCATAGTCTGGGACAGTTGTTACTTGTTGGGCCGCGGTCTTTGCTAGCTCATCAGCGCGTTC
The DNA here is from genome assembly GCA_033319125.1 of Parnassius glacialis. Classification (NCBI taxonomy): domain Eukaryota; kingdom Metazoa; phylum Arthropoda; class Insecta; order Lepidoptera; family Papilionidae; genus Parnassius; species Parnassius glacialis. The sequence continues at coordinate 45,897,097 of JAVANC010000009.1, forward strand.
GTTTCCGGCAGTCCCCACGTGCGCTCGTAGCCAGAAAAACCGCACTCGTCTCCCCTGTGACTGGATGTCTTCTATGCACTCTTTTATATGCTTCGTCAGAGGATGGATCAGTTTAGGGTTTCCCAACAGGTCGAGTGAGGACCTAGAATCACTCATAATGTTTATTGTTTTTTCCCTGCTAGTTTTTGCCAATTGAACCGCCCTGTAAAGTGCATATAGTTCTGATTGAAACACGGTGCACGAAGGGGCCAAGCTGAAAGTAGAGCAATGGATTTCATTACCTTCCTCCCACCAAGTTAAAGCAGCTCCAACTTTTCCCTCTATCTTACTGCCGTCTGTATAAATTTGGGGGCCAGTAATCCGGTGGGAGTCCAAAGATTCAAGATCCGCGCCCTCTAGGAGCTCGTACTCTGTTGTTATGAGTTTCGAGGGGTGTGGAAGATCCAAATAGCTCACTCTCTTCTCCAGTCTCCTTCCAGGTGGTAAATAGTCTGTTGAGATACCTTTTTTTACTTTGTACAAACTTGCAGCTTCCTGGATTCTCAGGTCCAATGGTAATAGACCAGAGAGTACCAGAGACGCCGTGAGTGATATTGTGTGGTACGCTCTGCAGATTTTTTGTGCAAATCCTCTTTGAAGATTGTCCAGTTGATCGCGAATCATTTGCAACTCTGTCACTGGAGCCCATACGCTTGAAGCGTACAAGACGATCGGCTCTATGACCGCGACATATATTGTCCTTGTTATTTCTCCGTTTAAGCCCCATGTTACTTTTGCGGCGCACGCTAGCTGTTTATAAATTTCCGCAGCTTTTTTACAGACGGTGGTCACATGTGGTTTAAATGTGAGTTTCCGGTCTATTATGATTCCCAGGAGTTTTATCCGATCAACCAGTTGCAGTTTATTTCCTGATATGTAGAGTTTTGGGAGATTGAATTTAAGTTTCTTTGTCAGAAGCATCGCGTTAGTCTTGTGTGCTGCAAAAGTTAATTTGTTTTCCTCTCCCCATTTGACTACTTTCTGCAGTATTGCGTTGGCTGATTCCTCCATGGTATTGACCGTGTGGTCGGAGAATACTAGGACTCCGTCGTCTGCAAATGCCTGGCAATATACTCCTTCATCTGTTAGTTTTTGCAACAAGGGATCTAAAATGATGTTCCAAAAGGTTGGTCCTCCGATAGATCCTTGCACACAACCTTTTGTGGTATCTCTTTCGCTTGTTGTCCTAGCATAGTTAACCACGATCTTACGGTCACTAAGGTATGAGTTTATCATTGCGTAGATATTTCTTGGGCACCTCTTTTTTATGAGCTGGTGCTTAAGTGCTGGCCGCCATGCGTTGTCTAAGGCTCCCTCTATATCCAAAGAGATGATAAGCACCATCTTCTTGTTCTGGAGTTCTGATCTTACATGGTCCATTAAGTCGTAGAGGGCATCTTCGGTTCCACGCTGTGGCATGAAGCCATACTGGTTCGGATTTAACAAGGGTATGGTGTGCCATTGCAAGCGACCTACCATTAGTTTTTCGACTATTTTCCCCAGGACTGGTAGTAGGCCTATAGGCCTGTAGGACTTTGGATGAGTGTAGTCCTCTTTTCCAGGTTTACGGAGAATTATGACGTGTGCCTTTTTCCATTGCTTAGGAAAGTATGCTAACGATTGGCATTTATTTGCCAGCGCCAAGAATACCTCCTTTTCGCTTTGGATGGCTACAGTACAAATATCTGAAGTTAAGCCATCTTGACCCGGAGCTTTCTTTGGGTTCAATGCTTTTAGCACTGTCTCCAGCTCAGCCGGTGTGAAGGGTGGATCATCATCAGAGAGGTCTTCTATATCCTCCGGTCTTTTGTCTTGAACCAGTCCTCGGATTTGCATGTGGTAGGATTTGTCAGTCGCAACAGAGTCTTCTGGATAAAAGGTGCTTGCCAAAAGTTTTGCCGATTCCTCCGGATTAAGGGTGTCGCCTTCGACACTTTTGAGTAGCATATCTTCTTGTCTTCTGGCAGTTTTTCTTATTACTCTATATATTCCATCCCACAGGCTTTCCTTTTCTTGTGTGGAACAGAACTCTTTCCAGCTACTTGTTTGTGCTTCAATGGTCTTTTCCACATATTCTTGTTTAGCTTTACAATATTCATTTATAACTGATGCCATTCTGATGGGGGCTGTATTTCTTATTCGCCTCTTCTTTCGCAGGACGTCCCTTTTTAGGTTTTCTAGGGTTTTGGACCACCAAGGAGGCCTACTGTTTGCCTTCCATATACCAATTTTTGGAATAGATTTATCACAAGCATCCAAGATGGCTTCTGTATAGACAGTAATTTTGGTTTCCAGATCCTCTTGAGTGAAAATCTGGTCCATGGTTTCAGGTGTTATATTTTTTTCTGCTAGGGAGATTCTTAAGATCGTTTTAAATTCCTGCCAATTTGCCTTTTTGGTGTTGTATTTGCGCGTGGTATTAGACTCGAGTGGTGTTAGTTGCTTGTCCAAGCGCAGAGTAAAAGTGATGGCATTATGGTCTGATGTTGTTAGACTCCGATCGACTCCCCAGTCGTCTATTTTCCCTAGCAGCGACAAGCTACAAGCTGTGACATCAACAACGCTTGTGTATTTTTTGTCTCGCCTATATGTCTCGAATGTTGGCGTGTCTCCGGTGTTTAGAATGTTCAATTCCATTTCGTTTAGGAAGGCGTTGTAAGCTGCACCTCTTTGGTCTTCATGACTGCTTCCCCACCAGTGGCTCCAGGCATTGACATCTCCACCGACCAGAAGGTTTTCGGTTTGGAGTTTCTGGCAAGCCACCTTTGTGCGTACCAAGTAGGGCTCTATGTCTTGGTCTCCTTCGTAGTAGACAGACACCAATCCTAACCTCAGCTTTCCTGCCCACAGGAGCACCGCCACTTCAGTTTCGGTCACCAATTGCGGGTCGTGTATGACCCGCAATCTGTCATCGAAGATGATAATTGCCGCTTTCACGGGTTTATGGCGATTAAGGGTGCACTGGATGATTTTTGTGCCGGGGATCAGCTTCATTTCACCACTTTTGCCCACGTATGGTTCTTGTACGAGGGCTATTGAAACTCCCCTTTCCTTTGCTCCTTGTATTAATTTTGTTGGTAAGGTTAAGTTAGGTTAGGTTAGGTTCCCCCCCGAACGGGTTCCCGCCTTGTCGTGGCGGGGGGGCTTAGTAGCCGTGGCTTGGTCATCCGCGGTGAACGAAGAGGAACCCCTTGGCTGGCCCGTGGTGTAGGGCCGGCCCGAGGTGGCCACTCCGAGTGGGCTTGGGAAGCCCACTTCGGATGTGTGTCGGGGGGCTGCGGTGAGAGGGGAGTCCGCACCCTCTACCGCTGCAGCCGAGGCGGAGTCGCGGAGGAAGAGGAGTGTTGGTATGGCGATGCGCCACTCGCCCTATCCTCCGCGACTCAGACGGGGCCGCACCGTTGATGCGGTTGTGGTGGGACCGCGGGGGGAGAGGAGTGTCGGTATTGCGAGGCGCCGCTCTCCCTACCCTCCGCGGCCGAAACATGGTAGGCGGCGGAGCCCGAGACCAGATCCACCGCTGGGGTCGGGAAAGCGGGCGCTGCTGGGCGCTCGATTTTCCTGGCCCCATGGCCTCCGCGTGTCGGGTTCGGGGGGGTCCGATACGCAGGTGGAGTTGGAGGCCGTGGAGGGGGGTAGCTGACCACCTCGCCACCCCGTGCAGGAGACGAGGCCCGGACAGACCGGGCCAGCACTAGTGCGGGGCTGCGGAAGAATTCGGATTCCCGCGGCCCCGCGCACACGTGCGAGGAGGTACCGTGGGGTTTTAGCCGGTAGGAGTCCGGCATAACCTTCCGGTTGCCCCCGCAGCCGGAGGTATCCATGAGGATTTCCCCACGAAAAAAAAAAAAAAAAAAAAAAAAAAAAGGTTAGGTTAGGTTAGGTTAGGTTCCCCCCCGAACGGGTTCCCGCCTTGTCGTGGCGGGGGGGCTTAGTAGCCGTGGCTTGGTCAACCGCGGTGAACAAAGAGGAACCCCTTGGCTGGCCCGAGGTGTAGGGCCGGCCCGAGGTGGCCACTCCGAGTGGGCTTCACGAGCCCACTACGGATGTGTGTCGGTGGGCTGCGGTGAGAGGGATGAGTGCTCCCTCTACCGCTGCAGCCGGGGTGGAGTCGCGGAGGAAGAGGAGTGCTGGTATGGCGATGCGCCACTCGCCCTATCCTCCGCGACTCAGACGGGGCCGCACCGTTCCTTGATGCGGTGGTGGTGGGGCTGCGGGGGGAGAGGAGTGCCGGTATTGCGAGGCGCCGCTCTCCCTACCCTCCGCAGCCGAATCTTGGTTGGCGGCGGAGCCATAGACCAGATCCGCCGCTGGGGTCAGGAAGGCTGGTGCTTCTGAGTGCTAGTTTTTCCTGGCCCCATGGCCTCCGCGTATCGGACTCGGGGAGGTCCGATACGCAGGTGGAGTTGGAGGCCGTGGAGGGGGGTAGCTGACCACCTCGCTACCCCGTGCAGGAGACGAGGCCCGGACAGACCGGGCCAGCACTAGTGCGGGGCTGCGGAAGAATTTGGATTCCCGCGGCCCCGCGCGCACGTGCGAGGAGGTACCGTGGGGTTTTAGCCGGTAGGAGTCCGGCATAACCTTCCGGTTGTCCCCGCAGCCGGAGGTATCCATGAGGATTTCCCCACGAAAAAAAAAAAAAAAAAAAGGTTAGGTTAGGTTAGGTTAGGTTCCCCCCCGAACGGGTTCCCGCCTTGTCGTGGCGGGGGGGGCTTAGTAGCCGTGGCTTGGTCACCCACGGTGAACAAAGAGGAACCCCTTGGCTGGCCCGTGGTGTAGGGCCGGCCCGAGGTGGCCACTCCGAGTGGGCTTGACGAGCCCACTTCGGATGTGTGTCGGTGGGCTGCTGCGAGAGGGGTGTCCTCCCCACCCCTACCTCTGCAGCCTGGGTGGAGTCGCGGAGGAAGAGGAGTGTTGGTATGGCGATGCGCCACTCGCCCTATCCTCCGCGACTCAAACGGGGCCGCACCGTTGATGCGGTGGTGGTGGGGCTGCGGGGGGAGAGGAGTGCCGGTATTGTGAGGCGCCGCTCTCCCTACCCTCCGCAGCCGAATTTTGGTTGGCGGCGGAGCCATAGACCAGATCCGCCGCTGGGGTCAGGAAGGCTGGTGCTCCTGAGTGCTAGTTTTTCCTGGCCCCATAGCCTTCGCGCATCGGACACGGGGGCGTCCGTTGCGCATGTGAAATTGGAGGCCGAGGAGGAGGGCGCGCCATGTGTTCTGGTGCGCCTTACCGGAGAAGGAGATGGGGGAGGAGTGTTCCTCTCCCGAGGAGGGGCCGCCATGGGGCGGCCAGCGCAGGTGGGGTCGCGGAAGTGTGCGAAAGCGTTCCCGTGGCCCTGCCAATATGCGACTAGGGTGGAACACCATGGGGTTTTAGTCGGTGCGAGTCCGACATAACCCGTCCTTGCCCCCGCGAGGCGGGTATGCGTAGGCATTTCCCCATGTAAAAAAAAAAAAAAAAAGGTTAGGTTAGGTTAGGTTAGGTTCCCCCCCGAACGGGTTCTCGCCTTGTCGTGGCGGGGGGGCTTAGTAGCCGTGGCTTGGTCAACCGCGGTGAACGAAGAGGAACCCCTTGGCTGGCCCGAGGTGTAGGGCCGGCCCGAGGTGGCCACTCCGAGTGGGCTTGGGAAGCCCACTTCGGATGTGTGTCGGGGGGCTGCGGTGAGAGGGGAGTCCGCACCCTCTACCGCTGCAGCCGAGGTGGAGTCGCGGAGGAAGAGGAGTGCTGGTATGGCGATGCGCCACTCGCCCTATCCTCCGCGACTCAGACGGGGCCGCACCGTTAAATGATGCGGTGGTGGTGGGGCTGCGGGGGGAGAGGAGTGCCGGTATTGCGAGGCGCCGCTCTCCCTACCCTCCGCAGCCGAATCTTGGTTGGCGGCGGAGCCCGAGACCAGATCCGCCGCTGGGGTCGGGAAAGCGGACGCTATATGTATATAGCGCTCGATTTTCCTGGCCCCATGGCCTCCGCGTATCGGACTCGGGGGGGGTCCGATACGCAGGTGGAGTTGGAGGCTGTGGAGGGGGGTAGCTGAACACCTAGCTACCCCGTGTAGGAGACGAGGCCCGGACAGACCGGGCCAGCACCAGTGCGGGGCTGTGGAAGAATTTGGATTCCCGCGGCCCCGCGCGCACGTGCGAGGAGGCACCGTGGGGTTTTAGCCGGTAAGAGTCCGGCATAACCTTCCGGTTGCCCCCGCAGCCGGAGGTATCCATGAGGATTTCCCCACGAAAAAAAAAAAAAAAAAAAAGTTAGGTTAGGTTAGGTTAGGTTTTTTTTTTTTTAATTATTTATCGCTTACTCTACAGACTCGCGGTCCGTACCCTTTATTACATTTTTGAATTATTATTATATTACATATTGAATTTCTTAACTATTACATCTCTCCGCGTATATTTAAATGTACGTTTTCTTTTACAATTTATGAGTATTATATTGTACCTTACATCTAAATAGTTAGTATTTTTTTTTTATTATTCAAACATTTAACATCTTTTTTTTTTTTTTTTTTGTATCTTTCCTTTTTTTACTAAGTAGATATTATTTTTGTTATATTTTTTTTTGTTTTGTTCTTTGTTTTTTTTGTTTTCTTTTTTTTTTCTCTCTTTTTTTTTTCTTTTTTTTTTCCTTAACTATGTATTAAAAATCTTAATCTATACATATTTATTACTAATTTTGTAACAACATTTCACAAAACAGCCTTATTTTTAAAATAATTGAAAGTAATGTAAAGTAAAACACAAAGCATTGTTGCGAACATGTCACTTTAACGTCCTTTAGCTTTAACGTCACTTTAACCTGAAAATCGTTTACGCCACTTCGTCTCGGACCACGTTCATAATGTTGTTCGCAACCTTTAAGTCTCGATGATGTATTGCCATTTTGACGTTGTAATCCCTAATTCTACTTGTGGTGGCAGACTCGGCTCGCAAAATGAAACGAGCAACTGCATCTTCCTCACACCAATCTGTAAAGTAGATACAATGGCTAGTATGACGCGAGATTGCAACCACTGCATGGGGAACACTGTTGTATAGGCGTTGTTTTTCTCTGGTTGAACGCACAATTACCACTGTCTCGCTCACGAGCCCCTGAGCTTCATGTATGGTAAGAGTTCGCGAACCCTTCCCTTTTCCGTAGCCCTGGCTGATGAGACTTTCCTTTTCAGCCTGGGTGTGTCCCAGATATAACGTGTTTTCAAGGGACTTTGGAATCTGTGAACCCGTGTACCTCTTCAGCTCTAGGGATCGCAGCCTAGTATTGGATGAGTAGATGCCCTCGTAGATCTCATTTAGTGCATACGCTACATCCAGTGGGTTTCTGTGCGTGCAGAGCCATTCGTGGTTGATATTAGCCACTAGATTTGGACGAGTATAGTGCAGTCGAAACAGATTGTGCCTCTCGATATACGGCAGCTGGTTGTTGTCGCCTATATGAAGAATTTCATTTGCACCCGTGATTTGTACTGCCATTACTATGGCCCCAAAATGGTTCATAAGCGCTTCATCAATTAAGAGACGGGTGTATTTCTCAGACGCCGTTATGCCATTTACCAAGATTGAGGCCATAGTCCGCACCTTTCTTGCGGCGTCGGCTCCTACACGTGATGCTAGCCTCTCCCTCAGGTTGCTTGCAGCTACAGTTGTTGTTGTTATGATGATATCTTTTTCCGCCTCAAAATTGTTAATAACCCAAGATGTTTTTCCACACCCGGGTACGCCATTGACCCATGTTATTTTTGGTAATTGCCAATGCCCAAGAGTGCCGCCTTCCTCCAAGGTTATGGACACAGCCTTAAGCCTGTCCAGGATCTCGTCCTCAAGCATAACTCTCGTACACTTTGCTGTTACCACTATGGGGTCGTGAGGAGGAGTTCGAAAGACAAGTTGACCCAACCGCTTTGTCTCAGTCCTGTCCAAAGCCACAAAACCACCCGTTGCGTTGTATGCCGCCATGTACAATCCCGACGCACTCCCTTTAATTACTTCAGTTGTGTCGTTGTTGTACACTGCGGCTTCGGCTTGCTCGAGCTTCACCACAAGCTGATCTTCGTAACCTCGGTGAAAGGTTTCCAAAATGATCTTACAGGTTATGATATTAACCTCTCTGGTAGCTTTTACGATAGCTTTAAACTCTAGGAATGCGTTTATCCAGTGGTCTTGGGGCTCCGATGCCTCCCTGAGACTCGGCAGAGTGACTTGTCCCATGTCTGCTTTCGTCCATGTACATGGGGATTTTCTTGTTTGGCCTTTTGGGAAGTGCTTTGCAACGCTCCTAACAGCGGCTACCATCTTCTCTGTTGACCTCAGATATTCTTTTTTCTTCGGGATTACTGCGGGGATTGCAGCGATGATTTGACCGAAGGTGCTAGCAACTGCTGCTACTTTATCTATTGTTTCGGCTGGGATTATTCGTGGCCACTTAACTTTTCTCCTTTCGGCGTCCATATACCAAAACGGTTAGGTTAGGTTAGGTTAGGTTTTTTTTTTTTTTTTTTGCAGCCCTCTGACATTTAATTTCAGAGTCTTTTTATATCTGTTAACGTTTCATTTCTTTATTTAATTTTTAATTAAAAAGTGATAAAAACTCACTATATTACTGTGTTCGGCGCATTCTCTCTATCTATATGCGATATAGATACAAGGAAGCACCGATTACCTTATTTACTTGAGTTTTGAAGGTGTTGTAATTATCACTTTAATTTTTTTTTTTAATGATGATAATAGTCTTTATTAGTTTTTGCAACTCGTTTAACAATTCCCTCACAATAAGTTATAAATTTTGCTCTTGTCTTTTTTTCAGCTAACAATGACTAAAGGTTACCTCTTTCCATGTTTATTCCGATCGCAGTTTCAACTCCTGTTTATCTTTACCAAATCTGGGACATTTAAGTAGTATGTGCAGCACTGTCTCCTCCACGCCTGGTTCACAAGCACATGAGGGATTCTCCTTACATTTAAATCGGTACAGGTAATCGGAGAACCCGCCATGCCCGGTCAAGGCCTGTATCATTGTAGGAGACAGTGATGTGTCCCGAACCAGCTTATATGCATTCACAGCACTAGGGAAAAAGATCTTTGTTGTTCCACCCGCGTCGCCTTCTATATATCTTCGGTTCCATTTTTCCAGAGTCTCCAGTCGGATTTGTCTTTTTATAAAAGATACTGGGCACAGGTCATATGCTGGTTTGCCCTTGATTCGCAACGCAGCTTGTTTTGCCAACTCATCGGCCCGCTCATTTCCCGGCAGACCTGCGTGGGCTTTAATCCAGAACAGTTGGATACTTTTTTGTTGTAAATAAACGGCTTGTATATTTTTGCGAATTTTTACTGCAAGGGGATGTTTGGTTTCTTGGTTGACAATGGTCTCAAGTGCCGCTCTCGAGTCACTGTAAATTCCAAAAGTTTGTTCTTTCCTACTGAGGATTCGCTCAGTTGCCCCAAATATGGCCAGTAATTCTGCCTGGTAAACGGTGCAGTAGTCCGACAGTTTGAGCTTTAGAGTTCCTGTCTCAGCTTCATTATTCCAAAAGGATAATGCTGCTCCGACTTTTCCCTCTATTTTGCTCCCATCGGTAAATATTCGGAGACTCTGGGTGTTGTTTAGTCTCATTTCGTACTCGTTTCCCAGGCAAATGAATTTCAGGTCCATGTGGGATGCTGGATGTGGCAGTTCTGTAAAGCTCACCCCCGCCTCCACCACTCGGTCCCCCAACAGCGACCGGAGTTTACCTCTCTTTGCCTCAAAAAGAAAAGCTGCTTCTTGGACCCTCAGGTCTAGAGGAAGCAAGCCAGCCAATGTTAGTGCCGAGTGTAAGGAGACAGTACGGTAAGCCCTACAAATTTTCTGAGCAAATCCTCTTTGTACAGCGTTTAGCTGCTTTTTTATTCCCAATTTGCTAGCCGCTGGCGCCCACACGCTCGCCGCATACAATACCACCGGCTCAACGACCGCCGTGTACATCGTCCTGATGATCTCTGGTTGAAGGCCCCAACTAATCTTTGCAGCTCTCGATAGTTGTCCGTAGAGTGCTGTTGCCTTCCTACACATATTCCTCACATGGGTGTTAAAGGTGAGTTTTCTGTCTACAGTGACACCAAGCACCTTAATCTCCTCCGACATGCCAATGCCTATCCCGCCCATGCTGAGATGTGGGGAATCGTATTTCAATTTGTTGGTTATAACCATAGCCTTAGTCTTATGTGGCGCGAATTTGAGTTTGTTACGAATTCCCCACCTCCGAACATGTTCAAGAGCGGCATTCGCACGTCTTTGGATCTTAAGAGCCGTGTCATCCGCAAACAACAGGACGATGTCGTCGGCAAACGCTTGGCACCGGTCGCCTCTTTTCTCGAGTTCCTTAAGCAAAGGGTCTAGAAGCAAGTTCCACAGAACCGGTCCTCCTATGGAGCCCTGTACGCACCCCTTCGTAGTTGTCTGTGCTTGCTCCACCCCCGCATACCTCACTGTAACTCTTCTGTCCTGGAGATAACTGTCAACCAATCTCCTGATGTTTATGGGGCATCTTTCCTCAGCCAACCGACATCTAATTGCTGGCCACCAAGCGCTATCGAATGCTCCCTCTATGTCAAGGGATATCATGGTAACTATTTTCTTATTTAGTAACTGTGTACGTATGAATTCGACCATGTCATAGAGGGAGTCTTCAGTGCTTCTCTGTGGTGTGAAGCCGTATTGGCGAGTACTAACCCCTGGTTGAATGTGCCATCTTATTCTTCTAATGACCATCTTCTCCAGGACTTTTCCCATAACTGGTAACAGACCTATAGGTCTGTAGGACTTTGGGTGCGTATAGTCCTCCTTACCGGGCTTTCGAAGGACCACAACTACTGCTTCCTTCCATATAGTGGGGAAGTAACCCAACTCGAGGCATTTATTTGCAAGGCTCAGGTAAATCTCAGGATTATGGGAAATCACCTCTCGGCAGATATCGGCCGTAAAGCCGTCCCCTCCCGGAGATTTTTTTGGTTTGAAGCTGTTTAGAGCATTCTTTAGCTCACAGAGAGTGAATGGTGGATCGCAAGAATTATCTTGCGTTCCTGCATTTACCTCTTCAGCCATTTCTCTTATGCGCTGGTGTTCTGCGTCGTCAGCTTCAACTAAGTCCTCCGGGTAAAAGGTTTCAGCCAGCAATCTAGCTGATTCTAAATTATCCAGTATTTTCCCATCTTTTATTAGTGGCAGGTCTTCGTGCCGTTTTGCTGTTCTGCCGATTACCCGATATATCCCATCCCATAAGCTTTCTTTGTCTTGTTTTCCACAGAACTCCTTCCAACTTTTGACTTGAGCCTTTTTTGCTTCGGATTCATATTGGTCTTTTGCTTTTAGGTACTCCTTGACAACAGCGGCTCGTCGTACCGCGGCAGCACATCTTATGCGGCGTTTTTTGGTAATGAAGTTTTTCTTTAGTGCGTCAAGTTCTTCGTTCCACCACGGCAAGGTAAGTTTATTTTTATTTTTAATTTTTGGAATAGTTTTTTCACATGCTTCTCTAATTGTTTCTATATATTTTCCTAGTTGGTATTCTAAATTAGCCTTATTGTTTATTTTATTTATTTCTGATGTTTCTAAATTTTTTTCTGTTAGCAATTGGGCCAGTTTCTCATGAAACTGACTCCAATTTGCTTTTTTGCTATTATATAACCGAGTAACTCTTTCTATTTTAGGTCCCTGTGTTTTTCCATGAATAATTTTGAATTTAATTGAATTGTGGTCAGAACTTGTCATACCATCGTCAATCTTCCAATCCTCTATCTGATTTAATAGATTTTCCGAGCACACTGTGATATCCACATGGCTCTGATATATTTTGCCGCCTCTTACGGTATCGAATGTTGGAGTTTCTCCTTTATTCAATATGTGCAGACCTAGTTGGTTCAACGTACCTAAAAGCGCTTCTCCTCGACTATCTTCCCTCACACTACCCCACCAAGGGCTCCATGCATTTGCGTCACCCCCTATCAATATCTTTCTTTGGCCTAATTTTGCGACTATATCCTTTAATTGGTCCATATATGGTTCGATAGCTACATCCGGCTCCAGATATAATGAGACTACACCCATCTCCCAGGCATTTGTTTTAATTATAACCACTACGATGTTATTTGTGGTGAGAGTCGGACATTGAGTAACGTAGATTTTATTATCAAAGACAACAATCGCCGCCTTTACTACTCCTTCTGCCTGAGCACTTTGAAATACGCGCGCTCCACGATAGTCCCTCATATATCCGACTCCCCCCACGTATGGTTCCTGGATCAGGGCTAAGCTCATCCCTCCCTTGCTTGCTTCTAACATTAATTCGCTCGTTGCGAGCTCTTTCCTCTGAAGATTTGCTTGTGCCACTAGAAAAGGTTTCGCCCCAGTTTCAACCTGTCTTTCTGACTCTCTACATTTGTTTCTCGATTCAACTTTAGCAATAAGCCACGCTAGTTCTGGCTATTGCGTCCCATCTTCTGCGCACCGGACACTCATTGTCGAAAGCGTTGTGGTCCTGACGATCCATTTTTGCCTTAACGCAATTTATGCAGGAAGGCACTTCCCCAGCAGAGAAGGCGGTACAAGTGGTCTTCAGATGTTGGCCTCCACAGTGGGAACATTTTTCATCTGATTCTTTACAATGCCTTTTACCGTGCCCATAGGCGAGACATCTGGAACATTGCATTAATGGTGACTGGTCCACAACCACCACCCGCTGCAAGTCCACATGAATTCTTCCCGCTTCTGTCAGTCGTTTCCATATTGGTGGGGAAACCTGGAGGACAACATGATTGGTGTGAGGGTTTCTTGTCTTTTTACGGTAACGCACTGACAATCTCACTTCTTCGCTTTTCAAGGATTCCATCAGGTTCTTATTCTGGCTCCGTATAGCTGCAGTTATGTCATCATCGGTGTTGATTGTCAGCACGTCCCTCAATATGACCAGGGGATCTTTATTTTTTGCTTGTTCTACTGATAGCCCCGTATCACCGGCTTTTATTCGGTTTGCTACCTTGTCCATTTCTTCCCTAGTGCCGCAACCTACAATCACTTTTTGGTCTTTAGCTTTCCTTACTTTTTCTACTCTTAGTCCACTTTGCTTTGCGTTCAAAGCCACTCGGATCTTTTCGATAACATCACCACTTGTATCAGTTTCATTTCCTGATTTTACTATAATAGAGTGCATTTGGACCGGATTAGTGTTTCTCAAGTGAGTCGCGTTAGACTCCACGGGTTGCCCTTTATTCCACTTTGCAGCTACACTTGCATAGGTGATCATTTCCTCCCTGTGGCTTTTCACCTCTTCGCTTAAGCGTTGGGTCTCTGTCCTGCTCTCTGTGAGTAATTTGCTGTGTTCCTCCATTTTCTTAAGTAATTCGTACTCTAGTTCCTGTTTTCTTTCCAGGCTTATCCCTTCCTTCTCTGATGTTATTCCCTTTCCTTCTTCAACATCCTTGGTCAATCTGTAAAGTTTGTCTGCAGCTTCTGTAATTTTTTCTTTAATTTCGGTCTTCAAATTTCGTGAGCTATTTAATAATAATTTTATTCTAACAATGTGCGCCTTTGCCTCTTGTGCTCTATTTAAATATTTAGTTGTTTCAATATCCATTTGATTTTCGTCACACTCTACGGCTGATGGATTTTTTAATTTATGTTTGGACGGCAAGGCAGAAGTCTTGGCTTTTGGTGCAGCACCAAGACGCGATTCAAGTTCGCCAACACTTTTCCTTACATGGAATGTTGTTCCCTTGTCTTTTGCCGCCGAAGTTTCTGCTTTATTGGTATCCTTATTTGAGTCCTCCATCGAAGCTACAGACTTATTTTGTGGGGGAGTTTTAAACATTTTAAATTTCTTTTCGCGGGCTTTGTCAATCAAAAATAAAAAGTCAACTTTAAATAATTAATATGCGCCCAATAAGACGTAAATATTGTAAAGATAAAAATAATATGTCAATAAATTAAGTAAAATACTTTTTACTGTGTCTTTTAATATTACTACTTTAAAAAAGATTATTAAATAAAAATGCTTATGGCGAAAATAAAATTTTAAATATAGCTTTGTAATAATACAAACTGTCGTTGCTTTAGTAAAAATGTTTACTAAGTCATTCACTATAATTATTTTTAAATTAAAACGAATAAAAATAAAATTAAAATAAATGAACTAAAAATCTTGTATCAAACTGTACTTAAGCAGTAAAAACCGGGAGGGTGGGAGGGCGATTTTCTTTAATTCCGTGTGTTTTATTTTGCAGATTTTAGTGCAGTTGGCAGTTTCTACGCGGGGCGGACCTCGGTTTTTATAAGTAGCGATTTTCTTTAATTCCGTGTGTTTTATTTTGCAGATTTTAGTGCAGTTGGCAGTTTCTACGCGGGGCGGACCTAATAAGAAAACTACAGGGATATATGGGGGCCAACTGATTACACCAATTAGAGAAAATTTCGGTTAGGTTAGGTTAGGTTAGGTTAGGTTAGGTACCCCCCCGAACGGGTTCCCGCCTTGTCGTGGCGGGGGGGCTTAGTAGCCGTGGCTTGGTCAACCGCGGTGAACGAAGAGGAACCCCTTGGCTGGCCCGAGGTGTAGGGCCGGCCCGAGGTGGCCACTCCGAGTGGGCTTGGGAAGCCTACTTCGGATGTGTGTCGGGGGGCTGCGGTGAGAGGGGAGTCCGCACCCTCTACCGCTGCAGCCGAGGTGGAGTCGCGGAGGAAGAGGAGTGCTGGTATGGCGATGCGCCACTCGCCCTATCCTCCGCGACTCAGACGGGGCCGCACCGTTAAGTGATGTGGTGGTGGTGGGGCTGCGGGGGGAGAGGAGTGCCGGTATTGCGAGGCGCCGCTCTCCCTACCCTCCGCAGCCGAATTTTGGTTGGCGGCGGAGCCATAGACCAGATCCGCCGCTGGGGTCGGGAAAGCGGACGCTATATGTATATAGCGCTCGATTTTCCTGGCCCCATGGCCTCCGCGTATCGGACTCGGGGGGGTCCGATACGCAGGTGGAGTTGGAGGCTGTGGAGGGGGGTAGCTGAACACCTAGCTACCCCGTGCAGGAGACGAGGCCCGGACAGACCGGGCCAGCACCAGTGCGGGGCTGCGGAAGAATTTGGATTCCCGCGGCCCCGCGCACACGTGCGAGGAGGCACCGTGGGGTTTTAGCCGGTAAGAGTCCGGCATAACCTTCCGGTTGCCCCCGCAGCCGGAGGTATCCATGAGGATTTCCCCACGAAAAAAAAAAAAAAAAAAAAAAAAAGGTTAGGTTAGGTTAGGTTAGGTTCCCCCCCGAACGGGTTCCCGCCTTGTCGTGGCGGGGGGGCTTAGTAGCCGTGGCTTGGTCAACCGCGGTGAACGAAGAGGAACCCCTTGGCTGGCCCGAGGTGTAGGGCCGGCCCGAGGTGGCCACTCCGAGTGGGCTTGGGAAGCCCACTTCGGATGTGTGTCGGGGGGCTGCGGTGAGAGGGGAGTCCGCACCCTCTACCGCTGCAGCCGAGGTGGAGTCGCGGAGGAAGAGGAGTGCTGGTATGGCGATGCGCCACTCGCCCTATCCTCCGCGACTCAGACGGGGCCGCACCGTTAAGTGATGTGGTGGTGGTGGGGCTGCGGGGGGAGAGGAGTGCCGGTATTGCGAGGCGCCGCTCTCCCTACCCTCCGCAGCCGAATCTTGGTTGGCGGCGGAGCCCGAGACCAGATCCGCCGCTGGGGTCGGGAAAGCGGACGCTACATAGCGCTCGATTTCCCTGGCCCCATGGCCTCCGCGTATCGGACTCGGGGGGGTCCGATACGCAGGTGGAGTTGGAGGCTGTGGAGGGGGGTAGCTTAACACCTCGCTACCCCGTGCAGGAGACGAGGCCCGGACATATCGGGCCAGCACTAGTGCGGGGCTGCGGAAGAATTTGGATTCCCGCGGCCCCGCGCGCATGTGCGAGGAGGCACCGTGGGGTTTTAGCCGGTAAGAGTCCGGCATAACCTTCCGGTTGCCCCCGCAGCCGGAGGTATCCATGAGGATTTCCCCACGAAAAAAAAAAAAAAAAAAAAAGGTTAGGTTAGGTTAGGTTAGGTTCCCCCCCGAACGGGTTCCCGCCTTGTCGTGGCGGGGGGGCTTAGTAGCCGTGGGTTGGTCACCCACGGTGAACAAAGAGGAACCCCTTGGCTGGCCCGTGGTGTAGGGCCGGCCCGAGGTGGCCACTCCGAGTGGGCTTGGGAAGCCCACTTCGGATGTGTGTCGGGGGGCTGCGGTGAGAGGGGAGTCCGCACCCTCTACCGCTGCAGCCGAGGTGGAGTCGCGGAGGAAGAGGAGTGCTGGTATGGCGATGCGCCACTCGCCCTATCCTCCGCGACTCAGACGGGGCCGCACCGTTAATTGATGCGGTGGTGGTGGGGCTGCGGGGGGAGAGGAGTGCCGGTATTGCGAGGCGCCGCTCTCCCTACCCTCCGCAGCCGAATCTTGGTTGGCGGCGGAGCCATAGACCAGATCCGCCGCTGGGGTCAGGAAGGCTGGTGCTTCTGAGTGCTAGTTTTTCCTGGCCCCATGGCCTCCGCGTATCGGACTCGGGGAGGTCCGATACGCAGGTGGAGTTGGAGGCCGTGGAGGGGGGTAGCTGACCACCTCGCTACCCCGTGCAGGAGACGAGGCCCGGATAGACCGGGCCAGCACTAGTGTGGGGCTGCGGAAGAATTTGGATTCCCGCGGCCCCACGCGCACGTGCGAGGAGGCAACGTGGGGTTTTAGCCGGTAGGAGTCCGGCATAACCTTCCGGTTGTCCCCGCAGCCGGAGGTATCCATGAGGATTTCCCCACGAAAAAAAAAAAAAAAAAAAGGTTAGGTTAGGTTAGGTTAGGTTCCCCCCCGAACGGGTTCCCGCCTTGTCGTGGCGGGGGGGCTTAGTAGCCGTGGCTTGGTCAACCGCGGTGAACGAAGAGGAACCCCTTGGCTGGCCCGAGGTGTAGGGCCGGCCCGAGGTGGCCACTCCGAGTGGGCTTGGGAAGCCCACTTCGGATGTGTGTTGGGGGGCTGCGGTGAGAGGGGCGTCCGCACCCTCTACCGCTGCAGCCGAGGTGGAGTCGCGGAGGAAGAGGAGTGCTGGTATGGCGATGCGCCACTCGCCCTATCCTCCGCGACTCAGACGGGGCCGCACCGTTCCTTGATGCGGTGGTGGTGGGGCTGCGGGGGGAGAGGAGTGCCGGTATTGCGAGGCGCCGCTCTCCCTACCCTCCGCAGCCGAATCTTGGTTGGCGGCGGAGCCATAGACCAGATCCGCCGCTGGGGTCAGGAAGGCTGGTGCTTCTGAGTGCTAGTTTTTCCTGGCCCCATGGCCTCCGCGTATCGGACTCGGGGAGTTCCGATACGCAGGTGGAGTTGGAGGCCGTGGAGGGGGGTAGCTGACCACCTCGCTACCCCGTGCAGGAGACGAGGCCCGGACAGACCGGGCCAGCACTAGTGCGGGGCTGCGGAAGAATTTGGATTCCCGCGGCCCCGCGCGCACGTGCGAGAAGGCACCGTGGGGTTTTAGCCGGTAGGAGTCCGGCAGAACCTTCCGGTTGTCCCCGCAGCCGGAGGTATCCATGAGGATTTCCCCACGAAAAAAAAAAAAAAAAAAAAAAGGTTAGGTTAGGTTAGGTTAGGTTCCCCCCCGAACGGGTTCCCGCCTTGTCGTGGCGGGGGGGCTTAGTAGCCGTGGCTTGGTCAACCGCGGTGAACGAAGAGGAACCCCTTGGCTGGCCCGAGGTGTAGGGCCGGC
The DNA here is from genome assembly GCA_033319125.1 of Parnassius glacialis. NCBI lineage: Eukaryota > Metazoa > Arthropoda > Insecta > Lepidoptera > Papilionidae > Parnassius > Parnassius glacialis. The sequence continues at coordinate 45,914,871 of JAVANC010000009.1, forward strand.
CCGAGGTGGCCACTCCGAGTGGGCTTGGGAAGCCCACTTCGGATGTGTGTCGGGGGGCTGCGGTGAGAGGGGAGTCCGCACCCTCTACCGCTGCAGCCGAGGTGGAGTCGCGGAGGAAGAGGAGTGCTGGTATGGCGATGCGCCACTCGCCCTATCCTCCGCGACTCAGACGGGGCCGCACCGTTCATTGATGCGGTGGTGGTGGGGCTGCGGGGGGAGAGGAGTGCCGGTATTGCGAGGCGCCGCTCTCCCTACCCTCCGCAGCCGAATCTTGGTTGGCGGCGGAGCCCGAGACCAGATCCGCCGCTGGGGTCGGGAAAGCGGACGCTACATAGCGCTCGATTTTCCTGGCCCCATGGCCTCCGCGTATCGGACTTGGGGGGGGTCCGATACGCAGGTGGAGTTGGAGGCTGTGGAGGGGGGTAGCTTAACACCTCGCTACCCCGTGCAGGAGACGAGGCCCGGACAGACCGGGCCAGCACTAGTGCGGGGCTGCGGAAGAATTTGGATTCCCGCGGCCCCGCGCACACGTGCGAGGAGGTACCGTGGGGTTTTAGCCGGTAGGAGTCCGGCATAACCTTCCGGTTGCCCCCGCAGCCGGAGGTATCCATGAGGATTTCCCCACGAAAAAAAAAAAAAAAAAAAAAAAAAAAAAAAAAAAAAAAAAAAAAAAAGGTTAGGTTAGGTTAGGTTAGGTTAGGTTAGGTTCTCCCCCGAACGGGTTCCCGCCTTGTCGTGGCGGGGGGGCTTAGTAGCCGTGGCTTGGTCAACCGCGGTGAACGAAGAGGAACCCCTTGGCTGGCCCGTGGTGTAGGGCCGGCCCGAGGTGGCCACTCCGAGTGGGCTTGGGAAGCCCACTTCGGATGTGTGTCGGGGGGCTGCGGTGAGAGGGGAGTCCGCACCCTCTACCGCTGCAGCCGAGGTGGAGTCGCGGAGGAAGAGGAGTGTTGGTATGGCGATGCGCCACTCGCCCTATCCTCCGCGACTCAGACGGGGCCGCACCGTTAATTGATGCGGTGGTGGTGGGGCTGCGGGGGGAGAGGAGTGCCGGTATTGCGAGGCGCCGCTCTCCCTACCCTCCGCAGCCGAATCTTGGTTGGCGGCGGAGCCATAGACCAGATCCGCCGCTGGGGTCAGGAAGGCTGGTGCTTCTGAGTGCTAGTTTGTCCTGGCCCCATGGCCTCCGCGTATCGGACTCGGGGAGGTCCGATACGCAGGTGGAGTTGGAGGCCGTGGAGGGGGGTTGCTGACCACCTCGCTACCCCGTGCAGGAGACGAGGCCCAGACAGACCTGGCCAGCACTAGTGTGGGGCTGCGGAAGAATTTGGATTCCCGCGGCCCCACGCGCACGTGCGAGGAGGCAACGTGGGGTTTTAGCCGGTAGGAGTCCGGCATAACCTTCCGGTTGTCCCCGCAGCCGGAGGTATCCATGAGGATTTCCCCACGAAAAAAAAAAAAAAAAAAAAAAAGGTTAGGTTAGGTTAGGTTAGGTTCCCCCCCGAACGGGTTCCCGCCTTGTCGTGGCGGGGGGGCTTAGTAGCCGTGGCTTGGTCAACCGCGGTGAACAAAGAGGAACCCCTTGGCTGGCCCGAGGTGTAGGGCCGGCCCGAGGTGGCCACTCCGAGTGGGCTTGGGAAGTCCACTTCGGATGTGTGCTGGTGGGCTGCGGTGAGAGGGATGAGTGCTCCCTCTACCGCTGCAGTCGAGGTGGAGTCGCGGAGGAAGAGGAGTGCTGGTATGGCGATGCGCCACTCGCCCTATCCTCCGCGACTCAGACGGGGCCGCACCGTTGATGCGGTGGTGGTGGGGCCGCGGGGGGAGAGGAGTGTCGGTATTGCGAGGCGCCGCTCTCCCTACCCTCCGCAGCCGAATTTTGGTTGGCGGCGGAGCCATAGACCAGATCCGCCGCTGGGGTCAGGAAGGCTGGTGCTCCTGAGTGCTAGTTTTTCCTGGCCCCATGGCCTTCGCGCATCGGACACGGGGGCGTCCGTTGCGCATGTGAGATTGGAGGCCGAGGAGGAGGGCGCGCCATGTGTTCTGGTGCGCCTTACCGGAGAAGGAGATGGGGGAGGAGTGTTCCTCTTCCGAGGAGGGGCCGCCATGGGGCGGCCAGCGAAGGTGGGGCCGCGGAAGTGTGCGAAAGCGTTCCCGTGGCCCTGCCAATATGCGACTAGGGTGGAACACCATGGGGTTTTAGTCGGTGCGAGTCCGACATAACCCGTCCTTGCCCCCGCGAGGCGGGTATGCGTAGGCATTTCCCCATGTAAAAAAAAAAAAAAAAAAAAAAAGGTTAGGTTAGGTTAGGTTTTTTTTTTTTTTTTTTATCACAAGCGATTTCTTTCATCGTTTGCGATATTTGTTGCAATGTTTGTTCATTGCTGTTCTGCTATTTGATACAGAACAGTTCTTTGTTATATATACATCTTTGTATTATATTTATCATTGATATTTTAATCTGGTTATTAATATTTTTTTATAATTGGATCCAGTAATTAAATTATTAAATTATTACCTTTTTAACTTAATTTTATTTTAACTTTGGATTGATTAATTTTTTTTTTTTTTTTTATATTGTCCTGGTATTTATTTATCTACATACAATAATCAAAAGCTTTCAGCTTGTTTTTATTTACGACTAAATGTGTATGTATCACGGTTTTTTTTTTTTTTTTCCCTGGGTAACATTAGGAACTTTAGGTTTTATTGAATTTCTTTAGATTAAGTATGATGCTGTTGATGTGATTCAAGAATGAATTCAGTGTGCTTTCTTTGCTTATAACTTGTTTCAAACAAAAGGCTTAATTTTGAGATTATCACATATCATAGTATGTTCGTACCGGGTATTTTGATATTTAGGGCATTCTGTTACTAAGTGTATTATCGTTTGTATAGTTGTATCATCACAGGGACAAGTGTTATTATCGACTATTTTATACTTATATAGATACTGTTTATGATATCCATGCCCAGTCAGAATTTGTGTGAGAGCAAATGAATGTTATGTGGCATGATATAGTGCTTGTATATTTGTAAGTGTGGGCAACCATTTTCTGGTGATTTGGCCTTTAGTATTATTTTGATAAAATGACTCAGAAGCTATTTTGCTGTTTTCTTTAGCGAGTTTGCGTACGAAGCTTAAGGGAAATTTGGAGAACATAGGAGCATTGTGACTGGTGGCTGCCGCTTTGGCTGCTAAGTCGGCGGCCTCATTACCTGATATACCAATATGTGCTTTAATCCAGATAAAATGTACTTTAATTTTAGTTTCGTTAAGTATTTTATGAATGACATTTACTAATGAGTTTTTACTATTAGAATTACTGATTTCCTGCAGTCCTGACTTGCTGTCGGATAGTATTATTGCTTCAGCGACTTTTTTGCTTTTAAGCCAGAGGCAGGCTTGCTCAATGGCCTTCAACTCAGCTTGGAAGACTGAGCAAGAACTGTGAAGTTTAATTTTCTTCGTGATTGTTTTACCGTTAGGACAATAGATAACATAAGCAGCACCAACCTGATCATTGTATTTGCTACCGTCAGTGAAAATGTGATGGATATTATCTTTAAGGTATTGCTTGACTTCCTCATCACTAAGGGCTTCATTATATGTGACAAATATGCGTTGTGTGGGATGCAATAATTCTTTAGGTTTGGATGGTATATCAAGTTGGATGTCAGTGGGTAAGTATTTAGTATTACCAGTTAATCTTGTAGTTTCTATTGTGGCAAGTTCTTCAATCTTAATATGTATTGGAGTCAGACTAGCAAGTGAAATAGCGTTTATGGTGTTGATAGTTCTAAAGCCTTTAATTATTTTAACTGCAAATCCACGCTGTAAGGACAATAGTTTGTTTCTAACATATTTATATTTTAACGCTGTATGCCATATACTAGATGCGTAGCATATAATCGGTTCAATAACTTGTCTATATAGGATTTCTATGTTTTCTGATTGGATGCCCCAAGTGGGTCGCACATATTTAATAAGCTTGTTGTAGATATTTTGGGTTTTGGTTATGGTGTGTTGAGCATGTTGAATAAATTTGAGTTTCTTGTCAATGATAACACCAAGAATTTTGGACTGAATTTGGAGGTGAATGGGAATACCAGTAATGTTTAATTTGATTTTCTCTGCCTTTTTTTTTTGTAAAAGCTAACGCTTGGGTTTTCTGGGGACCAAATTTTAACTTCACTGACTCTCCCCAACTTGTAATCGAAGATAGGGCTTGATTTAATTTGGATTGGAGGATAAGCGGGTCTTTGTGGTGGGCTATGAGAACTATGTCATCAGCAAAAGCTTGCATGTGACATCCGTCAGGTAAATCTTTGTCAAGCAGCTCATCTAAGATTATATTCCAAAAAGTTGGACCACATACGGAGCCTTGGATACAGCCTTTGGTCACGGTCTTACTGGTGCAACAACTAGAGTAACTTATACTAACAGTTCGTTCACTTAGGTAATTGTATATGATTTTGTACAAATTTTTTGGACATCCGATATTGTGAAGTCTTCGTAGAATAAGGTTAGGTTAGGTTAGGTTAGGTTAGGTTAGGTTAGGTTAGGTTTTTTTTTTTTTTTTTTTATGTATGCTTTGCTGTTTCCCTCTGACATGGGGGTCAGAGACATTGTCAGCTCGACACGGACTTTGAATTCATGTTCTTTTATTTATTTAGTCCTTGATTTTATAAAGGGTGTAGAGGACTCCGGGTTTTCGTTCGGGAGTCCTGCTACTCTTAATCTAGTGCATGCAAACAACAAATTCCATTACTTAATGCTAGGGGTAGTGACAACTTAATTAACACTTATATGACTTATACCATTTGTTTAGTTATTGCTTATGTTCTATTTTAATTATTATTAATACATATTTCAATTTATTTTGTAATGCTGATCTGTAATATAATACAATATATTATGACAGCATCCTTACTTAAACAGTTTTATTCCTATTTATTACTCTTTTTGCAATTTTCACACAATAACTTATAAATTTTTCTCTGTGTTTACTCATCATTATGATACTTATATTCTCCTTAATTAACCTTAATTCAATTTCGTGTTCTATTTTCAGGCGCTCTGCGGCGTATGCGGGACACTCCAGCAAAATGTGTGGCACAGTTTCTTCAGCATCGCGGTCGCAGATGCACGATGGATTCTCTTTACACTTAAACCGGTATAAGTATTCCGAAAATCCACCATGCCCCGTCATGACTTGAGTAGTCTCGCTGCTCGCTTCAAATTTTCTTACTATTCGGTAGGCCACTTTCACGTCTGGGAAAAACAGCTTCGTGATTTTTGCTGTCACGCCGGTCTGGTATCTTTGATTCCATTCGTCTAGCGTTGCCATACGAATGCTTCGCTTTACGAATGAAACTGGGCATAGATCGTAATCCGGTCTCACTTTGGAATTTTTGGCGGCCTCTTTTGCTAGTCTATCTGCTCGTTCATTCCCCTCTAAGCCCGCGTGGGCTTTAATCCAAAACATAGTTACTACTTTGTTTTGGAGAGATATTGCTCTAAGATTATCTCTACATTCCACGGCTAACGGGTGAAGGCAGTTTGGGTTCTTGACCGTTTGAAGGGCCGCCATTGAGTCACTGTAAATTCCAAAGGAGGACGCTCTGTGCTTGAGGATTTGCCTAGTCGCCCTGCATATGACCAGGAGCTCGGCTTGATATACTGTGCAGTATGTTGGTAGAGCAAGTTTGAGGGCTTTATTTTCGGTATTGTTTTTCCATTCGGAAAGGGCAGCGCCAACCTTGCCCTCAATCTTGCTCCCGTCAGTAAATATGTGGACGTTTAGTTCACTGTATTTGTTCAGCTGCTCCTCGTTTACCAAGCTAATAATTTCTAATTCCAGGCGCTCAGCAGGATGTGGGCCCTCAAAAGCTGAAGCCATTCTCTCGACTACTCTTGCCGCCAACACTGGCTGAGGTACCCCCTTCTTGGCTTCATATAATGAAGCCGCCTCGCGGACTCGGAGGTCCAGGGGGAGTATTCCAGCCAGTACTAGCGCCGAATTCAGAGAAACCGTCCGGTAGGCTTTGCATAATTTTTGTGCAATACCGCGCTGGACTACGGAAAGTTGTTTTATAACTCCCAACTTTTTTGCAGCCTGTGCCCAGACGCTAGCAGCGTAAAGTATAATAGGCTCTACGGTCGCGAGATATATTACTCTTATAACTTCCGGATGGAGTCCCCAACTAACCTTCGCCGCTTTGCATAGCTGTTTGTAAATGCCAATTGCCTTCCTACACACGTTCGATACATGGGTGTTAAAAGTAAGCTTATCGTCAATAGTTACACCCAGTAGCTTTATTTCTTTTGACATGCCAATGTCAATACCTCCCATGTTCAGGCGTGGTGTGTCGTGTTTCAGTTTTCTAGTTATAATCATTGCATTTGTCTTATGTGGAGCAAATTTCAGCTTATTTTCAACTCCCCACGCCTGGACATGTTTGAGAGTGGCATTGGCATGTCTCTCCACCTCGTGTGCTGTGTCGCCATCGAAGACTAAAACGACGTCATCCGCGAACGCCTGACAATAATCTCCCCTGCATTCCAAGCTTGTCAAGAGAGGGTCTAGTAAAAGATTCCATAAGATTGGGCCTCCTATGGATCCTTGGACACAACCTTTGTTAGTATCTTTAGAATATTCCTCTCCACCGTATCTGACTACGACTTTCCTGTTCCTAAGATAACTGTCCATGACCCTCCTCAAATACAGCGGACACTTTTCCTCAGCCAAACGGACACGTATGGCTGGCCACCAGGCGCTATCAAAGGCTCCCTCTATGTCCAATGATACTAGAGCTATGATTTTCTTTTGATCTAACTTCATGTGTACTGCATTAGTACATAGAGGGAGTCCTCGGTACTCCTCTGTGGCATGAAACCGTACTGGCGAGTACTCATCCTTGGCAAAAGGTGGAATTTGAGGCGGGCCATTAGCAGCTTCTCAAAGATCTTACCCAGTATAGGTAGCAGTCCAATAGGCCTATACGCTTTAGGAATAGTATAGTCTAATTTTCCTGGTTTTCTAAGCACTATAACTGTAGCGATTTTCCAGGTTTCTGGAAAGTATCGTAGCATTACGCATTTATTGAGAAAGGCCAAAAACAGCTCAGAGTTGCTTTCAATAGCGTGTAGGCATATATCTGCTGTGAAACCATCCGCTCCTGGGGCTTTTTTAGGATTGAAGGATTTGTACGCCTGTTTCAATTCTGACATTGTGAACAGAGGATCACACAGGTCATCTTGCTCAGCAGAGTTCACTTTGTCGGCTTTTGTTCTTATTAGGCGATGGTAAGTGGTTTCACTGTCTGTTAGGTCTTCCGGGAAGAACGTTTCCGCCAATAACTTCACGGAACCTTTTGCGTCCAACACTACCTTATTTATTTCCAGTGGCACGTCCTCCTCCCTACGCGTTGTTCTCCCAATTACCCTATAGATACCTTCCCAGACCCCCTCCCTATCCTGTTTGTAGCAAAAGGCTTTCCAGCTCTCGATCTGGGCTTTAACCGCTTCTGACTCATACCTCTCCTTTTGTTCCAGGTATTCTTCTACGACCTTCTGTCTACGGACTAAGGCAGCGCATTTGATCCTGCGTTTCTTGGTAGTGACTTCTTTTTTCATCTCGGCGAGCTTCTCGGACCACCACGGCAAGGTAAGCTCTTCTGTTGCTTTTTTGATTGGCATTGTTTGCTTGCAAGTCTCCGTTATTAATTTCGTTATTTTATCTGTTGCTATATCTATTTGTTCAACGGTTTCAATATTTTCTATTTTTGATATGTTGAATTGATTTTCTGACAGCAATTGGTTAAGTTTCTCATGAAACTTAGGCCAATTTGCCTTCTTCGTATTAAACTGTCTTGTAGTTCTGTTTACTCTTAGCCCTTTTGATTTTTGTAGCCGAATATTAAAAATAATGCCGTTGTGGTCCGAGCTCGTGAGACCCTCATCTACTGTCCAGTCATCTACCAAGTCCAGGATGTCTGTCGAGCAAGCTGTTATATCGACGTAGCTGGAATATCGTTTTCCTCCTCGGATGGTATCGAAGGTCGGAATATCCCCTCTATTTAGTATGTTCAGACCCAGCTCCTCGAGAGCTCCTGCCATTTCTTCTCCTCTGTGGT